>CM038678.1:646652442-647852442 GCA_021605205.1 Aegilops longissima | reverse complement strand
TGATGCTTATGTCAAGAAACTTCAACCTGAAAAGCTCGAACCCAAGTCGAAAAAATGCGTCTTCATAGGATACCCTAAGGAAACCATTGGGTATACCTTCTACCTTAGATCCAAGGCAAGATCTTTGTTGTTAAGAACGGATCCTTTCTAGAAATAGAGTTTCTCTCGAAAGGAGTAAGTGGGAGGAAAGTAGAACTCGATGAAGTATCGCCTCTTGAACCGGAAAGTAGTGCAGCTCAGAAAATGTTCTGTGGTGCCTACACCGACGGGAGAGGAAATTAATGATGATGATCAAGGTACTTGGATCAAGTTGCTCTTGAACTCAGAGGTCCACAAGGACACGCTCCACACCAAAGTGGTATGGCAACCCTGTCTCGGAAATCATGTTGTTAGACAACGGTGAACCTTCGAACTATGAAGAAGCGATGGCGGCCCAGATTCCAACAAATGGCTTGAAGTTCGTGGACGCTCGATTCAATCAGACACTAATCATGCACGCAAATGTGTACGATCTAGATCAAGGACTCACGGAAGATATCACAACACAACTCTACAAATAAAATAAGTCATACAAGCATCATAATACAAGCCGGGGGCCTCGAGGGCTCGAATACAAGTGCTCGATCATAGACGAAGTCAGCGGAAGCAACAATATCCGAGGACGACATAAGTTAAACAAGGTGCCATAAGATGGCTAGCACAAACCGAGATACAGATCGAAGAGGACAGGCCTCCGCCGGGATCCTCCTAGGTCACTCTCGTCGTCGCCGCGGGCTGCACGTAGTAGTAGGCGCCCGAGTAGTAGTCGCCGAGGCGGTGGCGCTCGATCCCGGTCTCCATCGTCTCGATTGCAGCAATCGAGTAGAGATAGGAAAAAGGGGAACAAGGCAACCGTGAGTACTCATCCAAAGTACTGCAAGCAAGGAGCTACACTACATATGCAAGGATATATGTGTAAAGGCCATATCGATGGACCTGAACTGCAGAATGCCGTAATAGAGAGAAGGCCTAGTCCTAACGAAGACTAGCATCTTCCGAAACCACCATCTTGCAGCAAACAAGAGGGGTAGAGTAACATAACTTAAAGTAGCAGAGTGTTATCAACCTCGCCGAGATCCTTTCTCGACTCCTGCAGAAAGAAATCCCTGAGCCATACTATCCAGCTTATTATCACAATCCAATGCTCATATCCATGTCTCATCTCAAGTAACCAGTTCTAGTTGTACCGATCGATACAACTCCAAGCGTCTGCTATCAGAGGATGTGCTATCGATAGATGTTTTCTTCCTGCAGGGTGCACCAACTTACCCACCACGCCGCTTAACTCCGCGGACACACTTTCTGTGGTCATGCCCGCCTCGGTCAAACAATACGACGCAACCCGACCTAGGCTTAATTAGAGAGGCCAAGACGCCGGACTAAACCTATGCCCCTGTGGGTCATGGGCCATCTCCGGGAACTCCTCCTGACGCTATGAGGGCGGCCGGAAGCAGACCTAGCCTAACAGCGTTCGGCCCAATCAATCCGCTACAAGGCCCCGACGCCGACGCCTAATAAGCTTCGGCTGATGTATACGACGCAGAACGCCCATACTTAGCCCACGTGATGGTTAGTGCTATCGTGCCGAGGCCCTCGGATCAAATATCCAAATCGTAGTGGATTAGGAACGCGGTAACAAGCGTAACTCACGAAAGATGTGACCCGTTGTTCGCCTCGAGGACTTGTGGCAAGGGCTAGGAATGCCCGCCACGCCGTAAGTATCTCGCGGCACCATCCAGTCAACCCGCTCCACATCACTCGCAATTAACACGCTGGTACCACTCGTGGTCCAATTCGCCTTTCCAAGTATCGATGGTAACAGCCAAGTAACCGTGAGTCCAAACATCAAGGGAAAACACGAGGAATCACCCGGTGTATTCCACTCAATGTAGTCGCCAAGGTGAACATAAGAGGATTCACCCCGAGGTCCACACTTGAGGGGTTGCACGACAAGTCGATCGGAAGTGGTTAAAGAGGAATCACCCTCGATGACCACAACCGGTAACTATACTCTGTGGTTAATATCGGCGTCAGAGAGGTTTCACCCTCGGTACTTGATAGTAACCTAGTAGTGTCGAGCAACTAAGGGAAGTGATGTGCGTGTCGGGCTGGTCTCGATCCCGCTGATCGGTCTTCAATGATGAAGCAGGGCAACAAGGACAAGGGGGTTCATCGATGGGTACCTAACCAACCTATGCTAAGCAGTTTAGGATAAGGTGTAGGTAACAAAGCAGGTTACAATAAACAAAGGCTATGCAATGTAATAGGAGCAACAATAATAAAGAGCAAAATCTAGTGCAAGCAATAAGAGAATGGAATGGGCGATATCGGGATGATCAAAGGGGGCTTGCTGGTTGCTCGCAAGAGAGAGGGATCACAAGATTGTAGTCGAATCGCCACCGCAGCTGGTCGGTCTCGTAGTTCACCAAGAGAAGAGGGGAAGAAACAATGAATACACGATAACAGATGCAAAACGATGCATGACATGCCAAGAAGCGATGCTAGGCGTGTTCTAACGTGGTAAGAAGGGTCTTGGTTTAGGGGAAGTATCCGGAATTTATCCTGCTCCGGACGTCTGTCGATGATGAACCGGAGGAGAAAGTTTGCAGGTTCGATAGGTTAGAGACGTGCGGTGGACGAACGATGCGCGATCCGAATCGCCTAAATCGCTCGAGCAACTTTCATGTAAAATTATTTTAATCCGCCACGGATTAAAAGTTATGAATTATAAAAGTTTTATTAATTTGGAATTAATTAATTAATTAATTAATTTCGAAAAAACATTTATGACATCAGCATGAGGTCATGCTGACGTCATCAGCCAACAGGGTTGACTAAGTCAACCCTGCCAGGTGGGTCCCACATGTCATACCCTAATAGCTTAATTTAACCTAATCAGATTAATTAAACTTAGTTAATTAAGTTAACTAATGATTAGCATTAATTAATCCAGGATTAATTAGTTTAATTAATTACCCAATTAATTAGCTAATGATTAGGTTTAACTAATCCAAAATTAATTAGATTAATTAATTATCCAATTAATTAATTAATTAATTATTTAGTTAATTAATTTAATTACTTTTAATTCATTTTAAATCATTTTTTGATTCTGTTTAAAATAAAACATTTTCTAAAACGTTTTTGGGGTGGGGCCCGTAGTCGTGGGCACGGGCACCTGGCGGGCGCCCTTGGGAGGGGGCGGCGCTCGACCCGGGCGCTGCCCGGCCGATGCTGGGCGCTCAAGTGGTCGATGTTACATGCCGCCCGCGGCTGCGAGCCACGCCGGTGAGGGAGGGCGACGGAGGGGCAGGGTTCGGGCGGGCGAAAGCGCCATGGATGAAGGGGGGCGGGAGCGCGGGCTCGGTCGGAGGGGGGAAACGGGAACCGGAGGAGAACATGCTGGCGGCGTGGACGTCGGGCGACGGCCTGGGCGGCGCATGGTCGGCCATGGGGGGCGCAGGGGCCGCGGGAAAGGGAGAGGATCGAGGGGTGGGCGTTTGACGGGCGGGCGAGGAGTTCGCCGAAGGGGAGGAGGGGGGGGAGAGGGAGGCAGACGGGGCAAGGCTGCCGCAGGGGGGGGGAAGGAGACGAGGTCGGGGCCTCACCGCGATCCGTGGGGTCTAGGGCGGCAGTGGCGAGGAGGACGACGGTGACGCGACGCCGACGACGAGGAGGAAGGCTGGCGAGGAAGAGGGCCGGTCCATGGGGATCCCATGGGGGGCGATGGCAGGAAGTGTCGGGCCGATGGGATCGGGGCCTGCCTGATCCGGATCGGCAGAGGAGCGAGGGGCGCGGGAGGGGCGAGGAACGGCGAGGTGGGGTCGCCGGGGGAAGGGGTTGGTGGCGACGGGCGCTGAGCCCGATCCCGATTGGATCGGGGAGAGGGGGCGAGGGGAGGGGGAGAGGGGAGCGAGAGGGCTAGGGTTCCCCTCGGGGATAAGGGGAGGGGGCGGCTGGTGGGCCTGGCCTGGCCCAGGGGCTGGCCCAAGGGAGGGGGGAAAGGAGATGGGCCACAGTGGGGGGGGGGGGGGGTCTGGTTGGCCGGTTGGGGTTTTATCCCTCCCAGCTTTTCCTTTTTTTTTTTTTTTTTTTTTGACACTTCAAACCACGATTAGAAACTTAGGTTTATGTGCAAACCATCCGGCGTTATAAATCTCCTCCATTACAAGAAATCTCGCCCGAGATTTAGGAGGTAGAAGGAAAGAGTGCGGATATTCATCTCAGAGACGATCCTCGCTCCTGTGTGGCTTCATCTTTGAGTGATTCACCATCGGACTTTGAGGAATTTGATCGCCTCCGACGTGTGCGGCGTTCAGCTTGGTCGAGAATGCGGACCGGATGCTCTTTATAGGAGAGGCCCTGTTGCAATTCGAGCACTTCATGGTCCACTGCTCGGATTGGGTCCTTGAAGCAGCGACGGAGTTGGGACACGTGGAACACATCGTGAACCTGAGAAAGGTTCGAAGGAAGCTCCAGTTGGTAAGCGACTTTTCCACGCCTTTCCAGAATAGTGAAAGGGCCAATATAGCGAGGAGCTAGCTTGCCCTTGATTCCGAAGCGGTGAGCACCCTTCATTGGTGTAACGCGAAGATAGGCCTTTTGCCAAAGTTGATAGACCATGTCTTTGTGATGCCGGTCATAATTACTCTTTTGACGCGATCGAAAGCGATCTTGAGATTCTCGCGAATAATGCGGACTTGTTCTTCGCATGTTGGATAATATCCGGACCAAGAGTGGACGTTCCCATTTCGACCAGTTCAGAGGGTTCGCACTTTCGCCCATATAACACTTCAAGGGGGCCATCTTCGCACTAGCTTGAAAGCTATTATTATAAGAGAACTCAAGATACGGAGAGATTCCTCCCATTTCTTGCCGAAAGAGATTTACACAAGCTCAAGCATGTCTTCGAGAATTTGGTTGACACGCTCAACTTGCCCTTGAGATCATGGATGAAAAGCAAGATCGAAAGATAAATGAGTCCCCATAGCTTCTTGAAAACTTGCCCGTAATCTTGAAGTGAATAAGCTGCCACGGTCCGAATCGATAACCAGTGGAATACCGTGAAGTGAAACAATTTCGACATATAGAGCGTTGCAAGCTGGCTAGCAAAGGATCGCTTTTCGACCGCCGTAAATGTGCAACTTTAGAAAGCCGTCAATGACGACAAGAATAGCATCATTACCTTTCGCGATTTGGGAAACCCAAAGGATTTAAGTCCATTTCAACATGGTCCCATTTCCATTCGGGAATAGAGATAGGCTGCAGAGTTCCAAAGAGGCCTTTGATGTTCCGCTTTGATACGACGGCAAACGCCACACTCGTAAACATAGCGAGCAATGTCCCGCTTCATATTAGACCACCGTAATCTCTCGATTTAATGTCTTGATACATCTTGGTACCGCCGGGGTGGATACATAGAGGCGATCATGAGCTTCTTGCATAACCTTTCGAGCCATATCCAGGTTGTCCTCGCTTGCAAGGTACCACTAGGCGGCCTTTGAGGTACAAGACGCCATCATCAAGAATAGTGAAGGATGAGGGATTTCCTTTCCGACGCCTTGTTTAAGCTTGTACACCCTCGAGTCGATCCTCGCATTGTCTTTATGGTGCCCAAGAGATCGGGTTCAACAGCCGTGGTAAAGAGGATCCTCGGGGAACAACACGGAGATTCATCTTATGAACTCCGGAGGAGGGGGAGCGAGTGCACCCGGAGGAACAATATGGCGGTTCACCGCTGAATTCTTCAACAAGTGAGGGCTGAACTTTGTGAACTCAAGGTGGTTGCAGAAGACTTATGCTCAAGGCATCAGCCATCACATTAGCCTTGCTCGGCGATAGGAGATTCCCAAATCAAAGTCTGCAACGGTCTCCATCCATCTCTCGCCGACGGAGGTTCAGGTCTGGCTGAGTAAACAGATACTTCAGACTTTGGTGGTCAGTAGATCTCGCAACGATTACGAGAAGGTAATGTCGCCATCGCTTAGCGCATGAATGACAGCAGAGAAGTTCGAGGTCGTGAACTGGGTAGTTCTCCTCGTGAGGGCGAATCGCCGAGAGGCATAAGCAACCACTTTGCGCTCTTGCATTAGGACACCGCCTAATCCTTGACGAGAAGCGCCGCAAAGATATGACGAAGTCCTTCTTAGTATCGGAGGAGCTAGCATCGGGCAGTTGTCGACTTGTCCTTGAGTTCGGAAACTTTCCGACACTTATCATCCATTGAAACTTGACGCTTTATGCAATAGATTAGTCGAGGCTCGGCAATCTTGGAGAAGTTCTCACTTAATCGACGGCAATAGTCAAGTAGACCGAGAAAACTTCGACTTGCTTAACGCTCTTCGGAGGAGTCCAATCGAGAATAGCCTGAACTCGCTCAGGTTGACGGCAATACCATCCTTAGAAATGACATGCCCAAGATAGGTTACTTCGGAAGCCAAAATTCACATTTGGAGAACTTGGCATAGAGTTGATGCTCTCGTAGCTTTTCCAAAGACGAGACTAAGATGTTCAAGATGTTCTTCTTCATTCTTGAATAGATCAGATATCATCCAGATAAACCACGCATTTAACTTGTCGAGGTAATCCATGAATATATAGTTCATCGACGAGAGAAGGTGGCTGGAGCATTGGTTGCCGAAGACATGACGGTGTACTCGTATGAACCATAACGAGTCACAAATGCGGTCTTGGGGATATCCTCCTCACGAACACGGATCTGGTGGTAACCCAACCTCAAGTCGAAGTTTCGAGAACACCGACGAACCAGCCGCTTGATCATAAAGATCATTGATCCGAGGAAGAGGATACTTATTCGAATGGTAGCTTGATTTATAGGACGGTAGTCTTGAACCAATCGGTTTGTCCCATCCTTCTTCTTGACAAAGAGAGAAGGTGCTCCCCAAGGAGAGCAACTTGGGCGGATGAAACCACTTTGAAGAGATTTGTCGATTTCTCCTTTAGCTCAAGGAGTTCATGCGGCGGCATCTTGTAGGGACGCTTGGCTATAGGAGTGGTGCTCGGTTTCAAGTCGATGACGAATTCGACAGCTCTAGCAGGGGAATCCTCGAAGTTCTTCAGAAAGACGCCTTGGAAATCGCAAACGCAGTGAATGTTTTCAATTCCCTCGAGGGTGCGGCGCTCAATGCATTCAATGCATAGAG
Source organism: Aegilops longissima (assembly GCA_021605205.1). Lineage (NCBI taxonomy): Eukaryota > Viridiplantae > Streptophyta > Magnoliopsida > Poales > Poaceae > Aegilops > Aegilops longissima. The sequence continues at coordinate 647,845,240 of CM038678.1, read as the reverse complement.
CCTTGCCTCGCATTTTGAACCGACGAGCATTGTAGCTACGATTTCATCGAAGGGTGCAGCAGATGGACGGTCTTAGTGGCGCAAACGATTGTCGCCAGATGCGCTTTCAACCAATCCATCCCCAAAATGAGGTCAATGCTACAAGACTTTAGCACGATAGGAGAGACAAGGAATTCCATTCCTTCGATTTCAACGGACGACGCTGCAAATCATGGAAGTCCGACATTGGCCCGCTGGGTGTGTACTAATAGTGAAGCATTCATGTCTTCGCTTAAGGCCATGCATGAATGCAAAATCTTCGACATGAATGAATGTGATGCTCTGAATCGAATAAAACAGATGTGTACTGAATTTACGAGAAGGGTACCCATCACAAGAGCAGGCTGGTCCCGAGCTTCATTCAGTTCAACGTGGTTGGCCCGAGCTTTCCCATAAGACTTGCCGGTGTTGTTGCGGTTCGTTGTTTCCACGGCCGATGTCTTTGGCCACCTGCTTCGGTTCTCGTTGCATTCTCTTGCAGGTGCCCCGCTGTCCGCACCAAGCATAAGCCATTATTGGGGTGGGAACAGAGCATGGGGTGGCGGAGCTGGAAGCTTCGCCGCTTAGTTGTAGGCGAGGCGGGTGTAGCATAGTTCGCTTCAAGCGTATGCATTGGGCTGGTACATGCTATTGGGAATCCATATCTTGCGCTTCTGCGAGGACGGGCCCAAGATGAGCCGTGTCACGGTTGCGCCGTTAGAGCTCGTATTCCTGCGCACCAGCCGACATTGATAGCTTTGTTCACCAAGGTGGCGAAATCAGCAAAGTCGCACTAGAAGTGCGAGCTTGATGTCACCTGAAGTCCGCCACGGAACTTCTCCGCTCTGCGGCATCGCTTGCAATATCCTCTTCAAAGATAGCGAGACAAGTCCAAGAACTCTCGCCGATAGGCTTCAACATCTTGTTGCCTTGGGTGAGGTTATGAACTCACGCTTCTTCCGTCCATGACCCTTGAGGAATGAAGCGGGCGCGAAGGCAGCTCGAAGTCCGCCAGTGATGAGTGTCCCAACCGGCAAAGTACGACGGTGGCTGTCCCACCATTGAGCTCGGGTCCTTCAGAAGAAGGAAGCAAAGGTGACATAGTGGCGGGGGTACATTAGCGTACTCCATCTCATAGGTGATGTCACGGAGCCACCATCAAGATCCAATGGCTGAGTTGAGCTGCGGTATACGCCGGGTTCAGCGTATGAATTCTCGCAGAGTTGTCCCGCTTGGGTGCTGATTCATATTGGGGCGAGGAACTGAGCCATCATGTTCTCCATGAACTGGCGATTCATCTCGAGCTGTTGGATCATACCAGCCATGTACTCAAAGCGGTGGTGGAAGGTTGGCAAGACGACCACGACCTGCTGGCCTAACCATCCCGCTAATATATAACAGGGTAGTTCAGATTTGAGAAGATAAGCAAGAGACAAGAATCATTCATGATGAAACACGATAATGAAAGCAAGATGATGGGAACTACATAGTAGTTGGCATATCTTACAAAAGGAATCATGCATAGAGTTCGATACATAGAGTCCAAAGACATAGACTACTACATCATAGGCGGCACGCAGCTCTCATGGCGAATACATCAAAAGCTAACAAGCAAGCCTACATCAGCCCCACGCGGCATCATGGAGGTAGTCAGTAGCTGAAAGTCTGGTAGTGCGGCAAAGGATAGTCCTCCACGCTGCTGACCGAGGGCCGCGGATACTCGGTGCTGAATCCGACGCCCGTGTGGCGTGAAAGGGCCAAGCGCGGAGAGTAGCCTCCCACGCCCGCCAACCAACTCCCCGGGCATCACGGTCTGGCGGGTAGATCGCAGAACGCGCAGCTCTCCGAACGGACAAAGGTGCATCAGCGTCGAGCACGGTAGAGGTGCCGACGGGTGATGTACAACTCGTGGCGAAGAGCTCGGTTAGCTCGATCCAGCCCATCGCGATGCGTAACAAAGTTCGATGGTGGAAAGGCTCTCGGTGACAGTGGTGTAGGCAGCAGTGTAGTAACCTCCTCACCAACATCGACGCGATAGCAATGTGCTCGAAGGGGAGGTGTCCAACTCGATACTCGCACGAAGACGTGTCGCAAAGCATAAGCAGATCGTGGACGGCCATATCGATGGTCACTCCAACACCATGTGCGGTGTGCAGACAAGAGTGGACTCGTACTCCGAGAGTAGAGGTGGACGATGGCGCTGCATCGCTTCCCGGTTGTAGTCCCGGTACTCCTCATAAACGGTGTACTGGGTGCCAGCGATAACCCAGATAGGTCATCATCTCGGCTAGCACCGCAGGTGATCCCGAGGCACCAATGGCCGTCGTGTGGCGCACGACCTGCCTCGTGGGTTCCATCTGAAAACAAAACGTTTCAAAGGAGTCAAATGACAGTGTGGAAATCGCTCAAATACAATTCCAAGACAACTAAGGCTATATCCATCTTCGGGGTGAAAGCGGTCACGGGATCCTAGTGATAGTTAGTAAAATCGTTTAACCCGAGTAGAAGAGAGTTCAGAGCCCCAGAGTAAAGGTCGAGGAGTAAAAGATCCTAATACCACCCGATGGCGACGCAGCCCATAAGACACACAGCCATGTTAGTAAAAGTTTTGCAATGTCTAGACTCGACTTCGCCAAGGAGTGTGAAAGGGGATTCTACAGCAATGGCTCGATACCATCTCAGACGCTCGATTCAATCGTACACTAATCATGCACGCAAATGTGTACGATCTAGATCAAGGACTCACGGAAGATATCACAACACAACTCTACAAATAAAATAAGTCATACAAGCATCATAATACAAGCCAGGGCCTCGAGGGCTCGAATACAAGTGCTCGATCATAGACGAAGTCAGCGGAAGCAACAATATCTCGAGGACGTACATAAGTTAAACAAGGTGCCATAAGATGGCTAGCACAAACCGAGATACAGATCGAAGAGGACAGGCCTCCCGCCTGGGATCCTCCTAGGTCACTCCCGGTCGCCGCCCGGGCTGCACGTAGTAGTAGGCGCCCCGAGTAGTAGTCGCCGAGGCGGTGGCGCTCGATCCTGGTCTCCATCGTCCGATTGCAGCAATCGAGTAGAGATAGGAAAAAGGGGAACAAGGCAACCGTGAGTACTCATCCAAAGTACTGCAAGCAAGGAGCTACACTACATATGCAAGGATATATGTGTAAAGGCCATATCATGGACTGAACTGCAGAATGCCGTAATAGAGAGAAGGCCTAGTCCTAACGAAGACTAGCATCTTCCGAAACCACCATCTTGCAGCAAACAAGAGGGGTAGAGTAACATAACTTAAAGTAGCAGAGTGTTATCAACCTCGGCCGAGATCCTTTCTCGACTCCGCGAGAAAGAAATCCCTGAGCCATACTATCCAGCTTATTATCACAATCCAATGCTCATATCCATGTCTCATCTCAAGTAACCAGTTCTAGTTGTACCGATCGATACAACTCCAAGCGTCTGCTATCAGAGGACGTGCTATCGATAGATGTTTTCTTCCCGCAGGGTGCACCAACTTACCCACCACGCCGCTTAACTCCGCGGACACACTTTCGTGGTCATGCCCGCCTCGGTCAAACAATACGACGCAACCCGACCTAGGCTTAATTAGAGAGGCCAGACGCGGACTAAACCTATGCCCCTGTGGGTCATGGGCCATCTCCCTGAACTCCTCAAGACGCTGCGTAGGGCGGCCGGAAGCGCACCTAGCCTAACAGCGCTCCAGCCCAATCCGGCAAGGCCGCCCGACGCCGACGTCTAATAAGCTTCGGCCGATGTATACGACGTAACGCCCATACTTAGCCCACGGATGGTTAGTGCTATCGTGCCGAGGCCCTCGGATCAAATATCCAAATCGTAGTGGATTAGGAACGCGGTAACAAGCGTAACTCACGAAGATGTGACCCGTTGCCCGCCTCGAGGACTTGTGGCAAGGGCTAGAATGCCCGCCACGCCGTAAGTATCTCGCGGCACCATCCAGTCAACCCGCTCCACATCACTGCAATTAAGCACGCTGGTACCACTCGTGGTCGAATTCGCCTTTCCAAGTATCGCGGTAACAGTGCCAAGCAACCGTGAGTCCAAACATCAAGGGAAAACACGAGGAATCACCCCGGTGTATTCCACTCAATGTAGTCGCCAAGGTGAACATAAGAGGATTCACCGAGGTCCACACTTGAGGGTTGCACGACAAGTCGACGGAAGTGGTTAAAGAGGAATCACCCTCGATGACCACAACCGGGTAACTATACTACTGTGGTTAATATCGAAGCGTCAGAGAGGTTTCACCCCGGTACTTGATAGTAACCTAGTAGTGTCGAGCAACTAAGGGAAGTGATGTGCGTGTGTCGGGCTCGGTCTCGATCCCGCTGATCGGTCTTCAATGATGAAGCAGGGCAACAAGGACAAGGGGGGGTTCATCGATGGGTACCTAACCAACCTATGCTAAGCGCTTTAGGATAAGGGTAGGTAACAAAGCAAGTTACAATAAACAAAGGCTATGCAATGTAATAGGAGCAACAATAATAAAGAGCAAAATCTAGTGCAAGCAATAAGAGAATGGAATGGGCGATATCGGGATGATCAAAGGGGGCTTGCCTGGTTGCTCGGCAAGAGAGAGGATCACAAGATCAGTAGTCGAATCGCCACCGCAGCGTCGGTCTCGTAGTCACCAAGAGAAGAGGGGAAGAAACAATGAATACACGATAACAGATGCAAAACGATGCATGACATGCCAAGAAGCGATGCTAGGCGTGTTCTAACGTGGTAAGAAGGGTCTTGGTTTAGGGGAAGTATCCGGAATTTATCCTGTTCCGGACGTCTGTCGCCGATGATGAACCGGAGGAGAAAGTTTGCAGGTTCGATAGGTTAGAGACGTGCGGTGGACGAACGGATCGCGATCCGAATCGCCTCGCCGCTCGAGCAACTTTCATGTAAAATTATTTTAATCCTGCCACGGATTAAAAGTTATGAATTATAAAAGTTTTATTAATTTCGGAATTAATTAATTAATTAATTAATTTCGAAAATATTTATGACATCAAGATGAGGTCATGCCGACGTCATCACCAACAGGTTGACTAAGTCAACCCCGCCAGTGGGTCCCACATGTCATACCCTAATAGCTTAATTTAACCTAATCGATTAATTAAACTTAGTTAATTAAGTTAACTAATGATTAGCATTAATTAATCCAGATTAATTAGTTTAATTAATTACCCAATTAATTAGCTAATGATTAGGTTTAACTAATCCAAAATTAATTAGATTAATTAATTATCCAATTAATTAATTAATTAATTATTTAGTTAATTAATTTAATTACTTTTAATTCATTTTAAATCATTTTTTGATTCTCATTTAAAATAAAACATTTTCTAAAACGTTTTGGGGTGGGGCCCGTAGTCGTGGGCACGTGGCACCTGGGCGCGCTGGGAGGGGCGGGCGCCTGCCCGTCCGGGCGCGACCTGGCCGGCATGGGCGGGCGGGCAAGTGGCCGATGCCACTGCCACGGCCCGGCGGCGAGCCACGCCGGTGAGGGAGGCGACGGAGGGGAGTCAAAGGGGCTCGGGCGGGCGAAGCGCCGCATGGATGAAGGCGGGGGAGCGGGGCTCGGTCGGAGGGGAACGGGGAACCGGAGGAGAACGGCAATGGGCGGCGTGGACGCAAGGGCGACGGCCGAAGGCGGCAATGGCGGGCCATGGGCGCGCGCAGCAGGCCATGGGAAAGGGGAGAGGATCGAGGGGGTCGGGCGTCGGACGGGCGGCGAGGAGTTCGCCGAACGGGGAGGAGGGGGAGAGGAGGGCAGTGGCGGGCGTGCGCCAGGGGCGGGGAAGGAGACGAGGTCGGGGCCTCACCGCGGATCCGTGGGGTCTAGGCAGCGGGCGAGGAGGACGACGGTGACGCGACGCCGACGAGGAGGAAGGCCGGCGAGGAAGAGGGCCGGTCCAATGGGGATCCCATGGGGCGCCGCGCGGGTGTCGGGCCGATGGGATCGGGGCCTGCCCGATCCGGACGGCAGAGGAGCGAGGGGCGCAAGGGCGAGGAACGGCGGCGAGGGGGTCGACGGGGGAAGGGGTTCGGTGGCGTGGCGCTGAGCCCGATCCCGATTGGATCGGGGAGGTGGGGGCGAGTGGGGAGGGGGTAGTGGGGAGCGAGAGGGCTAGGGTTCCCTGGGGATAAGGGAGAGGCGGCCCGGCTGGCTGGGCTGGTGGCCCAGCTGGGCTGGCCCAAGGAGGGGGGAAAGGAGATGGGCCACAGTGGGGAGGGGGGGGGTGGTTTGGGCGGTTGGGGTTTTATCCTCCCAGCCTTCGCTTTCCTTTTATTATTTTTTTTTTTTGACACTTGAAACCACGATTAGAAACTTAGGTTTATTGTGCAAACCATCCGGGCGTTACAAAGCCATGCAATCCGAGATAGGATCCATGTATGAAAACAAAGTATGGACTTTGACAGACTTGCTCGATGATCGGCGAGCGATAGAAAACAAATGGATCTTTAAGAAGAAGACGGACGGATCGTAATGCTACCATCTATAAAGCCCGACTTGTCGCTAAGGGTTATCAAGAAGTTCAAGGGGTTGACTACGATGAGACTTTCTCTCCGTAGCTAAGTGAAGTCCGTCCAATCATGTTAGCAATTGCCGCATACTATGATTATGAGATATGGCAAATGGACGCCAAAACGGCATTCCTTAACGGTTATCTTAAGGAAGAACTGTATATGATGCAGCGGAAGGTTTTGTCGACCCTAAGAATGCTAACAAGTTATGCAAGCTCCAGCGATCCATTTATGGGCTGGTGCAAGCATCTCGAGTTGGAACATTCGCTTATGAGATGATCAAAGCGTTTAGTTTATGCGACTTATGGAGAAGCCTGCGTTTACAAGAAAGTGAGTGGGAGCTCAGAGCATTTCTCATATTATATGTAGATGACATACTTTTGATGGGAAATGATATAGAACTTTTGGACAACATTAAGGCCTACTTGAATAAGAGTTTTCAATGAAGGACCTTGGAGAAGCTGCTTATATATTAGGCATCAAGATCTATAGAGATAGATCGAGACGCCTCATAGGTCTTTCACAAAGCACATACCTTGATAAGATATTGAAGAAGTTCAATATGGATCAGTCTAAGAAGGGTTCTTGCTGTGTTGCAAGGTGTGAAATTGAGCTCACTCAATGTCCCACCACGGCAGTAAGATATAGAAGAGATGAGTGTCATCCCTATGCCTCAGCCATAGGGTCTATTATGTATGCCATGTCAGGTACCTGACTGATGTAAACCTTGCCGTAAGTTTGGTAGGAAGGTACCAAAGTAATCCCGCAAGGAACACCGAACAATGGTCAAGAATATCCTGAAGCACCAAAAGGACTAAGGACATGTTTCTCGCTTATGGAGGTGACGAAGAGCTCGTTGTAGAAGGGTTACGCCGACGCTTAGCTTCGACGCAGATCCGATGACTCTAAGTCACAAACCGGATACGTGTATATGTTGAATGGTGGAGCAAGAAGTGGTGCAGCTGCAAGCGAGCGTCGTGGCGGGATCTACATGTGAAGCGGAGTACATGGCAGCCTCGGAGGCAGCGATGAAGCAATTTGGGTGAAGGAGTTCATCACCGACCTAGAGTCATACCCAATGCGTCGGGGCCGATCAAACTCTTCCGTGACAACACCGAGCTATTGCACTTGCCAAGGAGCCTGTGTTTCACAAGAAGACCAGCACATCAAGCGCCGCTCAACTCCATTCGTGAAAATGTTCAAGATGGAGACAAAGAAATTTGCAAAGTGCATACGGATCTGAATGTTGCGATCCGCTGACTAAACCTCTTCCATGGGCAAAACATGATCAACACCGAACTCTATGGGTGTTCGATTCATCACAATGTAACTAGATTATTGACTCTAGTGCAAGTGGGAGACTATTGGAAATATGCCCTAGAGGCAATAATAAAAGGATTATTATTATATTTCCTCGCTCATGATAATTGTCTTTTATTCATGCTATAATTGTATTATCCGGAAATCGTAATACACGTGTGAATACATAGACTACAACATGTCCCTAGTGAGCCTCTAGATGACTAGCTCGTTGATCAATAGATAGTCATGGTTTCGACTATGGACATTGGATGTCATTGATAATCGGATCACATCATTAGGAGAATGATGTGATGGACAAGACCCAATCCTAAGCATAGCACAAGATCGTAGTTCGTTTGCTAGAGCTTTTCCAATGTCAAGTATCCTTTCCTTAGACCATGAGATCTTGTAACTCCCGGATACCGTAGGAGTGCTTTGGTGTACCAAACGCCACAACGAATCGGGTGACTATAAAGGTATACTACGGTATCTCCGAAAGTGTCGTGGGTTGACACGGATCGAGACTGGGATTTGTCACTCCGTATGACGGAGAGGTATCTCTGGGCCCACTCGGTAATGCATCATCATAATGAGCTCAAAGTGACCAAGTGTTTGGTCACGGGATCATGCATTACGGTAACGAGTAAAGTGACTTGCCCGTAACGAGATTGAACGAGGTATTGGGATACCGACGATCGAATCTCGGGCAAGTAACGTACCGATTGACAAAGGGAATTGTATACGGGGTTGCTTGAATCCTCGACATCGTGGCTCATCCGATGAGATCATCGTGAAACATGTGGGAGCCAACATGGGTATCCAGATCCCGCTGTTGGTTATTGGCCGGAGAGCTGTCTCGGTCATGTCTGCATGATTCCCGAACCCGTAGGGTCTACACACTTAAGGTTCGGTGACGCTAGGGTTATTAGGAAGACTTGTATGTGATTATTGAATGTTGTTCGGAGTCTCGGATAAGATCCCGGACAGCACGAGGAGTTCCGGAATGGTCCGGAGGTGAAGATTTATATATGGGAAGTTGTCATACGGTCACCGAAAAGTTTCGGGGGCATATCGGTATTGTACCGAGGCCACCGGAGGGGTTCCGGGGGTCCACCGGGAGGGGCCACCTCTCTCGGAGGGCCTCATGGGCTGTAGTAGGCAGGGAACCAGCCCCTCATGGGCTGGGCGCATCCCCCCCTTGGGCCCATGCGCCTAGGGTTGGGGGGGGGGGGAACCCTAGTGGGGGCGCCCCCCTTGCTTGGGGGGCAAGCCCCCTCCCCTTGGCCGCCGCCCCCCCTCTAGATCTCATCTAGAGGGGCCGCCCTTCCCCTTCCCCTATAAATAGAGGGGCGAGGGGAAGGCTGCACACACAATCCAAGGCGCAGCCCCTTCCCTCCCCAACATCTCTCCTCCTCCGCGTGTGCTTGGCGAAGCCTGCCGGAGAATCGCCACTCCATCACCACCACGCCTGTCGTCTGCTGTTGGAGCCTTCTTCCTCAACCTCTCCTCCTCCTTGCTGGATCAAGGTGCGGGAGACGCCATCCGCTCCGCACGTGTGTTGAATGCGGAGGTCTGTCTGCTCGCACTTGGTCATCGGTGATTTGGATCACGACGAGTACGACTCCTCAACCCCGTTCTCTTGAACGCTTCCGCCGCGATCTACAAAGGTATGTAGATGCACTCCTATCACTCGTTGCTAGATGAACTCATAGATGGATCTTGGTGAAACCGTAGGAAAATTTTTATTTTCTGCAACGTTCCCCAACACTGTCTTCCACGAATGTCATTTCATGATGAAGCTATGCAAGCAATGAAAAATTTACAGATGTTTGGAACAAAAAAAGTCAGAATTTTTTGGATTTTTTATTGTTCACCCGAGCTCACATGAGCACGGGTTCCGAACAACACTTTTGCATAAAAGTCACTTTTCAAAATAGGAAAATAGTATGTTTCATAATTCAAATGGAACCAACCTTTGGAATAGATGCAAATGTGGAGAAAATTATTATCTCCATAAATTTTCATGATTTATGGAAGAGGGGAAAAGTGTTGGATTGAATTTATGAGCCACTTATGGCCACAAAAGGAATATTTAACACATGAGAGAATATTTTGCAATGGATGGAATTTTTTTGTAGATCACTTGCTTCACTCCCGCAAATTACATGAGCTAAACGATTCGTGTTTCTTATTTTCCAGATTCCTTTCCCTATTCTGGTTCTTCTCCGGTTTGTACTTTTGTTTTTGTTTTTTATTCTCTAGTTTTTATTGCAGTTTTTCCTAGATTTTCTTTTTATTGTATTCCGATTTTTCAGTTTTTTTGTAAATAATAAAAAATTATAAAAACATTTTAAGAATAGATGTGAACACTTATTAAAGTGCATGAGTATTTTTAAATGCGTGACACATATAAAATTACTTGAACCTTCTAATAAAATATTTGATCATTTGCAAAATTACACGAACATTTTTTGAGAATGCGTAAACACATTTTTCAAATTGCAATTTTTTTTTTCAATTCATCAGCACTATTGAAACTACATGAGCGATCCTTATCTCGATTTATGTGGTAGATGGCACCGCCCATTTACCCCTTTCATTTCTGTCCATTTCCCGAAAATGTAAATGGGCCAAGGCGTAAGACATGGCCCGTTAATTCCAACAAATGGTTTATATTTTTATTATTATACTTTGTTCTGCCAATAAGCAGCTGTGCTGTTTATCACATGTTGCTAAGATGCCCCGACTTGTATGAATCTTGTGGACGCTTTCCAGGGTCTAGCTGTTTGAAATACGTAAGAATAGCAATTGTATTTATTTGTCAGATGGTGTAAACTCACATTTTGTAACGTGAAAATGTAGCACAAAAACAGAAAAACAGTTTTTTTTTCTACCAGAATTATGTAGTGGGATTTCTAATTGACTTCAAACCATGAGCTAGTGCAGATACCATAGTATTTCATTCATCACTGAAAACAAGCTGTTAGTTCAATAAACTGTTTGAAACCCGGCCATCCTTATAGACAGCTGGCTTATGCATACCCAACCTGTAATGACAAGTATAGTGCTTATTTTTCTCAAATAAAAAGAAGAAGAGTATGACTTACGTAGCCGCCGCCACTAGAAAATTGCATGCACATAGTAGCAGAGTGAGCTGCCGCGCTGCTTGCTCCAGCAGCGCGAGGCGATCGACCCGTTCCGGGCCAATCGGCTCGGTCGGTCGACGTCGCGCTTGTGGACCAGAAGCTTGGCCCAAAGGCACGGCGCGGAACCGCGGTGGAATTCTACGGGAAGCTAGCGCGTACCACTAGTCCGTCCAGCACCACGAGCCGCGACGACCGGAGACGGCGCCAGCACGGCGCACGACGAGCGTCTCCGGTCCGGCGGAGCAGCAGCAGCACGTCGACAAAAGCGCGAACCACGTCAGTGGGACGACGTGGCGTCCCCCCACTGGCTGGCACCGGAGCCTCGCCGAGCTTCATTTGCTACCGCATTTAAAAGTGGGGCCGGCGCCCAGGTGGGGACGTCCCACCTCGCGGTCGCGGGTCCACCCACCGTGGACTTTGACGGGTCGTCGCCGGCGTCCGCTGGCGACCCGGGACGGGGAAGGCCGCGCCGCTCCGGTCCACACCCCCACTCGCCCCCGCAAACGGCCCCCGGTCGTCGCGAATTCACGAAAATGCCACCGCGCTACCGCTCGCCGGACCCCGACGCTGCTGGTCAGGTCGGGCTGGAGGGGCATTACCGTGAATAAGCGCCACATCCGCGGGCTGTTGCGGCGCCCCGCGCGCTACAAATATTCCCTTTGCAATGGAAAGCCGAGCAGAAGCAGCAGCCTGGCTGGCAGCCACCAGCCCACCACCACTTCCTCGTCTCCGGCGAGCCACCGACGATGGGTAGCAGCCGCCGACGGGGCGACCGCCAGCTCCTGCACCGCCTCCTCGCCCTCTCGTCGCTGCTCCTCCTCTCCTCCGGGGAGGTCATCTTCGAGGAGCGTTTCGAAGGTAGTATTCCCACTTCCCCAGCTCAGTCTAGAGTATACTTGCTGCTTAGTTACCAGTTTCGGAGGTGCCTGCGTGCTCCGTATTGCACCTGCTGCTATTTCTGTGCTGGTCCTCGTGAATCGAACTGGATTCGCTGCTCCCAAGTTCCATTTTGGGCGCCTGAAAATTTTCTGTGTCGCCCCCCTGGATTGACCAGTATTTTGTTCATGTCCTTGGGATTTTTTGCTTCCCCTGTTCATGGTTTTTTGGGTTCACAAAGGATGTTGACTTCTTTTGAAGGACCAGGTAAGGAATTAAGTGGTTGGAGGTGAGTGATGTGGTGAGGTTTCCTGGTGAAATAATTAGTTCCTTGAGCCTTGACACTGAGTGGGAAGTGGGATTGGGAATTACTAGTGTTATATAAGTTGAACTGTCCAACCACTTAATTCTAGTTATGTCTGTATTCATGGGGAGCATCAGTTTGATGGAGTGGCCAGTGAATTGCTGACATGGCCTGGTGGTTTGCTTGAATTAGTTCCGATGCCTTGTCCAATACATGAGTTTGCTTAAGTCACTGCTAGTTTCTACTAGTTGTCTCATATGGTTGCATGTTTCAGATGGTTGGGAGACTCGGTGGGTCAAATCCGATTGGAAGAAGAGCGAAGGGAAAGCCGGTATGTTTAAGCACACGGCAGGAAAATATTCTGGAGATCCTGATGACAAAGGTTTGCTTTCTCAACCATATAGTTCTTGTTTAATTGATGATGATGATGGTTCGGTCGCAAGTCAAAGGAACTCCTGCTTACGATAACTTAATTCTGGATACTGTCTGATCCTTCTGTTTTATTCGCGTGTTCTAGGCATTCAAACAACAATAGATGCCAGGCATTTTGCTATCTCAGCCAAGATCCCAGAGTTCAGCAACAAGGGCCGAACATTGGTGGTCCAGTATTCCATAAAGTTTGAGCAGGAGATTGAATGTGGCGGCGGCTACATTAAGCTAATGTCTGGTTATGTCAACCAGAAGAAATATAGCGGAGACACCCCATACAGGTATCTTATTGCCTACTTCTTGCCCGTTGAATTTCCTGTTCTTACAAAGATCCAGCATTGCTGTTAGTAAGCTCCGAAGCAGACCCTGTCATTCTTTTGAACATGTGATTGGAATGTTTGTATAGTTGATGAGCAAAAGTCTATCTCACATGATTTGTTATATTGTATTGTATAAGTCCACCTAGATGCTATAGCTTGCGAATGTCCATTCATGATTAAGGCGAAATGAATAAATATAAACTGCTTATTTGTTCAGTTTTACTAGTCTACTGCTGAGTTGTGCTGATAACTTTCTCATGTTCTCTTATGCAGCTTGATGTTTGGGCCAGATATATGTGGGACTCAAACAAAGAAGCTACATCTTATACTCTCTTACCAGGGGCAGAACTACCCTATCAAGAAAGATCTGCAATGCGAAACCGACAGGCTGACGCATGTTTACACATTCATTCTAAGGCCCGACGCATCTTATAGTTTACTGGTTGATAACCGTGAAAGAGAATCTGGAAGCATGTACACTGATTGGGACATCTTGCCTCCTCGTAAAATTAAGGATGTTGGTGCCAAAAAGGTACTGTAGCTCACTTTTTTGAAAAATGGAACTGTACTACAACTAGAAACATTACAGTGACAGAATCATCTATTTGACATATATGCCTTTTGCAGCCTAAGGATTGGGATGACAGAGAGTACATTGAGGATCCAGATGCGGTTAAACCTGAGGTTTGTGTGCCCATGCATTATTATGTGAATTTGATTATTTTACAGTGTAGCAAATTGTTTTGTAACGGTTCATCTACCTTGGCCAGGGCTATGATTCTATTCCAAGAGAGATTCCTGACCCAAAGGATAAAAAGGTATGCAAGTTCCTATCTTAATGAAGCTCAAGACATCAAACATTAAGTTACTGCACTTCATACTCGATATTATAAATGGTCCTGACTTATTCGGTAATGCATCATTCAGTTCTAGCTTATTAGCATGAGGTTGACCCATTTACCCACTTATCTGGCTCTAAATATTTGGTTTTTCTGCAAATGTTTTGCATTTGAAGCATTCTAGTTACCCTCACATAAACTGTGGATGCCGCAGCACATCTAAAGAAACATTCTTACGATGAAGCTCTGTACAACTAAGCACACCACATGATGACAAATATATGCATGTTGTGTTCTTAATCAGCCCGACACGTGGGACGATGATGATGATGGCATATGGAAACCTAGAAGGATACCGAATCCAGCATACAAAGGACAATGGAAGCGCAAGGTTTGTCTTGTTGTTTGTCCATCAGTCGTTCATCCTACTTTATTTCTTTGGTAGACTTCATGTTCTAACATTTTCTGCCCACAGAAAATTAAGAACCCTAACTACAAGGGTAAATGGAAGATCCCATGGATTGATAACCCAGGTAAGCAAATAGGAGAAGTGATATTGGACTCGACACTTGATTTTGAAGTGAACCTCTTGTCAAAGTTTGAAAGAATCTTAAACCATGAACTGTCGCACTTCTGCAGAGTTTGAGGATGATCCAGATTTATATGTACTGAAACCTTTGAAGTACATTGGAATTGAAGTTTGGCAGGTACCATATATTACAATATAGTGGTTTTCTGGAGATACATGTTCCATCATAACTATTGGTTGTTCTGAATGAAACACATTTGATATTGACTTAAACCTTACTCATGTGCAGGTAAAAGCCGGTTCGGTTTTTGACAACATTCTCATATGCGATGACCCGGAGTATGCAAAACAGGTTGCCGATGAAACATGGGGTGCAAATAAGGAGGTAACCTCACATGTTTACTGAATTAACCTATGTTGCTGATATCCTGTAAGCAGCGTCTTACTTTTCTGTATGTTATAGGCTGAAAAGGAGGCTTTTGAAGAAGCTGAAAAGGAGAGGAAAGCTAGAGAAGACAAGGTTAAAATCTTCAATTAGCAATTGTTACTGGCCATTTTTTGATGCCCTTGAGGCAGAACAGCAAAAGAATAACTGTCATTGTGAAAGAAGCTAAACATAACTGCTTGTGTACAGGAAGCTCAACAAGCAAGGGAGGAAGGAGAGCGACGGAGGAGAGAGAGGGGTGATCGACACCGTGGCAGGGACCATTACAAGGACAGATACAAAAGAGTAAGCTCACATGCCGTTCGCTTTCTTCCTGAAGCCACCCTAGAACTCTTTGAAGTATCAACTTCTGACTACCATCCATCCTAGAACCCTTTGAAGTCTTATTCGCTGATTCCCTTAACACACTTATTGACTGATGGAATATATCAACATATTACAAAACCCTACTCCTCAAGACATTGCTATATGGTAAACAAGTATACTTGAATATGTTCTAATACTGGTATTCTTGGAAGGCCGTGGTGTGTTGCCTTGTGCTGTGGTGTCATATACAAATGTATCTAACTGTGAAACTGTGACTGTGCAAGACATAGACATCATATACAAATGAATGCATGATTTATTGACATCCTTCTCGTCTTGTGTCTCAGCGCAACAGAGATCACTGGGATGACTACCATGTAAGAAGCATCTCATGCTTTCATTTAATAATTTTAAATGGTAAATTAGATAGATAACATGTGACTTATAACATTCTGATTTCTTGTTCAGGATGAGCTTTGAAGCCCCCCAAATCTTCAATCATTCCAAAGGAGAAACTGGGATTTGACACGGACATTGTGTTATAGTTGCTGCAAATAAATGATAATTGAAGTGTTTCTTGTCTCGTGTGAGAGAAACTGATTGAATTGACCGCGAAGATCATCCTATGTGACAGCAGGACAGGCAATTCCACTTATCCTCAAAATTCAAAAACTTGGCCTTGGACCTGAAATGCGATGTTGTACTTGTAGTGTACATGGTCTGTGATGTACTTCCTTTTGTAAACTCAGAACATTACCTTTGCTGATATAATAAGAGGTTCCATATTTATTGCATAACACAAACAGCTGCTGTTGCTGAGGAGTTCTCACTCGATTTGCATGCAAATTTTTATGTTGCTCCTGTAATCAGCATACACAAACGCCTGCTAGAATTTAGCTTCCCAGGTAGTGAAAAGAAAACATGCATCCAGAAGAAGCATATATTAGCGTTTCTTTCATGCACTATAAGTTCATACATATCTACACTTGGAACTTCCTTGATTAATTGATTGGTATACCAGAATAGCATGAGAATCGTCTAAACACATTGATGCAAAAAAGGCAAGGTGACTCGGCAGTGTCTGGCGGAACAAGTCTGATGTATGCCTGTGTTGGCAACAATTCACTATGTCTGCTTCAAGACAAATAGAAGGAGCATATCAGTTCTTCATCAAGTTACATCATTCACATATGAATAGCAATATCTTGGTTTATAGCTTGAGTCTACAGATTAGAATAGAAACAATCTGATATGCACAGCACAAATTCAGTTGTTCTTTTCTACATGCTTCTCATTCCTTTACATGATATCCTCCATAAAAGGATCCGTTCTGTTCGAATGAACATGCACCTGCAAGTCGAGATAAAAGAACTCCTTCACATCTGAGATGACCAAAGAAGCACATACCACGAGATTTCCAAAACTGAAAGTATAGCATTGTGTCAACATGATACAATTTTACATACTGAAACAAAACTTGTCCGCACTTCAAAACACAAAATGGCAATGGCTGGCGGAACAATACTGTCCTACACTTGTACTGGCCCCGATTCACTATCTGAACTTCGAAACAAATAGAATGAACATACCAGTTCTTCATCCAAGCTATGTCATCCATATGAAAAGCAATATCTTGGTTTATAACTTGAATCTACACATTAGGATGGAAACAATCTGATATGTACAGCACAAATTCCTTTACATGCTTCTCATTCCTTTACATGCTACTTCACAAAAAGGACCCCTTTCTGTTCGAAATGAACATGCATCTGGAAGTTGAGACAAAAGAACTTTCACATCTGATAAAAGAAACCCATAACACCAGATTCTCAAATCTGAAAGTATAGGGTTGTGTCAACGTGATACAATTTTACAAGCTGAAACAAGACCTATCAAACATTTCAGTGAGCAGCTCTTCCACACTGAAGGAAGGTCATACAAAATCTGCAACTCCTCTTCCGGGCAGCATATCCATTTGCAGAGCCCTGCCATTTCTGGAGGCGACCAAACCAACAGACGGCAGCGAGGGATCCGTAACTGGCTCAATCTCGATAAATCTCATTTCCAAAGACCCCGTGCGCTTCAAGCTCAAGACGAAGACAAGCACAATCCACCCAAGCATGGTGATGGCCCAGTAGTTATTCATCCCATGAATCAAGCCCCAGGCAATGGAGTACCCAACGATGATCCCGGACAGGTGGCCGACGAAGCTGGCCTGGGGAACCATGATGGATGTGAATATCAGCGACTCGAACGGTGCGAAGCTGATGGGCAGCGAGAGCACCCCGAAGAGGTTAAGCTTGGACGACGGCTGCTTTGCGGCCAGAATGGTCATCCACCCGAACACGACGCACGAGTAGCCCACAGCGGTCACCCTCCGGAAGTAGTCCACCTTGAACCTCCGGATCATCACGTGGTAGATCCCGAGAACCAGCAGCCCGGACAGCACCACCAGGACAAGGGTGTAGTGCAGGTAGTACTGGACGCCGAGCCCGGCGGCCTGCCCCAGCTGCTCGACGGCGCCGAGGCTCCACAGCGCGCTCATGTTGAACACCAGGTGCAGCACGCTGACGTGCGAGAAGGCGGCGGTGATGAGCCGCCAGTGCTGCCCGCCCTCCACGGCCGCCTCGTAGCTCAGCCCCACGTCCGCGTACCCGATGCCCCTCTTCTGGATGAGGAACCAGATGAGGGAGCAGAGGGCTATCACGCCACTGCTCGCCGGCTTCTCCACTATCTCGTACATCAGAGGCCTCCCCATGTCGCCGGACCTAGCTTCTTCTTCACCGAGATTGCGACCCGAGGTTGACGAAGATCGACGATGCTCTGTCTGCTGGAATTTCTGGATCGGGAGCAGCGCCTCCCCTCCAAAAGGGGGCGGATTTGGTACTCGCTGGTCGAAGAGGGGATCAGTGGCTGGCCTGATGGACGGATCTCTGGCGGAAATCTAGGGTCCCGCGGTCGAATTGAGATGATTGAGGGGTTTGGCGATGGATCGGCGGCTCTGACCTTGGGATTCCGGAGGGGATTCGTTCGAGCGGCTTCTGGGGCGTGGGTGGGAGTCCAATGCCCTAGACTGTTCGAGTTCGACTCGGGGATTTTCCTTTTCTTTTTTGCGACCTTCTTTTTCCCAAGAGTACGCGAATGCGTATCATATTGTGAACCTTCGACCGAAAGACACAACTATAAAGTAAAAAAAAAGCTTGTACAAAACCGAGCACCATTGCCGCGTCTCGATCAATGCCGACCACCTTTAAAGAGCACACAAATTCTGATAAACTTCTCTTGTCGACACACCATCCATCCTTGATGCTGAAAAGGAGGTGGGAAGTAGATGGCGGGACTTGGTCAGCCATCTAAAGCAACCGTCTTGGACTCCTCGGCGATGACGTACATAGCGTCACTGAAGATCACCTTGGACAACGCGAGCACTGAAAAGTAGAGCAACATGGGACCTCAAGAATAGCGATGTTAGGAACAACGCCATTGCGTCGGTTCAACTCTGAACCTAGGCTTTCGTCCGAAGACCACAACCAATCCTAGGAGCGAGTAAGGGAGATGCCGACACACCTCGGCGATGCCTTCCGGACTATTCAGAACGAACAATGTTGTTTCACAATTGATATAGGACTATAATGCAAAATTAGCAGCATCTCCCGGACCAGATCTAACCAAATGGGTCGGCCTGGCCAGGTGTGGGTTATACGGGTCTGGCACGACACGACCCAGCTAGGCACGCGAACTACACAGGCCATGTCGGGCAGGCATGCATGCTGCCTTACCTGGTCCAGGCACAACACTGATATTAAATGGGCCGGCCCATCGGCACGTCTAGCCGTCAACCCACGTATTATTTAGCCTATTGCGCTTCCTATTAGCCTATAAATTTTTTAAAAAAACTGAATGGGCCGTGCCGGGCCGGCATGCGTGCCCAGGCACGGCCGTAGGCGGGCCATGTGCCAGGCACGACCCGATTAACCACGTGCTGGGCCATCCCATCACAGGCCAGGCACGTGTGCTAACGGGTCGGCCTGCCAGGCACGACTCAGTTGGCTAGGTTAGTCTCGAACCTAGCCATTTGGGCGAGCCCGGCCCGGCCCACTCTTAAGCATGCCTAGAATTACACAGCCATCGATGACACGTTTATAAACAAACCATGCCAACAAGTTCAGCACAACACGTGCGCGAGAGCTATATCTCGCCTTAAGCAACACTAGTAAACGTGCACGTGCGACGCACGTCTAAAACTTTGATCAAGCGAGTTTACATATTCTAAATTTTAAATAATTCTTGGAAAAGAATATAATTGAAATGGATACAAAATAGATGTCACTCTAAATGTATTTTTTTTAAGTGAAACACCGTTGTGATCCAACAACCTAGTGAAGAATCAAGCATCTGGCCATGGTCACTAAGCTTTTTGAACAAACTGATTTTCGAGATGAATTTACACATGATCAACATGCAAGGAAAAAAGTTAAAGTTATGCAACACTTGCTCAATTCTACCAATGACTATTCAATACTTCCATCAATTTCTCCTCTGTACAAGTATGGTATTTTCTAAAGTGGACATGGTATTTTGATTGGGAAGTATAGATTTAGCAATAGAAAATAAAATTGACTGATACGCATGTAGTCTTCACTTCTAGTGTAGCCACCGAAAACAAAATGCAAACTACTTTACAATTCAATTGCTCTGATAAGGATGCCAACTTCTTGAATCTTATTTTCTTGTACAAAAGCCAATTTTACATCTGCACAACAATATATAAAATTTGTCAGCACGTGCAAGAGAGAGGCTAAACGGATTTTTATGCCATGAACTAACATTTTGTACTAACTGGGATCAACATAGGAAAACCTGTTGACACCTATACATTGGTACTATGGCAAAAATTAATAAAAATACCTGGCGCTAGGAAAATAAAAAATAATACAATGAAGAGCAATGGCACCATAGTGAGAGCGGGACAGACACCGCACACGAGGGCGGCCTCATGGGAGTACGTCTGGGCGGCCGAAACAGATGGGCGGCCAAGAGGGAGACATTGTGCCACCAGGCGCGGGGCAGCGGGGACTCTGCGTCGAGGCCGGTGGCAGAGGCACCATGTCCTGCATATACGATATCGTGCATTAGAAATAGCTAAAAAAGGGGTTATCATGATAAACATATACGATCTGAAAACTTGGTTGTCTTCTTTTGATCCTTTTAGTAAGTCATAGTCCTCAAAGAGGTCATGAAAGAGAATGACATTACCTAGAGATTTACATTACAAAGGAAAAATGTTATCAGCTCACAACTTTTTTAACGAAGGTAACATGAACATACATGGGGCAATATGATTATCTTCAATACTGAGTTGCCTTCATATTTCCATGTCCGGTCTCCCTCCCTCCCTCTGTCTCTCTCTAACCTGAAAATGCATCAAGCGTAGGTATAAATAAGGAATTTACAATAAACAATGGCCCTGCAACACAACATCTGTTCTTTTTAATGTATTGGCATACACAAAGACAACGTCTGCCGCTGATTAACTGAGTTCAACCAAGGAGACCTTCCGCCATAGGTTCATATATTAAACTAAATGGCCTCTAGAGTGTGTAGGAATATTGTCCCCGGAGCTATAATATTGTTGGCACACTTAAGTAGTGTGACGGAGTACATCTGACTGTATATGAATATATTAACCCCAAAGCCATACATAGATCTATCCTCTGTGGTGCTTTTATAGGGATATAGTAAATGTATCAGAGATACTCAACGACTACCCGGTGTTTTCGGTGGAACGCCGTGCATCATGGCATATGATCTCCGCGCATGTCGATGCATGTATATGCAAGTAAGGATCAGTAATCTGTTGTGACCAACCCGGGATAGCTCTCTCTCTCTCCCACTCTCGCTCAGACGAAGGTGGAAAGGAGCACACTATTTTTTTTCAGCGCACCAACTCCTCGCCGCAAAAACGGCGCCACGCTGATGAACAGTGCCGCACGCACGACCTCTTCTATTATATGCAACTTGAACTACGGTGGACACATACCACACATCCAGTCGATCATTACATGGGGGTATTTATACACGGGCGCACACACACGACCCGGCCACCACACCGGCCACTAACTCCACGCGCTAAGCTAGCTAACTAACCTCATCCAGCTAACAACTCATGCATGCATGCAGCTCGTCGATGCCGCCGATTTTGAAGTTGCTGGACGTAGTCCCGCAGCCGGGGCGAGCGAGCCGCTAGGCGTGCGTGCGTAGCACCGATGGAAGCATACCCGGGGAGCTGGCAAGCCCCATCCCCGGCGGCGCACACGATGTGTTGCAGCGCGTATGTTGCGGCTGGTTTAACTGATCGCCCACAACTCCAGACGCCTCACGATCACACGCCTGGCCACAAACCGGCTTGACTCGGACTATTTGATTGAACCAACAAAGATATTGCACCGCTAATAATCTGTCTTTAGAATAGATCATGAACAAACCGAAGTGGTCAACTAACATTTCTCAGGTATAATGTTAGGAACAATACCTCATATTGACATTAAATAATTAAGAATGATTGAGGAAGCCAAAAATCAAAAGAGAGGTTAAAATTTCTGAAAATTGTCCAAATCAATAATACAACTGAATTGTCAGATGGAACGAAAAACTAAATTGCATTGAACCACACTTAAATTCCCTGTAAATATAAGAAGGGGTTGGGAAAAGAGATTACTTACAAGGATTCATCTAGTATGACTGAGAGGTGAAAAGTTCCCGGTTATTATTCCATGGCTCACCATGAGCATCAATACATCACCGGCCAGGATATGAAATTGCAACCACAAGCATCGGCCAACATCGACCTTGGTATATGTACGTATGTACCTGCCCGTCGTCCTCGCGGACACGGTTTGAATGAAGCAGATCTTTCCGTGATTCCGTCCTTGGCGGGGAGGAGGGGAGGCTGAAGCTGTCTTCGCCGGTCTTGCAGAGAATGGCCTGGGTACGAGAGCCGGCTTCCACAGACACGCTCGGTCATGAAAACGGTTGTGTTTGCCTGCGTGTTCCGTTGAGTCGTGCCACCGATCAAGCAAGCCTGCGGCTTGCAGTTTTCATAGGTGCGTGTGCTCCTCAAGGAAAAATCCATCCAGCTGCATGGGTGTCTGCTTATTGTGTACGTGCGCGGCGGCTCCTGCTCAGTCGACAGCGCGGCGGCGCGTTGCGCGGCATGCTGCGGGCTGCACAGCACGAGGCCGGGGTCGCGGCCACTCCTGCTCACTCGGTGGCGCGGCGGCGCGGTGCTGCGGGCTGTAGGGCACGAGGCCGGGGGGTCGCGGCGGCTCCTGCTCCATGGGTGGCGCGGCGGCGGCAGGCAGGGAGCGTAGGGATGGTGGGTTAGCGTCAAGCTTGAGGGTGCGTGATTACAGGGATGGGTTGCGTGACTATCGGAGGGTAATTCACATCAGATCCCTTTTTCGGGCCTTGCGTGATTACAGGCGATGCGGTTGCGCAAGCGGGGCTGAAATTTCCTTTCGGTGGAGTATGTTCAGCCAACCTAAATTACTAAGTACACACGAGAGAAGGGATTAGATTTAGGTTGGCTGTTAGATTAAATTAGTGGGTCTAATCGGACGGTTATAATGGGTTTGTGTACATTTTACGGATGTGCTTAAAGAAGATCATGTTTGATTGTTTATTAGTAGTAGAGATAGAGATATGGAAGATGCTCTCGCTGACGGGAATACCACCTAGCACAAGAAACTGGACCGGCCCATTAGCTCACCTATATAAAACAAAGAGAAAAAGAAAAAAAGAGGCTAAGGGGTTCTAAATAAAGGGCTAAGGAACAAGGAGTCCTAGATGAAAGGGAACGATGCATGCCACTGAGTTACAATCAGATTCGTGGTAAATACCAGAGCGCGACCTACTTGAGGGTAAAAGAGTCGGTTTTTCATTGGGTTTTTAGGTATTTTGTTCTAGTTTTTTTTCTTTCTTTTTCATTGGTTTTTCTTTGTCATCTTCTCTGTTTTCATTGTTTTTTCCTTTCTTTCTTTTTCTTCAGCTTTATTTATTTTTCCTGGTTTTTCCTTTTGATTAATTTTTATTCTGATTTGTATGTTTCTTTCATGTTTTTCATTGGTTCTTTGTTTTCTCTCGGGTTGCACTAGTTTTCTGTATACATTTTGGTATATTTTTAATATATGTTCACTCGTGGGGGTGGGTGACCAATTAAATAGGGATTTCCCTGAAAAACAAACCAAGATAAGATAGATTATCACACCATGTAGAGCAAACCACTTCTGCTCCAGGTGGCCCTTGAGCATATCAAACTTCCATTTGGCTTGGCTTCCAGGTTTTTCATTTATTTTCTTTATATATTCTCTTAACTCCTGTAATAATAACATCCAAAAGAACCGAGTCAGGTTTCTCTAACAACACAAAACAAGACTAAGATCGGATGGGGGATGATACATACATGATGCCTATTGCTTCTCCGGCCAACTTTAACTGCCTCCCGAGTTGAAAGCTAAGAAGCAATATCAGATCAGAAGTCTTCAAGCTTCTCGGCGAGTTCAAAAATCCTGTGTCCTAAAGCTACCAAAAGCTGACCTTCAAGAATTTCAGCCTCTGCAATCTGTTGCGGAAAATAAGAAAACGGTTAATTACCTAGAAAAAAATAGAACACCAGACTAGCATATACTCTATAGCTTCTGTAAGACATCATATGCAAATGAATGAATGATCTACTAACATTCTTTTGTTCTTGTATTTCAGCGCAACAGGGATCACCGGGATGACTACCATGTAAGTCACGAAGCATCTTCATTTTTTTATAACTTTAGTATAAAGTTGTACTAAAGTTGAGACGCTTATTTTGGGATGGAGGGAGTATATGTTTAGAATTTGGAAGTGTAAAAAAAGTAAACAAGGAAACAAAAACGAAAACAAGAAGAAAAAAAGCGAGGTTGTGGCCTCCGGCGCAGCTGGGCTGGCCCATCTTGGGTTGCCCTTATGCGAGGCTTTCCTAAGGCTTGCTGTAAGACATAGGGGCGCCCCAACACATGTGCCTACATGCTTGCGTGATATTAGGCCTTTTGGGCTATTTTGGGCCTATTTTTGCTTTTTGGGCTGTTAAAAATACAAATAAATAAAAAAGGGGCAGTTCCTAAACGACGCTAAGGCGCCCGTTGGTTCAGTTTACGCAAATGGGCGCACACACCCCGCGCCGCGCTTGGCCGACCCATTTCCCCTTCCTTTTCCGTTTTAGAAGGCTGCAAAAAAGAGGCGAGAGGTGGGTTTTGAACCAACGACCTCCTCAAGCAGTGTTATCTACGTTAGCCAGCTAGACCACTAACACCGATGTAATTAGTAACAACCTTTTTATTCCTTTCTTCATCTTTTTTTTCTTTTTCTGTCTTTCATTTTTAAATTTCTTTTTTTTTTCAAAATTGATGAGTTTTTAAAGTGAACCTTTTCTTCAAATTTGATAAACTTTTCTTTAAAATTGATGAGCTTTTTTCCAATTTGATGAAATTTTTTCGAAATTGTTGATCTTATTTCGAATTTGACGAACTTTTTAAAATTGAGATATTTTTAAAATTCTATTTTTCAGATTCGATGAACTTTTTTCTAATTTGTTGATTTTTCCAAATTTGATGAACTTTTTTTCAAATTAAATGTATTTTTTCAAAATTGATATTTTCTTTTCAAATTTGATGAATTTTTTTGTCAAATTCATGATGTTTTTTAAAATTTTGTGAACATTTTTTAAAAATCCACAAACATTTTTTCATCAATTTTTTTCGTTTTTAAAGGTTCTTATTTTTTAAAAGTCAACGGTTGAACTGGTCAACCACAATAGGTCAAACTGCTCTCGATCGAATAGGGGGTCCGCTAAAGCGATCGAGCGCCACTTTACATGGGCCGTCCGACAAGCAGGGGGGCGGGAGAGCCCGTTCCTCCAAGTGGCGCTTAAGGCGCCACTTAGGAGCTCCCTGAAAAGGGTCATGGAGGAGCGGCACATGGGCCTCGCCTCGCGGTCCAAACACTGCGCAGGCATGTCGTGAGTCTGACACTCACTCTGTGCATTTGAAAATCGAACCGAAAAACCATACCGAAAATAAACTGAACCAAACCTATTTTATGGTTTTTATGGCTTCTAGTTTCAGTATGGTATCAACTTTTCATACCGTTTTGAACTTTGATTTTTATGGTATATACCGAAAAACCTAACTGTTAACCGAATAAACTGAAGTAAAAAATAAATTTATATTTCTTGAGATGAACAACCATACAAGTTGTCGTTTTTCTTGTACATGAGTCAAATTCACTACTAAGCACGTGAATTTTTCTTGTAACATTGTTATTTTTCTCTTTTTAAAATGCGAACGTCCATAACCATCAACGGATGAATCAATGCATGCATATACACTTATATACCCATTCCGTTCCTAAATATAAGTCTTTTTAGACATTTCAAATGGACTACAACATACAGATGTATATAGACATATTTTAAAGTGTAGATTCACTCATTTTGCTCTGTATGTAGTCACTTGTTGGAATCTCTAGAAAGACTTATATTTGGGAACGGAGGGAGTATATAGTTATATAATACTTGTGTAAAATAGTATGTGTTTTGAGTCATAAATTTGTAAATTATTATTACGTCATTTTTGAATCCGCGTCAACTTTGGTTTTTATGGTATATACCAAAATCATACCGAAATAATTTGGTATATACCAAAACCGAACCGTATTTTAATTTCATACTATATTTACTGAAGTATTAATACCATACAAACCGAAAAACATAAGCCGAACCATGTAAACCGAATAAACCGAACGCACAGAATGACCTGACACGCCCTGTTTAGCCGTGTGTCGGACCGAGCACGTGACATGAGAAGCACGCGTGCTTCTGGGATGGCCCGCAAAGCACAACCCATTTGGCCATATCTGGTATCTCCTAGTTCTACTTCTATCTTCGCTAGGCGGTACCCTGACTTTGTCGCATGGTAAACTAGCTAACTACATGTGATCCTCCCGTCCAAATAATAATATTCTTCATAGTTAACATGATCTTCGCGTCCAAAGCTTGATGATACTTCCTAAGATTAATATGATCCTCATGTTCAAAGAATGATATTTTTCATAATTGTTCCTTCTGTCCAAAGAATGATACTCTCGGTAATTACCGTTAAAACAATGTACGGAACCAAATTAAACCACAACATACCATAACTTCATTATAGTAGAGATTTTATCATATTGGAAAGAATTGGCACGTTGCTAAATATATCCACATAAAAACTCACCTCTTTTGTCATCTTAGAACACTTCGTGGCATGACCCACGTGGTAGCTCTCACACATGCCATCCAAAAATAAAATCCATCATCAGTTACCCGCTAAAACAAGCCACACAAGCCAAATATTACTATTGACTTTTTTAGCTAGAAATGTTACCATTGACTCATTGTTGCATTCCATCCAAAATTCCATTCTATCTAATTGTAAATCTGTGATTTTGTGTGACCCTAACTCCATTAATCGCTCGTACTCCCTTCGTAAAGAAATATAAGAGCGTTTAGATCACTAAAGTAGTGATCTAAACGCTCTTATATTTGTTTACAGAGGGAGTATGTCCTTAGCATCGTGGGGGATAACATGTGAGCTGTTCTGAATTCATTATATTATTTGCGTATAACGCATCTTAGGGTGTGTAAGAATGGAAGGCTTGCTAAGATGGAATTAGAGAGGGTTGGAAGCAAAAGCACACGTACCCCTTTGCTCATGAGCACCTAGGCGATTAGGGTTTCCTCTGCCTCCCGTCGGCACTTTTGCCGGCCTGCCTCACTTCCAGTGGCCTTACATCCATGGAGGCGCGGTGGACCTCGGCCTTTTCCAGTAGAAGGGATTCATTTTTAGATTTTTTTTAGGGTTTGTGTCCTCCTCAGAATGGCGAGGCAGCAAGGACTCTCTGAAGATGGAAAAAAGTTCTCCCGCCTAATCCCTGTCTTGGTGGTGCATCTAGCGTTGTACAAGGGCGTGTGAAAGTGTGTCTCCGACCGATCTCGTGAGATTCAATTGGTGTTGGTCTTCGTCGGATCCGCTTAGATCTAGTCTGTGTCAATGTTTCAGCAAGTTGGATCATTTTGATCTATGCTTCTCTTCATCGGCGACGGTTGTTGTTTTGGTGTGCTAGTCCTGTAGGGCTTTAGCATGACGACTTTCCGATTGTCTGCTATAACAAGGTTTGCCCAGCTCCAGCAAGGAGTGACGATGGTGGCACGCCTTTGACTCGCTCTAGTGCTTATGGTTGTCTCTACTTGGTCTATAGACCTCAATGTAATCTATGTTACCTCTCGTGTTCTTTGTATTGCCTTGACAGTTGAGGAATAGATACAAAGTTTTTCCCACCAAAAATGCAACTAGAGGGTTTGATTCGTGTTGGTTGCGAGAGAGAAAATGAACGCAAAGCACCCAGAAGCAACGTGCATGTGACGTTTGATACGCACTAGTGGTTAGGACCCGCCATTGCCGGCCTCTTAAGAGCGTTCCCATGCACTGCCATGTTGGATATGTAGATTAGGCTGACTTGATTTGATGCTATGTTGGCTCTGTACAATTTGTTGGCTTGTTTGTTACTTGTTTTGACTGACGTCTGACGTATATGAACCTCGACTTTTGTTAGGAGGCGAGATTAATGTCAACAATTAATGGTAGATGAGATACATGGAATCATGAATGTCAGCAGAGCCGGGGAACATAGATCAGGTCGTCTGGCTACACAGAGATTATATTCTAGGAACCCAAATGCATTATATGTAGTAGTACGTACATTGTAGAACCTAATTCAGTGAGTCGATCCATTAATTGAGGGTAAGAGGTAATCCAAAAGGAAATGAAGCTAACACGAGGAAGCTACATGTCACCAAAAGCTAACATGAAGGCCACAATGAAGTTAGGCAGCAAGCATCCAGCCGGCGACCATATAAATGAAAGATAGTACCTATATAAGTTGCACACTTTGTAATATAACTTGACATTGTTTTAGTAAAGGATGTAGCAAGAATCTGGGTCAGAGATTAATGCGTACCTGTAGAAAATAGGAAATGGGCAATACAATTATACCTGCAGAGTGGGTTGGTGTCATATGTAAGGTCCGCGAGGGCCGACGACAAAGGGTGTGTGAGATAGATGCAGCTGATTGTGTTTGTGTGCGATTTGGGATTGATCAAGGAATTGGGACAAATTATCGAACATAATGTAATATGTAAGACACATTGGACTAGAAAAATATATGTGGTGATTCAGTAAGAAGCTTCTTGTAAACATCTTACATAATCTAGATTTTTTATTTTCTCATATCTCATTATAGAGACTTCTATCGAGATATTTCTTATACCATACATGTTACGAATATCTACTAATATTTTAAGGATACATCACAAACATATACACTATATTCATGCAAGTGTCACAAAATAATCAAAGAAAACATGTGATTTTGTCAGATTTTCACAATTAAGAGGATTTAGTTTAAACATGTTATTGAAAGAGTGTTTTTTTTTTAAATTTCGATGCAAACAATAGCTTAGTGTTACCATATTAAATTAGGTATGATTGTGATTAAAATAATAATTTATAAACAAATATTAAAGTTTAGTATAAATAATTATATATATTTGACTCGCACTGGGGCCAAAAATCTGGTACTTGACTCACACAAAGGCTATTTATTTTCTTCACGCATTCTTGTTTTTGCCATAATGCATTGATTAGAACGGTTGTAGTGAGTTGCAGGATAAATTCGGCATAGTGTAGCAGATTGTTCATGAATTATTGTATTTTATAACCATGACTGACCAGTGGGATCCCATGTCTGCCTCATCACTAGTGCTGTCGTTGACCCGTAGCATATTGATATATATGAGGAAGAGTGCCACATCCATCGCATTTGGGTCATGGGCGAAAGCCAGCGAGCTTGCCGGGGGAACCAGATTGACTTGGTTATGCAGCGTTGGAGCGAGGCTTTCGAAGTACTGCCTGATAACTCCATCGGCGATGAAACCACCACCTCTGATGTCTTCAACATCAGACCCACTGAGTTGGCTACCTGCATTCTTCAGCTCAAGACTTTGCATCTTCTTCTCAACGGTTTGCTTCAAATGAAGAGGCAGAGCGTCCACAAACGTGAGGCCAAGTTCTTTCTTTGCAGAGGTAATTAGGTGATTCAATACCTTCTGTGGACATGTAGCATATTGCAGTATGAGAGGAGAATAAACCAAAAGGACACAAATTGAAATACTGAGAGGAATGTAAAAATTTACCTCATTGTCGACATCTTGATGCCATTCAAGGAACCAGGGGGACTTCAGCCAAGTCACCAACTCCGCCTCCTCTAAGTCCCGTGCACTCTCTTCTTGGCCGTTTGCCATCTTTATCCTCGACTTGGATTGACCCACGCTTCTACCCTCCTCTTGCTTTGGTGTATGTGACATGCCGCAGTTGAAGTGGTGCTCTTGGCAGTGGAGCCGCAATGTCCGGATTATGTATGTCATCATCCCCATCGCCCTCGTCGATAGGTGCCCAGATTTCCTCCCTTGGCTTGGGAGGCAGGGGAGGATGAAAAAAGAGCTCCCCTTCAGCCTAAGCATCAACATGGTATATTAGTATGCTCCCCATCAATTCATATGCTTTCTCCAGGTCTTTTTGATCTTCAAAACCCTCCCCAATTCCTTGCATAACGACTTCACATCGTGTCTACCATTGCACCTCTAAATCTCGTGCGCGGGGCCCAAGCCTATCAAAATGATCCATGGAATTGCAACATTTATGCAAGATCTCGAGAAATTTTGTTTCCATGATGTATACAATATATGTACCCCAAGGTTGGCGGAAGCCCTCTACTTTCGGACGATGGGGCCCCTCGTAACTGGATAATGCAACATGCCCATCCCTAAGAGACCAAACACTCATCTTTGTGTTTTCAACCCCGCCATCTCCGACATCTTTGTGATTAAGTCCAAATCATGTAGAGAGTGTCTTACTACTGTCCTGTTGTCTTTTCCAAATCGCCTGGAAGAACCCATGTGCATTCAAAATGCCAATAAGCCGATATTGCTTCACAATCAAAATGAACACAACAAATCTTCCCTGGTACCTCACCATGTAATAAAAGGTCCCATCGAGAGGGCAGGTGTATATCATCTTAGCGCTTGTCTTCACCCTGTATTGTGCTCTGCAAAAGAACCAATACCTGAAGTAGGTCTGTGAAGCCTCGAAGCTTGTATGAACCTCATGCGGCTCCCCGTCCAACGACCATGTTACAGTATTCTTAAAAACGAATTCTTCATCCATATGAAAAGAAATATCTTGGTTTATAACTTGAGGTCTCATTCGTTTTGAAGGACTTTTACAGGAAAAGCATAGGAACAAAGATTTCAAAGAAAATTTTCCTACATATGCATTCGGTTTGTAGGAAACACGTACGGGAATTTTGTAGGAATACTATTCATTTCCTATGTTTTTGGATGAATCTACACATCCACTCAAAGCTCATTTTGTGCGTAGGAACGAGGCAAGACAATTCCTTAGGATGGAAAGTGCCATCCTATTGAATTCCTGTACTATTCCTAAATCCTACGTTTTGGTTTCCTCCAAACCGAATGAGTCCTGAATCTACACATTAGGATGGAAACAATCTGATATGTACAACACAAATTCAGTTGTTCTTTTCCTACATGATTCCCATTCCTTTACATGCTACTTCACCAAAAAGATCCTTTTTGTTCAAAATGAACATACATCTGGAAGTTGAGATAAAAGAACTTTCACATCTGAGATGGCAAAAGAAACCCATAATACCATATTCGCAAAACTGAAAGTATAGGGTTGTGTCAACATGATACAATTTTACAAGCTGAAACAAGACCTATCAACCATTTCAGTGAGCAGCTCTTACACACTAAAGGTCATACAAAATATGCAACTCCTCTTCCGGTCAGCATATCCATTTGTAGAGCCCTGCCATTTCTGGAGGTGACCAAACCAACAGACAGTAGTGAGGGATCCGTAACTGGCTCAATCTCAATAAATCTCATTTCCAAAGACCCTGTACGCTTCAAGCTCAAGACAAAGACAAGAACAATCCAGCCAAGCATTTGCAAAGACCCTGTGACCCTTTCGCCAGCGCATGTGCTTCAAATTTGTTCTCTCTATGCTCCAACTTGAATTTAACATGATTGAATTCCTTCATCCGGTCTGATATTTCATGCAATATCGGTGCATAGTGGGTTGCTGCTCCTGTATCAATCTTGCTAAGTACCTCCAAACAATCAGAGGCTATCACCATGCGCAAAAGATTTAGGTCCTTTGCCAACGCCAGAGCCTCATTGCACGCCTGTGCTTCTAGTCCAGATGCGTCGACTAGCCCATGAAAGACCATCACAGATGCACCCAAGAAGCGGACATATTTATCCCTACAGATTGCAGCTGCAACACCGTTAACTGGCCGTGAGATCCCACCATCAACATTGATTTTTGCTTCGTCACCCTCAGGTGCCACCCAAACCAGAACTCGTGGCCGGGCATTAGCCACATTGCTACCGATCCTCTTTTTGCTGTCAAAAGCAATCTCAAGATCTTGTAGATACCGCATGATAAAACAGACGGTAGAGAGAGGACTATGAAACTCATTATCATGGATAGCCCGCCTCCGAGCCCACCAGATCGCCCACATGGTGACCAACACTTTTGCAAGATCTGTTTCTTTCAGGGTGTCAAAAAGCTAGAAGAGCCACAATCGTGCATCATTCGATCTATTGGACAGGATATGCTCCAACACTTCCTCATCTCCTAATGCCCAGACACACTGTGCCATACGGCAAACAAAAAGAGAGTGGCACCATGTGTCGGACTCAGTGTTGCATAAGCTGCAAGCCACTGATGTGGTGATCTTACGATGGTGGCGAGTGGCTCTCACTGGTAATCAAGTGTGGGCAAGCTGCCACACAAAAACGTGAACTTTTGACGGGACCCTCGCCTTCCATAATCTAGTCCAGTCTCTCTTGCTTGATGCTTGGTCAGAAATGCCCGGTCTTTGCTCAAGCCAGTCCGCCCTCTGAGCCTTAATACCGCTGATCATCCTATAAACAGATTTGATAGAGAACACACCTCTCTTGTCATAATGCCAAGCATAAAAGTCCTGGTGCAAACGAGAACTCAATGGAATATTTAGGATAGCATCTATATCTGGCGCTATGAAGTGCAGATAGCACTTGCTTGTTCCATGATCCGATAACTCCAGCAATTAGCTCAGACACGTGCTACGGTGGGTTAGAAGATAATACACAAATCAGTCTGAGTTCAAAGTCCTGTGGTATCCAATTCTCATGCCAGATATTGATATCCTCTCCTGTACCCGCTCTCTTGATAAACCCCAATGATAGAATCTCCTTGCCTTCTATGATTGATCTCCACACCTGAGAGGGGTGGTTCCCCAAAGTTCCGTCAAGGATATTACAATGTGGGTAATAACGTGACTTCAGCACTCGCGCACTGAGAGAATCAGGGTCCTGTAATAGTCTCCAAGCTTGTTGAGCTAACAAAGTGAGGTTAAAAAGCTCTATATCCCTGAAGCCCACCCCTCCCATAAACTTGGGTTTGCACATAGTACTCCAAGACACCCATGCAGTCTTCCTTTCCCCTTGTTTACTACCCCACCAAAACTTCCTGAGTAGCCCATTTATGTGCTCGCAAAGACCTCTTGGTAGTTTAAAACAAGCCATTGAATATGTTTGTATGGATTGGGCAACTGATTTGATAAGCACTTATTTCCCACCTGAAGATAAACACTTCTCCATCCAGCCTTGGACATGTTTCCAAATTTTGTCCTTTAGGTAGCGAAAGCGGCCCTCCTTCGAGCTTCGTACATCAGTAGGTAGGCCAAGGTATTTCTCTGATAAAGATTCGTTATGTACATCAAGCACGTTCTTTGCCACAATCCTTAATGGCTCCGGTACTCCCTTGCTGAAATATATGGACGACTTATCTATATCTATACGCTGGACGGATGCATCATAGTATTTCTTCAAGAGGTCACGAACTTTGGTTGCGCTTTCTTTGCTAGCTTCAAAGAAGAGCAAACTATCATCAGCAAAGAGGAGGTGATTGACATTCGGTGCTGAGGCCGCCACGAATACACCACATATTCCAACATCTTGTGTTTTCAACAAACACGATAGGCCTTCCGCCGCCAGAAGAAATAAGTATGGGGATATCGGGTCCCCCTGTCGCAGCCCACGCAATGGCCTGAAAGCATCAAAACTTCCACCATTAAATAACATAGAAAATGAAACTGAAGATACACACCTCATAACAGTATCCGTGAATCTCGGGCTAATACCCAGCTTCAACATGACTGATTTTAGATAAGGCCACTCTAGCCTATCATAAGGCTTCATCATATCCAGCTTTAGAGCACAAAAACGGTTGCCCTTCTCCCTTCTTGTTTTCATATAATGTAGACAGTCATATGCTGTGATAAAATTGTCTATAATGAGACGTCCAGGAACAAAAGTTGACTGCTCTTTAGAGATTACGTCGGGGAGAATGATCTTTAGCCTATTAGCTAAGACCTTGGATGTGATCTTGTAGATCACATTGCAAAGACTTACCGGTCGAAATTGTCCTAACATTTTTGGACTAGAAATATTAGGAATCAAAACAATGAATGTGTTGTTGATATCCTCCGGCGAGTCCTCTCCATTAAGCACCCTAATAATCATACATGTCACCTCATTGCCACAAAGTTCCCAATGCCTTTGGAAAAAATACGCTGGAAAACCATCTGGACCGGGAGCCTTCGTGGGAAACATTTGGAAAAGGGCTTCCTTAACCTCCTCCTTGTTGTAGATAGCATTTGAACGAGCATTCATAGCACATCGACTCTGTGCGGTATGTGCGAGAGAACTTCCTCAATACCAATCGTACCTTCAGAGGTATACAAGTTTTCATATAAGGGACTAGTCATTTCCACCAACTCCCCTAGATCCGTGTAGGTAGATCCATCCTGTCGTTGCAACGAACTGATGTGTTCTTAGCCTTGCACGCACTAGCCTTTTTTGGAAATATTTTGTGTTGGAGTCTCCCTCGGACAACCATTGAACTCGTGCATGCCGCCTCATCATGATCTCCTCCTGGTATGAAAGCTCAACAATTCTATCCTAAACTCGCTTCTCGTCGGGACCCGGCCCCACCCGAAGTGGGTCAGCACGTAGGCCACAAGCTCTTGTCTTAGGTCTCTTAGTTCCGGCCGAACGGAGCCAAACAAAATCTTATCCTAACGTTTCAAACTAGAGGCCACGATGTTCAACTTATTAGCTAGCTCGGTGACCATAGTTGCCGGTCGATCTTTCTCCCAAGCCCGCTTGAGCACACCACAAAATCCGTCATCAGTTTCCCATGCACACTTGTATCGAAATGACTTTTTCATTGCATGTCTCATGCTACTAACCTCCAGCTTATTTGATGGGCTATGATCCGATTTTGCCCCTGTGAGGTGCTCAACCGAAGCAAAAGGAAACATCCCTGACCGACTAGGGGTGGTCAGTCCTCTGTCCAAACGGACATGACAAAACTCACCTCCCGCTACTCTTTTTTCAAAAGTCCAGTCCAAGCCCTTATAGTCGAAATCTGCTAGTTCGCACACATCAACTACCTCACGGAAGCTTGCAATTTGTGCACTATCTCGCTTATTTGGCCCATCTATTCCTCCGGGTGCACAAATATTGTTGAAATCACCAATGCACACCCATGGTAATGTGCTTTCTCCTCTCAGAAATTTCATAGTGTCCCAAGTCTTGTATCTTAAGCTCCTGTTTACGACCACATAAAAGCAAGACAAATTCCATGGATCCTTACCCGGTTCAGAGATCACCGAGTCAACATGGTACTGGAAAAAACTCTTTATTTCAAGATTGATATTATTATTCTAGTACAAGCAAAGACCTCCACTCCTACCACTACTTCCTACTCCAAAACTACTACTAAAACCTAACCTACCAGCCAGCCCTTCCACCCGATACTTCGCCAATTGAGTTTCAACAATGCATAGCACCGACGGCGCACTAGCCTCCACGAGATCACGGAGCTCACGAACCGTTGCAGGATCGCCAATCCCACGACAGTTCCAACATAGGGTCCTCATTACGCACGGCGGTCCTCCTCTCCGGAGGCCTCCTGAGTTGTAAAGACCATCTAATCCATCTATGTACTTCCATCCTGCTTCCTTCTCTTTGGCACCTGGATTTTCTCTGGCGTAGACACCGACACTACCCTTCGACCTCCCAGTCTACCACAAAACTAACGCCTTGACCCCTCTCAATCTGGCCCTCCTCTACCCCTGCCACTGGTCGGACCCCTGCCTCGTCCTCCTCTTCCTCCTCTCCCTCCCATCCTCCCACCTCCACCATCACCTCCTCCTCAGCCGCTCTAGGGCCGATTTGCAGAGGACTCCGGATCCCACATCAACCAATCCCCCACTCAAAAGTTGTTGGGTTATGCACCCCATCACCAGATTCATCAGCAAGTTGACTAACGCGGCCACAAGAAAAGCAAACGTCTGTCAATTTCTCATAATAAACACTGAATTTCTTGTGCTCTTCAGCTTAATTGGAACAAAACAGACAAGGGGTATGTTGACATCAAGGAACACTCGTGTCCTAACAGTACTTGAGGGATTTATCCTTCCCTCATTGAAAATCACATTAAATGGTGGCTCGCCTATCTTCACAACAACCTTCTCTGCAAGTTCTTTCTTCCTAGTAAGACCATTCGGCAGCCCCTTAACTCTAGCCCACATCGGATACTTGTTAAGTTTAAATTTGGCAACGTCCTAGAAACGTCATATTCCTGGAGCACTACCGGCGCCCTCCTGAACAGACAAGGGCCGCCATCCATGATTTTCCTCCAACCCCCCAAACAATAGCATTGGACCAGAAAGAGGTTAGGTACCTTGATATTGAACGTGACTCCATGTGCTACCATCCAAGCATTCCTCATATGTGTTAATACCGCCGCATGACTGAACGGCTTCGTTGTATGAACCCTAAAGAGGGTCAACCAGCAGACATCTTTCACTAGATCATCGACCTCGGTAGAGAAGTCAAGATCCTCCTCCTGCTCGGCATGAAGCTGCATGCCCGCAAACTAGTCTACAAGCTCCGGTCATGGCCCGATGTACTCGCCATATTCATCTTCGCTATCTCCAGATCTAAATCTCCCTTTTGGCCCAACTCCTCCTTCTGCTCCACCTATCTTGCTCCGGTCCCCTGTCATCTCTATTTCTGCACCTCCAGATCCCTTGCTTTTGCTTCCAGATCAAACTTCTAGCCGCCCCCTTCAGCTAGCCCTGGTCCCGGCTTCTGTGTCCCCCAACACCCTGAGACATCGGATTGGCCATTGATGTCTACTACGCAACCTTCTTCTTGTAGACTCGTATTGGGCCTCCAAGCGCATACTTTTGTAGGACAGTAGTAATTTTCCCTTAAGTGGATGACCTAAGGTTTGTCAATCTGTGGGAGGCATAGGATGAAGATGGTCTCTCTCAAGCAACCCTGCAACCAAATACAAGAAATCTCTTGTGTCCCCAACACACCCAATACAATGGTAAATTGTATAGGTGCACTAGTTCGGCGAAGAGATGGTGATACAAGTGTAATATGGATAGTAGATATAGGTTTTTGTAATATAAAAATATAAAAAAGCAAGGTAGCAAGTAGTAAAAGTGAGCATAAACGGTATTGCAATGCCTGAAAACAAGGCCTAGGTTTCATACCTTCACTAGCGCAAAATCTTTCAACAATGATAACATAATTGGATCGTATAACAATCCCTCAATGTGCAATAGAGAATCACTCCAAAGTTCCTATCGCAGAGAACATAAGATCAAATTGCTTGTAGGGTACGAAACCACCTCAAAATTGTTCTTTCTGATCAATCTATTGGGCTATTCCTACAAGTGTCACAAACAACCCTAGAGTGCGTACTAAAATAACACCACATGACACACATCAATCAACCCTAATGTCACTAGATACTCCAATGTCACCACAAGTATCCGTGGGTCAATTATATGATATGCATCACACAATTTCAGATTCATAATATTCAATCCAACACAAAGAACTTCAAGAGTACCCCCAGATTTCTATCAGAGAAAGGAATATGAAAACGCGTACCAACACCTATGAATAGATTACCCCAATGTGACCACGGGAATCCACAAGTTGATAACCAAAACATACATCAAGTGGACCAATAGAACATCCCATTGTCACCATGGATATCTCATCGCAAGACATACATCAAGTGCTCTCACATCCAAAAGATTCAATCCGACATAACAAAACCTCAAAGGAAAAGATTCAATTCATCACAAGGTAGAGAGGGAAGAACACCATAAGATCCAACTATAATAACAAAGCTCGTGGTACATCAAGATTGTTCCAAATCAAGAACATGAGAGAGTAAGAGATAATACACATAGCTACTAGTACAAACCCTCAGCCCCGAGGGTGGACTACTCCCTCCTTATCATGGTGGCCGCCGGGATGATGAAGATGGCCTCCAGTGATGATTTCCCCCTCCGACAGGGTGCCGGAACGGGGCCCCGATTAGTTTTTCGTGGCTACAAAGGCTTGCGACGGCAAAACTTCTCATCTAGGGTTCTTTTCGAGGTTTTTGGTATTTATAGGAATTTTTGGTGTTGGTCTCACGTCAAGGGGGTGCCCGAGGGGCCCACAAGCCATAGGGGCGCACCCTCCCCCTGGGGCACACCCTGGCGGCTTGTGGCCACCTCATCCACTTCCTGGCCCAGCTTTGGTGCTTCGGGGGTCTCTTTTGGTCCATAAAAAATCACCGTAAATTTTCAGCCCATTCCGAGAACTTTTATTTTTGCACAAAAAACGACACCACGGTAGTTCTGCTGAAATCATCGTCAGTCCGGGTTAGTTCATCAAATCATACCAAAACCATATAAAATTGTTGTGAACATGGCATGAATACTTCATAAATTATAGATACGTTGGAGACGTATCAGCATCCCCAAGCTTAATTACTGATCGTCCTTGAGTAGGTAAATGATAAAAGAAATAATTTATGAAGTGTGAATGCTAGCATATTGTATAAGTTTGATCAATGATAATTTCAATCACTTCTCCTAGCATCATAACAACAACTCTTTCTCATAAAACTCACCATGATAAAGTAGCAATCAATTCACATGTAATGGTTCAAAAAATACATTTTCTTGACACTATCATGTAATATTTTCTTTTATATAGTATGGATATTCAACTCTGTAAGTTTCAAAACAAGAGTCTAATATTGACATAAAAACAACAATACTTCAAGCATACTTAACAAGCAATCATGTCTTTCAAAATATCATGGCTAAAGAAAGTTATCCCTACAAAATCATATAGTCTTGTTATGCTCCCTCTTCTCAACACAAAGTATAAATCATGTACTACCCCGGTGTTAGCCAAACAACTGGTTCATACTTTTTAACGCGATTTAGCTTTTTCAACTCTCACGCAATACATTAGCGTAAGCCATGATCATAGCACTATAAGTGGAATTGAAGGTGGTAGTAGACAAAAAAGAAGGGAGAAAATCTCACATCAACTAGGCAAATTAATGAGCTATGGAGATGCTCATCAATTGATATTGATGCGAGT
Organism: Aegilops longissima; assembly: GCA_021605205.1. Classification (NCBI taxonomy): domain Eukaryota; kingdom Viridiplantae; phylum Streptophyta; class Magnoliopsida; order Poales; family Poaceae; genus Aegilops; species Aegilops longissima. The sequence goes on along the minus strand of CM038678.1, from coordinate 647,806,429 downwards.
GCGTAGGGATTGCCATGCAACTGATGCACTAGAGCTAGAAGTGTATGAAAGCTCAAAAAGAAAACTAAGTGGGTGTGCATCCAACTTGCTTGCTCATGAAGACCTCGGGCATTTCGAGGAAGCACATCATCGGAATATACAAGCCAAGTTCCATAATGAAATATTCCCACTAGTAATATATGAAAGTGACAAAATAGGAGACTCTCTATGTGAAGAACATGGTGCTAGTTAGAAGCATAAGTGTGGAAAAGGATAGTAACATTGCCCCTTCTCTCATTTTTATTTCATTTTTTTCTTATTTTTTGGTGGGCACTTTGTCTCATTTGGCCTCTTCTTTTTTATTTCCTTACGTGGGACAATGCTCTAATAATGATCATCACACTTTTATTTACTTACAACTCAAATTTACAACTCAATGCTAGAACAAAATTACAACTATATATGAATGCCTCTCGCAGTGTACTAGGATGTGCAAAGATCAAAGCATAGCATGTATGAATATGAAGAATGGTGGCCTAGCCACAAATGACATGTAGGCTATGTGATCATGCAAAGCAATATGACAATAATGATGTGTGTCATAATATAAGCGGAACGGTGGAAGTCGCATGATAATATATCTCGGAATGGCTATGGAAATGCCATAATAGGTAGGTATGGTGGTTGTTCTGAGGAAAGGTATAAAGAGGGTTTAATGCACTAGCGAAAGTTGCACTGTACTAGAGTGACTAGCAAAGGTGGAAGGCTGAGAGTGCGTATAATCCATGGAATCAACATTAGTCATAACTAGCACAAATGCCCGTGCGTTGCAACGGGAGAGAAAATTAATGAATCGCTATGAAAAAAAGGCTAGTTGCCCTGTCGTCCACCAAAACACCCACCAATGCGGCACAGGCTCCATAGTCATTGCACTATTTTCATTGATGGATTTAGTTAGGGAACGTTCAATAAAATTATATTGTAATATTATATGTATCATACTCCATTCGTCCGAAAATACTTGTGGAGAAATGGAAGAAAATAGGTCTTTAGAATTAAAATAGGCCTAGATATATCCATTTCTCCGACGAATATTTCCGGATGGAGGGAGTATGTGTTAAGCCTAAATCTGGGGTGCAAATATTGAGTCCATGAACTACGGTGTTACCCTATTGAACACTGTATGAAATTATGTTCAATCTCGCGTCCGATGTTAGCGAGCGACAATGACGGTAGGTTCAAAAATAATTATGTAGTAGCTCTCGTCGATGATGCTGTATATTTATCTTTTACATTCTGGATAATGTCTTTTCCTTGAAGTTTCTTTGTTGTGTTCGCGTGTACTCTATGTAGTAGCTCTCGTCAATCCAATGAGCTCGTCCAACCCTCTTGATTCATTGCATTAGAGACGGGTTTCTTTACCACGCGACAAGCATGGTAAAAGCAATCTCAAATTGACAAAAAAAAGACGGGTTTCTTTAGTTATAGCTAACCCATGCAACATGCACATGCATGTATAGTAGTATGTGACCGGGGTCTGTCTATTCCATTTGCTCAAACAGTCACCGATGTTTATCGTCGTAGCAATCATTATAGCTAATCAGTTGGCTTAAACCAGGATTAGCCCGTTCCACAAAAGCGCCAAAGAGTGCAACATCAGTCACGTATTTTTTTCGTAAAAATGTCATCCGGCGCCAGGGAGGCACATGCCAAAGTCTAGGAAAAGTACATATCAGTCACGTATATTTTTCGTAAAAAGATAATAAATTATTTATTATAGTCCCGTAGCACTAAATAGAAAAGATAAATAAAATAAAATTATCTATCTTTGTGTGGCTGTCCAGATTGATCGGTGTTGTTTTCTATGTGCCATTGTGACAGTTGTAATTCGATTTTTGGTATCTTAACCGGACAACTCTCTTTTTATTTTCTTTAATGAATCGAGATCATTCCAGCCGACCGGAAAGACATATTTATGCTGTTAGCTTTGTAAAATTCGAGGAGCCTGAGATTTAGAAAAACCGCAATAAAATTCAGTCGAGCAAACATTTGGATGTTTCTGCAGATGGTTGATTCCATCACGGGAGCCGGGTCAAATTAGTTAATACTTTTTTTTAATGAACCGAGATCCTTCAAGCAGACCGAAGAAACATATGTATAGTGCTAGCTTGAAAATTCGAGGCACCTGAAATCTAGCATAACCGTAATAAAATCAATCGAGCAAACATCTGGATTTTTTTTGTAGATGATTGATTCCTCTACGGGCTTCAGATCAAACTCATTAATCAGTTGGCAGTTGCATCATACGCCAATGAGAAGCGGTACATATGCCCGTGCGTTGCAACGGGAGAGAAAACTGATGTGTATTTAAATTTAGTAAGATATAAGAATCGAAAATGCTAAAGTACGTAAAGGCCTACGTAAGGTTATGCGACTTTCCATCCCTAACCAATAAAACTTAGTGCTCGACTGTACAGCCTCATGTGCTACAAAATCAACAAAGGCATAAGTACCTAGGATGGTCGAAAGAAACACAATCTTTCACGTGAACATGCTGTCCAATCATTCAAATAAACATGTTGCGCCTGGTATTGCTTATCAGAGAGACGGAGGCCTTAGCAGTCTGTGTTAGTACAATCAGGGCATCAAGTCGTCGATGGCAAAGACCAGCTCGACCACGACTCCTGATGCACCGCATTTGCCTCCGCGGCTCCGCCCATCATCGGCAACCTGCACCAGCTCGACCACGACTGCTCACGCCTCCTATTTCGTATGTATCCGGCCTATCTATGTCTTATTCCTTCTCTTTGCTCCATGCAATGCACACACGTGAACTCGTACATTTTCCATACCATTCCATTCGCAAGCAGCGCCACACCTTCTTAAGTCTCGTTGTATATCCTCACAATCCAAACCCGTTGTGCAAAGCATCTCCCACCTTACATGTCATTAGCTCACAACAGACAATGGTGTTGAACGTATATAAATTGGTGAGAATCAGTCTAAGGGAGCCATATGGGACTATTCAACATGAAATATCCACAAATGTTAAAATCACGAATTTTATTTTTTTATACGTTAATGATGCGCGTGCGCTAGTGGAGTTGGCCCAGCAGCTGGAGCATAGCCAAGGCCCAATCCCGTTTTACTACCCATTTGAGATCATAGAAATAGAGTACAACCTGGTTTTAGTCACAACAATTACTCATCTTAGTTGGTTGTTGCATTGAATCACCTAATAAGTGGAAGGTCTTGGGTTTGAATCCCTCTTCTCGCTTGTAATTTTTGACACGTCCATGTGCGTCAATTAGAGACCCGGACGGGCCGAGCAGGCTGAGGCCCAACCAGTTGCGCAGCGCAGAGCAGGGTTAAGTGCGCGCTGCAAATCTGGCCCAAACGGTTTTTCCAAAAGTTTATGGTATAAATTTTCAGGATGGACCAGAAAAATAGTACCACCTCGGATAGAAAAAAAGTCTTAAAAATATAGTATGAGGTGAACGGATGACAAAATAGGAGAAACGCACCTTGCTTTATTAGTAGGTATAGAAGAACTCACATACTTATTGCAAAAAGTTTATTAGCCCTCGAAGCAAAGTACTACTACGCATGCTCCTAGGGGAGAGGTTGGTAGGAGTTAACCATCGCGCGCTCCCGACTTTCACGCAAAGGAAGACAATCAAGGATAAATTTTGCTCCAACTTCATCACATAATAGGAAGACCATACATGCATGCTATGGAAATCACAAACCTTAACACAAGTATTTTTACTATCCACATTTTACTCACTAGCATGGCTCTAATATCCCCATCTTTATATCTCAAAACTATTGCAAGGAATCAAACTTCTCATATGTTCAGTGATCTACATGAAAGTTTTTATCATATCCTTATCGAATATCTACCATATTAGGACCAATTTCATAACAAGTGCATGTTACCATTACTCTTTGTAAGACTCTCAAAGGATATAAGTGAAGCACGGGAGTAAATGACAAACTACTCCAAAAGATATAAGTGAACATCAATGAGTAGTTGAATAATTATGTAGCTATGTGAAGACTCTCTCTCATTTAAAAATTTCAGATCTTGGGATATTATGAAAACAACAAGCAAAACAAAATGACATTCCAAGGATAGCACACATCATGTGAACAAGCAAAAACTTAGGCTCAACCGATACTAACCGATAATTGTTGATGAAGAAAGGTGGGATGTGTTGTAAATATGCCCTAGATGCAATAATAAATTGGTTATTATCATATTTCCCTGTTCATGATAATTGTTTATTATCCATGCTAGAATTGTATTGATCGGAAACTCAGATAGATGTGTGGATACATAGACAACAACGTGTCCCTAGTGAGCCTCTACTTGACTAGCTCGTTGATCAAATATGGTTAAGGTTTCCTAACCGTAGACATGAGTTGTCATTTTATAATAGGATCACATCATTAGGAGAATGATGTGATGGACAAGACCCAATTGTAAGCATAACATTTGATCGTATTAGTTTATTGCTACCGCTTTCTTCATGTCAAGTATCTGTTCCAAAGACCATGAGATCATGCAAATCCATGACACCGGAGGAATACCTTATGTGTACCAAACATCGCAACATAACTGGGTGACTACAAAGATTGTCTACAAGTATCTCCGAGGGTGTCTGTTGAGTTGGCATGGATCAAGACTGGGATTTGTCACTCCGTATGACGGAGAGGTATCTCGGGGCCCTCTCGGTAATACAAGATCACAAGAAGCTTGCAAGCAATGTGACTAAGGAGTTAGTCGCAGGATCATGTATTACAGAATGAGTAAAGAGACTTGTCGGTAAGAAGATTGAACTAGGTATAGAGATACCGACGATCGAATCTCGGGCAAGTAACATACCGCTAGACAAAGGGAACTGCATACGGGATTGATTGAATCCTTGGCATCGTGGTTCAACCGATAAAGATCTTCGTGGAATATGTGGGAACCAATATGGGCATCCAGGTCCCGCTATTGGTTATTGACCGGAGAGGTGTCTCGGTCATGTCCACATGATACTCGAACCCGTAGGGTCCGCACGCTTAACATTCAGTGACGCTAGAGTAGTATTAGGATATTCACATTGGTGACCGAATGTTATTCGGAGTCTCGGATGAGATCCTGGACATCACGAGGAGCTCCAGAATGGTCTGGAGGTAAAGATTTATATATGGGAAGTCATATATTGGCTACCGGAAAAGTTTCGGGTTTCATCGGTATTGTACCGGGAAGCTTCCGGAAGGTTCTAGAGGGTTCCGGTGGAGTCCGGAAGGGTCCCTCCAGCACCTAGGGCGTGCATGGGCTATAAGGGAGCATTCTAGCCATATTGGGCCAGACGCACAAGCCCCCTAAGGCCCATCCTCCTAGGGGAAGGGAAACAATAAGGGGGAGGGCCCTCCACTTGGCTTGGAGGGCACTCCTCCCCCTTTGTCCGCCTCCCCTCCTTGGAGGAGGGGCTAGGGCTGCACCCCTAGCCCTCCAACACCCCTATATATAGTAGGGAGGAGGCGCAAGGGCTGGAGACAACAATTCCCACGCCCTGCGGCCTCCCCTCTCTCCCATTCTTCCTCGTTCGTAGTTTCGGAGGTGCTTGGCGAAGCCCTACTGGGATTGCTCCACCACCATCTCCACCATGCCGTCATGCTGGTTGAGATCCCATCTACTTATCCTCCCTCTCTTGTTGGATCAAGAAGGAGGAGACATCACTGTGCCGAACATGTGCTGAACATGGAAGTGTCGTCCGTTCGGCGCTAGATCGGATTAGATTGCGATTGGATCGTAAAGAGTAAGACTACATCAACCGCTTTATATATGCTTTCGCTTAGCGATCTGCAAGGGTATGTAGATCCAATATCTCCTCTCGTAGATGGTCATCTGCTAGATTGATCTTGGTGAGTGTAGGAAATTTTTTGTTTCCCATGCTACGTTCCCCAACAGTGGCATCATGAGGTAGGTCTATGCATAGATGACATCATGAGTAGAACACAAAGGAGTCTGTGGGCATTGATGTTCAGATTGCTTCCCTCCTTAGTCTTATTTTGATTCAGTGGTATTGTGGGACAAAGCGGCCCAGACCAACTTTACATGTCCACGTACATGAGACTGGTTCCATCGACTGACATGCAACATGATTGCATAAAGATGACTGGCGGCTGTCTGTCTCTCACACCTTAGTTGAATCGGATTCGACAAAGATGATCCTTGTAGAAGGTTAAATAGCAACTTGAATACCATTGTTGTGGCTTTGTGTAGGTAAGAACGGTTCTTACTAGTCACCCATAGCAGCCACGTAAAACATGCAACGACAAAGTAGAGGTCGTCTAACTTGTTTTTGCAGGGTATGTTGTGATATTATATGGCCAAAGACATGATGAGATGTATTTTATGTATGAGATGATCATGTTTTGTATAGATTATCATGACTTGCATGTCGATGAATACGACAACCGGCAAGAGCCATAGGGTTGTCTTTAATTATTGTATGACCTGCATGTCAATCATTAAGCGCTATGTAATGCTTTACTTTATCGCTAAGCAGTAGAAATAGTTGTAGAAGCATGGTTGGCATGACAACCTTGATGGCGACACGGTGATGGAGATCATGGTGTCATGCCGGTGATGATGGAGATCATGCCGGTGCTTTGAAGATGGAGATCAAAAGCACAAGATGATGGACATATCATGTCACTTATGATTTGCATGTGATGTTAATCCTTTTATGCATCTTATTTTGCTTAGGACGATGGTAGCATTATAAGGTGATTCCTCACTAAAATTTCAAGATAAAATTGTGTTCTCCCCAAGTGTGCACTGATACGCCTCCGTCGTATCTACTTTTCCAAATACTTTTGCCCTTGGACTCTAACTTGCATGATTTGAATGGACCTAACCCGGACTGACGCTGTTTTTAGCAGAACTGCCATGGTGTTATTTTTGTGCAGAAGTAAAAGTTCTCGGAATGACCTAAAAATCCACGGAGCGACTTTTCAGAATTAATAAAAAATACTGGCAAAAGAATCAACGTCAGGGGGCCCACACCCTGTCCATGAGGGTGGGGGGCGCGCCTCCTCCCCTAGGGCGCGCCCCCTGCCTCGTGGGCCCCCTGGACGTCCACCGACCTCAACTCCAACTCCATATATTTTCTTTCGCAGAGAAAAAAATCACAGAGAAAGTTTCATCGCGTTTTACGATACAGAGCCGCCGCCAAGCCCTAATCTCTCTCGGGAGGGCTGATCTGGAGTCCGTTCGGGGCTCCGGAGAGGGGGATTCGTCGCCGTCGTCATCATAACCATCCCATCACCAATTTCATGATGCTCACCGTCGTACGTGAGTAATTCCATAATAGGCTTGCTGGACGGTGATGGGTTGGATGAGATCTACCATGTAATCAAGTTAGTTTTGTTAGGGTTTGATCCCTAGTATCCACTATGTTCTGAGATTGATGTTGCTATGACTTTGCTATGCTTAATGCTTGTCACTAGGGCCCGAGTGCCATGATTTTAGATCTGAACCTATTATGTTTTCATGAATATATGTGAGGTCTTGATCCTATCTTGCAAGTCTATAGTCACCTATTATGTGTTATGATCCGACAACCCCGAAGTGACAATAATCGGGATACTTCTCGGTGATGACCATAGTTTGAGGAGTTCATGTATTCACTATGTGTTAATGCTTTGGTCCGGTACTCTATTAAAAGGAGGCCTTAATATCCCTTAGTTTCCATTAGGACCCCGCTTCTACGGGAGGGTAGGACAAAAGATGTCATGCAAGTTCTTTTCCATAAGCATGTATGACTATATTCGGAATACATGCCTACTTACATTGATGAATTGGAGCTAGTTCAGTGTCACCCTATGTTATAACTGTTACATGATGAACCGCATCCGACATAATTATCCATCACTGATCCAATGCCTACGAGCTTTTCATATATTGTGCTTTGCTTATTTACTTTGCCGTTGCTACTATTACAATTACTACAAAACTGCTACTGTTACTTTTGCTACTGTTACCGTTACTTCCATACTACTTTGCTACTGAATACTTTGCTGGAGATACTAAGTTATCCAGGTGTGGTTGAATTGACAACTCAACTACTAATACTTGAGAATATTCTTTGGCTCCCCTTGTGTCGAATCAATAAATTTGGGTTGAATACTCTACCCTCGAAAACTGTTGCGATCCCCTATACTTGTGGGTTATCAAGACTATTTTAAAGCGCCGTTCTTTGGGGAGCATAGCTCTATTCTTTGAGTCATTTGGGATTTATATCTGCTGATCACTATGAGGAACTTGAAAGACGAAAGAACTAAGATTTATCCCTCAACTACAAGGGAGGTAAGGAACGCCATCTAGCTCGCACTAGATTCTCCTTACATTATGAGTAAGCTTGCGACACGTAAACTCGCTACGCTATTAATTCTGATATGTCGCATGTTATTGATGATGCCACTTCTGCTATGCATGATACTTATGATGAAACTACTGTGCCATTAGGTGAATTTCTTGATGAACACCTTGCTAGGGTTAGAGAGAATGAAATTATTGAAAATGAAATTATTGAAGATAGTGATGATGAAGGTTCTCCCCCTAAATATGAATTGCCTGTTGTTCCTGAGGGTTATGTTATGGATGAAGAAACTGCTAGAGATTTTCTTGCTTGCAAGGATAGATCTGATCTTAAGAAGTTATTAGCTAAACTGAAACAGAAACCTCTGAATGCTAGAATGAAATATGACCCTGCTTTTGCTACTTCACCTATCGTTGTTACTGATAAGGATTATGAATTCTCTATCGATCCTGAGATAATTAGTTTGGTTGAATCTGATCCTTTTTATGGCTATGAATCTGAAACTGTTGTGGCACATCTTACTAAATTGAATGATATAGCCACCCTGTTCACTAATGATGAGAAATCTCGCTACTACTATATCCTTAAGATATTTCCGTTCTCATTAAAGGGTGATGCTAAAACTTGGTTTAATTCTCTTGATCCTGGTCGTGTGCGTAGTCCCCAAGATATGATTTATTACTTCTCTGCTAAATATTTCCCTGCTCATAAGAAACAAGCTGCCTTGAGGGAAATATATAATTTTGTGCAAATTAAAGAAGAGAGTCTCCCACAAGCTTGGGGGAGGCTTCTCTGGTTACTTAATGCTTTTCCTGATCATCCTCTTAAGAAAAAAGGAAATACTTGATATCTTTTATAATGGACTAACTGATGCTTTCCAAGGACCACTTGGATAGTTGTGCTGGTTGTGTTTTCAGGGAAAGAATTGTCGATCAAGTTGAATTACTATTGAATAATATGTTAACTAATGAAAATAATTGGACACTTCCTGAGCCAACTCCTGAGCCAATTCCTGAGCCAACTCCGAAGAAAAGAGTTGTTCTATTTCTCAGTCCTGAAGATATGCAAGAGGCAAAGAAATCTATGAAAGAAAAAGGTATTAAAGCTGAAGATGTTAAAAATTTACCTCCCGTTGAGGAAATACATGGTCTTAATATACCACCTATTGAAGAAATACATGGTCTTGATAACCCGACACAGGTAGTAAAGGTAAATTCTCTCTATAGATATGATAAGGTTGAAATCCCGTCTACTAAGTTTGCTAGCCAATGCTTGGATGAATTTGATGACTTTATGGCTAGACAAGAAAATTTCAATGCTTATGTTGGTAGAGAATTAAAGAGTAATGCTTAGATGATTGGACGCTTGAGTGATTATATGGCTAGATTTAAAGGTGAACTTAAACTCATTAGTAAATACGCTTCTATGGTTAACACTCAAGCAGAACAAGTACTTAAAGCTCAAAATGATTTGCTCGATGAATTAAATAATAAACATGATTTTGTTGTTAGAGTGGCTACTAGAACGGGTAAAATGACTCAGGAACCTTTGTATATTGAAGGCCACCGTAAGATAATTGAGCAAGATTCTCAGTGAAATAATGTAGATGCTCCTAGTCCTTCTAAAAAGAAGAAAAAGAAAAATGATAGGACTTTGCATGCTTCTAGTGAACCTGTTGTAGACACACCTGAGAATCCCAATGATATTTCTATCTATGACACTGAAACACAATCTGGTGATGAACATGAACCTAGTGATAATGCTAACGATAATGTTCATGTTGATGCTCAACCTAGCAATTATAATGATGTAGAGATTGAACCCGCTGTTGATCTTGATAACCCACAATCAAAGAATCAACGTTATGATAAGAGAGACTTTGTTGCTAGGAAGCACGGTAAAGAAAGAGAACCATGGGTTCAGAAACACATGCCTTTTCCTCCTAAGCCATCCAAGAAAAAGGATGATGAGGATTTTGAGCGCTTTGCTGAAATGATTAGACCTATCTTCTTACGTATGTGTTTGACTGATATGCTTAAAGTAAATCCTTATGCTAAATACATGAAAGATATTATTACAAATAAAAGAAAGATACCGGAAGCTGAAATTTCCACCATGCTTGCTAATTACACTTTTAAAGGTGGAATACCTAAGAAACTTGGAGATCCAGGAGTACCAACTATACCATGCTCCATTAAAAGAAACTATGTTAAAACTGCTTTATGTGATCTTGGAGCCGGTATTAGTGTTATGCCTCTCTCTTTATATCGTAGACTTGAATTGAATAAGTTGACACCTACTGAAATATCTTTGCAAATGGCTGATAAATCAACTGCTATACCTGCCGGTATTTGTGAGGATGTGCCTGTTGTGGTTGCAAACGTCACTATCTTAACGGACTTTGTTATTCTTGATATTCCCGAGGAAGATAGTATGTCGATTATCCTTGGTAGACCCTTTTTGAATACTGCAGGGGCTGTTATTGATTGCAACAAAGGCAATGTCACTTTTCATATTAATGGTAATGAGCATACAGTACACTTTCTGAGGAAACAACCTCAAGTTCATAGCATCAATTCTATTGGAAAAATTCCAACTAATATTATTGGAGGTTTTGAATTTCCTCTCCCTACTGTCAAGAAGAAATCCGATATTCTTATTATTGGGGATGTGCATATCCCCGTTGAGGTAACCTAGTGTTATTCGAAATTTCTCCGGTTTCATGCGATTCGGAATGAGTTTGTTAACAAGACTTGATCAACCTTGTTAGTGGATTCCTTTTGATGAGCATGAGATGGATGAGATTAGAAGGCACAACCTTCTGTACCCTCTTTCTACTTTCTATTATTTAGATTAAATAAAGTAAAGATAGTATTTTCTATCTATTTTTCTGAATTATCCATGCAATAAAAAAAATATACCTAAAAATAAAAGTTCTCCAAATTCCCTGCAAATTTAATATGATTTTTTCTGGAATATTTGAGAATATCTGGCACTAGGAACACAGCAGGGGGAGCTGGCACCTGGCCACGAGGGTCCAGGGCGCGCCCCCTACCTTGTGGGCCCATGATGGCCCCCTCCACTTATTCTTGCACTCACACACTTCATCTTCCTCCCAAAAAAATCACTATCCAGCTCAAGCACGAGTTCTAGCTCATTTTGCTGCCATTTTCGATCTCCTTGCTCAAAGCTCCATTCACAAAACTGCTTTGGGGATTGTTCCTTGGTATGTGACTCCTCCAATGGTCCAATTAGTTTTTGTTCTAGTGCTTTATTCATTGCAATTTTTTGCTGCCTAGGTGACCCAGTTATTGAGCTTGCATGTCAAATTTATATTGTCCCAAGTAATTCTAATGCATGATATAGGCTCTAGGCACTTGTGGGAGTAGTTACTATCAATATTGTTGAGTTTGGTTCACTTTTACTTTGAGCTACTAAAAATTTCAGAAAAAGGTAAAGAGATTTTTCTTGAGGGGCTCTTCTAGACAAGGCTCTAAGGATAAACAAGCTAAGGAGAATGAAAAGCCCAAGTATAATCTTCCTCGTGTGGCGGAAATACGGCTGTGTGAATGGCCTTGTGATGATTTCTTGAGAGCAGCCGGGATTCATGATGACTTTTATTCGTTGGTTGATAATGCGGGCCTCACTGACTTCCTCCACGACCAGATCGAACAACCCTTACCTCATTTTGCTGGAGGCCATTTATGCGTACCGAGGCCAGACATTAGCTCCAGAGACCGAGCCGGAACCACCACTTGACACTTATCATCCATCATTTTATCAGTGGGATCCGGAGGAGATCGCCAGCCAGTGGCAGTATGATGACACTCCTCAGTATACCAGAGAGAGTAGCCGTGATCCGTGGGCATATACCAACTTAGGCCAAAAGCCTAAGCTTGGGGGAGTACGTATTTCTCACCGACATTACATTCATGTTCACACACTCATTCTAGTTGTCGGTGCTCATACTTTTTCATTGTACTATCCATGCTAGTTTATTTTCTTTTTCTAGCTTTCTTCTTGTGTGTTTGATAAACCTTAAGAAAAAACAAAAAAATTAGTTAGTTTACTTTCCATGCTTGTAGTAGTAAATAAAAGAAAACCCAAAAAGATTTCTCGTTCTTCTTTTGCTTGTTGGGAGTTCTCCCGTGTAAATAGTTTTATTTCTTTTCTTTCCTTTGGGGGTATAAAGGAGAAGACCATAATGAAAATGTTGAGTGGCTCTCATATGCATGATTGTTGATTTAACCAAGAGCCCATATTACTTTGTCTTCTCCCTTGAATTGAATGCTTGTAGATTCCAGCTTAGTCCAATGCACGTGCACTATTATTATTATCCACACCGTTCGGTCGTGCAAGTGAAAGGCAATAATGACGATATATGATGGACTGATTGAGATGAGAGAAGATGGTATGAACTCGACCTCTCTTGTTCTTGTAAATATGATTAGTTCATCGTTCCTGATTCAGCCTATTATGAATAAACATGTTTGCAATGACAATTAGAGATTATAGTTGCTTATGCCATGCTTAATTAGCTAGGAGCTTATAATGGTTTACCTTGCGTGCCAACATGCTATTAAAATGGTTTTGATGTGGTATGATAGGGTGGTATCCTCCTTTGAATGATTCGAGTGACTTGACTTGACACATGTTCACGCATGTAGTTGAAACAAAATCAACATAGCCTTCACGATATTTATGTTCATGGTGGATTATATCCTACTCATGCTTGCACTCGGTGTTGATTGATTTTAATGCATGTTCATGATCGTTGTCGCTCTCTCAGTTGGTCGCTTCCCAGTCTCTTTCTAGCCTTCACCTGTACTAAGCGGGAATACTGCTTGTGCATCCAAACTCCATAAACCCCAAAGTTATTCCATATGAGTCCACCATACCTTCCTATATGCGGTATCTACCTGCCGTTCCAAGTAAATTTGTGTGTGCCAAACTCCAAACCTTCAAATGAAATTCTGTTTTGTATGCTCAAACAGCTCATGTATCAACTAGGGCTGTCTGTATCTTCCATGTTAGGCGGGTTATTCTCAAGAGGAGTGGACTCCGCTCCTCATTCACGAGAAATGGCTGGTCACCGGGATGCCCAGTCCCATGCTCAAATCAAATCAAAATAATTGCAAACAAAACTCCCCCAGGATAGTTGCTAGTTGGAGGCACCCATTGTTTCGGGCAAGCCATGGATTGATGCTTGTTGGTGGTGGGGGAGTATAAACTTTACCATTCCGTTTGGGAACCACCTATAATGTGTGTAGCATGGAAGATATCAAGATCTCTTAGTTGTTATGTTGACAGGGAAAGTATACCACTTAAAATGTTATTCATCTCTATTTCAAAATCGAGCTCTGGCACCTCTACAAATCCTTGCTTCCCTCTGTGAAGGGCCTATATATTTACTTTTATGTTGAGTCATCACCCTCTTATTAAAAAGCACCCTCTGGAGAGCACCATTGTTATTTGCATGCATTACTATTAGTTTATATTGGGTATGACTATGACTGGATCTCTTTTACCATGAGTTACAATGTTTAGTCAGTCCTTGATCTTTAAAGGTGCTCTGCATTTATGTTTTGCGGTCTCAGAAAGGGCTAGCGAGATACCATCTTGTTATATCATATTATGATTGTTTTGAGAAAGTGTTGTCATTCGAGTTTTATTATTATTGCTAGCTAGTTGATTATGCCATTGATATGACTAAACATGAGACCTAAGTATTATTGTGAATATGGTTAGTTCATAATCTTTGCTGAAAACTTGAATGTTGGCTTTACATATTTGCAATAACAAGAGCAAACCGAGTTTGTAAAAGTTTTTCTTTATCACTTTCAGTTTGTCAACTGAATTGCTTGAGGACAAGCAAAGGTTTAAGCTTGGGGGAGTTGATACGTCTCGTTGTATCTACTTTTCTAGACACTTTTGCCCTTGTTTTGGACTCTAACTTGCATGATTTGAATGGAACTAACCCGGACTGACGCTGTTTTCAGCAGAACTGCCATGGTGTTATTTTTGTGCAGAAATAGAAGTTCTCGGAATAACCTAAAAATCCATGGAGCGACTTTTCAGAATTAATAAAAAATACTGGCGAAAGAATCAATGTCAGGGGCCCACACCCTGTCCACGAGGGTGGGGGTGTCGGTGTCAAAACCGGGGGATCTCGGGTAGGGGGTCCCGATCTGTGCGTCTAAGGCTAATGGTAACAGGAGGCAGGGGACACGATGTTTTACCCAGGTTCGGGCCCTCTCGATGGAGGTAAAACCCTACTTCCTGCTTGATTGATCTTGATCATATGAGTATTACAAGAGTTGATCTACCACGAGATCGTAGAGGCTAAACCCTAGAAGCTAGCCTATGATGATTATGATTGTCCCTCTATGAACTAAACCCTCCGGTTTATATAGACACCGAAGGAGGCTAGTGTAACACCCCGGATGTAACTTTCCATATTTGTAACTCCAACTCTTGCCATTTTCGGCATTGTGATATGATATTCCCTCCATGGTTGGGTTTTTGTCTTTCGTTTTTGTATTTTGTCCATGTCATGCATTTACATATCATGTCATCATGTGCATCGCATTTGCATACGTGTTCGTCTCATGATTCCGAGCATTTTTTCCCGTTGTCCGTTTTGCAATCCGGCACTCCTATGTCCCCCGGCGTCCCCTTTTACGTTTTTTCCGTGAGCGGGTACTAAACTTTCTCGGAATGGACCGAGGTTTGTCAAGTGGCCCTGGTATACCACCGGTCAAGTTTCGGGTCATCTGGAGCTCGTTTGGTACTCCAACGGTTAACCGCACTCTCGCAAAAGCCTCTTTTAAGTTGCTGACCAACACCCTTTAAAAACAGCCCAATAACCCATCTAAGTCACTTCCATGCTCTCCGTCGTCGGATCACGATCGTGTGGGCGAAAACTACACTCCATTTGGAGCTTCCTAGCTCCTTCTACCTATAAATATGCATCTCCCCCTTCAAATCCCGGATCATTTCCCCCGAAACCCTAGACGAAATCCCTCGCGCCGCCAGACACGTCCGGATCGGACGGACGCGTCCGCCAGCGCCCGGCGAACAGGGGCTGCCACGTGCAGCACGCGCCGCCCAGCGCCGCCAGCCGCCAGAGCCAGCCTTCCTCCCGTCCCGACAGCGCTCGGCCGCCCGCCGCCGCCGCCGCCGCCGCTCGCCCGCCACCACCGCCGCCGTCGCCCTCTCGGCCGGCCCGGCCAGCGCTGCCTCTCCCTCCTCCGCCACCGCTGCTTCTTCCACTCCGCGAGCAGCCTCGCCTCGGCTTCCGCGCAGCCGAACCCTAGATCCACGCATCGGTTGACTTTCTTCCCCCCCCAAAATCCCTCTGTCTTTTTCCGTGATGATTTTATTGCATTTTCATGGCGCCATAACTTTGCACCCGTAGCTCCGTTTCGTGCGTGTAATATGTCAAAATGTTCGCCTCGATGAGTAGATAATTTCATCTCATTGCATCATTTTCATTTGAGCTAATCTTGGTGCCCGAAATGCTATTGGAAGAGGGCTATGTGATGTTAGTTTCTGTTTCTTAACAGAACATGCACTTTTGTCATTTTTGCCATAATTGATGTGTGCACCCTATGAATTTGAGTCCTACATGTGTTTTGTAATATGCCATGCCATCTTTCCAGGGGTGTAAGCCATGTATTTTTGTGATCTCTGTGGTGACTAGCACAAGCATGCAAACTAGGCTTCTGATGTTGCTGATTTCAGCCTGCTTTTCTTGATATTTTTATGCCATGTTAACTTGATGCTACCGAGAGATCCATGCATATTTTGAGATACTTCAGTAAGGATGTTTTGAACGCATGGTTATGCTCTATCCATCCATGCCTTTGTTTGCAATTATGGAGTGCCATAGCTTGAGTCAATCGAGCTCTACTTTTGCTATAAAATGTTTCCTGGCAGATTGTTTACATGTTATTCAATTTTGCCAAGGTTGTTGTAGTTGATCCGTGTATGCTATGATGTTGTTCTTGCCATGTATATCTTCTATGCCATGTCTTCTTGATGTATGTATTCTTGGATTATCATGTAATGCTCTGTAGTGAGTGCTTTGAGCTCTTAAACATGCCTACTTGTTATCTGTTTTGCCATGCCCTGTTGCTTAATCTGTTAACGAAACTTGCTATATTGACATGGGTGTTACTATATTTTCTGATCCTTTTTGGCTTATGGTCAGTAAGGGACTTTTGTTCTATGCTTTGAGTAGATTCATGCCATGCCTTGTTTTGCTATTATAAGTTCCTGTAGCATGTCGTTTTCTTGCTCTGAACATTGCTTCCTGATGCTGATTTTGCCATGTTCAGTAATTTCACTAAGTCTGTGAAGCTAAGTTTTGCACTTTTGCCATGCTTGTTTGGATCTGTTATGATGTGATTTAGCCGTAGCTCAGTGTTCATCTTTTGTCAAGCATCTTGAGTAGATCACTGCCATATGCTTTTCTGGTACGTTTGGGTGCAGTAGCTTAATTTCTTGTTGCTTGCTATGTGGCATCATGCTGTTAATGGCAGACTTGTGTCAATCTTGTTTTGCTTGTCATTTGCAAACCGTGCATCCGATTCCGGTGATCTTTATATCGATTTCAACCGAAATCATCCCATCTTTCCAGCGGCATACTTGGTTTGCCAAGTTGATGCCTGGTTCATCATTTTCCTTCCAGAGCACGCATACACATTGCATATCACATTTCGCATATCATGTCATGTTTTGCATCATGTTGCTTGTGCATTGCACCGTGATTTATTGTGGTTCCTTTGTTTGTGTTCTTGCTTTGGGTAGAGCCGGAGGCGATGCGTGAGCGAGGAACCTGTTGAGAACGTTCGAGGATCAAGCTTTCGACAACTCTGAGAACTTTGCAGGCAAGATGACCATACCCTCGAAATCACTTCTATCTTTGCTATGCTAGATGCTCGCTCTTTTGCTATGCCTATGCTACGATGCCTATCACTTGCTTATCATGCTTCCCATATTGCCATGTCAGCCCCTAACCATCCTTTCCTAGCAAACCGTTGATTGACTATGTTACCGCTTTGCTCAGCCCCTCTTATAGCGTTGCTAGTTGCAGGTGAAGTTGAAGTTTGTTCCTTGTTGGAACATGGAGATGTTGTTCCTTGTTGGAACATATTTACTAGTTGGGGATATCACAATATATCTGCTATAATTAATGCATCTATATACTTGGTAAAGGGTGGAAGGCTCGGCCTTATGCCTGGTGTTTTGTTCCACTCTTGCCGCCCTAGTTTCCGTCATACCGGTGTTATGTTCCTTGATTTCGCGTTCCTTACACGGTTGGGTGATTTATGGGACCCCCTTGATAGTTCGCTTTGAATAAGACTCGTCCAGCAAGGCCCAACTTTGGTTTTACCATTTGCCACCAAAGCCTTTTTCCCCCGGGTTTTCGCGAGCCCGAGGGTCATCTTTATTTTAACCCCCCCCGGACCAGTGCTCCTTCGAGTGCTGGCCCGAACTAGAGCCCTGTGCAGCGCCCCCTCAAGGAAACTTGAGGTCTGGTTTTAGTTGTACGGACTGCTCATCCGGATGTGCCCTGAGAACGAGATATGTGCAGCTCCGTTTCGTGCGTGTAATATGTCAAAATGTTCGTCTCGATGAGTAGATAATTTCATCTCATTGCATCATTTTCATTTGAGCTCATCTTGATGCCCGAAATGCTGTTGGAAGAGGGCTATGTGATGTTAGTTTCATTTCTTAACAGAACATGCACTTTGTCATTTTGCCATGATTGATGTGTGCACCCTATGAATTTGAGTCCTACATGTGTTTTGTAATATGCCATGCCATCTTTCCAGGGTGTATGCCATGTATTTTGTGATCTCTGTGGTGACTAGCACAAGCATGCAAACTAGGCTTCTGATGTTGCTGATTTCAGCCCTCTTTTCTTGATATTTTTATGCCATGTTAACTTGATGCTACCGAGAGATCCATGCATATTTTGAGATACTTCAGTAAGGATGTTTTGAACATATGGTTATGCTCTATCCATCCATGCCTTTGTTTGCAATTATGGAGTGCCATAGCTTGAGTCAATCGAGCTCTACTTTTGCTATAAAATGTTTCCTGGCAGATTGTTTACATGTTATTCAATTTTGTCAAGGTTGTTGTAGTTGATCCGTGTATGCTATGATGTTGTTCTTGCCATGTATATCTTCTATGCCATGTCTTCTTGATGTATGTATGCTTAGCTTATCATGCAATTCTCTGTAGTGAGTGCTTTGAGCTCTTAAACATGCCTACTTGTTATCTGTTTTGCCATGCCCTGTTGCTTAATCTGTTAACGAAACTTGCTATATTGACATGGGTGTTACTATATTTTCTGATCCTTTTTGGCTTATGGTCAGTAAGGGACTTTTGTTCTATGCTTTGAGTAGATTCATGCCATGCCTTGTTTTGCTATTATAAGTTCCTGTAGCATGTCGTTTTCTTGCTCTGAACATTGCTTCCTGATGCTGATTTTGCCATGTTCAGTAATTTCACTAAGTCTGTGAAGCTGATATGTTTTGCACTTTTGCCATGCTTGTTTGGATCTGTTATGATGTGATTTAGCCGTAGCTCAGTGTTCATCTTTTGTCAAGCATCTTGAGTAGATCACTGCCATATGCTTTTCTGGTACGTTTGGGTGCAGTAGCTTAATTGCTTGTTGCTTGCTATGTGGCATCATCTTTGTTAATGGCGACTTGTGTCAATCTTGTTTTGCTTGTCATTTGCAAACCGTGCATCCGATTCCGGTGATCTTTATATCGATTTCAACCGAAATCATCCCATCTTTCCTGCGGCATACTTGGTTTGCCAAGTTGATGCCTGGTTCATCATTTTCCTTCCGGAGCACGCATACGCATTGCATATCACATCTCGCATATCATGTCATGTTTTGCATCATGTTGCTTGTGCATTGCACCGTGATTTATTGTGGTTCCTTTGTTTGTGTTCTTGCTTTGGGTAGAGCCGGAGGCGAGTGCGTGAGCGAGGAACCTGTTGAGAACGTTCACGAGGATCAAGCTTTCGACAACTCGAGAACTTTGCAGGCAAGATGACCATACCCTCGAAATCACTTCTATCTTTGCTATGCTAGATGCTCGCTCTTTTGCTATGCCTATGCTATGATGCCTATTACTTGCTTATCATGCTTCCCATATTGCCATGTCAGCCCCTAACCATCCTTTCCTAGCAAACCGTTGATTGGCTATGTTACCGCTTTGCTCAGCCCCTCTTATAGCGTTGCTAGTTGCAGGTGAAGTTGAAGTTTGTTCCTTGTTGGAACATGGAGATGTTGTTCCTTGTTGGAACATATTTACTTGTTGGGGATATCACAATATATCTGCTATAATTAATGCATCTATATACTTGGTAAAGGGTGGAAGGCTCGGCCTTATGCACAGTGTTTTGTTCCTCTTGCCGCCCTAGTTTCCGTCATACGGTGTTATGTTCCTTGATTTCGCGTTCCTTACGGTTGGGTGATTTATGGGACCCCTTGACAGTTCTCTTTGATTAAGACTCGTCCAGCAAGGCCCAACTTTGGTTTTACCATTTGCCACCTAAGCCTTTTTCCCCGGGTTTTCGCGAGCCGAGGGTCATCTTTATTTTAACCCCGGACCGGTGCTCCTTGAGTCTGGCCCGAACTAGAACCCTGTGCAGCGCCCCTCAAGGAAACTTGAGGTCTGGTTTTAGTTATACGGACTGCTCATCCGGATGTGCCACGAGAGCGAGATATGTGCAGCTCCTATCGGGATTTGTCGGCACAATCGGGCGGCTTTGCTGGTCTTGTTTTATTGCTGTCGAAATGTCTTGTAGTCCGGATTCGAGATTGATCGGGTCTTCGGTAGAAGGAATATCCTTAAATGACCGTGAGAGCTTATAATGGGCTAAGTTGGGACACCCTGCAGGTATTATCTTTCGAAAGCCGTGCCCGCGGTTATGAGGCAGATGGGAATTTGTTAATGTCGGTTGTAGAAAACCGAAGTTGACCTTAATTAAAATACACAACAACGCGTGTGTAACCGTGATGGTCTCTTCTCGGTGAGTCCGGGAAGTGAACACGGTGTTGGAGTAATGTTTGGCGTAAGTAGTTCAGGATCACTTCTTGATCGCTACTAGCTTCACGACCGTGCTTTGCTCCTCTTCTCGCTCTCTTTTGCGAATGTAGCCACCATATTTGCTAGTCGCTGCTGCAGCTCCACCTCACAACTCTGTCCTTCCTATAAGCTTAAATAGTCTTGATCTCATGGTGTGAGATTGCTGAGTCCCGTGACTCACAGATTCTACCAAAACAGTTGCAGTGCCGATGATGCGGTCAGGTGGCGCAACCGAGCTCAAGTGGGAGTTCGACGAGGCGTGGTCGTTACTATGTGTCTTTTCACGATGATCGAGAGTGGAGCCAGTTGGGACGATCGGGATCTGTGTAGCATTTGGGGTATCTTCTTTTATTTTGGTTCCGTAGTCGGACCTTGAGTGTAATCTGAATGATGGATGTTTATTTATGTATTGTGTGAAGTGGCATTGTAAGCCAACTATGTATCTCTTTCCTTATGTATTACATGGGTTGTGTGAAGATTACCTCACTTGCGACATTGCTTTCAATGCGGTTATGCCTCTAAGTCGTGCTTCGACACGTGGGAGATATAGCCGCATCGAGGCGTTACAAGTTGGTATCGAGCCTTCCCGACTTAGGAGCCCCCGCTTGATTGTTTCTTTGGCGTTGTTGAGTCTAGAACAAAATGTTTTGAGTCTTAGGATTATATATATCGAGAGTAGGATTCTTTTACTCCCAGTCCTTAAATCGCTCTGGTGAGGTCTCTGACGTAGAAGTTTTGACTCTCCTCTTCTCAAATTTCACTAAATTTTTTTAGGATCACGCGGGTATCTTGGAATCGTTCGATGGTTTTGTGGCGAGAACATTGTTCTTGGTGCCTCGACATTTAGGGGTTGTGGCGGTGTCCCGGGAGTTGAGCTCCGAGGTGTTGTCGTCACAATTTTATCGTTGCAGATTCGGAATACCGAGTTTTGCCGACATCGAAATCTCTTTTGTACAGTTGTTGGTGAGATAACCCGATAACCCGATCTTGGGCGAGCTCGGGAGTATTGCCATGACTTGTATAACGGATGCTTTTGAAGGTCGAGGTACCACGATTTCGAAGGTTTCTTGGTTATGTGTTGACGGATGGATACAATTTGGATCTAGGTATTGTTAGTTTGGGTGATATATTTTGTGTCCCTGTATCCCCAACACCAGATTGCATAACCGAAAGTTTGGGAGTTTATAGGTGGGATTCAAGTAGCTCTTAGCATTTCTTCCCGCAGATATTTGGTTTGTGATTGGGTAATCCTTACCACTTATTTGTTCGATCGTACCTTGTTATTTTTTCATCAACCTTTAATCAAGTGGCTTCTCACCTTAATGGGCGTGTGATGTTAGCTTTTGGAATTCATTCGTTCATCCTTGTTGAATGTTTATTGTGAAGACTATATGTTGCAATTTCTATCCGTTGATTCAACTTGTCTATCTGTCTATCAAGTGCTAACGGATGTCACCCTCTTCAGGATGGCTCCATGTAGCGCCGAATCCGGAGCGAAATGATGGGAGTCAGTCGAACCCTCCACCTCCACCTCCGCCTCCGGAGGCCTGGCAACTATCATGGCAGCCACCAATGCCAATGCTCAGATGATTTTGCAACTCTTGCAAGAGCGTACTCAAGGGCAAGGCAGTCAAGGAAATCAAGGTCAAGGCAACAACCAGCCGCACTTTGCTACCCTCAGTCAGTTCCTCGCTAATCAGCGAAGTCTTTCGGTTTACGTGTCGAGGCCCAGACGCCGAAGATTGGCTTGTGGACATCTGCAAACATTTTGAATGTAGCAATGTCGGACACGAGGACTTTGTCAAGTTAAACCGTTTCAACTCAAGGACCAAGCTCTTTGAGTGGTACCAGCAATACAAAGATTCGAGAGGAGGTCGTGTCATTACAGGATGAGTTCGCCGAGACTTGAGCTCACCACATTCGAAAAGTGTTTTTGAGAGCAAGCGTGAGGAGTTCCGCAATCTCAAGCAAAGCAACATGTCGTGCATCAATACAATATCCAGTTCGAAACTTCGCTCACTTTGCTAAGCAAGGCGTCCACGATGAAAAGAGTATGATCTATCAATTCAGAGGTGGACTCGAGAGAAGATCTGCAATTAGCTCTCGTGCTTTTGAGCGAGAAAAGTATGATGAATTCTACAACATGGCCTGAAGCAAGAAGCTGCCCAGCTCAAATGTGAGGCTTCTAAGAAGAGAATCGGGGATGCAGTTCAGTCTTCTTCTTCCTCTCAAGTGGCAGCTAAGCAGCAGAAGTTTTACCTTCCTCCTCCTCCGTTCCGTCGGCCTTATCGTGAGAAGAACTCGGTGGCCGTGGATCTTCCCACCCGCCCAACCCAGGCTTCGAACAAGTCTAATTCTCAAGCTCCAAGGTCAAATGCTCCTTACCACCGTCCGCTCTCGGAGGTGACTTGCAACAAATGTCGTAGAAAGGTCACTATGCGAACAAGTGCTTCAACCAAAAGCGCCTTCCGCCTCCTCCTCTGTGAAATCTTCCAGCAATGCGGTGGTCAAGCATAATCCCAAGTCTGCAAAGGTGAACATGATGAATGCAGCTCAAGCGGAGGAATCTCTTGATGTGATAATGGGTAATCTCTCGATTAATGATATTCTGCAAAAGTCTTATTTGATCTTGGTGCATCGCATTGTTTCATGTCAAGATCGTTCTTTGCAAAGAATGATTTTTCTTGGTCTTACTGGATAAACCTTTGGGTATTGTTTCTCCGGGAAGGCAATGAAACCAACTCAATAGTTCATGATGTCTCTATCAAGATGGGCGACTATAGATTTCTATCTAAACCATTTGTTCTTGGTGACTCGGATATTGATCTTATTCTCGGGATGGACTGGCTTTCTCAGCACAAAGCTCAGCTTGATTGTGCTGCCAGGGAAATTCAATTGACTCACTCTTCTAATGATGTGATCATCTATGCCGCTCGTGATGAAACCATTCGGTTGTTTTCTCTCAATGAGAAGGGCGAATTGGATGCTATCTCTTAGATTCCAGTCGTTTGTGAGTACCAAGATGTCTTTCCAGAAGAGCTTCCAGGAATGCCTCCTCACCGGCCAGTTGAGTTTGTTATCAATCTTGAGCCTGGCACTGGACCCGTTTGCAAGCGTCCATACAAGCTTGGACCCGATGAGCTGAAGGAATTGAAGAAGCAGCTCGATGAACAAGAGCGTCTGGGTTTGATCAGACCGAGTTCATCTCCTTGGGGTTGTGGTGTTCTTTTGTCCGGAAGAAGGATGGCGCGGACCGACTTTGCGTCGATTACCGTCCATTGAATAAGAAGACAATCAAGAACAAGTATCCACTTCCCAACATCAATGAGCTTTTCGAGCAACTCAAAGGTGCTAAAGTGTTCTCAAGCTTGACCTTCGTATGGGTTATCATCAGATTCGCATTCGTGAACAAGATATTCCCAAGACAGCATTCGAACAAGCTTTGGTTCTTATGAATATCTTGTCATGTCTTTCGGCCTTGTCAATGCTCCTCCAACATTCTCTCGGATGATGAACTTCATCTTCAACCCCTACACCAATGAATTCGTCTTGGTCTATCTTGATGATATTTTGGTCTTCTCCAAGAATAAGAAGGATCATGCCAAACATTTGCGATTGGTGCTAGACAAGCTCGAGAGTATCAATTCTATCGAAGTTTTCCAAATGTGAATTTTGGCTTGATGAAGTGCTTTATCTTGGTCATATCATCTCCGCCAAGGGCATCGCTGTTAATCCGAGAAGGTGTCTGCAGTTGTGAATTGGGAACCTCCTCGGAATGTCAAGCAGCTCGCATGATTTTCTTGGTCTTGCAAGCTATTGCGAAGATTTGTTGAGAATTTCTCTAAGATTGCAAAGCCTCTTTCCAACCTCCTCCGAAGCATGTGAAGTATATACGGTCTCCACGAGTGTGGCGTTGCTTTCAACACTCTCAAAGAGAAACTCGTCACAGCTCTGTCTTAACTCCTCTGATGAATCCAATCCATTGAAGTTTTCGTGATGCTTCTCTTCAAGGTCTCGGTGCTGTGTTAATGCAAGAGAAGAGAGTTGTGGCCTATACCTCTCGTCACTGAAGCCCAACGAAAAGAACTACCCCACTCACGATCTTGAGTTGGCGGCAGTTGTCCATGCATTAATAACATGGAGACATCTCTTGTTGGGAAGGAAAGTGGACATTTTCACCGATCACAAGAGCCTCAAGTATATCTTCACTCAACTCAACCTCAACCTCGAGCAAACTCGATGGGTGAAATGATTCAAGAGTACAACCCAAGTATTGAATATACTCGGGCAAGGCCAATGTGATTGCAGATGCTTTGAGCAGGAAGGCTTCTCGCAGCAGTTTAATCCTCAAGCCCTTCCAACCGGATCTCTGTGAAGTTTTCCATAAGCTGAATCTTCAAGTTGTTCCTCAAGGCTTTCTTGCCAACCTCATAGTCTCTCCTACTTTGGAAGATCAGATTCGTGAGGCTCAACTCCTGGATACCATGGTGAAAAAGGTGAAGCGTGGTATCGACAAGGGCATTTCAAGTACAAGTGCTTCCACATTGATGACAAAGATACTCTTTTCTTGAGGACGGATTGTGGTTCCAAAGGGTGATCTCGTAAAGTCATTATGAGCGAGGCACACAATTCGCTTCTATCCATTCATCCTGGAAATGCGAAGATGTACCATGACCTCAAGCAGTCATATTGGTGGACTCGAATGAAGCGAGAAATTGCTCAATTCGTGAATGAGTGTGATGTCTGCAGAAGAGTGAAAGCAGAACACCAACGACCAGCTGGTCTCCTCCAACCTCTTGCTATTCCAGAATGGAAGTTTGATCATATTGAAATGGACTTCGTTACTGGCTTTCCTAAGTCCAAGCGTGGAAATGATGCTATCTTCGTTGTCATTGACAAGCTTACTAAAGTGGCTCATTTTCTTCCTATCAAAGAATCTATCACAACAACTCGGTTGGCGAGCTATACACCTCCTGGATTGTCTCCTTGCGGCATTCCACAAGTGATCTCTTGAGACCGTGGCAGCATCTTTACCTCCAAGTTTTGGGATTCTTTTGAAGGCCATGGGCACCAACATTCGTTTCAGCACAGCTTTCCATCCTCAAACAAGTGGCCAAGTCGGCGAGTCAATCAAATCCTTGAAGATATGCTCGGGGCTTGTGTCATTTCCTTCGGTATGAAGTGGGAAGATTGTCTTCCATATGCGAGTTCTCCTACAACAACAGTTTCCAAGCGAGTTGGGCAAGGCCCCATTCGAAATTCT
Organism: Aegilops longissima; assembly: GCA_021605205.1. Classification (NCBI taxonomy): domain Eukaryota; kingdom Viridiplantae; phylum Streptophyta; class Magnoliopsida; order Poales; family Poaceae; genus Aegilops; species Aegilops longissima. The sequence continues at coordinate 647,780,687 of CM038678.1, read as the reverse complement.
CTATGGCGAAAGTGCGTACTCCTCTCAATTGGTGCGAGACAGGTGAGCGCCAACTTCTTGGTAATGACTTGATCACGAAGCCGAACGATATGTGCAAAGTCATTCGTGAGAATCTCAAAGCAGCATAATCGCGCGGAAGAGTTATTATGATGACAAGCACCGTGATGTGGCTTTTGAAATCGGAGACCATGTCTACCTCGCGTCTCTCAATGAAAGGCACTCGTCACTTACGTATCAAAGGAAGCTTGCCCCTAGATACATGGGTCCTTTCAAGATCATTGGCAAAGAGGCGATCTCGCCTATCAACGAGCTTCGTCCAACTTCGCGAGCGTGCGATGTGTTTCATGTGTCACAGCCGCAAGTGCCTCAAGACTCTGAACGCACTATCAACGAAGAAATTGACCTTCAAGAAGATCTCTCTTATCATGAGCACCCGTTGCAATTCTTTAAGAAACCGAGCGCAAGACTCGCAACAAGTCAATCAAATTCCTGAAAGTGAAGTGGTCACACCATTCCGACCGAGAAGCCACACAGGGCGCGAGGATCACCTCCGTTCGAATATCCGGAGTTCTTTCGGTCCTAGATCTGGGGCGAGATCCTCTTGTAGTGGTGGAGTGTTGTAACACCCGGATGTAACTTTCCATATTTGTAACTCCAACTCTTGCCATTTTCGGCATTGTGATATGATATTCCCTCCATGGTTGGGTTTTTGTCTTCGTTTTGTATTTTGTCCATGTCATGCATTTACATATCATGTCATCATGTGCATCGCATTTGCATACGTGTTAGTCTCATGATTCGAGCATTTTTCCCGTTGTCCATTTTGCAATCCGGCACTCCTATGTCCCCGGCATCCCCTTTTACGTTTTTCCGTGGCGGGTACTAAACTTTCTCGGAATGGACCGAGGTTTGTCAAGTGGCCTTGGTATACCACGGTAGACCACCGGTCAAGTTCGGGTCATTTGGAGCTCGTTTGGTACTCAGCAGTTAACCGCACTCTCGCAAAAGACTCTTTTAAGTTGCAGCCCAACACCCTTTCAAAACAGCCCAATAACCCATCTAAGTCACTTCCATGCTCTCCGTCGTCGGATCACGATCGTGTGGGCGAAAACTACACTCCATTTGGAGCTTCCTAGCTCCTTCTACCTATAAATATGCATCTCCCCCTCCAAATCCCGGATCATTTCCCCCGAAACCGTAGACGAAATCCCCTCCGCGCCGCCAGACACGTCCGGATCGGACCGGACACGTCCGCCTCCGCGCCCTGTGAACCAGGGGCTGCCACGTGGCACGCCGCCGCCCAGCGCCGCCGCCCGCCCGAGCCAGCAGCAGCCCTCCCGGCCCAGCAGCTCGGCCGCCTCCGCCCGCCGGCCGCCGGCCAGCGCTCGGCCGCCGCCCGCGCCGCCCGCCTCGGCCACCGGCCGGCCCCGGCCCGCGCCGGCCTCTCCCTCCTCCGGCCACCGCTTGCTTCTTCCACTCCGGCGAGCCGGCCTCGCCTCGGCTTCCGCGCAGCCTAACCCTAGATCCACGCATCGGTTGACTTTCTTCCCCCCCAAAATCCCTCTAAGTCTTTTTCCGTGATGATTTTATTGCATTTTCATGGCACCATAACTTTGCACCCGTAGCTCCGTTTCGTGCGTGTAATATGTCAAAATGTTCGTCTCGATGAGTAGATCATTTCATCTCATTGCATCATTTTCATTTGAGCTCATCTTGATGCCCGAAATGCTGTTGGAAGAGGGCTATGTGATGTTAGTTTCTGTTTCTTAACAGAACATGCACTTTTGTCATTTTTGCCATGATTGATGTGTGCACCCTATGAATTTGAGTCTTAAACGTGTTTTGTAATATGCCATGCCATCTTTCCAGAGGTGTATGCCATGTATTTTTGTGATCTCTCTGGTTACTAGCACAAGCATGCAAACTAGGCTTCCTGATGTTGCTGATTTCAGCCCTGTTTTGCTGATATTTTTATGCCATGTTAACTTGATGCTACCGAGAGATCCATGCATATTTTGAGATACTTCAGTAAGGATGTTTTGAACATATGGTTATGCTCTATCCATCCATGCCTTTGTTTGCAATTATGGAGTGCCATAGCTTGAGTCAATCGAGCTCTACTTTTGCTATAAAATGTTTCCTGGCAGATTGTTTACATGTTATTCAGTTTTGCCAAGGTTGTTGTAGTTGATCCGTGTATGCTATGATGTTGTTCTTGCCATGTATATCTTCTATGCCATGTATTCTTGATGTATGTATGCTTAGCTTATCATGTAATGCTCTGTAGTGAGTGCTTTGAGCTCTTAAACATGCCTACTTGTTATCTGTTTTGCCATGCCCTGTTGCTGAATCTGTTAACGAAACTTGCTATATTGACATGTGTGTTACTATATTTTCTGATCCTTTTTGGCTTATGGTCAGTAAGGGACTTTTTTTCTATGCTTTGAGTAGATTCATGCCATGCCTTGTTTTGCTATTATAAGTTCCTGTAGCATGTCGTTTTCTTGCTCTGAACATTGCTTCCTGATGCTGATTTTGCCATGTTCAGTAATTTCACTAAGTCTGTGAAGCTGATATGTTTTGCACTTTTGCCATGCTTGTTTGGATCTGTTATGATGTGATTTAGCCGTAGCTCAGTGTTCATCTTTTGTCAAGCATCTTGAGTAGATCACTGCCATATACTTTTCTGGTACGTTTGGGTGCAGTAGCTTAATTGCTTGTTGCTTGCTATGTGGCATCATGCTGTTAATGGCAGACTTGTGTCAATCTTGTTTTGCTTGTCATTTGCAAACCGTGCATCCGATTCCGGTGATCTTTATATCGATTTCAACCGAAATCATCCCATCTTTCCAACGTCATACTTGGTTTGACAAGTTGATGCCTGGTTCATCATTTTCCTTCCGGAGCACGCATACGCATTGCATATCACATCTCGCATATCATGTCATGTTTTGCATCATGTTGCTTGTGCATTGCACCGTGATTTATTGTGGTTCCTTTGTTTGTGTTCTTGCTTTTGGTAGAGCCGGAGGCGAGTGCGTGAGCGAGGAACCTGTTGAGAACGTTCGAGGATCAAGCTTTCGACAACTCGAGAACTTTGCGAGCAAGATGACCATACCCTCGAAATCACTTCTATCTTTGCTATGCTAGATGCTCGCTCTTTTGCTATGCCTATGCTACGGTGCCTATCACTTGCTTATCATGCTTCCCATATTGCCATGTCAGCCCCTAACCATCCTTTCCTAGCAAACCGTTGATTGGCTATGTTACCGCTTTGCTCAGCCCCTCTTATAGCGTTGCTAGTTGCAGGTGAAGTTGAAGTTTGTTCCTTGTTGGAACATATTTACTTGTTGGGGATATCACAATATATCTGCTATAATTAATGCATCTATATACTTGGTAAAGGGTGGAAGGCTCGGCCTTATGCCTGGTGTTTTGTTCCACTCTTGCCGCCCTAGTTTCCGTCATACCGGTGTTATGTTCCTTGATTTAGCGTTCCTTACGGTTGGGTGATTTATGGGACCCCTTGACAGTTCGCTTTGAATAAGACTCGTCCAGCAAGGCCCAACTTTGGTTTTACCATTTGCCACCTAAGCCTTTTTCCCCGGGTTTTCGCGAGCCCGAGGGTCATCTTTATTTAACCCCGGACGGTGCTCCTTGAGTCTGGCCCGAACTAAACCCTATGGCGCCCCTCAAGGAAACTTGAGGTCTGGTTTTAATTATGCGGACTGCTCATCCGGATGTGCCACGAGAGCGAGATATGTGCAGCTCCTATCGGGATTTGTCGGCACAATCGGGCAGCTTTGCTGGTCTTGTTTTATTGCTGTCGAAATGTCTTATAGTCCGGGATTCCGAGATTGATCGGGTCTTCCCGGTAGAAGGAATATCCTTCGTTGAACGTGAGAGCTTATAATGGGCTAAGTTGGGACACCCCTGCAGGGTATTATCTTTCGATAGCCGTGCCCGCGGTTATGAGGCAGATGGGAATTTGTTAATGTCCGGTTGTAGAAAACTCGAAGTTGACCTTAATTAAAATACACAACAACCGCGTGTGTAACCGTGATGGTCTCTTCTCGGCGGAGTCCGGGAAGTGAACACGGTGTTGGAGTAATGTTTGACGTAAGTAGTTCCGGATCACTTCTTGATCGCTACTAGCTTCACGACCGTGCTTTGCTCCTCTTCTCGCTCTCTTTTGCGAATGTAGCCACCATATTTGCTAGTCGCTTGCTGCAGCTCCACCTCACAACTCTGTCCTTCCTATAAGCTTAAATAGTCTTGATCTCGTGGGTGTGAGATTGCTGAGTCCCCGTGACTCATAGATTCTACCAAAACAGTTGCAGGTGCCGGCGATGCGGTCAGGTGGACGAACCGAGCTCAAGTGGGAGTTCGACGAGGCGTGGTCGTTACTATGTGTCTTTCACGATGATCGATGGCGGAGCCAGTTGGGACGATCGGGGATCTGTGTAGCATTTGGGGTATCTTCTTTTATTTTGGTTCCGTAGTCGGACCTTGAGTGTATCTGAATGATGGATGTTTATTTATGTACTGTGTGAAGTGGCGACTGTAAGCCAACTATGTATCTCTTTCCCTTATGTATTACATGGGTTGTGTGAAGATTACCTCACTTGCGATATTGCTTTTAATGCGGTTATGCCTCTAAGTCGTGCTTCGACACGTGGGAGATATAGCCGCATCGAGGGCGTTACAGCTAGGGTTTACACAGAGTCGGTTACAAAGAAGGTGATCTAATATCCGGATCGCCAAGCTTGTCTTCCACGCAAAGGAGAGTCCCATCCGGACACGGGACGAAGTCTTGAGTCTTGTATCTTCACAGTCCAACAGTCCGGCTGTCCGGATACCCCCTAATCCAGGACTCCCTCAGTAGCCCCTGAACCAGGCTTCAATGATGATGAGTCTGGCGCGCAGATTGTCTTCGACATATTGCAAGGCGGGTTCCATCTCCGAATACTCCAAAGTACCTGTTGTAACGAACAGTGTCCGGCTCCCCATCGATGTCGTACTCCTCGGCTTCTGTGCTTCAATAATGGCCATGTCCACGTGTTGAGCGAATACGAGGAGCTGGAGCATTTTTACATTTGCCACCCTGGCCCTGCAGGCAAACCGTCTATCTGAAGAGACGGGGATCCTCAGATCCAAATCTCACATTCTTCCCTTGAGCAAGCATCCAACAGAGCGCATTCGGAAAAAACCATTCCAACATGGCCGGTCGCCGCAGCTCCTCTTCTCGCTCCCTTAGCTCTAAGCCAGGTGATTGGGAGGAATGTTCTGTCCCCCACAGCTGTTTAGTCGAGTTGCAGACCCAAGGGTTTCTTCCACCGGCGTTCATGGTCCCCGTCCGAGCCGGACTAGCCACTTATAATGGCGGGGAGCAAGCGGGGAGATCTCCTAACCCATCTCGGGGGCGAATATGCCTCATCCCATATTTGCTAAGAGCGTCGGGTTCCAATCCACCCATTCCTTGGCGGGCTCACAGAGTTCTATGGCCCCAGTTGCACAACTTCACCCCCGCCTCCGTGCTGCACATCGCAGGATACGTTGCCCTTTGTGAATTATTCCTGGGCTGCGAGGCTCACTTCAAGTTATGTTAGAAGTTATTCTGCCTCGTCCCTCGTAATCAGGGGGAATCTATATATCAAGTGGGCGGAGCCGAAATATGGCGCGTCGCCCAGCCTGGGTACCTGTCCGGTACTCCAAAGAAGGCATCTGAAGGCTGGCCCTCAGAGTGGTTTTATGTAGACGACATTCCCCTTCCGGATCCAATCCGGACGGGCCTCCCTGAGTTTAACAACGCTCCGCTGAAGAAACGCCGAAGTTGGCGCCCTCGGAGCCCCCAGGAGGAAGATACCAGAGAAGTCCACTTCCTGATGAGAAGGATAAAGACACTGGCCAAATCAGGACTGACAATAGTCGAGGTTATATCAATATGCATAATGTGGGGGGTGCAGCCACTTCAATATATGGGGAAGCCATGTGGCACTTCAACGGGGAATACGATGCCACCCGCTGCGGTCGCAAGGGTCCGGACTCCGCCACAGCTCTGGCGAGAATACTGTCCGATTTGTATAAAGGAGAAGAAGAGGAGTTCCTCCGCATCAAACCGCGGGATGGATTTTCCATGTACAACCCCCCAAGCTGGGTGAGCCGTTACTCTTTACTCAACTCTATCCATTCTTGCGCCATTCATCACAATCATTTACCTTGATATTCCTAAGCAGGAACTGAAGCAGGTCGTGAAAGAGTTCAACAGCCCTCCTCCGCAGCCAGAGGATCCTGGTCGGGTGTAGCGACCAGACCTCAAATAGTCTGATCTCTGTGCATCAGTGTCATCCCTACATCAGTAATGCTGACACACACAGTACTCGAAGGATTTATAACAGAGTAGCAATCACACACTTACTACATCGAATGTCTCAAAAGAGAACTTATTACAATAAATATGGCTTAAGGCCATCTAATAACGATAACAACGGAAGGCTTGGAAGATAAGCGAGTCCATCAACTCCAACGGCACCACTGAGTATAGAACCACGACCTAAGGCACCTTACTCGTCGTCTGAAAAGTCTGCAACATGAACGTTGCAGCCCGAAAACGGGTAAGCACATGGAATATGCTGGCAATGTAACACATAGCGAACAATATGAAAGAGTAATGCTATATTACATGCATATATGGCTGGTGGAAAGCTCTATGGTTACATTTTTGCGTAAAGCCAATTTTCCCTACTGCAAAGGAATAAATTTTATTTAACTATCATGGTGGTTGTTAAACATTGAGAATGGTTGACAGCATTCTCAATCCCAATTAAACATCATCATTAAAAACCCAAGAATATTAATTAAAGTAACATGATGAGATTCACATGATAATCCAAGTACTAGATACTCAAGATGTCCATAACCGGGGACACGGCTAACCATGATTAGTTTGATACACTCTGCAGAGGTTTGTGCACTTTTCCCCACAAGACTCGATCTCCTCCGTTTGATTTCTACTTTTACAAGATGTTTGAGAAGCGGATGACCGAGACATAGTATTTGAAGCGCTAGCACCTTACGAACAGTAGACCGTACCAACCTACATCCCCTACATCAGCTAGTCTACCCTTTGTAAGAGTTCATACGACTTAGTCAACTATGCTAGAGCCCATAGTAGCTTGCGGCTGCACACGGAAGTTTCTAGCATGAATAATCTCATGATCCCTTTGAGCCTGGGTGGCGGTCCATAAAGAAAAACAGGCAATCCTGAAATACCCAGGTACCTCAATCCACCCAGATGCGTGTTTAAGTTGCCACCTTAAATAAACCATTAAATATCAATCTCACACCTGTCATGGATACACTCACCCAATCCACGTCTACTAGCATAGCATGGCATAATAAGCAAACGTAGAAGTAACTCCCAGGGTTTGGTAATAACACAGGTAATAGGTACTACCTCAACTACTTTCCAAAACCCACAATTTAATTAGATCCTAATCATGCAATGTTTGAGGATTTATCTAATGCATAAAAACTGGGTAGTAAAGAGATATGATCAAAGTGTTACTTGCCTTGCTGATGATCCGTGAAACCTAGAGACTCAAAGTAGCAAGCGGCGCACTCCGGGTACTCTATCGCAAACAAACAAGGACACAATAAGTACTCATCTAATGCACAGGTAAAACTCAAATAAAAGATCTAACCAGAAAGTTCAACTTAAGAACTCCCGTTTGCAAAAAGAATCAAATCAAACGAAGCAACGAAAGTCAAACTGCGAAAGAAACAGGCTTCGTTATACTAATCTGGACCTAAGTCAAATTTTACAGTAGCAAAAACTTGTTTGAGTTGATTATTCAGAAAGAGGGTTTCGAGACGAAACTCTAGGCGCTTGAATCGCCTGATTCCGATAAACGAGCGAAAAGTTATTCTAGAGCGAAAATCGGATAAAAATCGCGACTAGAAAAATCGCGAAATAAATCCGAGAAAAATGAGCGAGCAGTTAACGAGCGAGCGTTCGTTATCCGATCTAAGCGATGAACGTGTTCGTTAAAAGCGAGCGAGCGCGCCGCTAAATAACCTAAACTGAAAAAACCGATCTAAAAAATGAAAGCGGATCTAAAAACCGAATGAAAACCGCGAAAACCGAGCGGTTTAAAAAACACCGGCGTGGTCAACCTCGGCGGCGGTAATGGCGGCCGGCGAATGGCGGCGCTGGTGAAGCGTGAGGCGACTGGGGCTGGGGGTCGCCGGCGCTATTTAAAGGCCTCCCGAGGAGTCAAGACCTAACACGGCCGATGGGTGGGTTCGATTTTTTAAATTAATTACGCATAGAAAAACTAACGAAAGAAATACTAAACGAACTCCAAAAATCCCGAAGTAAATATTCCCCGGCTTCTAAAATCAAGCCGGACAAGATGAACATTTATTTGAGGCCTAAATGCAATTTTGAAAAACGCGCATTTTTCCTAAATTCAAATAAAATAGCGAAAAACTCCAAAAAAATCTTATTTGATTTTTTTATTAAATCTTCATTATTCCTTTATTTTGGGAAAGTCATTTTATTCCCTCTCTCATATTTTGATAATAGAAATAATTGAAGATAAAATAAATAAAATCGAATGATCCTATTTTCAAAATTTGAGAAAACTCAAATATGAAAATAACGAAATCTCCAACTCTCTCCGTGGGTCCTTGAGTTGCGTGAAATTTCTAGGATTGAGCCAAAATGCAATAAAATATGATATGGAATGATGATCTATGTATGACATTCCAAATTGAAAATTTGGGATGTTACACCGGGCCATCGACCCGGACTTGAAGAAGATCCGGATATATCAGTGGAGCTTCTCGACCGGATATTTTATGAGGCAAGCCGCGACGGCACCTTGGTGGCTATTATCGCCGATTATCCCGGACTGCTCCCTGCGTCGCGTGTAATCAAAGCTGCAGCCTTCTGAAGAAGATTCCTTCGTTACGCCATGCCTTATGCACAAATGTCTTATTTTTATAGAGACGACCATCGGAATGTGTAGCCGAGCCCCTGGGGGCTCGTCAGCAAAGGGCATTCGGGCCAGGTAGGCTCAGGAGGAATGCGGTTAGGGTTGAAACACCGTCGCAGAGGTATAGTCAAAAATCTGCTTTCTGATTATGATGTTTGAGATGTAACAGCGTCCATCGTGTCCTGGCAGAAAGAGTAATCGCCGGACTATATCCGGAGATCCTGCCGGTCACGCCTCCACCAGCCGGATTCCAGAACTGGCTTCGAGGGAGGAGGCCAACGCGGAGCCGATGCCGAATTGTCCTCCGACAGAGGATGCAGATAGGTTCTCCGCCACAAATTCCGAAGTAGAGAGTGCCATGAATCACCGGCGCCGACGGGCCGTACTTCGCAATAGTATCTTTTCCGAAGAGGCATTCAATGCTTTCAATTCGGGAGACGCATACATCCGAGCTGCCCAAGACGGGCTCGCCCGAGCGATGGACCAGTATGCGAAAGATATACGGGTAAGAGAATTTTGATAAGCATGTATAGAAGTAGCCCTTGAGACTTGAAATAGTTGGAACAACTGATTTAAGGATCATTGTATGCACATGTTCTTGTAGAGAAGAATACCCATTTGTCTCAAGAGCTGGAGGAGTGCAAGACCCAGCTGAGGGCCGTGGTTGCCAAACTAGAGGAATCCCAGAAGGCCTCATCTGGTAACATTTCTCTCAATAAAGAAATTTTAAGGAAATATACCAATTAGTAATTGGCTTGCTTTATGAGTCTAACAGAAAATTCTGCAGACAATCCTGGGGAGAATCCGTAGGTCGTAAGAATAGTGAATCACATCTCCAAAGACAGCTAAAGGCTGGCGAGCGTGTGCTTACGCAGGTTAGGCAGGAAAAAAACAATATCCAAGATGCCAACGTCCGGCTGGGCGTCGAATTAGCAGATGTTCGAGCTCAGCTGGCAGACTCCGTGAAGGAGAACAGGAGGCTTCGTCGCGGCATTTATGGTAAGTGCCGAAACGAACTGCAGTATAGTTCAGCGAGGAAGCATTTTAAAGGAGTTTATATCTGTAGGTATCTTTGACAGCCGTCTGAAGAGGAGATGCCGGGTCCATAAGCGATTTCTCGCAAGTTCTCTCACTGGCTGCGCGAACGAGTTCGACGGTGATCGAGGTATTGCCGAGCCTTGTGGCCATCCACTTCCCTGCCAGGAAGCATGGGGGAGCTCGTGGATATGCTCCAAGGAGCATGGCGGCGCTTCCGGTTGTGGAAGGTATCAGCCTGCCGACAAGGTGCAAGGGAAGCCTGGGCCATGGTGAAGACACGATAAACCAAGCTTGACCCGAACCATATGGCCGAAGTCGGACTGGCGGGGCCAGATGGGCAAGAGATTCCCGTGAGTCTGGTGTATGACCAGGTGGCGTTAGCCGCAAAGTATTCCCAATAGGATTGCAAGCTAGATAGCCTGTTGGATGGTATAGAGGAAGAATATAGCCAGTCCAAGTGACTATGTAAATTTAATGGTGTAGGACCTTGAAGTATGTCTAGAGGGGGGTGATTAGACTACTTGACCAATTAAAAACTTAACCTGTTCCCAATTTTAGAGTTTGACAGATTTTAGCTCTCTTAGGACAAGTCAAGCAATCATCACACAAATCAAGAAAGCATGCAAAGAGTATATAGGCAGCGGAAATTAAAGCATGCAACTTGCAAGAAAGTAAAGGGAAGGGTTTGGAGGATTCAAACGCAATTGGAGACACTGATGTTTTTGGCGTGGTTCCGATAGGTGGTGCTATCGTACCTCCACGTTGATGGAGACTTCAACCCACGAAGGGTAGCAGTTCTTTGAGTCCATGGAGGCTCCACCCACAAAGGGTCCACGAAGAAGCAACCTTGTCTATCCCACCATGGCCGTCGCCCACGAAGGACTTGCCTCACTAGCGGTAGATCTTCACGAATTAGGCGATCTCCTTGCCCTTACAAACTCCTTGGTTCAACTCCACAATCTTGTCGGAGGCTCCCAAGTGACACCTAGCCAATCTAGGAGACACCACTCTCCAAGAAGTAACAAATGGTGTGTTGATGATGAACTCCTTGCTCTTGTGCTTCAAATGATAGTCTCCCCAACACTCAACTCTCTCTCATAGGATTTGGATCTGGTGGAAAGAGGGTTTGAGTGGAAAGCAACTTGGGGAAGGCTAGAGATCAAGATTCATATGGTAGGAATGGAATATCTTGGCCTCAACACATGAGTAGGTAGTTCTTTCTCAGAAATGGTAAGTTGGAAGTGTAGGTTCAGTCTGATGGCTCTCTCCACGAATGAAGATGAGGTGGAGGGGTATATATAGGCTCCACACAAAATCTAACCGTTACACACAATTTACCAAACTCGGTGGGACCGATTCAAAAGACTCGGTCGGACCGATTTAGTAAACCTAGTGACCGTTAGTGATTTTCGGTGGGACTGACATGCAACTCGGTGAGACCGATTCGGTTAGGGTTAGGGCATAACGTAATCTCGGTGAGACCGATTACACAAACTCGGTGAGACCGATTTTGGTAATAAGCTTTCCAAAGAGTTGGTCAGGTAAACTCGGTGGGACCGATTTGCTCTTTTCAGTGAGACTGAAATGTTACAAAAGGGAAACAGAGAGTTTATTGCAATCTCGGTGGGACGATCGCTCACCGGTTAGACCGAAGCGTTCTGAAGGAAGCAGAGAGATTACAATCCCATCTCGGTGAGACCGAGATCCCTATCGATAGGACCGATTTGCCTAGGGTTTGTGGCGGTGCCTATGACATTTGAAATCGGTGGCGCGGGTAGGAAGAATCGGTGTGACCGATTTTGGCTTTAGGTTTAGGTCATTTGTGGATTGTGAGAAAGTAGGCGAGGGTTTTGGAGCATATCACTAAGCACATGAAGCAAGAGGCTCATTAAGCAACACCTCATCCCTCCTTGATAGTATTGGCTTTTCCTATAGACTCAATGTGATCTTGGACCACTAAAATGTAAAATGAAGAGTCTTGAGCTTTTGAGCTTGAGCCAATCCTTTGTCCTTAGTATTTTGAGGATCCACTTTCATCATCCATGCCATGCCATTCATTGAGCTTTCCTGAAATAATAGTCTTGGAATAGCATTAGCTCAATGAGCTATATGTTGTTATGAATTACCAAAACCACCTAGGGATAGTTGCACTTTCAATCTCCCCCTTTTTGGTAATTGATGACAACATATAGATCAAACTTCGACAAATGATAATAAGATTGAAAAGCATAAATCGCTTTGAGAAGTATGTAATAAGCAAGAGCTCCCCTAAATTTGTGCATAATTTAAGATTTGCTTTGGACTGCAAATGCACAAGGAATTAGGCTCATGGGTTACTCTTCCATGTCACATACATCTTGGTGGGCGCTCAAAATGATAAAGATTGAATACATGCACTCATCACCAAACAAAGTGAATGATCACATAGGATAGATAAGATAATATCATCAAACATGCATAAGTGTAGCTTATGATCAAACACATGATCATCAATGTCTCACAAGAATAGCATAGTATCTCAAGCAATCAAAAGCAAAAAAGTTTGAACCACCAAATCAAGAGAGAACAAAAGCGACACTCTCTCTCGAAGCCTATGATCTATACATTTTCTCCCCATTTGGCAAGAAGTTACCAAAAGTTCATAGAAAATGCATAGTGCTAGATCGACTCTCGGGCTTGATCTTGGTGGTGGTGTAGAGATGGCTCCTTGGACGAAGACTTGAGTTGATGTAGAGGGAGCTGGAGGAGTTAGTCTTTGGAGCTGGTTGCCTTTGAGCTGTAGGAGCTGTAGCTGGTGCAGATGATGTTGCTCTAGTGTCTGCATCTGCACTTGCATCGATCTCTGAGCTCTAGGCACTCTGGCAAATACATTGGTGGTAGTCTTGCCCTTCCTCTCCTGCATGTCATCCTGCAGCTGCTCCACAACTGATGAATCTCGTTACTTTGACATCTAGATCATAGAATTTTGTTCCATGATTCTTTCCAAGCTCTCCTGATTTTGAGTGAGGTGGCCAATCCCTTCTCAATCCTCAGAGATGGTGCTATCAAGTAACCAAGCTGCTCCTGCTTGTTCTTCAAGAAATACTCAGATGCCTCCTCTTGAGTTGGCATCTTGGCAGCCTTCTCCTTCCTTGCCTTCTCCTTCTTCTCTTGAGCTTGAACTGATGATGGATCATTCTCATTCATAACAACCTCATTGTCCTCAAAGTCTGGATAAAGTGGAAAATGTTCCTTATCCAATAGATATTTGCCTGTGCCCATCTTTGAGTTAATCAACTCCTGAATCTGAGGGGCATATCCACAACTCCTCTTATGATCTGCTGCAGTCCTCTTAATGGTTTCAACTATAAGGGTCATGACCTTGAATTTCGAGGCACATCAAATAAATGCAACATATTGATTGCATGCCCTCTGATCATGTTGTGGTCACTGACTTAGGCAATAGAGTGTGCCTTAGGATCCAATTGATTGTAGGCAGCCACGATGAAGAAAGTGGGCTGATCCAAAAGAGAAAGTCTCTAGGGGTTTGTCGGGATCTCCTTGTACATATGTGCCATGGTATTGTGTCCCATTTTCTTCTTGGCATATACATCCAGGTCATCATCATTTTCCTTTGGGGCATTTATCAGTTTGCCCACTCCTCAACAGTTATTGGTACCTTGTACCTTGAGACATCAAACTATCCTCCCATCTGGATAGAAGTGTCTTGTGGAGTAGAATTGCATGATAAGTTCATCATTCCAGTTTGTGAGCTTTTGCCCAACAAAATCTGCAACTCCACAAGCAACAAAACTGTCTTGCACTCGAGGATAGTACTCTTCATTTTCCTTCATGTAGGTCCAATCGACCCACCTCATATCACACACAATGGGCTTCTTGTCCAACAAGATTGTCTCATAGAAGTCCTGCTTTGTTCCTTTGTATGGAACACTGTAATCAACAAGCAGTCCTTCTCCTTGTGGCATATGGATCTGCCAACCTCCATAGCCTCAACCCTGAATCTTTTCGATGTTCATGTCCTCGGCCACAGGATGGGCATCATTGTGGTCAGTATCTTGGGCTTGAGCTTCCTCGAACTTGTCCTTCTTCATCTTCCTCCTCGGCAACCTCGGGCCACAGGGCCTTGTTCTTCTCAAAGCAATGGAATACTCACGGTATTCCTCTTTGGTCTGAACTTGGCCTTGGGGGCATCTTTGGGTGCTTCCTTGGGCTTAGATGTTGTAGCCCCTGATCTAATAGCATCACCCATAAGCTTTGGTGCCTTGGGTGCTGGTGCAGCAAGCTCTTCTTCTTATTCCATCATGGAAGGTTGACCAACAACTCTGGCCATGGTCTTCTTGACCCTTTCCTTCCTTTTCTTTCTTTCAGCAGCAGGCTCTTTGGGATCAGGCTTCTCAGGTTGTTGAGTTGAGATTCTGGCTTTGGACATTGGTTGTCTTCCTACAGGCCTTTTAATCTGCATGCATGGCTTTGTATGCTTTGCTGAGCCATACTCCTTTTTGAGTACTACTTTCTTGGAGGTAGCCTCATCTTCTTCAGCTCTATAATCCTCATCTTCCGAGTCTGAAGTTCTCTTCTTCCTTTGCTGGTAGCAGCCTTAGGCAGGTTGCTAGGAGTGCTCTCGCTGCCTTCATCTGAAGTCTTTGGAGGGACTAGTGCCCTCACTCATGTCAATCTGCTCTGTGACCTGTTCGGCTGTCACTCACAGTGCGACATCTGCAAACACCGATGCTGACCCTGTGAAGAGTTATAGATGAGATAGAGTGGATGAGCATCACAAAATGCAGAGATTTTTCAAAAGAATGATTCAAAAATTCAGTTTTAGTTTTCCACGAAAGCATTTCGGATCAACCAATTTTCAAACTCGGTGATACGAAGCAGTTTTGGAACCTAAATCGATGAACTTCGGTTGGACCGAGTCACAGTTGAGTGGCACCGAGACTGCTAGGGTTTCACAAAGTCCTAAAATCGGTCGCACCGATTAGCAATTCTCGGTCAGACCGAGAGTTACTAGTGCAATGGCATAAGCCAAATCGGTGGGACCGAGTTTTTCAACTCGGTGGGTCCGAGATGGTTTGGTGGAAACCTAACCCTAAATTTTCAAATCTCATCTAATCTACGGATTGCATTGGTGGATAGGAGTGTTTCAACGTGGCAAGAATCAATAAGAACACAATGTGCTAGGAATCGGACGAGGATAGCACTGTGATCGAGTCCATACCCTAGCTCGGCGATGAACTCGCTTCTGGCGGCAACGGCGAGGTTGAATTCGCTGACGGCGGCGGAGACCAGCGACAGGAGGCAGGTGGCGGCGAGGAGGCGATCCGGAGATCTTGGAGGCGAGCGAGCTATTTCGTGGGCGAAGGGGTTGGAGAAATTTCAAGAATTTTCCGTGAGTATATATAGCCCGACCACGCCGGTGTGACCGAGTGGAACAACTCGGTGGCACCGAGATGCATACTTGTGTTCGATTACAACAACTCGGTGTGACCGAAAAGTTCAAATCGGTTGCACCGAGATTGAAAACCTAGATCAACTTAGTGATGTCGGTAGGACGAAATGGAGAATCGGTCGGACCGAGAATCACAAAGAAGTTTTGGAAGTTTAAGTCTATGACGAATCGGGGACTCGAGTGCTCCTCACTGAGTGGTTCGAATCGACTTGATCAAATTTTGTGATGTAGCATGAATAGAGTTTGAGACGAGAAAAGCATAGATAGTTAGAGAAGGTTCCTTGGCATTCTTGTCCATCCACTTGGCCAAAAGAAGAAAGACCCAAACAATCAAAACAACAAGTGGATGTCCTTGAATGAGTAAAATATGCACCAACATGCTCACACAAAAAGATAGCAAATGAAAATGTGGCAAAGCATGCACAACCAATTCTAGCATCTATCAAACAATTTGCGATGACTAGGTCATCTATATATGAGTATATTGACTTAGGAGTCAAATGATGAACATTTGATCATAGGTCATACTCATCGTTTAAGCTCAAGTGGGGTTACAACTTTTACATAATGCATTGATGTGTTCACACCATTAGAGTTGCTTTGACTCAATTCTTAGAGTTAAGCTCCCCCTAGATATGAGATCCCCCCTTAGAGGGATGAACTAACCTTGGGGGTTTTGTCGATGATAACTTCATGTAGGTGTTGAAGATGTGGATGCTCAATGTTGAGGTAGATCAATTGGAGCAATCCTTTGGAGTGAGTTGCACTTTCAACTTGCCTACATGGGTTAGTCCCACAAGGAACAAACAAGAATATCCATAGACATAGAGTGATGCACACACAAGATGATGTCCATGAAATCATTAGGTTACCTTGTCCCTTGCCTTACCAACATGAGGGTTTGTGACTCCTTGAACTAGTGCAAGATGTGGAAGTTGATTGCACTTGTCCTTTCCATAATGATATGTGTGAAGAATGTTGGCGGAGTCACCCTCAAGAACTCTCTAGTTCTTCTTCTTGGGATCCACATCATCTTGATGGGAATCCTTGGAGTTATAGTTGTACTTGATGAAGTAGAACTTGTAGTAGTCTTGGGAATCCACTTGAGCGAGGCCTTAGGTGCTTCTTCAAATGCATCAATCTCTTCTTGAAGCTTGTCCTCGCCTTTGTTCTTGTGGTCTTGTGGTGGAAGATCATCTTGTGCTTGTGTTCCCTTGAAGGAAGTAGGATCATACTTCTCTTGTTGAGGAACAAACTTCGTCTTGGGGTATTGATCTTCTTCCCACTCAACTTCATTGGCATTGAACTTTCGTTCAAAACCAACACCTTGATTCTTCTGGTGTCTTCCTTGCTTGCGTACAATTTCCTCGAATTGCTTACTCCCGGCAAGGCTCTTGTAGACACCTTTCTCTATAATTCCCTTCAATAAGCTATTTTCTTGCTCAAGTGTAACTTGGCTAAGATAATCATTAGTGGAATCAAGAGAACTACTAGAGGCAACAATATTGGATTTGGCATTATTATTGTTACTACTAGAGGAAGTACCTTTCCTGTACTTGTTAGTAGACTTGACTTGAGGCATGTAAGTAGATAGGAGTAAACGCTTGGCAATGTAAGAAGAACTTTTCTTACGGAGATCATCATTGATTGCTTTTAAGAACTCATGCTCTTGCTCAAGATTGAGCTTTTCAAAGCGTAACTTCTCATGAGCCCTTAAAAGTTCTCGATGATCTTTGAAGATAGTTTCATGAGCCAACTTAAGAGTGTTTAGTTCTTTAGTTAGAAGCTCAATCTTCTCCTTATCATTGTCATTCGTTTTATCTTGATTAGCATGATTAATTGACGTTTCATCATAGTATTCATCACTAGAGTTGTCAACAAGTAAATCACCATCCACAAGCAAGTCATCTTCATCACTATTGAAATCAACATACTCAGGATGTGTTACCTTTGGACCTTTTGCCATGAAGCATCTTCCAATTCCTTAATTTGGTGAATCAAATATGTCGTAGGAGTTGGTTGACACAAGTGCTAGACCAGGAACACCTTCATCTTGAGTATATTCGGAGTCAGAGTGATAGCTTCTCTCGGAGTGTTTGTTGGAGTCGGAGCCGGATACCCATTCACCAACATGAGCTTGATGTCTTCGTTTTGTGTAGCTCTTTGATGACTTGTCCTTCCTTTCCGAATCCTTGCTTCTCCGTGAGGGTCTTCGTTCATAACGATCATCTCTACTCCTTCTCTCTCTTGGTGGTGATTCTTTGTAACGCCCCCGATGCGGCTATATCTCCCACGTGTCGAGGCACGACTTAGAGGCATAACCGCATTGAAAGCAATGTCGCAAGTGAGGTAATCTTCACACAACCCATGTAATAAATAAGGAAAGAGATACATAGTTGGCTTACGATTCGCCACTTCACACAGTACATAAATAAACATCCATCATTGAGTACACTCAAGGTCCGACTACGGAACCAAAATAAAAGAAGATACCCCAAATGCTACGGATCCCGATCGTCCCAAGCTGAGCACCACTCTCGATCATCAGGAAAAGACACATAGTAACGACCACGTTCCTCGTCGAACTCCCACTTGAGCTCGGTTGAGTCACCTGACCGCATCGTCGGCACCTGCAACTGTTTTGGAAGTATCTGTGAGTCAGGGGACTCAGCAATCTCACACCGCGAGATCAAGACTATTTAAGCTTATAGGAAGGACAGGGTAGTAAAGTGGAGCTGCAGCAGCGACTAGCATATATGGTGGCTACACCGCAAAGAGAGCGAGAAGAGGAGCAAAGCACGGTCGTGAAACTAATAGCGATCAAGAAGTGATCCTGAACTACTTACGTCGGACATAACTCCAACACCGTGTTCACTTCCGGACTCCGCGAGAAGAGACCATCAGTTACACCTTGATTGATGTGTATTTTATTTGAGGTCAACCGGGTTTTCTACAACCGGACATTAACAAATTCCCATCTGCCTCATAACGCGGGCACGGCTTTGAAAGATATTACCTGCGGGGTGTCCCAACTTAGCCCATTATAAGCTCTCATGGTCAGCGAAGGATATTCCTTCTACGGGAAGACCCGATCAATCTCGAATCCCGGACTACAAGACATTTCGACAGCAATAAAACAAGACCAGCAAAGCCGCCCGATTGTGCCGACAAATCCCGATAGGAGCTGCACATATCTCATTCTCGAGGCACATCCGGATGAGACATCCTCGAGTAAAACCAAGCCTCGAGTTTCCCGTGGTGGCCCATGATCTACTCGTTTGGGCCAGCACTTTCGAAGGAGCACTGGTCGGGGGGTTAAAATAAAGATGACCCTCGGGCTCGCGAAAACCGGGGAAAAGGCTTAGGTGGCAACTGGTAAAACCAAAGTTGGGCCTTCTGGGCGAGTCTTATTCAAAGCGAACTGTCAAGGGGTCCCATAAATCACCCAACCGTGTAAGGAGCATAAAATCAAGGAACATAACACGGTATGACAGAAACTAGGGTGGCAAGAGTGGAACAAAACACGGGCATAAGGCCGAGCCTTCCACCCTTTACCAAGTATATAGATGCATTAATTATAGCAGATAAATATTGTGATATCCCCAACAAGTAAACATGTTCCAAAGAGGAACAACATCTCCATGTTCAACAAGGAACAAACTTCAGCTTCACCGCAACTAGCAACGCTATAAGAGGGCTGAGCAAAGCGGTAACATAGCCAATCAACGGTTTGCTAGGAAAAGGATGGTTAGGGGCTGACATGGCAATATAGGTGGCATGATATAGCAAGTGGTAGGCATCGTAGCATAGGCATAGCAAAAGAGCGAGCAACTAGCATAGCAAAGATAGAAGTGATTTCGAGGGTATGGTCATCTTGCCTGCAATGTTCTCAGAGTTGTTGAAAGCTTGATCCTCGTAAGCGTTCTCAACAGGTTCCTCGTTCACGTACTCGTCTCCCGACTCTACCCAAAGCAACAACACAAACAAAGGAACCACAATAAATCACGGTGCAATGCACAATCAACATGATGCAAAACATGGCATGATATGCGAGATGCGATATGCAATGCGTATGTGCGCTCCGGAAGGAAAATGATGAACCAGGCATCAACTTGGCAAACCAAGTATGCCACTGGAAAGATAAGATGATTTCGGTTGAAATCGATATAAAGATCACCGGAATCGGATGCACGGTTTGCAAATGACAAGCAAAACAAGAATGGCACAAATCTGCCATTAACAGCATGATGCCACTTAGCAAGCAACAATTAATTAAGCTACTGCACCCAAACGTATCAACAAAGCACATGGCAGTGATCTACACAAGATGATCGACAAAAGATGAGCACTGAGCTACGGCTAGTTCACATCATAACAGGTTCAAACAAGCATGGCAAAAGTGCACAAAATATCAGGCTGGACATGACAAAAACAGCATCAGGTTGCAATGTTCAGAGCAGCAAAACTACATGCTACAGGACCTTAAAATAGCAAAAAAGGCATGGCATGAATCTACTCAAAGCATAGAACAAAAGTCCCTTACTGAACATAAGCCAAAAACGATTAGAAAATATAGTAACACCCATGTCAATATTGAAAGTTTCGTTAACAGATTCAGCAACATGACATGTCAAAAACTGATAACAAGTAGGCATGTTTACAAGCTCAATGCACTCACTACAGAGCCTTAAATGATAAACTAAGCATACATACATCAAGAAGACATGACATAGAAGACATAAATGGCAAGAACAATAACATAGCATATATGGATCAACCACAACAACCTAGGCAAAAAAATTGAATAACATGTAAACAATCTGCCAGGAAACATTTGATAGCAAAAGTAGAGCTCGATTGACTCAAGCTATGGCACTCCATAATTGCCAACAAGGGCATGGATGGATAGAGCAAGACATGTTTTACAAAACATCCTTACTGAGGTATCTCAAAATATGCATAGATCTCTCGGTATCATCAAGTTAACATGGCATCAAAAATCAGCTAAACAGGGCTGAAATCAGCAACATCAGGACACCTACTTTGCATGCTTGTGCTAGTCACCACATAGATCACAAAAATACATGGAATACACCCCTGGAAAGAAGGCATGGCATATTGCAAAACACATGTAGGACTCAAAATCATAGGGTGCACACATCAATCATGGCAAAAATAACAAAAGTGCAAGTTCTGTTAAGAAACAGAAACTAACATCACATAGCACTCTTCTAACAGCATTTCGGGCACCAAGATGAGCTCAAATGAAAATGATGCAATGAGATGAAATGATCTACTCTTCGAGGCGAACATTTTGACATATTATACGCGCAAAATGGACCTACAGATGCAAAGATACACTCGGTTGAAAATGCAACAAAATTCATCAGAGTGAAAAAGACTTAGAAGAAAAATATAGGGGGGAAGGAGAGGTCAACGGGCGTTGCGCGACCCGAGGCCGGATCGGGCCGGCCGGATCGGGGCGACGGCGGAGGCGGTGTGGCGCTTGGCTCGGCGAGCCGGGCGAGGAGGAGGAGGCGGCGCCGGTGGGGCGGTGGTGGCCGGCGGGGAGGGCAGGCGCCGAGGCGAGGCGGCAAGGGGCGGGGCGGGCTTGGGCGGCGAGGGCAGCCGGCAGTCTGCGGAGGAGGAGGCGCCCGGCGGTCGTGGCGAGGCTGCTCTGGGCGGCAGAGCGGCCAGGCTGGCGGGCGGGCGGGGCGCCAGAGAGAGGGAGGCCGGGCGGGCGAGCTCATGTGAGCCGCCTGCCCCCTGGGCCAGTGGGGGCGGCGAAGTGGGGCGCCAGGCGGCTGGCGTGGCAGCCCGGTTGGCGGCGGGCGGCGGGCAGGCGCGTCCGGCTCGCCGGACGTGTCGGCGGCGCGGAGGGCAAATTTTAGGATTTGGTGGTTGAATGATTCGGATTTGGAGGGGGGTTTGCTTAAATAGGCATAGAGGGAGCTAGGAGAGTCCAAATGAGGTGTAGTTTTCGCCCACACGATCGTGATCGAACGACAGAGAGCATGGAAGTGACTTAGATGGGTTATTGGGCTGTTTTGAAGGGGTGTTGGGCTGCAATTTAAAAGAGGCCTTTGCGAGAGTGCGGTTAACCGTTGGAGTACCAAACGAGCTCCAAATGACCCGAAACTTGACCGGTGGTCTACGGGTGGTATACCAAGGCCACTAGACAAACCTCGGTCCATTTCGCGAAGGTTTAGTACCGCTTTACGAAAAAGCGTAAAAGGGACCGCCGGGGAGATAGGAGTGCGGATTGCAAAAGCGGACAACGGGAAAAATGCTCGGAATCATGAGGCGAACACGTATGCAAATGCGATGCACATGATGGCATAATAAAAATGCATGACATGGAAAAAATGCAAAATGAAGAAAACCCAACCACGGAGGGAATATCATATATCAATGCCGAAAATGGCAAGAGTTGGAGTTACAATATATGGAAAGTTACTTCCGGGGTGTTACATTCTTCTCTTTTGCTTCTTCTTCTTGGAGAATCTTCTATTCTTTTGTAGGGTGCCGTACACTCATTGGAATAGTGTTTAGGCCTCCCACAATTGTAGCAATTGCGCTCTCGACTAGAAGATCTTTTGTCATGGTAAGTCCTTGACTTGGAGCTTCTTTATTTGCTTCTACTCTTGTAGAATTTGTTGAAGTTCTTCACCATAAGCTCAATTCTTCATTGAATGTTTGTTTCTCACTTGATGATGTGGGGGCTTCACTTGAGGCTTTGTAAGCACCACTTGACTTGTTGTGAAGTTCCTCCTTATACTTGAGTGACATCTCATGAGCAACAATTCTTCCAATGACTTCCGTTGGCTTGAGATCTTTGTAGTTTGGCATCATTTGGATCAATGTGCACACGGTATCATACTTTCCATCCAATGCTCTTAGGATCTTCTTGATGATGAATCATCGGTCATCTCTTCACTCCCTAAGCCGGCAATCTCATTTGTAATAAGAGCAAGCCTAGAGTACATTTCAGCGACACCTTCACCATCCTTCATTTTGAACTTGTCAAGCTGACTTTGGAGCACATCAACTTGGATTCCTTGACGGATTCGGTACCTTCATGCATATCAATCAAAGTATCCCAAATTTCTTTTGCATTCTCAAGGCGGCTGATTTTGTTGAATTCTTGAGGCACAATCCGTTGAAGATGATATCACAAGCTTGAGCGTTGTATTGCAGCATCTTCAATTCTTGACATTAGCTTCATGGTTCGACTCTCTGCCATCAAAGAATTCACCTTCAAGCCAATACAAATAATTTCCCAAGCAGCGGGGTTATGTCCGAGAATATGCATTTTCATCTTATGCTTCCAACTAGCAAAGTTAGTACCATCAAAGTAAGGACCTCTCGGTGATAATTTCCTCGCTAGGCGCCATCTCTCCTAGGTTGTGAAACCAAGGCTATGACCACCAAAAGCTATGGAAATCAAAGCAAATGGAGACCAAAGCTCGATACCACTTGTAGGACCTTGAAGTATGTCTAGAGGGGGTGATTAGACTACTTGACCAATTAAAACTTAACCTTTTCCCAATTTTAGAGTTTGACAAATTTTAGCTATCTTAGGACAAGTCAAGCAATCATCACACAAATCAAGCAAGCATGCAAAGAGTATATAGGCAGCGGAAATTAAAGCATGCAACTTGCAAGAAAGTAAAGGGAAGGGTTTGGAGGATTCAAACGCAATTGGAGACACGGATGTTTTTGGCGTGGTTCCGATAGGTGGTGCTATCGTACTTCCACGTTGATGGAGACTTCAACCCACGAAGGGTAGCAGTTCTTGTGAGTCCACGGAGGGCTCCACCCACGAAGGGTCCACGAAGAAGCAACCTTGTCTATCCCACCATGGCCGTCGCCCACGAAGGACTTGCCTCACTAGCGGCAGATCTTCACGAAGTAGGCGATCTCCTTGCCCTTACAAACTCCTTGGTTCAACTCCACAATCTTGTCGGAGGCTCCCAAGTGACACCTAGCCAATCTAGGAGACACCACTCTCCAAGAAGTAACAAATGGTGTGTTGATGATGAACTCCTTGCTCTTGTGCTTCAAATGATAATCTCCCCAACACTCAACTCTCTCTCATAGGATTTGGATCTGGTGGAAAGAGGGTTTGAGTGGAAAGCAACAGGGAAGGCTAGAGATCAAGATTCATATGGTAGGAATGGAATATCTTGGCCTCAACACATGAGTAGGTAGTTCTTTCTCAGAAATGGTAAGTTGGAAGTGTAGGTTCAGTCTGATGGCTCTCTCCACGAATGAAGAGGAGGTGGAGGGGTATATATTGCCTCTACACAAAATCTAACCGTTACACACAATTTACCAAACTCGGTGGGACCGATTCAAAAGACTCGGTCGGACCGATTTAGTAAACCTAGTGACCGTTAGTGATTTTGATTGGGATGACATGCAACTCGGTGAGACCGATTCGGTTAGGGTTAGGGCATAACGTAATCTCGGTGAGACCGATTACACAAACTTCGGTGAGACCGATTTTGGTAATAAGCTTTCCAAAGAGTTGGTCAGGTAAACTCGGTGGGACCGATTTGCTCTTTTCGGTGAGACCGAAATGTTACAAAAGGGAAACAGAGAGTTTACATTGCAATCTTGGTGGGACCGATCACTCACTTCGGTTAGACCGACACGTTACGAAGGGAAACAGAGAGATTACAATCCCATCTCGGTGAGACCGAGGTCCCTATCGATAGGACCGATTTGCCTAGGGTTTGTGGCAGTGGCTATGACTTTTGAAATCGGTGGCGCCGGGTAGGAAGAATCGGTGTGACTGATTTTGGCTTTAGGTTTAGGTCATTTGTGGATTGTGAGAAAGTAGCTGAGGGTTTTGGAGCATGTCACTAAGCACATGAAGCAAGAGGCTCATTAAGCAACACCTCATCCCTCCTTGATAGTATTGGCTTTTCCTATAGACTCAATGTGATCTTGGACCACTAAAATGTAAAATGAAGAGTCTTGAGCTTTTGAGCTTGAGCCAATCCTTTGTCCTTAGTATTTTGAGGGATCCACTTTCATCATCCATGCCATGCCATTCATTGAGCTTTCCTGAAATAATAGTCTTGGAATAGCATTAGCTTAATGAGCTATATGTTGTTATGAATTACCAAAACCACCTAGGGATAGTTGCACTTTCAAATGGACATATGTAGTCCCTAGCCGGATTAAAAATCTTTTGTCATGGCGGACCTTTTCACTTCAGCCCCCGGATCCGACAGTCCGGGGTGTATCTGAATACCCGCTCAGTTATGCAAAACAGGGGTATGCGTGGATGCCAGGCGTAGGGGTCATAAGTGCTTGAACAGACAAGTACCCAACTAGTTATGTTATATTAAATGGGTAGTAAGAAACATCTTCCAGGGAGAATAGTTCCTTTAGGGGTTCCTTTCCCTGCGTACGCATGCATCGATGTCCATGTCCGAACTGCGAACAGAAACACATGATACAAAACATCTGGGGATTCATGTTGCAATAAATGAAAGAAACATCTTTTGTTCACCGACCAAATATTTCCTTAAGAACGCTAGCTTTCAGCTTCACCCAGTCTGAGGTACACATCCGGTTGAACCGGTAGTAACAATCGCAGAGGTGCTCCCCTTATGCCCTAGCTGAATTAACGAGAACGTAGGGCATAAACACAAGAGCCAGGCAACCCAGCATGGCCACATCTTAAGTCAAATCGATGCATATAATGGTGAAGAAAAGGCACATATGGGAAAAGAACGCATATGTGATAGGCAGGAAGCCATAAAAGTAATTATATTTAGCTTCTGTATAGGAAGCCGCCAGGTATGGTGAACACACATAGTGCGGCCGGAGTGATCCGAGCATCCGCATTGTATTGAATACTTTGTGTGAAGAAGGTAAAAAGGGCAAGAAAGGAAAAAAGGGGGAACATAACTAAAAGATCGGGGGTAAGGAGACGAACACTGAGTTCGGCCCTAGGCGTAGAATCTCCGGAGTCTGGCCGCGTTCCATGGGTTCGGCTCGAGTCTGTTATCGGATGCATTGCGCAGCGGTACGCTCCTCCGGTGAGAACTTTATCAATGATGAAGGGACCCTCCCACTTAGGTTTGAGCTTGTCCTTCTTCTTCTCCGGTAGGCGTAGAACAAGTTCGCCAACATTATAAGTTTTGGCCCGCACTTCTCTGCTTTGATACCTTCGAGCCTGCTGCTGATAGAATGCGGAACGGGCTTTTGTGATGTCGCGCTCCTCCTCCAGGGCATCTAAGTTGTCCTACCGATCTAGCTCGGCTTCCTTCTCTTCGTACATGCGCACGCGAGGTGAGTCATGGATTATGTCGCAGGGTAGTACTGTTTCTGCGCCGTACACCATAAAAAATGGTGTATATCCGGTGGTACGATTCGACGTGGTCCGCAGCCCCCAGAGTACGGAGTTAAGCTCCTCGACCCAGTGCGTGTCCGATTCTGTCAAGGATCGCACTAGTCTGGGTTTGATGCCGCTCATGGTGAGACCGTTTGTATGTTCGACCTGGCCGTTTGTTTGTGGATGATAGACGGAGGCATAATCGAGCTTAATGCCCATGTTGCCGCACCAAGTTTTCACTTCATCGGCTGTGAAGTTTGAACCATTGTCAGTGATGATGCTGTGGGGCACGCCGTAACGGTGTACAACCCCTGATATGAAGTCTATCACTGGTTCGGATTTGGCCGTTTTAATTGGTTTGGCTTCTATCCATTTGGTGAACTTGTCCACCATGACCAATAAGTATTTTTTCTTATGGCTTCCCCCTTTAAGAGGTCCGACCATATCCAGCCCCCAGACCGCGAAGGGCCAAGTTATGGGGATTGTTTGGAGAGCGGTAGGGGGCATATGGCTCTGATTGGCGAAGAGCTGGCAACCGACACAATGTTGGACAAGGTCCTGTGCATCTGCCTGGGCTGTCGGCCAATAAAAACATGTACGGAAGGCTTTGCTGACAAGTGCCCGAGCCGCAGCGTGGTGCCCGCCGAGTCCGGCATGGATTTCGGCCAACAGCTGCCGCCCTTCCTCTTTGGAGATGCATCTCTGGAGCACTCCGGTGACACTTTTCTTATAGAGTTCTCCCTCATGGACTTTGTAGGCCTTGGAACGCCGCACAATACAACGTGCTTCATTTTGGTCCTCGGGGAGCTCCTGCCTATTTAGGTAGGCCAAGAAAGGCTCGGTCCATGGTACGATTACAACCATGATTTTCGTGGGCCGAAGGTGTTATTTCGGTGGCGGAGCCCCCGATTACGTCAGATGGTTCAGAATCTGGGGTTATATTCGGAGCCGGACTAGTGTTGCCGGACTCCCCTTCCCATACCACGGATGGTTGAACAACCGTTCCAAGAATATATTAGGTGGGATAGGGTCGCGTTTAGCACCGATGCGGGCGAGGATATCCGCCACTTGATTGTTTTCTCGGGCCACATGGTGGAATTCGAGCCCCTCAAACTGAGCTAACATTTTGAGGACGGCATTACTGTAGGCCACCATTTTCGGATCCTTGGCATCAAAATCTCTGTTTATTTGTGATATTGAGAGGTTTGAGTCCCCGCGCACTTCTAGGTGTTGAATGCCCATAGAGACTGCCATCCGAAGACCATGCAAAAGAGCCTCGTATTCGGCTGCGTTGTTGGAGTTTGTGTATAATATTTGGAGTACGTATTGGATCGTGTCTCCGGTGGGGGATGTCAAGACTACACCCGTTCCCAATCAGGCCAGCATTTTAGAGCCGTCTAAGTGCATTATCCAATTGGAGTACGCGCCGTACTCTTTGGGGAGTTCGGCTTCTGTCCATTCGGCGACGAAGTTAGCCAGTACTTGCGACTTAATGGCTCGTCGTGGTTTGTATCTTATGTCAAACGGAAGGAGCTCGATAGCCCATTTAGCAATCCGTCCCGTGGCGTCGCAGTTGTTTATTATGTCGTTGAGTGGTACTTCGGAGGCCACCATAATCGAACACTCCTGAAAGTGGTGCCGTAACTTCCGGGATGCCATGAAGACCGCGTATGCTATCTTTTGATAGTGTGGGTATTGGGATTTGCATGGAGTGAGGACAGTGGACACGTAATATACCGGCTTTTGGAGCGGGAACTTGTATCCGTCTGCTTCTCGTTCGACGACGAGCATTGCGCTTACAACTTGATGTGTTGCAGCTATGTACAATAGCATAGGTTCGCCAATATTTGGCGCAGTCAGGACTGGGTTGCTGGCTAATAGGGTCTTTATTTCATCCAGTCCGGCCACGGCCGCATCCGTCCACACGAAGTGTTCGGTGCGTCGAAGAATGCGGTAAAGAGGTAGTGCCTTTTCTCCTAATCGGGAGATAAAACGGCTTAAGGCAGCCACACATCCAGTTATTTTCTGGATATGCTTGAGGTCTGTTGGGATAGCCAGCTGCGACAGAGCTCGGATTTTCGCCGGATTTGCCTCGATTCCTCTATTGGAAATGATGAAGCCGAGCAACTTCCCAAAGGGTACGCTGAAAACACATTTTTTCGGGTTGAGCTTGATGTCGTATGTTCGGAGGTTTTCGAACGTGAGTCTCAAGTCATCTATTAAAGTTTCGACGTGTCTTGTTTTTATGACCACGTCGTCCACGTATGCCTCCACTGTTTTGCCGATTTGCTTCTCCAGGCATTTCTGAATCATACGTTGATAGGTTGCGCCGACATTTTTGAGCCCAAAAGGCATAGTGTTGAAACAGAAGGGGCCATATGGCGTTATGAAGGCCGTTGCGGCTTGGTCGGATTGCGCCATCTTTATTTGATGGTATCCGGAGTATGCGTCGAGGAAACATAGTGAGTCATGTCCTGCGGTGGCATCGATGATTTGGTCAATGCGAGGGAGGGGGAAGGGATCCTTGGGGCAGGCCTTGTTAAGGTCTTTGAAATTGACACATAGGCGCCAGGATTTATCCTTCTTTGGTACCATTACCAGATTTGCCAGCCAATCCGGATGTTTTATATCTCGGATGAATCCGGCCTCAAGTAGCTTGGCTAGCTCTTCTCCCATGGCTTGCCGTTTAGGCTCTGAGAAGCGCCTAAGAGTCTGTTTGACTAGTTTGTAGCCTTTCAGTATATTGAGGCTGTGTTCGGCCAGCCTGCGTGGGATGCCCGGCATGTCTGAATGATGCCAGGCGAAAATGTCCCAATTCTCGCGTAGGAATTCTCGCGGTGCGGCGTCCATTGTGGGGCTCAACTGTGTCCCGATGGAAGCTGTCTTTGTGGGGTCCGTTGGATGGACCTGGAATTTGACTATCTCGTCCGCGGGCTTGAATGAGGTGGACTTGGGTCGTTTGTCGAGTATCACGTCGTCCCTGTCCACTGTGGCGCGCAGCGTTGTTAGTTCTTCGGCCGCTAGGGCTTCGGATAATGCTTCCAGGGCTAGTGCTGCAGTTTTATTTTCGGTGCGGAGTGCGACGTACGGATCACTGGCTAGAGTGATGATTCCATTGGGTCCGGGCATTTTAAGCTTCATGTACCCGTAATGGGTTATAGCTTGAAAGCTCGTGAATGCGTCCCGCCCCAAAAGGGCGTGGTATCCGCTGCTGAAAGGGGCCACTTGGAACGTGATTTCTTCGGACCTATAATTCTCTGGGGTGCCGAATACCACATCGAGTGTGATTTTTCCCGCACATCGTGCCTCCCAACTAGGGATGATTCCCCTGAAGGTCGTGCCACTTTGCTCAATGCGGCTTTTATCAATTTCCATCTTGTTGAGCATTTCTTCATAGATCAAGTTTAATCCGCTTCCGCCGTCCATGAGTACCTTGGTGAGCCGAAAGCCGTCCACGATTGGGCTAAGGACCAGAGCGGCTGGTGCCCGGACTGTCTGGAATTGAGGTTCGTCACTGGCACTGATGGTTATAGCAGTGTCGCTCCACGGATTTATTTTTGCCATGTGGCAGATTTCAGCGAAATTTCGATGAGCTCGCTTGCGCCTATTAGTTGAGGTGAAAGTCTTGAAGACTGTCAGTACCGCATTGTTGTCTTCGGCGGGATGTTTCTCTGCTTTATGGTTTACTAGAAGATCCTCGCTGCTTTTTGCTACCTGCCGGAGTATCCAACATGCTCTAAGGCTATGCGTTGGCATAGTATCCGGCGTGCTGTGAATTTTGCATGGCCCATTGAGCCATTCTTCCAATACGGTTCCACACCCTGGAGTGGGCTTTGGTTTTTTGGGAATTGGATCGGGTAACTTACGAGAGCTTGCCCTTTTAGCTCGGACGAAGGGTTTAGTGAGAGCCGGATTATCCCAAAAGTCTGTTTGGGTTTTCCAGGTGCTTTCCATCATGCAGTACTTCTGTACTATGGCTGCTAAGTCGGCAAAGTGTACTATGTCACGGCGACTTAAAGCATTAAGGATCCCTTTGTTCGTGCAATTTTTGCAGAAAAGTGAGATTGCGCGTCTTCCTCGTGATAGTCCTTGACCTTGTTTATCACAAGGAGGAATCTGGCCCAGTAGCGATGTACTGTCTCTTGGGGCTCTTGTCTGATATGGGAGAGACGGCTTAAGTCTGGGTGGGTGGGCGTAGTTAAATCTGGATTCTGATCCGATCTAACACCCGAGGCGGAGGAGCTTCGGGCCGCAGCCCGGCTCCGGATGTTGCCGATTTTTCCGGCCCGTTGCCCGATTCTAAGTTCGAGTGCAGGTCATGTCCTCCCGCGAACGGGTATCCGGCTCAGAGAGCTCGGTAATCCGGACATAGTCCGTCCTCAAAGTAGAGGGATAATCCATGTGTGGCTCTTCCACTACCGCTATCTCGTGGGTGACTGATGCGGATTTAATATCCCTTTGGTCGGGTTTAAGCCCAATCCGATCATAGTCTATAGCGACTCCCAAAGCGGCGATGCGATCCAAGAGTTCATTAAGGGAAGAGAGCTCCATTGGATCTATCTGTTCGGCGAGTTCCGAATTGACATCGAGGCTGTTTTTGATGACCCGAGAAGTCATCATCGGCGCGGCAGGCGATCGGGCGGTCACGACGAAGCCGCCTAGTCGGAGAGTTTGGCGTACCGCCAGGGCTCCCCCAGAGGTGATGTTGTCCTTGACAACGAGACGAGCCATCAAGGCTTATTGCAACGACATAGAGGAACTCTCAATGAAAGCACCAATATCGGTGTTAAAACCGGCGGATCTCGGGTAGGGGGTCCCGATCTGTGCGTCTAAGGCTAATGGTAACAGGAGGCAGGGGACATGATGTTTTACCCAGGTTCGGGCCCTCTCGATGGAGGTAAAACCCTACTTGCTGCTTGATTGATCTTGATGATATGAGTATTACAAGAGTTGATCTACCACGAGATCGTAGAGGCTAAACCCTAGAAGCTAGCCTATGATGATTATGATTGTCCCTCTACGAACTAAACCCTCCGGTTTATATAGACACCGGAGGAGGCTAGGGTTTACACAGAGTCGGTTACAAAGAAGGAGATCTAATATTCGGATCGCCAAGCTTGTCTTCCACGCAAAGGAGAGTCCCATCCGGACACGGGACGAAGTCTCGAGTCATGTATCTTCACAGTCCAACAGTCCGGCCAAAGTATATAGTCCGGCTGTTTGGATACCCCCTAATCCAGGACTCCCTCAGGGGGCGCGCCCCCTTCCTCGTGGGCCCCCTGGACATCCACCGACCTCAACTCCAACTCCATATATTTGCTTTCGCGGAGAAAAAAATAGAGAGAAAGTTTCATCGCGTTTTACGATACGGAGCCGCCGCCAAGCCCTAATCTCTCCCGGGAGGGCTGATCTGGAGTCTGTTCGGGGCTCCGGAGAGGGGGATTCGTCGATGTCGTCATCATCAACCATCCTCCATCACCAATTTCATGATGCTCACCGCCGTGCGTGAGTAATTCCATCGTAGGCTTGCTGGACAGTGATGGGTTGGATGAGATTTACCATGTAATCAAGTTAGTTTTGTTAGGGTTTGATCCCTAGTATCCACTATGTTCTGAGATTGATGTTGCTATGACTTTGCTATGCTTAATGCCGGTCACTAGGGCCCGAGTGCCATGATTTCATATCTGAACCTATTATGTTTTCATGAATATATGTGAGTTCTTGATCCTATCTTGCAAGTCTATAGTCACCTATTATGTGTTATGATCCGACAACCCTGAAGTGACAATAATCGGGATACTTCTCGGTGATGACCGTAGTTTGAGGAGTTCATGTATTCACTATGTGTTAATGCTTTGGTCCGGTACTGTATTAAAAGGAGGCCTTAATATCCCTTAGTTTCCATTAGGACCTCGCTGCCACGGGAGGGTAGGAAAAAAGATGTCATGCAAGTTCTTTTCCATAAGCACGTATGACTATATTCGGAATACATGCCTACATTACATTGATGAACTGGAGCTAGTTCGGTGTCACCCTATGTTATAACTGTTACATGATGAACCGCATCGGACATAATTATCCATCACTGATCCAATGCCTACGAGCTTTTCATATATTGTGCTTTGCTTATTTACTTTACCATTGCTACTGTTACAATTACTACAAAACTACTCATTACTTTTGCTCTTTATTACCGTTACTTCCATACTACTTTGCTACTAAATACTTTGCTGCAGATACTAAGTTATCTAGGTGTGGTTGAATTGACAACTCAACTTCTAATACTTGAGAATATTCTTTGGCTCCCCTTGTGTCGAATCAATAAATTTGGGTTGAATACTCTACCCTCGAAAATTGTTGCGATCCCCTATACTTGTGGGTTATCATGCACTGTTGTGAAAGTTCGTCGTTTCGTAGCACCACATGATGATCGGGTGTGATAGACTCTACGTTCGCATACAACGAGTGAAAGCCAGTTTTGCACATGTGGAACACTTATGTTAAACTTGACGAGCCTAGCATGTATAGACAAGGCCTCAGAACACAAGAGACCGAAAGGTCGAACATGTGTCATATAGTAGATGATCGGACTTGGGTTAGTGAATTTGGATCATGTTACACTCGGACGACCGGAGGGATGTTGATTTGAGTGGGAGTTATTAGGTAATATGATTAACTGAACTCATTATCATGAACAATAGTCTAAGTTGTCTTTGCAAATTTTGTTGTAGATCAATAGCTCACGCTGTAGCTCCCTGTTTCAATGCGTTCCTAGAGAAAGGCTAAGTTGAAAGATATTGTAAGCAATTATCCGGACTAGGTCCGTAGTCTAAGGATTGTCCTCACCGCTGCACAAAAGGCTTATGTCCTTGATGCACTGCTCGGTGTGCCAACCCCTGTAGCGTCGTCTGTGGATGTTGTGAACATCTGGCGGGCACGTTCTGATGACTACTTGATAGTTTAGTGCGCCATGATTTACGACTTATAATCGGGGCTCCAAAGACGTTTTGAACGCCATGGAACATCTAAGATGTTCCAAGAGTTGAAATTGGTATTTCAGGCTTGTGCCTGTGTTGAGAGGTATGAGACCTCTGACAAGTTCTTTGCCCACAAGATGGAGGAAAATAGCTCAGCCAGTGAGCATGTCCTCAGAATGTCTGGGTATTACAATCTCTTGAATCAAGTGGGATTAATCTTCCAGATAAGATAGTGATTGATAGAGTTCTCTAATTACTATCACCAAGCTACTAGAGCTTCCTGATGAACTATAATGATTTTTATGTATGTTTCACCTACTAGAGTACTGATCCATCATTGTAGTATGTGTCCCATATCAATTCAACCCATGGGATGTCCTGTTTATTGAAAAACTTGTAGAGAAATTTGGCCAGGAGTGCCCTGTTTTGCATTCTCGGGTCTAGAATGCCTAGGCCACCTGCTTTCTTGGGTAAGCATACAGTATCCCATTTAACTAGGCAAATTCCTTGTTTATTAATCTTATTGCCATACCATAGAAAACCTCTACCAGATTTTTCAAAATGGTCCAGTATAGTAAATGGTACTCTGATGCAACACCTGGCATAAATAGGGAGAGCATATACCACAACTTTCTAGTGAGTTAATCTACCAGAATATGTCATAAGGTTTGCAATTCTAGATAGTCTCTTGTCCAATCTAGTTACCATTGGCATAAGATCATCTACCTTAGGTCTTGTGGATCCCATTGGACGGCCAAGGTATGTGAAAGGCATACTCTCCTTTTTGCATCCAAGGATATTGGTCAATTCCAGTGCTCTTTCTTCAATGATGTTGATAGGTACTAGGGATGATTTGCTATAGTTAACCTTTAGTCCTGTAAATTTAGAGAATATATTCAATATATTCATAATCTTGGTTAACTGAGCAGGTTCTGCTGGTAATATGATAAGAGTGTCATCATCATACTGTATGATGGGATATCTTCTGGTGCCGGTGATTTGTATAGTGAGTGATAGCTCTCCATGAGACCATGCCTCATTAACTAGTTTTTGCAGTAGTTCAACTACCATAACGTATAGTAGAGAGGAGAAAAAGGATCTCCTTGTCTCAGTCCTCTTTTGCACTTGATGCTCTTACCAGGTACTCCATTCATGATGACAGATGAAGAGGCTATAGATAGGATCATATTTACCCATCTAATCCATTTGGGAGAGAAACCTATGTGTTCCATCATATAATATATAGCATGGTGATCCACCTTATCAGATGCTTTTTCAAAGTCTATCTTGAAAATGATAATAGGGTTCTTGATTTATGACACATGTGGATGTATTCAAAACTCCATGCTAGGAAATCCTGGATGTTTCTGGTTTCGATGAAACCATATTGGTTTCTACAGATCCTGTTCGCCACCTGCTTTTGTGCTCTGTTGGCAAGTAGTTTGGTAATGATTTTAATGGGCATACTAACTAGGGAGATGGGCCTAAAGTCATTAGGTGTCTCAGGATTGTCCTTTTTGGAGTAAGTCTTATGAAAGTAGAGTTTACAGGCTCCAAGGAAAATCTCTCATTGTAGAAATCATCATTGAATTTGTATATGTATTCCTTGATTATGTGCTAGCATCTTTTCATGAAAAAACCATTGAAACCATTAGGCCCAGGAGATTTGTCATTTGACATATATTTGATAATATCATCAATTTCCTCTGTTGAAAAATTGCTGTCTAGGGTTTCATATTTGTGCCAATACTAGGTGATCAATATTAAATAGTTTCAGTTATGCTAATCCTTTCTTTGAATGATTGCCATATGATAGCTGGCTTTTGCTCATGATCATATACCTCCATATTATTAGTGTTCTTTAGGAAAGATATATAATTATATCTGAACACTTAGTTAGCAATAACATGAAAGAATTTTGTGTTTCCATCACCTAATTTGGCCCATCTTATATTCGCTCTGATCCTCCAATATTTCCTTTTTTTGCTTCGAATTGGTTATTGGTATGGGTGATAAGAGCCTTTCTAAAATTTCTCTCAATTCTTGTCAAGTGTCTTTGGTCTTCTATGCCATCCAACAACTTGACAAAGTAGTAGCTATTTTCTATGGTTTTATTTAATTGAGAGAAATTTTACTCCATGCTTTAAGTCCTTTTCTGACTGCTTTGAATTTAGCCACCATGTTTTTAGCAGAGTTTGCATAGTGAGCGCTATTTTGCAAGCATTGTCCAACAATTTCTAGAAAACCTACAAAATCGGCCCAAAATTCGACAAACCTAAAGATTTTACTTTTGGGAATATTGCTATCAATTTGTACCTTAATAGGTACATGGTATGATGTAATTTTTTCCATTGGGAAAGCCATGGTGTTTGGATGATCATTTATCCAGTCTGAGCTAGTGAAGATCCAGTCAAGCTTTTCAAGTAGTGGACATTCTTGCATATTGGTCCAGGTGAAAGATTTGCCTTTGAGTGGTATTTCCATCAAGTCAAAGGTTGATGATGATAGAATTGAAATTAATCATGCTAATATGACCCCCTCCACTTTTGTTTCTATTTTCTGGTCCTCTAATTAAATTAAAATCTCCAAGGAACATCCAATATTTGGCAGCTGCCATATTGATACTGCTCAGCCAACCGATGAAATCATGTTTTCCTTCCTCAAAATTAGGGCCATAGATATTTGTGAGGTACCAAGAGGAGTTATCCATGGTAGATGTAAATTCCATGGTGATATGGAAGTAGTTCTTTGAGATCATTCTCCCTGTGAAATGATTACTGTTCCATATAGTCATAAGGCCACCTGAATTTCCAACAGAAGGAGTGTAGATATACTGATTGAACCTCTTAGGACAGAAATTTCTTATGTAAGCCATATCAAACTCGTTTGGTCTCTTGAAATGCAATAATCCTGCATGAGCTTTCCTCAATTTCCATTCTAATATCATCCCATCTTTTTTGAGAGTTTATACCTCTAACATTCCAACATAATATATTCCAGTTTCTATTCATGTGGAAATATTGTGTATGTTGTTTGAATCATACTAGATCTAGCATGGCATGAAAGGTAACATAATGTCAGTAGCATGAAGAAAGGTTGATTTTTGATAGTGCTATGATCAATAGGTTACGAGAACATATGTGCAATGTTTGGGAGATTTTCAGTCACAATATAACCATTGTAAAACTTGATGAAATAACTAATAAGATTGTACCAATAGAGCCAAAGTTTCCCATTATTACAGACCAAAGATAGAAATGATGCACGCAGGCATCTCAAATACAGATAACTAGATATAGAGTACTAATAGATAAAAACTGAAGAGCAAAAGATAGAACCACCACAATCACAGCTCACATATGAGGACTTAATCATCAGAGCTGTCATAATTGAGGACATTGCTGCCATCTTGCAAGGTCCTGTGCCCATCGCCTGCAGGGTGTTGATTGGTAAGATTGGTGGTGGGGGGCCTATTTGTCAATCACAATGGCATCAAATTTAGGCCCCAGGTTGGCAGCTACCTCTTTCTTCTTACTGTTGTTTGCACAGTTACTGCTCTTTGGCTTGTCAGCATGTGGGAGGCTTGCAATATCTACTTCCTTGTTTTGAAAACCCATAGTGAGCTTTGCAAGCATGTTGCTCCTCCTACATAGGGCTTCATCCACAATAACATTCTTCTTCCTTTTGTTTGTAGCAGAGGTTGGTTTGCTGGTGGTAGCAAAAGTGTCTGCAGTGATCTCCACAACACTTGCAGAACTGGACTGTTGAGCAAATTGTTGAGTAGGGTTGGATGTTTGGAATTGAAGGAAGCATCTCTTCCTAGTACCATTAGTGCACTCAACATCCACTACCTGGCAGGTGGCACTGATAATATTTGCTTCCTAGTCTTAGGAATGATGTTCTGAGTATTGGCAGCAAGATTACCAATCAGATTTTGAACTGCAGAGATATGTTCAGACATTTCCTCACAATGATGATGTTTTGTGCTTCAGACTCCTGGCTAGACCATGTGATGCCATTACAGTTCATATTGGCGTTCTGAGGATTAAATTCAGGGCTGTTGTGTTCCATTGGAACATGAATGAAATCCTCAGCTGGGATAGCAGAATTCTGCTGACTGACATCCTGGTTGTTATGAATATGCAGAGCATCAGGTGTGGCCTCAGTCTAGGCTGCAGGTGTAGCATCAGGATTGATGTGATCCAAGTCAGCATAGAATTGGTCTTGCATGGCAGCATCATTGTTATATTTCCCATCAGCAGCATGAACATCTTCATAAGGTGCACCCAATTTTTCATTGTGTGGGTTGATCACAACTTGTTCCATAGGAATATTTCCTAAAACCTCATCATGCCAGAAACCACCATGAACATGGGTAGAGGGTGTGGATTTCCACCATCAGGTGGTAGAGGATCTTCATCACCTCCCTGCTGTCCAATGATTTCTCTAGACAGGATATACGTTGGACATGTCCAAGAGTCACTAAAGCCAATATCATCCATATTGTGAAGCAAAACTATGCTGAAAGGTAAAGTATTCGGATTCATAACCCTGACTTTCACAATAATTCTGGTTTTGTCTCTAAGATCTTTTTTCCATGTGAGGAATCTAGCATATGGAGCTACAATGCGGCTAATTACATTCACATCCTAGCATTCAAGAGGATAGTTCATGAGCATAAGCCAAACATCATGTGTGAAGGTTATACTACGATAGTTGATACCACCCTTAAGCATGCCTGGCATGACGCGACCAACGGCGACACGTTTATAAACTGGCTGTGCCAACAAGTCCGGCACAACACGTGCGCGAGGAGCTATATCCCGCCTTAAGCCATATGGAAGATACTCTCGCTGAAGGGAATAGCACCTAGCACAATAAACTGGGCCGACCCATTAGCTCACCTGTCTCTCCCTAATAATAAAGCGCCCACAACTTTTGGTCATCTGTCATCATACATTTTACCGAAAGTTCCCTGCACTTTCGTGAAATCAACCCGCGGTCCCAACTTAAGTGAGAGCAGGAAAATGTTTCGTATTTTGCAGAAAACTCCCTTAGGTTTTGGTTAATCAACCCATAGTCCTATTTTAAGTGGTATTAGAATACTTTTCAATTTATTCAGAAAACCCCTAAGATTCTGGTTAATAAAGCCACTATCCGTCTAGAAAATAATGTTTTTATGTAGATTCAAATGTTTAAAAAAATATTATTTTAAACCGTAACTCAATTTTAACATGTCATATATGATAATTGATTATAAAAATGTGTAGAATATGAATATGATGTTATTTTTACCCGTGAATCATTTTAAATGTTGTTAAGGGACACATTCAAATGCGTCAAAGAAATATTCACATCTTTTAAACCATAACTCTAATTTTAAAATGTTATATATGAAAATTGCTTAGAAAATGCATAGAATCTGAATATGATGCTTATTCAGATGTTAATATTTTTTAAAATGTTATTTAGGATGCAAAGTTAATCAGTAGTGCACAACCCCTCTTTCTTTCGTACAGGTGTCGATTCAAATTGAAAATGAACACCTCAAAAAGACAAATTAGAGACGAAAGAAACCATCTATGACCATGCATGTCCATGAGCGTGAGTCTAAAGAAGGATAAATGGCAAGACTAATAAGATGTCATGTTGAAATAAAGGATGTGTACCTATTGGGGTCTTGAGCCATGGTTATTGTGTTAGGGGCGTGTAGTATTTTCTCTCCCGTTGCAACACACGGGTTCTTTTGCTAGTATAAAACAAAGGGAAAAGAAAAAGGTAAGAAATATGTGGATCCTATATGGCACGTAGGGCACCTGCTATCGCCGTGGCGCGCACCCCCTGCGCGCCTTCTGGGCAGGCCCATGTGGGGCTAGAGGTCCCCTAGTTTTTTCCCTTTTCTTTTTTCCTTACCATTTCTTTCCTGTTTTCCTTTTTCTTTCCTCTTTGCTTTTTTCACTTTTTTATGAATTTCCTTTTTCAAATTTATGAACACTTTTTTGTTCATCGAATTCAAAAAATGTTCATCAATGTAAAAAAATCTTCAACAATTCATAAAATCTTCATCGAATTCAACCTTTTTGTTCATCGGATTTAAAAAATGTTCACCAATATTAAAATGTTGTTCACAGACCTAAAGAAAAGTTCATCAAATTCAAATTTTGTTCATCCAATTCAAAAAATGTTTATCAAACTCAAAATTTGTTCATCCATTTTTCAAAAACAAACTTGAATACAAATATTGTTTATCGAATTCAAAATTTGTGCATGAAATATAAAAGATATTCATTATTATGAAGAAATGCTCATAAAAATTGTTCACTAAAATAAAAATGTTTATTATTTTGAAATCATGAACATTCTTTGAATTCGGTGAATATTTTTTCGAATCCATGAGCATTAATCATTTCCTGAACATTTTTTAAATCATGAAAAAATTGAATTCACGAACATTTCACATTTTGTAGCTTTTTCTGAAATCCTGAAATATTTTAAAACTAAATAAACAAAAAAGAAAACAACAAAAAAATAAGTTGCTTCTGCCCCGCACATGGGCCGGCCCACGAGGGGCTCGTGCGGAGAGGGTGTGTGTGCGATGCTGTTCCCTGGCACGGTATGCTCCATATAGGAGGTCCCTAAGGAACAAGGATCTTCTGGGTGGAAGGGAACGATACATGCCACTGAGTTACAATCAAATTCATGGTAAATACAGAGCGCAACCTACTTGAGGGTAAAAGAGACGGTTTTTTCAATGGGGTTTTAATATTTTTATTTTTTCTTTTTCATCGGGTTTTCTTAGTTTCCTTCTCAGTTGTCATTATCTTTCTTTTCTTTGGTTTTATTTATTTCTTTCCCCATTTCTTCTTCTTTTTGATTTTTTTATTTCGGTTTTGTATTTTCTTGTTTTTCATTGGTTCTTTGTTTTCTGTCAGGTTGCACTGATTTTCTATATACCATTTAGTATACATTTTTTGAATACATTGTCAACATTTTTACTATATACATTTAACATTTTTCCAAATGCTTGATCAACATTTTAAGATACAAGTTTTTGTTATTAAAAAAATCATACTTTTTTGAAAAAGTCAATGGTTGAACTTGTTAACTGTGATTTGTAAAATTGCACTTGATCGACCAGGAGGAACCCGTGAAGCTATCAAGCGCTCGCCTTACATGGGCCGACCGACGAGCAGGGGCGTGGGATCGCCCGTTCCTCCAAGTGGTGCTTAAGGCGCCACTTAATAGTTCCCTAAAAAGGGTCATGGAGTCTCGGCACATGGGCCTCGCCTCACGGTCCAGACACTGACCCAGACATGTCGTGGGCCTGACACGACTTGTTTAGCCATGTGTCAGACCGGGCACGTGACACACGGCTAAACAGGTGCTTATAGGATGGCCCGCAAAGCATGACCCGTTTGGCCATGTCTGGCATCTCCTAGTGCTACTTCTATCTTCTCCACGCAGTACCCCGACTTTGTCCCATCTTAAACTAGCTAATTAGTCGTGCGTTGTAACGGAGTCATACATATTGTAGTGATCCTCTCCTCTAACGCTCGATGGCACTTTCCATTATTTATGATACCCTTCATATGTAATGTGATCCTCACATCCAAATAATAATATTCTTCATAGTTAACACGATCTTCTCATCCAATGCTTGATGATACTTCCTATGATTAATATGATCCTCACGTTCAAGGAATGGTGTTAAAACGAAAAATGTATGAAACCAAATCAAACCACAACATACCACCACTTCCTTTATAGTAGAGATTTGATCACATTGACAAGAATTGGCACGTTGCTAAACATTTCCAGATAAAAACACACCTCTTTTGTCATCTTAGAACACTTTGTGGCATGACCCACGTGGCAGCTCTCGCATAGGCCATCCAAAAAAATAAAAATCCACCGCAAGTTATCCGCTATAACAAGCCACACGAGCCAAATATTATATATGTTTTTAGTTAGAAATATTACCATTGACTCATTGTTGCATTCCATCCAAACTTCCATTCTATCTAATTGTAAGTCTTCAATTTTGTGTGACCCCAACTCCATTAATGGTTGTATCTCCTTACCACGTGGATGATACCATGTGAGCCGTGTTGAATTCATTATATTATTTGCGGATAACGCATCTGGGGGTATGTAAGAATGGAAGGTTTGCTGTGATGGAATTAGAGAGGGTTCGAAGCAAAAGCATCACATACCCCTTCGCTCATGAGCACCCATGCAATTAGGGTTTCCGCTGCTTCCCGTTGGTACTTTTGCCGGCTTGCCTCACTTCCATGGCCTTAGGGCCATGGAGGCTTGGTGGATCCCGACCTTTGCCAGTAGAAGGGCTTTGTTTTTAGATTTTTTAGTTTTGTTAGGCTTTGTGTCCTCCTCAAAATAGCGATGCGGCATCTCAGAATGGTGGTGCGTATAGAGTTGTCGAAGGGTGTGTGAAATTTGTCTCCGACGGATCTCGTGAGATTCGATTGGTGTTTGTCTCCATCAGATCCGCTTAGATCCGGTATGTGTTCATGCGTCGATAGATTGGATCATTTTGATCTACGCCTCTTTTCATCAGTTACAGTTGTTGTTCTGATGTGCTAGTCCCGTGAGGCCTTAGCATGATGACTTTCCGACTGTCTACTATAACAAGGTTTGCCCGACTTCGGCAAGGAGGGGCGATGCTGGCGGCACGCCTTCGGCTTGCTCCGGCGCTTATATTCGTCGCTACTTGGTCTACAAACTTGAATGTAATCTATGTTACCTCTGGTGTTCTCTATACTGCCTTGATAGTTGAGGAATAGATATGAAGGTTTTCCCGCCAAAAAATGCAACTAGAGGGTTTAATTCGTGTTGGTTGTGCGAGAAAAAACATGGAACACCCAAAAGCAACGTGCATATGACACTTGATACACACTAGTGGTTAGGGCCAGCCATTGCAGGCCTCTTGAGAGCGTTCCCATTTGTTACCATGTTTGCTATGTACATTAGGCTGACTAGTTTTGATGCTATGTTGGTTTTGTACATTCTGTTGGCTTGTGTGTTACTTGTTTCGACTGACATATATGAACATTGGCTTGTGTTAGCAGGTGAGATCAATGTCAACAATTAGTGGTAGGTGAGATACGTGGAATCATGAATGTCAGCAGAGCCGGGGAACATAGATCGGGTCATCTGGCTAGACAGGGAGTATAATATAGAAACCCAAATGCATTATAAGTAGTAGTACATACATTGTAGAACCTAATTCAGTTAGTTGATCCATTAATTGAGGGTAAGAGGTAATCCAAAAGGAAATGAACCTAACATGGGGGAAGCTCCATGTGACGCAAAAGCTAACATGGAGGCCACAATGAAGTTAGGCAACAAGCATCCAAGCGTCGACCGTATAAATGAAAGAAAGTACTTATATAAGTTGCACACTTTGTAATATAGCTTGACATTGTTGTAGTAAAGGATGTAGCAAGAATCTGGATCAGATATTAATGGGTACCTGCAGAAAATAGAAAATGGGCGATACAATTATACCTTCAGAGTGGGTTGGCGTCGGATGTAAGGCTGACGAGAGCCGACGACGAAGGGTGTGCGAGATAGATGGAACTTGCTAGGGATTGTTTTTGTGTGCAATTTGGGATCGATTGGGGAATTGGGACAAATTATCGAACCCAATGTAATATGTAAGACACATTGGACTAGAAACAACATGTGATGCAGTAACAAGCTTCTTGTAAACATCTCATATAATCTAGATTTTTCTATTTTCTCATATCTCATTATAGAGACTTACGTCGAGATATTTCTTATACCATACATGTTATAGATCTCTACTAATATTATTAAGGATACATTACAAACGTATACACTATATTCATGCAAGTGTCACAAAATAATCAAATAAAACATGTGATTTTGTCAATTTTTCACAATTAGGAGGATTTAGTTTAAACACGTTATT
This sequence comes from Aegilops longissima, assembly GCA_021605205.1. NCBI lineage: Eukaryota > Viridiplantae > Streptophyta > Magnoliopsida > Poales > Poaceae > Aegilops > Aegilops longissima. Next base: position 647,737,918 of record CM038678.1, on the reverse strand, counting down.
GAAGGAGTGTTTTGATTTAATTTTTATTGTAATTTTTGATGCAAACAATAGCTCAATGTTAACATATTAAATTAGGTACAATTGTGATAAAAATCATAATTTATAAATAAATATTAAGGTTTATTATAAATAATTTGTATACATTTGACCCGCACTCACACCTGCCCACGCAAGTTGGGCATTGAGCATTCAGTCCGAGAAAAATGTGACAGGCCACAAATGACTACGAAAACTACTCCTCCAGTTGTCCGATCCCGGTAGTACAATTCAGCTACTCTAGGATCAGGCAATCTTATTTCTTTACTACTTAAGGGTGAAGGAGCGATGAAGTAGTTGCTTGGCATTTCATTTCTCCCTGATGCCACCTCTGCTCTGAACCAACATTCAGACCAGAAAGATGGGAGGTTTTTCAATTTATAGCCAGATTAATTTATAGAAATTTATGAGTTGGCCGATTTGTCTGACCATTTTTTAGAAATATAATAATCAAGGTGGGCCAAAGGAAAAGTAGAGGGATTAAAAATATGTCATTAACCCCTTGCTCAAACCTGAACTCCTGAGTGGAGATTAATGAACTTATCATTTGTTGCCTTTTACATAGGAGTAGCTTTCTTGCTCAACTCCATCATGTAGGACCATTCTTCTCCTACTCATCAACTCCATCCTCATTGAAGAAGCACTGGGAGTTCAGCCCTTCAACTGTCATTTGTCCTTCCAGAAATCCAGTGAGCAAATTCCTCATCTGGGTGACAACATCCTGGTCTACATCCCCCATGAGTGTATTCACCCAATCTTGTTGCGGCTGCTGTCCCCCATGAGCCGCCAACATGCGATGGAATTGGCAATTGCCATCACGAAAACCGCACAATCGGAGTTGTTATCCTGTAGTGGAGTGGTTGCATGCTCGACGACTGATGCTTGGAAGGCATGCAACACACTATTGATTGAGGAGGCAAAGCGCCGCGACTGCGTTGTTGATGCGATCTTCAGTGCTGTCATAGCCGTTATCACCGCTGAATGTCGCTAGATTCGAAGGAGAACCATAGCCCATGAGGGTGTCGTGATTCGATGAAGAAGCTTGCCATCGGCAAAGCCTTTGTCTTTGTGGCGTGTCGACCAGGGACCATCCCCATTCTCCTCCAATTCCGAAGCCATCGTTATCCATCGACGTCGTCGAGGCCAAGCACCAAATCTGCCACCTTCATTCCCCAAGCCAATCTAGAAGCATTTTCCCTCGCACACTGGTGACATTGCGCATAACTCCATTCATCGGCCAAACACCTAAAATCGTCAACCAGAAAGATAGACAATATAGAAACACACAAACACATTTTATGTAAATTCAAAGCAACAACATCTCAACTCCCCTATAAACAGTACAACCAAGCAACTAGTTCCCTTTATACTATGTATAATGGATAAATTCATAGCTCCCTTCAGAGCTCCTCATTCTTCCTTCGAGTTTGAGATATGATTAGAGAAGCCATCCCAAAGTTCTCCCTCCCACGGAAAGAAACATTGTCTGTCAATGGATGCAAAACTCTGTGATTTCACATCCATAAGAGATTAGAATTCATAAACACAATTAAAGGCACATCCTTTTTCCTCTGCTCATTCTGATTCGCTTTGCTTCATTCAATCACTACCCTCTCTCATCCATGCCGACGAGGGGCAACGGCGCACACATGCAGGATTCGCAGAGGAGCCCGTCGGCGGCTGCGTGGCTGACTCGACCTCGCCGGCCATGAACAGTCACCCGTCCCCCTTTCCCCTTAACCGAGTGTGTCTCCTCCATCGTCTTAAGAATCTTCCTCGTAGAAAACCTCAGGTCTTGCCAGAGCGGCCTTCTTTCCTCTCGTTACCGGTCGCCTGACGTCCCAAATCTTAAGTCGCACATGCCCCCGCACGTGGTTTGATCACTACATGTGGTATATATAGAGATGGAGATGGTCTTACAGCATTGGCTTGGACGAGTTAGGAGGAAGGCATGGTCCATAGCCAGAGGGAAGGCCATGCCATGGATCAATGAGGTGGCAGGCCGTGGCGCGAATCAATGAGGTGGCGCGACCGTGATGCGTCCATTTTGCATCATGTTTTCTTACTGTTAATTTTAGTGTTTTTATTCATTATAACACTTTAGGGGAGTTATTCTTATGTCTTTCTCTCATAATTTGCAAGGTTTACACAAAGGGGGAGAATACCAGCAGCTGGAATTCTAGACCTGCAAAACTATGTTAGAGATACCTGTTCTGCACATATCTAAATGGGCTGAAATTTACAAAGAATTATTTTGGAATATATAAAAAATGCAGGAGAAAGGCCACCCACGTGCCCACTAGGCACCAGGGCGTGCCGGGCCACCTGGCCCACTTCTCGCGACCATCTTCTGGTATATATTCACATTTGACCTAGAAAAAAAATAAGGAGAGGACTTTTGGGATGAAGCGCCATCATCTCGAGGCGGAATCTAGGCAGGAGCACTTTTGCTCTCCGGCGGAGTGATTCGTCGGGGATACTTCCCTCTGGGAGGGGTAAATCGAAGCCATCGTCATCACCAACGACCTTCTCATCATGGGAGGATCAATCTCCATCAACATCTTCACCAGCACCATCTCATCTCAAATCCTAGTTCATCTCTTGTATTCAATCTTTGTATCAAAACCTCAGATTTGTACCTGTGGGTTGCTAGTAGTGTTGATTACATCTTGTAGTTGATACTAGTTGGTTTATTTGGTGGAAGATAATATGTTAAGATCCATTAATTATGCTATTTAATACCCCTCTGATCTTGAACATGCATACGCTTTGTGAGTAGTTACTTTTGTTCTTGAGGACATGGGAGAAGTCTTGCCATAATAAGTAATCATGTGAATTTGATATTCGTTTGATATTTTGATGATATGTATGTTGTGATCCCCTTAGTGGTGTCGTGTGAACGTCCACTACATGACACTTCACCATCTTTGGGCCTAAGGGAATGCATTGTGGATTAGTTATTAGATGATGGGTTGCTAGAGTGACAGAAGCTTAAACCCTAGTTTATGCGCTATTCCGTAAGGGGCTTATTTGGATCTTAATGCTATGGTTAGATTTTTATGTTAATTCTTCTTTCGTAGTTGCGGATGCTTGTGAAGGAGGTTAATCATAAGTGGGCGGCTTGTTAAAGTAAGAACAACACTCAAGCACCAGTCCACCCACATATCAAATTATCAAAGTAGCAAACACGAATCAAACCAACATGATGAAAGTGACTAGATGAAATTCCTGTGTGTCCTCAACAATGCTTTGCTTATTATAAGAGACCGTTCTGGCCTGTCCTTTGCCACAAAATGATTGGGCTACCTTGTTGCACCTATTCTTACTATTGCTACTTGTCACTTGTTACAAGTTATCTTGCTATCAAACAACTTGTTGCCACAATTTTAGTACTTGTAGTAATTACCTTGCTGAAAACCGCTTGTCATTTTCTTCTGCTCCTCGTTGGGTTCGACACTCTTACTTGTTGAAAGGACTACGATTGATCCCCTATACTTGTGGGTCATTAAGGCTCTTTTCTGGCGCCGTTGTCGGGGAGTGAAGCCCCTTTGGTAAGGAAAAATTTATATTTTGTGTTGAAATATATTGTCACTTGTCACTATAGAAAACAATCCTTTGAGGGGTTTGTTTGGGGTATCTTCATCTCGATCAGAAACATAAAGAGTTGCCCCTCAACCTAATGTACCTACTAAAAATATTGGTTATGAAATTCCTTCGGGTATGATAGAGAAACTGCTAGCTAATCCTTATGCAGGAGATGGAACACTACATCCTGATATGCATCTAATCTATGTGGATGAAGTTTGTGTATTATTTAAGCTTGCAGGTTCACCGGAAGATGAAGTAAATAAGAAGTTTTTCCCTTTATCTTTGAGGGGAAAAGTATTTACATGGTATAGGCTATGCGATTATATTGGATCTTGGATCTAGAATAGATTCAAATTGGAATTTCACCAAAAGTTTTATCCTATGCATCTAGTTCATCGTGATCAGAATTATATCTATAATTTTTATCCTCATGAAGGTGAAAGTATAGGTTAATCTCGTGGGAGGCTTAAGTCGATGTTATATTCATTCCCCAACCATTAGCTCTCGAGAGAAATTATTGTACATAATGTTTATGCTCGGCTTTCTCGTAATGATCAATCCATGCTCGATACTTCTTGTACTGGATCCTTTATGAATAAGACTATTGAATTCAGGTGGGATCTTCTTGAAAGAATTAAATGCAACTTTGAAGATTGGGAACTTGACGAAGGTAAGGAGTTAGGTATAAAACTTGAGTTTGATTGTGTTAAATCTTTCATGGATATCTATGCTTTCATTGATTTTAGCACTAAATACGGACTTGACTCTGCGATAGTGGCCTCATTTTGTGAATCCTTTGCTGCTCATGTTGATCTCCCTAAGGAGAAGTGGTTTAAATACCAACCACCTATTAATTAAAAGGTTGAGGAACTAGTTAGAGTTAATAAAGAAACTATCATTTACAATATTAACCTAGTTGTGCCTATCACTTATATTGAAAAAATGCCTTTCCCTATAAGGATAAAGGAACATGCTAAAGTCTCAACTTTGGTTAACATAATCAATATTAGAGCACCTAGACCCTCTGAAAAAATTAAAGTAGAACCTAGCATTGCTTGGTTAAAGATCTCTTGGTCGATAATCTTGATGGGCATGTTATTTATTTCTGTGATGAAGCTTCTAGAATTGCAAACCCGATACCAAAGATAAGAATAAATCTGTTGTTGGTATGCCTGTCATCTCAGTCAAAAAGGGAGATCATTGCTATCATGGTTTATGTAATATGGGTGCTAGCGTGAGTGATATTCCTTTTACCTTACATCAAGAAATTATGCATGAGATTGCACCTGCTGAAATAGAAGATATTGACATTACTATTAAACTTGCAAACAGAGACACCATCACACCAATAGGGATTGTTAGAGATGTAGAAGTCTTGTGTGGGAAGAAAAAAAAACCCTACTAACTTCCTAGTTCTTGTTATCCACAAGATGACTTTTGTCCCATAATATTTGGTAGACCTTTCTTGAACACTGTGAATGCTAAAATAGATTGCGAGAAAGAAACCGTTAGTGTTAGTTTTGGTGATGTGTCTCATGAGTTTAATTTCTCTATGTTTCGTAGGCAACCTCATAATAAAGAATTGCCTAGTAAAGATGAAATAACTGGTCTTGCTTATATTGCCATTCCACCTACTGATCCATTAGAACAATACTTGCTAGACCATGAAAATGATATGCATATGCATGAAATAAATGAGATAGATAAGGTGTTCTTTGAACAACAACCTATTCTCAAGCACAACTTGTCCGTTGAAACCATAGGAGGTACTCCTCCACCTAAGGGTGACCCTGTATTTGAATTAAAACAATTACCTGACACTTTGAAATATGCTTATCTTGATGCAAAGAGATATATCCTGTTAGTATTAGTGCTAACTTTACAGAGCATGAAGAAAAGAGATTGTTAAAAACTCCGAGGAAGGACCGTGCTGCTATTGGATATACTCTTCATGACCTTAAGGGCATTAGTCCCACTCTCTGCCAGCACAAGATTAATATGGAACCAGATGCTAAATCTGTTGTTGATCATCAATGAAGATTAAATCCCAAAATGAAGGAAGTGGTAAGAAATGAAATATTAAAGCTTCTGGAAGCAGGTATAATTTATCCTATAGAAGATAGTAGATGGGCAACTCCCGTTCATTGTGTTCCTAAGAAAGGAGGTATTACTGTTGTTCCTAATGATAAAAATGAACTTATCCCACAAAGAATTGTGACTGTCTATAGGATGGTAATTGATTTTAGAAAATTAAATAAAGCAACTAGGAAAGATCATTATCCTTTGCCTTTCATTGACCAAATGCTAGAAAGATTGTCAAAGCATACACACTTTTGCTTTCTCGATGGATATTCGGATCTCTCTCAAATACCTATTTCACAACCTGATCAAGAGAAAACCACCTTTACTTGCCCTTTTGGAACCTATGCTTACAGACGTATGTCTTTTTGGGTTTATGTAATGCACCTGCTACCTTTCAAAGATGTTTGACTGCTATGTTCTCTAACTTTTGTGAAAAGATTGTTGAGGTTTTCATGGATGATTTTTCCGTTTACAGAACTTCTTTTGATGATTGCTTAAGCAACCTTGATCGAGTTTTGCAGAGATGTGTGCAAACTAATCTTGTCTTGAATTAGGAGAAGTGCCACTTTATGGTGAATGAAGGTATTGTCTTGGGGCATAAAATTTTTGAACGAGGTATTGAGGTGGATAAAGCTAAAGTTGATGCAATTGAGAAAATGCCATGTGCTAAATATATATTCGCAGTTTCCTTGGTCATGCTGGTTTCTATAGGAGGTTTATTAAAGACTTCCCTAAAATTTCTAGGCCTCTTAGCAATTTATTACAGAAGGATGTTCCTTTTGTTTTTTATGATGATTGTGTAGAAGCCTTTGAAACACATAAGAAAGCCTTAATCGGCGCACCTATTGTTCAACCACCTAATTGGAACTTGCCTTTTGAAATTATGTGTGATGCTAGTGACTATGTTGTTAGGGTTGCTCTAGGACAAAGAGTTGATAAGAAATTAAATGTTATCCATTATGCTAGTAAAACTCGGGACAGTGCCCAAAGAAATTATGCTACTACTGAGAAAGAATTTTTAGCAGTTGTGTTTTCTTGTGATAAATTCAGATCTTACAATGTTGATTCCAAAGTAATTTTTCACATTGATCATGCTGCTATTAAATACCTTATGGAGAAGAAGATGCTAAACGTAGACTTATTAGGTGGGTTATTTTGCTGCAAGAATTTGACTTGCACATCTAATAGAAAAGGAGCTGAGAACCCCGTAGCTGAAATTTGTCTAGGCTAGAAAATATTCTTGATGACCCACTACCTATTGATGGTAACTTCCCCAATGAACAACTAATTGTCATTAATGCTTCCCATAATACTCCTTAGTATGCTGACTATGCTAATTACATTGTTGCTAAATTTATACCACCTAGTTTCACCTACTAACCAAAGAAAAAAATCTTCTTTGATTTAGTACATTACTTTTGGGATGACCCACATCTTTATAAAGAATGAGTAGAGGGTATTATTAGACGTTGTATACCTGAGCATGAACATGAACAAATCCTACGGAAGTGTCACTCCGAATCTTATGGAGTACACCATGCGGGAGATAGAACTGCACACAAAGTACTACAATCTTGATTTTATTGGCCTACTCTTTTCAAAGATGCTCGTAAGTTTGTCCTTTTTTGTGATGAATGTCAAAGAATTGGTAATATTAGTAGACGTCAATAAATGCCTATGAATTATTCACTTGTTATTGAACCGTTTGATGTTTGGGGCTTTGATTATATGGGACCTTTTCCTTCCTCTAATGGGTATACACATATCTTCGTAGCTGTTGATTATGTCACTAAGTGGGTAGAAGCTATTTCAACCAGCAGTACTGATCATAACACTTCCATTAAAATGCTCAAGGAAATTATCTTTTCGAGGTTTGGAGTCCTTAGATATTTAATGAGTGATGGTGGTTCACACTTTATTCATGGTACTTTCAGAAAATTGCTTGGTAAATATGATATTAACCATAGATTTGCATCTCCTTATCATCCCCACTCTAGTGGTCAAGTTGAATTAAGCAATAGGGAAATAAAATTAATTTTGCAAAAGACTGTCAATCGGTCCCGGAAGAATTGTTCTAAGAAATTAGATGATTTATTTTGGGCCGAACAACTTGTAAAAATCCTATGGGTATGTCTCCATATGAAATGGTTTATGGAAAAAGCATGTAATTTACCTCTTGAGTTAGAACATAAAGAATATTGGGCAATTAAGGACCGAGAGTATATCGACCATAGGGGGGGTGAATGGGAGATTGAAAAATTCTTTAGAATGTTTTGAACTAATCCCAATTACAGCAACAAAAATATAGTTCGATGGAAAGTAACTCAATCAAGCACTTTAAGAAGGCACATAAGTATCAATGTAAGATGCAATGATGGCACGAGTATAATATATCACAGGCTTGACAATGACGCAAGCTAACAGGAGCAGAAACATTGAGAGAATACAAGCGATGAGTTACAAAGGATAAGCACAAGGAAGAACTATTGACTAAGTAATGAAGATCAACACAGCGACATGTATGACAGTCTAAATAAAATCAGAGCAAAGAATAATATGAAGGACTAGTATCATCAAGATGTGTGAAATGGCTGATTAAGAGTGAGTAACGAACAACAATAGTTGGGGCGACAGACAAGAAGTGGCTGAAGGATTTTCAACAAGCAATGAATGATCAGGTAAACTATCAACACAGAGCACGAAAGTAAACTACCGAAAGTAATGTAGTAACACTACTAGGGAAAACCCTAGCAGTAGCGTGGGTATTTTGCCTATCAGTAGCGCGGGATGCCACGCTACTGATAAGGCGCTACAGCTAACATATAGCAGTAGCGCGTGTCATCCCACGCTACTGCTATACTTGGCTTGTTGGGTAACGTAGTAATTTCAAAAAAATTCCTACGCACACGCAAGATCATGGTGATGCATAGCAACGAGAGGGGAGAGTGTTGTCTCACGTACCCTCGTGAGACCGAAGCGAAGCGATCACAACGTAGAGGAAGTAGTCGACGTTCTCCTCGCGATCCAACCGATCCCAACGCCGTTACTCGGCGCCTCGAGTTCTTGACACACGACAGCTCGGTGACGCTCCTCAGTTCGATCCAGAAAGCTCCGGAGAGAGAGTTCCACAAGACGACGTGCAGGACGATCTTGATGTTCTACCGACGCAGGCTTCGCCTAAGCACCGCCACGATATGACCGAGGTGAAATATGGTGGAGGGGGCACCGCACACGGCTAAGGAACGATCTCAAGGATCAACTTGTGTGTTCTAGGGTGCCCCCTGCCTCAGATATAAAGGAGCAAGGGGAGGGCCGCCGGCCCTAGGAGGCGCGCCAAGGGAGGGGGGAGTCCTCCTCCTAGTGGGAGTAGGACTCCCCTTTCCTAGTCCAACTAGGAAGGAGGAAGGGGGAAGGAAAGAGAGGGAGAGGGAGAGGGAAAGGGGGGCCGCGCCCCCCCCTGTCCTATTCGGACTCCCCATGGGGGGCGCCACCTCCTGGTGCGGCCCTCTCTCTCCCCTCTTGGCCCAATAAGGCCCATTACTTCCCGGGGGTTCCGTAACCCTCCGGCACTCCGGTTTTCTCCGGAAACTTCCGGAACCTTTCCGGTGTCCGAATATAGCCGTCCAATATATTAATATTTATGTCTCGACCATTTCGAGACTCCTCGTCATGTCCGTGATCACATCCGGGACTCCGAACTCCTTCGGTACATCAAAATACACAAACTCATAATATAACCGTCATCGAAACCTTAAGCGTGCGGACCCTACGGTTCGAGAACAATGTAGACATGACCGAGACACGTCTCCGGTCAATAACCAATAGCGGGACCTGGATGCCCATATTGGCTCCTACATATTCTACGAAGATCTTTATCGGTCAGACTGCATAACAACATACGTTGTTCCCTTTGTCATCGGTATGTTACTTGCCCGAGATTCGATCGTCGGTATCCAATACCTAGTTCAATCTCGCATCGGCAAGTCTCTTTACTCGTTCCGTAATACATCATCTCACAACTAACTCATTAGTTGTAATGCTTGCAAGGCTTAGTGATGTGCATTACCGAGAGGGCCAGAGATACCTCTCCGACAATCGGAGTGACAAATCCTAATCTCAAATACGCCAACCCAACATCTGCCTTTGGAGACACCTGTAGTACTCCTTTATAATCACCCGATTACGTTGTGACGTTTGGTAGTACCAAAGTGTTCCTCCGTAAACGGAGTTGCATAATCTCATAGTTATAGGAACATGTATAAGTCGTGGATAAAAGCAATAGCAACATACTAAACGATCGGGTGCTAAGCTAATGGAATGGGTCATGTCAATCAGATCATTCAACTAATGATGTGACCTTGTTAATCAAATGACAACTCCTTTGTCTATGGTTAGGAAACTTAACCATCTTTGATTAACAAGCTAGTCTAGTAGAGGCATACTAGTGACACTCTGTTTGTCTATGTATTCACACATGTATTATGTTTCCGGTTAATACAATTCTAGCATGAATAATAAACATTTATCATGAAATAAAGAAATAAATAATAACTTTATTATTGCCTCTAGGGCATATTTCCTTCATGGCTAGTAGTAGCGAGCTTTAGTGTAGAGCGCTGCTCCTAATATCTGCAGTGCTTTTTAGCAGGAAGCGCTACTGCTAACTTTATTCCCCTCGCTACTGCTAGTTTTATTAGTTTTTGTTTTTTTGCATATTTGTTTTTTATTTGAATAGGCTTTATAAAATAATCTTTAGCATATCATTCACATACAAATGTAATCATAGCATATACATACAAATAGTCTCATCAAATCATGTCATCATCATAATCATCATCCAACACAAAGTGGTCTCTCGTCATCTTCTGGAAAATAGCGATACAAGTCTCGATTACTTGCAACTACATCGTCATCCATCTAAACAATGATATACGCGAGAAGAGCTATCACTATGAGTGAGAGCGGAACTATGCAGTACATGAGTTCGTATCCCTCTCTCGCATTAGCGTAAACCTAAACTAACTACTGGCTGTCGCTCGAAAACCGGAAACCGGTACACCTAGGCCTAACACTCCAGCTACTTGCAGTATACTCCTGGCGTAGCACTTCTTCGCCATCGATGATCTATGCACCTGCATCGTCACATGAGTCGATGATATGCAACATATATAGTTGAGCAACAGAAAGAGACGGACTTGGCAAAAATAGAAGGAACATATCATAAGCATAAACAACAAAGTTCATCATACCCAAAATGGCCTAACTAGAGTGATCTTCGCTAGTCGAGGAGGATGATTTAATTACATCACAAATAAAGTTTCGTCATGCATAACTCAAAGTTTTCTCATACAGAAAGTATGGACTAAACAGACACATTGTCATATATCAACAATCACTCCAACATATCGTGCCATCCATCCAAGTCAGGGAGATAGTCCCTGAGCTTAGTGAAAGGCTTCAGGTCGAGACGCTGAGCGGCTACGTGTTCGGACATCTTCCCGCGACATTTGTCCTTCTTCATAGAACATCCCTGTTTTTTCGACGACCTCCTTCATGATGATTTGGGCAATTTCGCGCTGGATGTGATAGAACTCAGCTCGAAGTCGATGATCCACGATATCTCCTAAGTTCTTTGCCCATTGCAGAATATGGGCATCACCGGATCTAGGTGACATGCGAAGGTTCTGGTGATCCCGTATGTACTCCAGCATGTGGTGTAGGACATAGAATCCATCATTAAGAGAATCACTCGGTTGCTGGATGCAGCAGAAGTCGGTCTTATGGTCGAAGGCGGGCCTACCGTCCCTTTTCTTCTTGTACTTGACCTCTCCACCCCGTGTGCCATAGTAAAACATAGCACTGTCGAGAACATACTTGATGTGGGTGTAATCCTTTTTCTTAATGTTCTTTGACGAGTCCAAGTAAAGAGTGTGGGAGTATCGGGGGTAGAGGATGGTGAGGACGGCGCGCCCGCCGCTGCGCAAAATAAGTACACCTCAAATTAATTAGCCTCCACCGTGCAAATGAATGATTGAAACTGAAGGAAGGATATCCGCGCGGATGACTTACAGGGGATGATAAGGCACGAGAATCGCCTCCTTGTCCTTATTGGCGAGCATGAAATTGGTGATGTATTCCCTCGCATATTGACGATGCTCTGCTCAGACTCCCAAGAAGCCCTCGTGCATGAAGTATGGGTCAGCGACACAAATATGAGGTATCTGCTCAATCCCGATGAGGTAGTTCATGTGCAAGGCATAAAGGCGGACAAACGTAAAATCCAGCTTCTTCAAGTGAAACATGTCGAAGATGTAATCGAATCGAAGGAAGAACTTCTCCGCGGGGAATGTGTCGACATACGACAATTGCCGCGGCACGTTAACCACATAGAGTGGGTATCCTGGATTTTTCGAGGCGATGAGGCCTTTCTCTATCTGCAGCACATTGTCATGAAGTCTCCTTAGATCGCAGAATCTGGCCCCTAGCGCTGCTTTAGGTAGGATTGATTCCGAGGGGATATGCCATTTTGCCGCACCGGGGATATCTATATGGTCTTGAACCTGAGGCTGCTGAGGCGGCTGGATCATAGAAGCAGCTTTCTTGCCTTTCCTCGGTCTCTTCCTAGGCTTCTTTGCTACCAGAAGGTCATCCATAATACGTTCAGACTCCGGAGGCGGCAATTCAGGCACCGACTCATGATGCTCAAACCCTAAGTAGGCGCTAGTATGGAAATACTGTTGAGTGTCATCGTCATCCTCATCCTCATCTATGGCGATGTCACCAGTAACTAATGGAGCCTCTTCCTCATCCCGTCCGCTATCACCCAGCATGATAGCCGACGCTAATTGGGTAGATGGGGTGTTGATGTTCATACCTAACTGCGTGCTCGTGGGTGTGCTCCTGGCCGCCTCCAGACGAAGCAGACTCTTTGGCCACAACAGGACCCACCCATTGCAATCACCAAGCCGCCGCGGGGTCTCGTCGTCACCCCCCTAGTACTAGAGGAGCCAAATTCTCGTGGCCCGATTTGACACTGGCCACAGAAACCTTAAGACGTCCGGGGGGATCGGCCGACTGTGGAACAATGGTTCCTTCGGCTTCATTATCGTAGCCTCCACGTCCACCTTCTGGTTGCCGATGGTGTACAATATGGTGCACGGGGTTACGTCGGCCTACAAAGTCATGTCTACGACGTGAGACATCCGAAAGGCAACGGAAACGGGAGATTATACATTTATTGTAGAGGGCCAGTGTGACAGATACCGTGAGGGCGTCGAGCTCAGCCAAAGATGAAGCACCGCCGAGCACGTCCGGTGCCGGAGCCGATGTGGGAGCCGGTGCGGGAGCAGGTGCAGATGTAGGTGCAGGTGCTGGTGCAACGCTAGTCGAGCTACTCCTGAAGAAGTCAGCAAGGGGAAAGTCCGCTGCATTTTTTTCTGGATTTTGCCTGCTCCAATTGAAAACGGCCGGAACCAAGACAGTAGACATATCTGCAACCACCTGTTTTGTGGCAGCTACCACTGTTCCGATAGTCTCAGATGATTTCTTCTCAACCGCAATCTCAACCTTCTTGTCGATGTTTTCTTCAGTTAACCTCCGTCTTTCCTTTCTCTCCTCTGTGGTCTCACGGTAGTACTTCTTCCACGTGGCGCCGTCTCCGACACCGTGCACGCGTCCATACGACGGTCGAGTCTCCACCGGGAGTCCTTTCAATATGTTCAACGCCCGGTTGAATGGAGTGTCCTACTTGGGTCTCGCCAACGCCTCAGACAGCGAGTCGCTTTCGGCCGCAATCCTATGCTGCTCTCTCTGTAAAAGGCACAAGGATCATTTAAAAATATGACTAACGTGCAGTCGAATTGATCAGAAGCTAAAATTTCCAGCAGTCTCATGAACTTCGTCGTGACCGGGTCCGTCTCGAAAACCTTCTTGACTAAGTCCCAATGGTGCCGTGCCCTGAGGACGTCATGCCCAAACTCTCGCGTTCCGCGTCCTCCTTGGCCCATATGGACCTCTTCCCACCGTAACCACGGCTTCCGAGGTGGTGGCACCCCATGTTCCTCTGTTGAAGCCCCTTCATGTACTTCGACTTTTTTTGGCAGCTTCGGCCTCGCAAGCCGCCTTGAATATTTCAAAGTGCTCTTCCGTGATATTTGGATTATCCTTTAGAATCTCGGAGTAGAGTTCCTTTTTGTTGACGATCCGATGTTTCACCCTTGCTTTCCAGGCGGCCAACGCGTTGCTAAAATTGGTCATGGCGTGTTTGTTTATCTTCTTCATTGTCGGGTCCTTATCTGGATCTTTATAATCCTTTTCATTCCGGCCCGGGAACAAGAATACTTGGTGCAACTTCTTTAGGAGGGAGGGCCTCATATTATCAATCTTCTGTAGTTTCTCATCATTGATGGTGGCGGTTGTCCGTCCGATGCAGCCTATTTGATTGCCGTAGCACGCGCGTGCTTCCGCGGGCTCGGTTGGCTCAAAAATGCCGTCGTCGACCTCCATGATCACCAGTCTACTAGTCCTTAGCTTGTTAGGAAGCCGTTGCCTCTTTGTTTTCGGTTCTATACCGGCTCCGCTAGTTTCGGCGCCGGTCTTAGTCTCAGCGCCGGTCTTGATGTCGGTCTCTGTCTCAGCGCCGGTCTCAGTCTCAGCGCTACTACCTCTTGAGCACTGTGTTGGTTTTCCCTTGAAGAGGAAAGGGTGATGCAGCAAAGTAGCGTAAGTATTTCCCTTAGTTTTTAGAACCAAGGTATCAATCCAGTAGGAGGCTACACGCAAGTCCCTCGTACCTACACAAAGAAAACAAGAACCTTGCAACCAACATGATAAAGGGGTTGTCAATCCCTTCACGGCCACTTGAAGTGAGATCTGATAGAGATAATAAGATAAGATAAATATTTTTGGTATTTTTATGATATAGATTGGAAAGTAAAGATTGCAAAATAAAGTAGATAGGAAACTTATATGATAGAAAATAGACCCGGGGCCATAGGTTTCACTAGTGGCATCTCTCAAGATAGCATAAGTATTACGGTGGGTGAACAAATTACTGTCGAGCAATTGATAGAATAGTGCATAGTTATGAGAATATCTAGGCATGATCATGTATATAGGCATCACGCCCGCGACAAGTAGATCGAAACGATTCTGCATCTACTACTATTACTCCACACATCGACCGCTATCCAGCATGCATCTAGCGTATTAAGTTCATAAGAACAGAGTAACGCATTAGGTAAGATGACATGATGTAGAGGGATAAACTCAAGCAATATGATATAAACCCCATCTTTTTATCCTCGATGGCAACAATACAATACGTGCCTTGCTGCCCTCGCATCCTTTGGGAAAGGAGACCGCAAGATTGAACCCAAAGCTAAGCACTTCTCCCATTGCAAGAAAGATCAATCTAGTAGGCCAAACCAAACTGATAATTCGAAGAGACTTCAAAGATAACCAATCATACATAAAAGAATTCAGAGGAGATTCAAATATTTCTCATAGATAAACTTGATCATAAACCCACAATTCATCGGATCTCGACAAACACACCGCAAAAAGAGTTACATTGAATAGATCTTCAAGAAGATCAAGGAGAACATTGTATTGAGATTCAAAAAGAGAGAATAAGCCATCTAGCTAATAACTATGGACCCGAAGGTCTGTGGTAAACTACTCACAACTCATCGGACAGGCCTTGGCGTTGATGTAGAAGCCCTCCTTGATCAATTCCCCCTCCGACGGAGCGCCGGAAAAGGCTCCAAGATGGGATCTCACGGGTACAGAAGGTTGCGGCGGTGGAAATAGGGTTTCATGGTGCTCCTGGATGTTTTCGGGGTACGTAGATATATATAGGTGAAGGAAGTCGGTCAAGGGAGCCACGAGGGGCCCATGAGGGTGGCGGCGCGCCCACCCCCCTAGAGCGCGCCCTGGACCCTCGTGGCCGCCCCGTCTACTTCTTGACGTCCACTCCAAGTCTCCTGGATTGCGTTTGTTCCAAAAATAACTCTCCCGAAGGTTTCATTCCGTTTGGACTCCGTTTGATATTCCTTTTCTGCGAAACACTGAAATAGGCAAAAAAACAACAGCTGGACCTCCAGTTAGTAAGTTAGTCCCAAAAATTATATAAAATTGTATAGTAAAGCCTATAAACATCCAAAACAGGTAATATAATTGCATGGAACAATAAACAATTATAGATACGTTGGAGACGTATCAAGCATCCGCAAGTTTAATTCCTGCTCGTCCTCGTGTAGGTAAATGATAGAAACAGAACTTTTGATGTGGAGTGTTACCTAGCATATTTCTCAAGTAATTTTCTTTATTGTGGCATGAATGTTTAGATCCAAATGATTCAAGATAAAAGTTTAATATTGACATAAGAGTAATAATACTTCAAGCATACTAGCAAAGTAATCATGTCTTCTCAAAATAACATGGCCAAAGAAAGTTATCCCTACAAAATCATATAGTATGGCTATGCTCTATCTTCATCACACAAAATATTTAAATCATGCACAACCCCGATGACAAGCCAAGCAATTGTTTCATACTTTATTATTCTCAAACTTTTTCAATCTTCACACAATACATGAGCGTGAGCCATGGACATAGCACTATATGTGGAATAGAATGGTGGTTGTGGACAAGACAAAAAAGGAGAAGATAGTCTCACATCAACTAGGCGTATCAACAGGCTATGGAGATGCCCATCAATAGATATCAATGTGAGTGAGTAGGGATTGCCATGCAACGGATGCACTAGAGCTATAAGTGTATGAAAGCTCAAGAAAAGAAACTAAGTGGGTGTGCATCCAACTTGCTTGCTCACGAAGACCTAGGGCAATTTGAGGAAGCCCATCATTGGAATATACAAGCCAAGTTATATAATGAAAAATTCCCACTAATATATGAAATTGACAACATAGGAGACTCTCTATCATGAAGATCATGGTGCTACTTTGAAGCACAAGTGTGGAAAAGGATAGTAACATTGTCCCTTCTATATTTTTCTCTCATTGTTTTATTTTGGTGGGCTTCTTTGTCCTCCCTCCCTTTTTTTCATAAAGTCCGGAGTCTCATCCTGACTTGTGGGGGAATCATAGTCTCCATCATCCTTTCCTCACTTGGGACAATGCTCTAATAATGAAGATCATCACACTTTTATTTACTTACAACTCAAGAATTACAACTCAATACTTAGAACAACATATGACTCTATGTGGATGCCTCCGGCAGTGTACCAGGATATGCAATGAATCAAGAGTGACATGTATGAAAGGATTATGAAGGTGGCTTTACCATAAATACGATGTCAACTACATGATCATGCAAAAGCAATATGACAATTATGGAGCGTGTCATAATAAACGAAACAGTGGAAAGTTGCATGGCAATATATCTCGGAATGGCTATGGAAATGCCATAATAGGTAGGTATGGTGGCTGTTTTGAGGAAAGTATATGGTGGGTGTACTGTACCGGCGAAAGTTGCGCGACACAAGAGAGGCTAGCAATGGTGGAAGGGTGAGAGTGCGTATAATCCATGGACTCAACATTAATCATAAAGAACTCATATACTTATTGCAAAAATCTACAAGTTACCAAAACAAAGTACTACGCGCATGCTCCTAGGGGGATAGATTGGTAGGAGAATACCATCGCTCGTCCCCGACCGCCACTCATAAGGAACACAATCAAAAAATAAATCATGCTCCAACTTAATCACATAACGGTTCACCATACGTGCATGCTACGGGAATCACAAACTTTTAACACAAGTATTTCTCAATTTCATAATTACACAACTAGCATGACTCTAACATTACCACAATTATATCTCAAAACAATTATCAAGCATCAAATTGATCATAGTGTTTAATGCACTTTCTATGATAGTTTTTATTATACCCAACTTGGATGTCCATCATTCTAGGACCAATTTTATAACCATAGCAAATACCATGCTGTTCTAAAAGACTCTCAAAATAATATAAGTGAAGCATGAGAGATCAACAATTTCTACAAAATTAAGCCACCGCCGTGCCCTAAAAAGATATAAGTGAAGCACTAGAGCAAAAAATTGTCTAGCTCAAAAGATATAAGTGAAGCACATAGAGTATTCTAATAAATTCCGGATCATGTGTGTCTCTCCCAAAAGGTGTGTACAGCAAGGATGATTGTGGTAGACTAAAAAGCAAAGACTCATATCATACAAGACGCTCCAAGAAAAACACATATCATGTGGTGAATAAAAATATAGCTCCAAGTAAAGTTACCAATAGACGAAGACGAAAGAGAGGATGCCTTCCGGGGCATCCCCAAGCTTAGGATTTTGGTTGTCCTTGGATTATATTGGGGTTCCATGGGCAGCCCCAAGCTTAGGATCTTGCCCTTACTCCATAGTCCATCAAATCTTTACCCAAAACTTGAAAACTTCACAACAATAAACTCAACAGGAAATCTCATAAGCTCCGTTAGTGCAAGAAAGAAAAACCACCACTTAAGGTACTGTAATGAACTCATTCTTTATTTATATTGGTGTTAAACCTACTGTATTCCAACTTCTCTATGGTTCATACCCCCCAATACTAGCCATAGATGCATCAAAATAAGCAAACAACACGCGAAAAACAGAATCTGTCAAAAACAGAACAGTCTGTAGAAATCTGTAACTTTCGAATACTTTTAGAATTCTAAAAATCCTACCAAAATAGGAAGTCCTGGGAAATTTGTATATTGATCTACTGCAAAAATAATCAACTAAAAATTACGTTTCTGTGATTTACTAAAATTATTCTCGTGCGCGCAAAAGTTTATGTTTCTCAGCAAGATCAAATTAACTATCACCCAAGATGATCCTATAGGTTATACTTGGCACAAACACTAATTAAAACATAAAACCACATCTAAACAGAGGCTATATGAATTATTTATTACTAAACAGGAACAAAAATAAAATTGGGTTGCCTCCCAACAAGCGCTATCGTTTAACGCCCCTAGTTAGGCATAAAAGCGAGAATAGATCTAAGTATTACCATCTTTGGTATTCAAATCATAAGTGGCTCTCATAATAGATTCATAAGGTAATTTGATTTTCTTTCTAGGAAAGTGTTCAATGCCTTTCCTTAATGGAAATTGGAATCTAATATTTCCTTCCTTCATATCAATAATTGCACCAATCGTTCTAAGGAAAGATCTATCAAGAATAATAGTATATGAAAGATTGCAATTTATGTCAAGAACAATAAAATCTACGGGCACATAATCCCTATTTTCAACAATAAGAACATCATTAATTCTTCCCATAGGTTTCTTAATAGTGGAATCCGCAAGGTGCAAGTTTAAAGAGCAATCATCAAATTCACGGAAACCTAGCACATCACATAAGTTTTTGGAATCGTGGAAACACTAGCACCCAAATCACACAAAGCATAGCATTCATGATCTTTAATTTTAATTTTAATAGTAGGTTCCCACTCATCATAAAGTTTTCTAGGGATAGAAACTTCTAACTCAAGTTTTTCTTCATAAGACTGCATTAAAGGATCAACGATATGTTGGGTAAAAGCTTTATTTTGACTATAAGCATGAGTAGAATTCAACACGGATTGCAACAAGGAAATACAATCTACTAAAGAGCAATTATCATAATTAAATTCCTTGAAATCCAAAATAGTGGGTGTCGGTGTCAAAACCGGCGGATCTCGGGTAGGGGGTCCGGAACTGTGCGTCTAGGCGGATGGTAACAGGAGACAAGGGACACGATGTTTTACCCAGGTTCGGGCCCTCTTGATGGAGGTAAAACCCTACGTCCTGCTCGATTGATATTGATATTGTGGATGTTTACAAGAGTGGATCTACCACGAGATCAAGGAGGCTAAACCCTAGAAGCTAGCCTATGGTATGATTGTAAGGGTTGTTGTTCTGATGGTCCTACGGACTAGAGCCATCCGGTTTATATAGACACCGGAGAGGGCTAGGGTTACATAGAGTCGGTTACAATGGTAGGAGATCTACATATCCGATCGCCAAGCTTGCCTCCCACGCCAAGGAAAGTCCCATCCGGACACGGGAGAAGTCTTCAATCTTGTATCTTCATAGTGTTGGAGTCCGTCGATGATGATAGTCCGCCGATGATAGTTCAGTGATGATGGTAGTCCGCTATCCGGACACCCCTAATCTAGGACTCCTCAAGAGCCCTGAACCAGGCTTCAATGACGATAAGTCGGGCGCAGATATTGCTTGGCATTGCAAGGCGGGTTCCTCCTCCGAATGATAGAAGATTGTGAACACCAGATAGTGTCCGCTCGCAAAATAAATTCCACATTCCACCGTAGAGAGAATAATAATATATACACAAGTTCAATCTGCCGACGTTTTTTGTGGCATGACGTCACACCACTACCAAGCCATTACTTAAATTGTTTTTACTTTACCACCTCAAAGACATTTAGCGAGGCGGTTTCCTTGGCACATCTTGTCGAGCAGAGATCGTGTTTCCCTTAATCCGGGATTCTCATCAATACAGACGTAGTAATTCCAACGCGCTTCGCTCGCCACGCCTCTATCGGCGAGTCCCAAACGGTCACGGAGACGGCTCTTGGTATTCTCCTCTTTATAACGGGACCAAGGCTCGTTTCTTTTTCTTCAATCCTTCATCGAATCCTCTCCCGCTCCAAGTTCCAGCACCTAGAGCTCCAGATTCGAGCGCCGCAGACTTCCAACGATGTCCGGTTCCGACCTCCGGGGCGGTGGATGCCCTCCTCCGCCACGGAGGAGGACGTGCTAAAGTTGCGGAGGCCAAGCACTGCCTTACGAGATTTCGACAGGTTGCCTGCCAAGGGCAGGCCATCCCCACCCCGAGCCCGGCGAGTATGTCGCTTTTGTATCCCACCTCCGCCGGGTCTAGGCTTCCGATGGATCCTTTTGTGAGAGGGCTCATGTTCTATTATGGGTTGGAATTCCATGATTTGGCTCGAGTCCATCCTCCATATCTCCGCATTTATTGTCGTCATGAAGCCTTCCTCCACGTCACCCCTCACTTCGCCTGTGGGTCAAGACCTTCGATGTGGCGCCAAGATGATCGGGGCGCAAGCGGAGTGCGGCGGGGTGGCCATAAGTAGGAGGACCGATGCCCCGTGGCCCGCGGGCTCCTTCCAAGAGGAGCTCGGCCTGTGGCAGCAAGAGTGGTTCTATATTACCGTTCCGAGGGGCCGCAGACAAAAGCCGCCGCCCCTATTACGCCCGGGACCTCCACGACGATTGATGTCGTGGGTCAACCAAGGGCTTAACTGGGGGCCATCAAAGGACGTGCCCCTACTGCAGGGCCGGATTCGAGATCTCCAAACGAGGGAGGTCGATATGGTGGTGGTGATGCAGGTTATGCTGTTTAGGCGTCTCCTGCCCTGCAAACGCCGCCCTCTCCGGCTGTGGGAGTTCAATCCGGAGGGTCCACGGATTCTTCAACACTTCATGGGTATGACACCCCTGGGGATGTACAAATTATTCTTCGGATCGCCAGAGGTGCGTCCGGAATTGACCGAGGATGCTGGCCTAAGCTGCAATCGCCCGGATACTCAAGTAAGTAGTTCCGAGTCCGGACATACCGTTTGTTTGCCTTTCGATGATTCGCTTTATGACCAACTTCCTTCTACACAGGAGTGGATAGCGGAAGCAAAATTGATACGGTGTCCGGCCCCCCTCCCCGAGACCGCGCCGGATCCCGTGCTGGTCCGGATGCTGGAGGTTGCGCCTTCAGAGGAAGGCGAAGGGGAAAGCAAGAAAGCTACTGCCTCGCCTAAGGAGGCTCTTGAAAGAGGGGGGATCGAGAATCCCTCCCTCCAAGGGGAGAAGAGGACTGCCTCCGAGGACCCGGGGGCAAAAGCCCCTAAACGGGGGAAGAAATCCTCGCCAGAGGGTCCTGCGTCCGGGGAGGACCCGGCCGCACAATATCCCTTAATGAGTCAGCCCTCCAACGAGCCGTAAGTAGAAAGAAAGGAGTTTTATAATAAGGGACATCCCTATTTGTGCTTCTGAGGATAACTAAAGTTTTTACCTTGTAGTTCGGATCTCCGTCCTTCGCAAATGAGCTCGTCTTCGGGGGACCTTCTTCCGGAGATGATGGAGAGCGAGACGCCTCCGTCTGGGGCGCCGTCGGATAGGGCGGACGAGCCTGAAGTGTCATCACGGAGGGAGCCCCCGGGTTTGGCAAAGCCGGATAGTTCGCGCCAACCGGTGTACGGTCAAGGATCTGCTTGAGAAGGCGTCTATCTCGTAAGATCAGCACGCATTGATGAGCATGGTGATTGAAAGGATTTCGTCCGCCGAAGGCGGGTTGCACGATGCCGTCAGGAGTTTGCTGGCGGGGTTTGAGGTACGTAAAAATGACACACCTTTTAACAGTTTTGCATATAGAATGCGCCCTGTATAGATAGTAGCCCCGAGACTCGGTAGGTTGTCGAAATCGACAGCGTGCGTCGAGGATCAAAATTGCAGGTTTAAATTCCGCCATGCTGATGCAGGTGGCGGGTCGTCCGGGGCCAGCGGACCGATGGAGTTGCTGAACTAAAGCGGCAACTCGATGCTGCGGATGCGGACATCACATCTGGTCAACAGCGACTTGATGAGTCGCAAGGTAAGTGTTACCGCGCGGTCACTTGGTAAGGAGCCAAGCCATCTCCTTACAACATGTGCGTGAAATGCAGATAGTGCCGCTGCCGTGGAGAGCCTTCGGGCCGAACTTGCTCGAGCCAAGGAGCAGGCCAGAAGGAGTAATGCGGCGGCCTCGAAGGCGGCCGCAGAGTTAGCGGCCGAAAGGGTCGCACACTGCCGGAGCAGGGAAGAGATAGCCGAAATGGCCGTGAAGTTAAAGGATGCTACCGACCGCAATGAGGCTCTTGGGAAGGAGCGCCTAGCGGGGCAAGAAGACCTGCGGAAGGCCACCGCCGAAGCCAAGAATGCCCGCTCTGCAATGCGGGCTATGAAGGAAGAGCTGTGCCAGGCCGGGGATATTGTAGCTGGCAAGCGTTTTCTGCTGCGCCGAAGGTTCATGGATCCAAAATATGCTCAGCTGGGCCAACTTGGTGTCCGGAGGACCCTTATATGGACTTAGCAGCGAGTGCGGCGGATGCCGTTGTGCATTTTCGAAGCCAGAAGGATCGCAAGACGGAAGAGCTATTTTGGTCTCAATTCCATAGTCCGGAGCGTTCACTTCCGCTGACCGACCGTTTGGCTGAGTGGGCTGAGCTAAATAGGTTGTCCGGGCTTGCTATGACGGATATAGTGACCCATATCCGGTCGGATAGGCCCCAGCCGAAGAGTTACTTTGGCTTATTGCAGCAATTTCTTGGGGCGGTGCCGCATATCAAGGCGATGAAGCGGTCAGCCTGCATAGAGGGTGCGCGGATGGCGCCGCCGTGTGAAGACACATTGGACAGAGATGGATGCCACCGCTGTTGCGACTTCGGTTCGATGATAACCGGTTACCCGCCGAGCACTATTTTGGCGAAGTGCTGCGTGGTGCTCGTGTAATAGAGTCGCAGTGTTTAAAAAATGTTACGTTCAAATGAACGTTTGTAAAACGATATTTATGATGTAAGCTCCTTTTATACTTGTGCGTTCAAGTAATAGAATATCTCCTATGCGGCCGTTCATGTATACGTGTGTATAACCTGAAAGATGGCAGTCGTCGGCTTCAGCCCCCACGCACAAGGTGCGGGGGTGTTCGCAAAAAATAGCGTGTTTTCACACTTAATCCGACATATCGGTCATGTAAAGGAGGTGGTAGCGTAGCAAACGAGGCAACCGGACTATAATGCTTTATCACTTTCACTTAGCCAAGGAGTTCGAGGGTGGGGCTACGACATAGCCCCTGGGGGCACCGCGCTCTCCGAATTCGGGCGCCAGATGTGCTGGCGGAAACGGCCCTTCGTCAAAGCGAAGGAATCCTAAACATTCCCATAGTCGATCGAGTGGTTGACCAGTCTCGCTGTATCATGACAGTCAGTTTTCGGCTTTCATCGAGGTGCTCGCCCGGCCGAACTGGGGCACAATCGCAGTAGTTCTCCGGAGCCGCGTTAGCCGATGATACGGAACGTAAGGCAGCAAAACAGGAGCCGGGCAAACCCAACATTTGACCAAAGACATGATTCGAGCTGATGCATATAAGGCCTAACTCGAGACGCCGAACACTCCATAAGGTGTTCGGTCTTTATAATAGCGGCAAAACAAAGCCCTAAGCCCCTTGTGTCCGTGCACGGCAGATTCTTCGGGCGCTGCCGATGCCAAAACGCCATCTCCACTCTGGTTATAATGATAAACCAGGGATTATAGCAACAAGAGACAGAAGAAAGGTTTACGAGGGTCTTAGTCCGAAAAGAGTCCTTACAACGGGTCCCTCATCGCACGTCTGCGCCTGTGTCTCCGTTGTGCCGTATCCTGGACGGGTGTGCACGCTGTTCATCTGTAAAAAGAGAAGAACTTGGTTGGAAAAGAAATCGTGCAAGAAAGTGCATAAAAAATTGAAATAGAGATTAAGAAAGCTGAGCCTATGCTAGCTCATTATGGCTTATATGTGCAAACCCTTGTGAAGGGATGTGCGGCTAGGTAGCCCCTAGCTTATTTATTCCGGACTCGTCCAGCCGCGTCCGGGGTCTCAAGCGACCTTTTAATGAAATGATGCCACGTGGACTGGCATTTTAAGCGTAAGAGACGCGTAATGTGGTATTGCATTGAAGCGGACGTAAAGCTTCCGCCCCGTGATGCTTGATAGCTACTTTTAAATGGGGCGACATGAAAGGTTAGCTTTTCTCGTCGGAAGTTGTCGTGACCCCGACGTAACTTCTAGTAATAATGAAACTGCACTGGCGTAAGGGCTCGCGCCACTCCTTTGAAGGAAGTGCGGCTATGCCGAATTGTAGTAGGGTCTATCCCAACTTGCGGATTGTGTCCGGAATAGCAGGTTCAAGTCACTGCCGCCGTCCATCAAAACCTGCGTTAATTGCAGTCCGTCTATTATGGGATCCAATATCAGGGCAGTCTATCCTGCGTTCCGGATACTTCTGGACTAATCCAGATGGTCGAAAGTGGTTGATTTTGACGTCCGATCTCGGTCCACTAGGGTGGATCGTGCGACACTTGTCTTAGCGAGTGCCATGTTGGCTTTCCGTACTATCACGTGAAGCGAGTTTACTATTTTGACTTCTTGTGGGAAAGTCTTTTGACTTCCAGTGCTCTGCTGGTGGGGTTCGTCATCGTCCTTGATTGGCGCATCGAGCCCCTTGTGTCCAGCGTTGAGTCTGCCGGACTGTTTAAAAACCCAACAATTTCGGTTGGTATGGTTTGCGTGCCTTCCGAGGTATCAGGATTTGACATATCCGATCTAAAATTTTGTTTAAATTTGATAGCTCGTCTCGTTCTCCTTAAGCGGCCGTGTTGTATTGTTTGGCGCGAGCTTTTGAATCCGGCGTTGACCGCCGTGTCTTTGGGCTTTTTCTTTATTCCGGCGCTGGTCTTTTCTGCGCCGGATCGTCGCTTCCATCTCTCGATCTCGGATGTACTGGTCGCTGGTGCTGCATCTTGCTAGCACTGTCTTCTCCTGCGCAAAAGCGCGTCATGAGGCTTGTTAGCGCGGCCATTGTTCTTGGCTTCTCTTGGCCGAGGTGTAGTAGGATTCGATATTAACGGGTTTAAACCCTTCAGGGATTTGATGATCCATTACTTCGTCAGTGAAGCATAGTGGGTGTGCGGCGCCTCTGTATTGGGAAATATCGCGACGTAGCTCGAGAGAGCGTTGTCTGCTGTGCTCGGCCCGGCTGGAGCAGTTATGTCCGGCGCGACGGTATTCGTCGTGGGTCTTGGGGCGCCCACGTGATCCATAGATAGATCTGGATTGCCTTGCCTTGTCCTCCAATATATCCCGCAAGTCCGGCTGCTCCCCGTGGCTTCATGCTTTTGAGCGATGCCGTGGTATGGTTTTAGTGGAGGGCTTGCGCCTCTCTGTCGCGCCACGAGGTGGCCGGTCTCACCGACAGCGCTGGTGATGCAGGTTTGTATGCTTCCTCCTCTAATCGGGGAGCAACTTGCGTTTTGGGTAACTTTTGAGGGGCGTTCGAGTTCATACTCTTCGCCACGAGGACCTCGGTCCATCCGTCGGCCAGCAGGTCTTGATCAGCTTGAAGCTGTTGCTGCTTTTTTCTTTAGGCTGTTTGCCGTGGCCATTAGCCTGCGCCTCAAACGCTCTTGTTCGACGGGATCCTCGTGCACGACGATTGCTGTCGCCGAGGCTTGCCTCGTCTCCGGAGGGAGGTAAGTAATTGTCATCCTCGACCTCTTAAATCGCCGCCTCTCGTGAGGGCTTGCTTCGCCTCCTCCGTGTTGGATCGTCTTTGGAGGGAGTTGTCTTCGCACTTTCGGGGTGTTATTATCTCCTGTGTTGGAATCTCCATTCTTGCCGTGGCGGGATTTAGAGCGGCGCCGCCGACGCCGGGCGCTTGGGCTGTTCTTTAAGGAATCGGCCTCCGCGCTTCTTCGCCGTCCCCATCTTTTGGGGTGTCCACCATGTATATGTCGATGACGAGGTGGTCTTCCGGTGTCCTGTAGGCGCTGGTTCTTGGTAGTCTCCGGCATCGTCGTCCATACCGTCGATGTCTTCGGAGTCGTAGTCGAGCACGTCGGTTAAATCGTCGACGGTGGCTACGAAGTGGGTGGTGGGTGGGGTCTGAATTTCTTCGTCGTCCGCGTCCCAACCATCCGGCCGTAGTTCGCCAGGGCTCTCCGGATAGCGAGAGATGCTTGATGAATTTATGATATCGCCAAGGGCGAAGTGCTGAAAGATGTCCGCAGCGGTGAATTCCATGATCGGCGCCAATCGGATTCGACCGCAGGGCGCAGGAGGTTCGGAGTCCGGCGCCTCGGAGTCATGACCTTTATGCGGACAAGGTAAGTGTTCGCTCCATCGCCGAGAAGTTGCAGCTCCCGAGGCGGTGTCCAGCCATCCGTCCTCGATCCGAGCGATCGGCTCCGGACTATGGGTCGGAGCGGATTCGTGTGCGGCCTCCAAGGTGCTGTCCGGCGGTAGAGTTAGGTCATGCCCATCGTGACAGCGCGGCACGCCGGCCGTGGCTCAGATCCATCAAGATCAAGTCCCCGCGGATATCGGCCGTGAAGTTTAGGCTTCCAAACCTGACTCGATGGCCAGGGCGAAGCTTCGATCTGCTCCAGATGGCTGCGAAGTTGGCCCGCGCATGCGCGGCCGCCGAATCTGAAGATCTGTCCGGGAGAAAAGTCTCACCCAGGACTGCATCGCTGTTGATTGAAGAGGCCATCAAGCCTATCGGTGACGACACGGAGGAACTCTCAATGAAAGCACCAATGTCGGTGTCAAAACCGCGGATCTCGGTAGGGGGTCCCGAACTGTGCGTCTAGGCGGATGGTAACAGGAGATAAGGGACACAATGTTTTACCAGTGTTCGGGCCCTCTTGATGGAGGTAAAACCCACGCCCCGCTCGATTGATATTGATATTGTGGATGTTTACAAGAGTGGATCTACCACGAGATCAAGGAGGCTAAACCCTAGAAGCTAGCCTATGGTATGATAGTAAGGGTTGTTGTTCGATGGTCCCACGGACTAGAGCCATCCGGTTTATATAGACACCGGAGAGGGCTAGGGTTACATAGAGTCGGTTACAATGGTAGGAGATCTACATATCCAGACGCCAAGCTTGCCTTCCACGCCAAGGAAAGTCCCATCCGGACACGGGGAGAAGTCTTCAATCTTGTATCTTCATAGTCTTGGAGTCCGGTCGATGATGATAGTCCGGCTGATGATAGTTCAGCTGATGATGGTAGTCCGGCTATTCGGACACCCCCTAATCTAGGACTCCCTCAGTGGGTTCATTGCTATGTAAAGTTTTGACCTCTCCAATCCCACTTTTACCAAATTTAGCATCAAGATCTAAAAATTCTGAATCATTGGGACACCTTTTGACTAAAGTTGACTCATCTCCAGTCCCGTTATTATCAAGATTCATATTGAAAAACAAAGATTTAATAGGAGGCACATCAATTACTTTTAGATCTTCATCATTATTATCATGAAAACTGGAAGAACACGCTCTTACAAAGCAATCTTTCTTAGCACGCATCCTAGCGGTTCTTTATCTGCACTCATCAATGGAAATTCTCATGGCTTTGAGAGACTCATTGATATCATGCTTAGGAGGAATAGATCTAAGTTTCAAAGAGTCAACATCAAGAGAAATTCTATCCACGTTCCTAGCCAATTCATCAATCTTAGGCAATTTTTCTTCAAGCAAAGCATTGAAATTCTTTTGAGAGATCATAAATTCTTTAACACTAATCTCAAAATCAGAGGGAATCTTATTAAAAATTCCATAAGAGTTGTTGTAGGAATTACCATAATTATTAGAGGAATTACTAGGGAACTACCTAGGATTAAAGTTTCCACTATACGCGTTGTTACCAAAATTATTCCTACCAACAAAATTCGCATCCATAGATTCATTATTATTCTCAATCAAAGTAGAAAAATACATATCATTAGGATCAATAGGAGCACTCTTACTGGCAAACAATTTCATAAGTTCATCCATCTTTCCACTCAAAACATTAATCTCTTCTATCGCATGAACTTTTTTACTATTAGATCTTTCAGTGTGCCATTGAGAATAATAGACCATAATATTATCTAGGAGATTGGTAGCTTCTCCTAAAGTGATTTCCATAAAAGTGCCTCCCGCGACCGAATCTAAAAGATTTCTAGAAGCAAAATTCAATCCGGCATAAATTTTTTGTATGATCATCCATAAATTTAATCCATGTGTAGGGCAATTGCGAATCATTAATTTCATCCTCTCCCAAGATTGTGCAACATGGTCATGATCAAGTTACTTAAAATTCATAATATCGTTTCTAAGAGAGATGATCTTAGCGGGAGGAAAATACTTAGAGATAAAAGCAACTTTGCACTTATTCCATGAATCAATACTATTTTTAGGCAAAGACGAAAACCAAGTTTTAGCACGATCTCTAAGTGAAAACGGAAATAACTTCAATTTCACAATATCATTATCCATGTCTTTCTTCTTTTGCATATCACACAAATCAACAAAGTCGTTTAGATGAGTAGCGGCATCTTCACTAGGAAGGCCGGAGAATTGATATTTCATGACAAGATTCAAAAACGCAGCATTAATTTCACAAGATTCAACATTGGTAAGAGGAGCAATTGGAGTGCTAAGGAAATCATTATTGTTGGTATTGGAAAAGTCACACAATTTTGTATTATCTTGAGCCATCATGACAAGCAATCCAACACACAAGCACACAAGAGACAAGCGAAGAAGAGGCGAATGGGAAAGAGAGGGCGAATAAAATGGCAAGTGTCGGGGATATACCCTGCGGTATGACCCGGCCGGAGTCATAATTCGGCTGGGACTTGGTAAATCGGCAAGTGTTAAACCGGCAGACAGTTAAGACAGATGGCTAAGACAGACGGTAAACCGGCGAGTGTTAAACCGGCAGAGTTAAGAAAGATGGTAGCACCGGCAGGTGTTAAGTCAATCATAACCCGGCAGACCATGTTAAACCGGCTGACCATGTTAAACCGGCAGACAATGTTAAACCGGCTGTTAAACCGGCAGACGTTAAGAAGACCAGGAAGGGAAGTCAAAATAGTTTAAGTCTTAGTCCGAGATGGACTCTATATGTAACCCGCCCCTTTAACTTATATAAGGAGGGGCAGGGCTCCCCAAAGAGGGATAAGCAAGAAACAATCTCTAGGGCTAGACACAACTAGAGGAGAGCCGATTTATGGCGACTCCCTCGTGATGATAATGAGATCTAGCCTCAGACAGCATGTAGGGTTATTACCGGATGATGTTTCCTGAGGCCTGAAGCTGTCTAAATCCTTGTCTTGTGTTGCCTCTCTCTATTCCGCTCAACCCCTCTCAAGCTACCACATAGATGTGTTGGCCTCACGACTAAGTCCTCACACTAAGGACATCTGACGTGTTAATTCCACGACAGTTGGCGCCCACCGTGGGGCCTGCGCACGGTGGTGTTGAGTTCTTGGAGGGATTTTTTCCTAGGGTTTGAGAAGCTCGTGATCATCCCGATGATGCAGAGCCGGTGTTGTTCGCTGCGAAGTTTTCTACTGTTGGCATGGAAGGGTCTACGTCGTCGACCAACATTTGGAACGACATGTACTAGATTGGATCAAGAGTTAGGGTTGTATCTGGGTACGCTGCCATGCGCGACCAGGCGATTCATTGGACCGGATCAAATTTTCGCTTCAACACCGTCAGATCACCAAATCACCGAGATGGTTTCTACTATAGTCTATTTTGCGGATCAGGCATCACTACTAGGAAAAGGCCTACTAATGGCGCACCTAGTTTGGCCATTAATGGCGCATTAGTGGTGCGCCATTAGTGCCACGCCATTAGTATATTTTACTAATGGCGCACCACTGGTGCGCCTTTAGTATCTGGTGTACTAATGGCGCACCACTGGATGCGCCATTAGTATATACTAAAGTGCGCCGTTAGTATGCCTCTGTGGGGCCATGTATACCAGTGCTTTGGCATACTAATGGCGCAACGGCAAGATGCGCCATTAGTAACCGTCATACTAATGGCGCCTTTGCTTAATGATGCGCCATTAGTATCCTTTGGCATACTAATGGCGCCATCGTGATGTGATGCGCCATTAGTATGAATATTAGGTTTTTTTAGTTTTTTATTTTCTGTTTTTTGCACAGGTTACAAAATGTATAATTGGACAAAATATAGACAGCACACAACAACAACAGATTCATCGAATACAATAGAAGATTAGTCTCTGAATACAATTCATCATATTAGTCTCTGAATACAATTCATCATATTAGTCTCCGAATTGAAAAGACCGAACAAAGATAGAACATTATATTACAAGTCTCGAGACCGCGAGTAGCGAGTTTGTCTTCACATTACAAGTCGATATCTATCATCTAAACTACCATCACATAGAAGAGAGCTGCGGTCAACACAATGAGCATCATCACGATGAAACTCGTCTTCATCCGGTTCCTCCAACGCTCCCTCCCTCTCCCGCTAGATAGCGGGCGATCTAGATTCGCCTCGCCCTAGTGGTGTACCCTTTGTAACTGTTACCGCTGAATCGGTGAACCTGTCTGCGACACTCCTCCCGACCGTCAGAGACTCCGGAACCTTACCCTTGTACACGACATACGACGGCATCGCTGTGCACTAGCCAAACGAAACGTTAGTACCAATTCACAGACAATACATAAGCAATATATAAGTATGCAACAGAACGATCGGAAGAGAAAAGCAAGAAATTAATAGCATCGATTACATCTAAGTTGAACGACTCTCGAAACCAAAGAGACATACTACAAGTTCATTAAAGTTTAATTACAACATGAGCCAATCGATGTTTCAGAACTAGACACATCATCACTGCTTTCGACTCGACTCAAGGGACCGGAGCGTGGATGAAGCCGCCGTCTATCGTGGGAGTCATGAAAGAACGGGCGTTGTCAGCCTGCATTTGTAGCATTGTGTCGATGTCACTGTTGGACGGTTGATTTCTGAGGTAGAACTGCCCGAGGTACGAAGGACATCTTGATGGATGATTTCCGCAAACTCCGATGGATGCGAAAGAATTCTTGTCCGATGTCCGCCCTGGATTGCCGACACGCCGCGGCCCAATCTTTGAGTTTACTCGGTAGCGAAGTTGATGATGGTCCCGTCACGATCGCTCGCATGTGATGGATGGCGTAGTAGGCACCCTTCGACCGCCAAAGCGGCTGCTTGACGCAGCAGAACGTCAGATTGTGGGAGAACACGTGCTTGCCGTGATTTACGAATAGGCCGGTGAAGGTGCCTCCAGATTGGGCGAGCTGGGAGAACATCATCAAGAACCTTCTTGACATTTGTGTAGTCTCACGTCAATCGACGGTCCGGGTCGAAATACGTGGCCATGGAATATTTGGGGCTTAGGAGGATGAGCGTGCAATGTGTGTCACTGCAGAAAACACGGAATGTTAAAAGAAAAATGATCGAAATCTAAGAATTCATATGTTACGGGCCGGTCGAGGGGAGGACTTGAAGGAAATATGCCCTAGAGGCAATAATAATGTTATTATTTATTTCCTTATATCATGATAAATGTTTATTATTCATGCTAGAATTGTATTAACCGGAAACATAATACATGTGTGAATACATAAACCTACAGAGTGTCACTAGTATGCCTCTACTTGACTAGCTCGTTAATCAAAGATGGTTATGTTTCCTAACCATGAACAAGGAGTTGTTATTTGATTAACGGGATCACATCATTGGTTGAATGATCTGATTGACATGACCCATTCCATTAGCATAGCACCTGATCGTATAGTTTGTTGCTAGTGCTTTTCTTCATGACTTATACATGTTCCTATGACTATGAGATTATGCAACTCCCGCTTGCCCGAGGAACACTTTGGGTGCTACCAAACGTCACAACGTAATCGGGTGATTATAAAGGTACATTACAGGTGTCTCCGAAGGTACATGTTGGGTTGGCATATTTCGAGATTAGGATTTGTCACTCCGATTGTCGGAGAGGTATCTCGGCCCTCTCGGTAATGCACATCACATAAGCCTTGCAAGCATTGCAACTAAATGTGTTAGTTGTGAGATGATGTATTACGGAACGAGAAAAGAGACTTGCCAAGAACGAGATTGAACTAGGTATTGATACCGACGATCGAATCTCGGGCAAGTAACATACCGATGACAAAGGGAACAACGATGTTGTTATGCGGTCTCGACCGATAAAGATCTTCAGAGAATATGTAGGAGCCAATATGGGCATCCAGGTCCCGCTATTGGTTATTGACCGAGAGGTGTCTCGGTCATGTCTACATAGTTCTCGAACCCGTAGGGTCCGCACGCTTAACGCTTCGATGATGCTTATTATGAGTTTGATGTACCAAGGTTGTTCGAGTCCCGGATGAGATCACGGACATGACGAGGAGTCTCAAATGGTCGAGACATAAAGATTGATATATTGGAAGCCTATGTTTGATTTCGAATCACTCCGGGTGAAATTGGGAATTTTACCGAGTACCGGGGTTACGGAACCTCCGGGGGTCAATGGGCCTTGATGGGCCTTAGTGGGAAAGAGAAAAGGGGCCATAGTGCTGGTCAGACCTTCCCCTTCCCTAGTCCTATTAGGACTAGGAGAAGGGGCGCCTCTCTCTCTCTTCCCACTTGGGAAAACCTAGTTGGACTAGGATTGGGGAATCCTACTCCTAGTAGGAGTAGGAAACCCTGTGCGCCTCCTCTCTGGCGGCCAGCCCCTCCCTTCCCTCCTTTATATACAGGGCAGGGGCACCCCATGACACACAAGTTGATCATTGAGATCGTTCTTAGCCGTGTGCGGTGCCCCTTCCACCAAACTACACCTCGAATATACCGCTGCGGAGCTTAGCGCGGCCCTGCGCGGTGGAACATCATCATCGCCACCACGCCGTCAGGTCGTTAAACTCTCCTCAACACTCGGCTGGATCGGAGTTCGAGGGACGCCATCGAGCTGAACGTGCAGAACTCGGAGGTGCCGACGCTCGGTACTTGGATCGGTTGGATCGGGAAGAAGTACGACTACTTCCTCTACGCTGCGCCAACGCTTCCGCTGTTGGTCTACGAGGGTACGAGACAACACTCTCATCTCGTTGCTATGCATCACCATGATCTTGCGTGATCGTGAGGAAAATTTTTGAAATTACTACGTTCCCCAACGGTGGCATCCGAGCCTGGTTTTATGCGTTGATGTCATGTGCACGAGTAGAACACAAGTGAGTTGTGGACGATACAAGTCATACCGCCTACCAGCATGTCATACTTTGGTTCAGCGGTATTGTGAGATGAAGCGCCCGGACCGACATTACGCAGACGCTTACGCGAGACTGGTTTCACCGCCCGAGCACTCGTTGCTTAAAGGTGACCGGCGGGTGTCTGCTCTCTCACTTTAGTTGAATCGAGTGTGGCTACGCCCGGTCCTTGAGAAGGTTAAACGGAGTCTATTTGACGAAGTATCGCTGTGGTTTTGATGCGAGGTAAGAACGGTTCTTGCTCAGCCCGTAGCAGCCACGTAAAATTTGCAACAACAAAGTAGAGGACGCCTAACTTGTTTTTGCAGGGCATGTTGTGATGTGATATGGTCAAGACATGATGCTGAATTTTATTGTATGAGATGATCATGTTTTGTAACCGAAGTTATCGGCAATCGGCAGGAGCCATATGGTTGTCGCTTATTGTATGAAATGCAATCGCCTGTAATGCTTTACTTTATCACTAAGCGGTAGCGATAGTCGAGAAGCATAAGATTGGCGAGACGACAACGATGCTACGATGGAGATCAAGGTGTCGCGCCGGTGACGATGGTGATCATGACGGTGCTTCGAGATGGAGATCACAAGCACAAGATGATGATGGCCATATCATATCACTTATATTGATTGCATGTGATGTTAATCCTTTATGCATCTTATTTTGCTTTGATTGACGGTAGCATTATAAGATGATCCTTACTAAATTATCAAGAAGTGTTCTCCCGAGTATGCACCGCTGCGAAAGTTCTTCGTCTTTGAGACACCACGTGATGATCGGGTGTGATAGGCTCTACGCTCAAATACAACGGTGCAAAACAGTTGCACACGCAGAATACTCAGGTTATACTTGACGAGCTATGCATATAAGATATGACCTCGAACACGGAGACCGAAAGGTCGAGCGTGAATCATATAGTAGATATGATCAACATATTGATGTTCACCATTGAAACTACTCCATCACAAGTGATGATCGGTCATGGTGTAGTTGATATGGATCACGCAATCACTTAGAGAATTGAAGGGATATTTTTCTAAGTGGGAGTTCTTAAGTAATATGATTAATTGAACTTTAATTTATCATGAACTTAGTCCTGGTAGTATTTTGCAAATTATGTTGTAGATCAATAGCTCGCGTTGTTGCTTCCCTATGTTTTCATATGTGTTCCTAGAGAAAATTGTATTGAAAGATGTTAGTAGCAATGATGCGGATTGGATCCGTGATCTGAGGTTTATCCTCATTGCTGCGCAGAAGAATTATGTCCTTAATGCACCGCTAGGTGACAGACCTATTGCAGGAGCAGATGCGCACGTTATGAACGTTTGGCTAGCTCAATATGAGCGATCTGAGACGTTATGAACGTTTGGCCAGCTCAATATGATGACTACTTGATAGTTTAGTGCACCATGCTTAATGGCTTAGAATCGGGACTTCAAAGACGTTTTGAACGTCATGGACCATATGAGATGTTCCAGAATTGAAGTTAATATTTCAAGCAAATACCGAGTTGAGAGATATGAAGTCTCCAACAAGTTCTATAGCTAAAAGATGGAGGAGAATCGCTCAACTAGTGAGCATGTGCTCAGATTGTCCGAGTACTTCAATCGCTTGAATCAAGTGGGAGTTAATCTTCCGATAAGATAGTGATTGACAGAATTCTCTAGTCACCATCACTAAGTTAGTAGAACTTCGTGATGAACTATAGTATGCAAGGGATGACGAAAAAGATTCTCGAGCTCTTCGCGATGCTAAAATCGCGAAGGTAGAAATCAAGAAAAACATCAAGTGTTGATGGTTGACAAGACCACTAGTCTCAAGGAAAATGGCAAAGGGAAGAAGGGAACTTCAAAAGGAACGGCAAGCAAGTTGCTGCTCGAGTGAAGAAGCCCAAGTCTAGACCTAAGCACGAGACCGAGTACTTTTGCTGCAATGGAACTGGTCTTTGGAAGCGAACTACCCCTGAATATTTGGTGGATAAGAAGGATGGCAAAGTGAACAAGGTTATATTTGATATACAGGTTATTGATGTGTGCCTTACTAGTGTTTATAGTGGCCCCTGAGTATTTGATACTCGTTCGTTACTAAGATTAGTAACTCAAACAGGAGTTCTGAGAATAAACAGAGACTAGTTGAAGGGAAGTGACGATGAGTGTTGGAAGTAGTTCCAAGATTGATATGATCATCATCGCACACTCCCTATACTTTCGGGATTAGTGTGGAACCTAAATAAGTGTTATTTGGTGTTGAGCATAAATATGATTTGATCATGTTTATTGCAATACGGTTATTCATTTAAGTAAGAGAATAAATTGTTGTTCTGCTTACATGAATAAAACCTTATATGGTTACACACCCAATGAAAATGGTTCATTGGATCTCGATCATAGTGATACACATATTCATAATATTGAAACCAAAAGATGCAAAGTTAATAATGATAGTGCAACTTATTTGTGGCATCGCCGTTTAGGTCATATTGGTGTAAAGCGCATGAAGAAAACTCCATCTTGATGGACTTTTGGAATCACTTGATTATGAATCATTTGATGCTTGCGAACCGTGCCTTTTGGGCAAGATGACTAAAACTCCGTTCTCGGAACAATGGAACAAGCTATCGACTTATTGGGGATAATACATACCGATGTATGCGATCCAATGAGTGTTGATGCTCGTGGCAAGTATCGTTATTTTCGACCTTCACAAGATGATTTGAGCAGATATGGGTATATCTACTTGATGAAACATAAGTCTGAAATAGTTGAAAGGTTCAAAGAATTTCAGAGTGAAGTGGAAAATCATCGTAACAAGAAAATAAAGTTTCGCGATCTGATCGTGGAGATGAATATTTGAGTTACGAGTTTGGTCTTCAATGAAAACAATGTGGAATAGTTTCACAGCTCACGCCACTGGAACACCACAACGTTATGGTGTGTCCAAACGTCAGAAACCGTACTTTATTATGATATGGTGCGATCTATGATGTATCTTACCGATTTACCACTATCGCTTTGGGGTTATGCATTAGAGACAGCTGCATTCACGTTTAATAGGGCAACCATCTAAATCCGCTGAGATGACACCGTATGAACTATGGTTTAGCGATAAACCTAAGCTGTCGTTTCTTAAAATTTGAGTTGTGATGCTTATGTGAAAAGGTTTTCACCGATAAGCTCGAACCCAAATCGGAGAAGTCGTCTTCATAGAATACCCAAAAGAAAATGTTGGGTACACCTTCTATCACAGATCCCAAGACAAGTTTTTTGTTAAGATGGATCCTTTCTAGAGAAGAAGTTTCTCTCGAAAGAAGTGAGTGGGAGGAAAGTAGAACTTGATGAGGTAATTGTACCTTCTCCCTTATTGGAAAGTAGTTCATCACAGGAATCAGTTCGAGTGATTCCTACACCAATTAGTGAGGAAGTTAATGATGATGATCATGAAACTTCAGATCAAGTTGTTACTAAAACCTCGTGAGGTCTTCCGAGTAAGATCCGCACCAGAGTGGTACGGTAATCTTATTCTAGAAGTCATGTTACTAGACCATGATGAACCTACGAACTATGAGGAAGCGATGATGAGCCCAGATTCCGCGAAATGGCTTGAGACCATGAAATCTGAGATAGGATCCATGTATGAGAACAAAGTATGGACTTTGATTGACTTGCTCGATGATCAGCAAGCCATGTTAAATAAATGGATCTTCAAGAGGAAGACGGACACTGATAGTAGTGTTACTATCTACAAAGCTCGACTTGTCGCAAAAAGGTTTTTGACAAGTTCAAGGTGTTGACTACAATGAGATTTTCTCAATCTGTAGCGATTCTTAAAGTCTGTCCGAATCATGTTAGCAATTGCCACATTTTATGAAATCTGGCAAATGGATATCAAAACTACATTCTTTAATGGATTTATTAAAGAAGAGTTGTATATGATGCAACCGAAGTTTTTGTCAATCCTAAAGGAGCTAACAAAATGTGCAAGCTCCAATGATCCATCTATGGACTGGTGCAAGCATCTCGAGTTGGAATACACGCTTTGATAAGTTGATCAAAGCATATAGTGTTATCTGAGACTTACGGTGAAGCCTGTATTTACAAGAAAGTGAGTGGGAGCACTACAGCATTTTCGATAAGTATATGTGAATGACATATTGTTGATCGGAAATAATGTAAAATTATTCGCAAAGCATAAAGGAGTATTTGAAAGGAATTTTTCAAAGAAAGACCTCGGTGAAGCTGCTTATATATTGAGCATCAAGATCTATAGAGATAGATCAAGACGCTTGATAAGTTTTTCAATGAATACATACCTTGACAAGATTTTGAAGTAGTTCAAAATGGAACAGTCAAAGAAAGAGTTCTTGCTGTGTTACAAGGTGTGAGATTGAGTAAGACTCAAAACCCGACCACGGCAGAAGATAGAAAGAGAATGAAAGTCATTCCCTATGCATCAGCCATAGGTTCTATAAAGTATGTCATGTGTATACAGATCTATTGCATACCCTACCACTAAGATTGGCAAGGAGTGCAATAGAGATCTAGGAGTAGATCAATGGACAGCGGTCAAAATTATCCTTAGTAGAATAAGGATATGTTTCTCGATTATGGAAGTGAAAAAAGTTCGTCGTAAAAGGTTACGCCGATGCAAGTTTTAACACTAATCTAGATGACTCGAGTCTCAATCTAGATACATATTGAAAGTGGGAGCAATTAGCTAGAGTAGCTCCGTGCGAGCATTGTAGACATAGAAATTTGCAAAATACTTACGGCTCTGAATGTGATGACAGACCTGCTGACTAAAATTATCTCACAAGCAAAACATGATCACACCTTAGTACTCTTTGGGTGTTAATCACATAGCGATGTGAACTAGATTCTGACTCTAGTAAACCCTTTGGGTGTTGGTCACATGACGATGTGAACTATGGGTGTTAATCACATATAGATGTGAATATTGTGTTGAATCACATGATGATGTGAACTAGATTATTGACTCTAGTGCAAGTGGGAGACTCAAGGAAATATGCCCTAGAGGCAATAATAATGTTATTATTTATTTCCTTATATCATGATAAATGTTTATTATTCATGCTAGAATTGTATTAACCGAAACATAATACATGTGTGAATACATAAACCTACAGAGTGTCACTAGTATGCCTCTACTTGACTAGCTCGTTAATCAAAGATGGTTATGTTTCCTAACCATGAACAAGGAGTTGTTATTTGATTAACGGGATCACATCATTGGTTGAATGATCTGATTGACATGACCCATTCCATTAGCATAGCACCTGATCGTATAGTTTGTTGCTAGTGCTTTTCTTCATGACTTATACATGTTCCTATGACTATGAGATTATGCAACTCCCGCTTGCCCGAGGAACACTTTTGGTGCTACCAAACGCCACAACGAATCGGGTGATTATAAAGGTACATTACAGGTGTCTCCGAAGGTACATGTTGGGTTGGCATATTTGAGATTAGGATTTGTCACTCCGATTGTCGGAGAGGTATCTCTGGCCCTCTCGGTAATGCACATCACATAAGCCTTGCAAGCATTGCAACTAAATGTGTTAGTTGTGAGATGATGTATTACGGAACGAGAAAAGAGACTTGCCAAGAACGAGATTGAACTAGGTATTGGATACCGACGATCGAATCTCGGGCAAGTAACATACCGATGACAAAGGAACAACGTATGTTGTTATGCGGTCTCGACCGATAAAGATCTTCGAGAATATGTAGGAGCCAATATGGGCATCCAGGTCCCGCTATTGGTTATTGACCGAGAGGTGTCTCGGTCATGTCTACATAGTTCTCGAACCCGTAGGGTCCGCACGCTTAACGTTTCGATGACAGTTATTATGAGTTTGATGTACCGAAGGTTGTTCGGAGTCCCGGATGAGATCACGGACATGACGAGGAGTCTCAAATGGTCGAGACATAAAGATTGATATATTGGAAGCCTATGTTTGACTCGGAATCACTCCGGGTGAAATTGGGAATTTTCGAGTACCGGGGTTACGGAACCTCCCGGGGGTCAATGGGCCTTGATGGGCCTTAGTGGGAAAGAGAAAAGGGGGCCATAGTGCTGGCCGCACCTTCCCCCCTTCCCTAGTCCTATTAGGACTAGGAGAAGGGGCGCCCCCCTTTCTCTCTCTCTTCCCACTTGGGAAAACCTAGTTGGACTAGGATTGGGGGGGAATCCTACTCCTAGTAGGAGTAGGAAACCCTGGTGCGCCTCCTCTCTCGGCCGGCCAGCCCTCCCTTCCCTCCTTTATATACAGGGCAGGGGGCACCCCATGACACACAAGTTGATCATTGAGATCGTTCCTTAGCCGTGCGGTGCCC
Source organism: Aegilops longissima (assembly GCA_021605205.1). Lineage (NCBI taxonomy): Eukaryota > Viridiplantae > Streptophyta > Magnoliopsida > Poales > Poaceae > Aegilops > Aegilops longissima. Next base: position 647,697,954 of record CM038678.1, on the reverse strand, counting down.
CTTCCACCAAACTACACCTCGAATATACCGCTGCGGAGCTTAGGCGAAGCCCTGCGCCGGTGGAACATCATCATCGTCACCACGCCGTCAGGTCTTGTGAAACTCTCCTCAACACTCGGCTGGATCGGAGTTCGAGGGACGCCATCGAGCTGAACGTGTGCAGAACTCGGAGGTGCCGTGACGCTCGGTACTTGGATCGGTTGGATCGGGAAGAAGTACGACTACTTCCTCTACGCTGCGTCAACGCTTCCGCTCTTTGGTCACGAGGGTACGTAGACAACACTCTCATCTCGTTGCTATGCATCACCATGATCTTGCGTGATCGTAGGAAAATTTTTGAAATTACTACGTTCCCCTACAGGACTTACTCGGGAAAGTAAGGCACGAGGAAGTTATCCTTATCTTGGTTTGCCGAATGACGCTTCGAGGTAAGAACTCGCGACTTGCCGGTCCCCAAAGACTGCCCAAGATCTTGGCACGCATGTAGAAGGGGTCGACTATCACGATGTCCGGGGTCTTGTCGCGAATGATCCGCATCTCCATACTCAGCGAAAATAGCCGAACGAAGGTGTAGTGCAGCGGATGAAGGTTCAACATAGCGTGGATGTCATCAAACCGCAGGACGATCGTACGCCCGATGGAGTTATCCACAAAGCCCTTGCCCTCTGGCACCTTGGCCACAAAAACCGGGTATGCCACATCCTTCTCTCTGAGACGCCGCTTCTCCAAAGAAAGAACACTGTCATGCAGACTCCTCATAGCACCGGTTGCAGCATTGAGCATATTTGTCGGTAGCATCGCCCTACCCGCCACATGCACCCTCCTCGAGATATCCTCGGTGAAGGTGGCCCGCCCCGAGCACGGATCGTACTCGGTGCGGCTGGCCCGCACCCTTGTTAGTCTTTATTTTGCGTGCCTTCTTCTTCTCCTGTAATGGGACCGAGTTCTGCTCACGCACCGCCTTCTTGAGTGTGTTGGGGCTGATAATATTTCGCACCTCGCCTATCCGAGGCTCGGTGAAGTCGGCAGTGGAGGCGTCTCTCGAGAGCTGAACGCGACGACGCGCTGTTGCAACTTGGCTTCTCCGCGGTACCAGCTAGATCGCGACGCCTTTTGTTGGGTTGGGTTCTTGAGAAGGAGGCCCCATGAAGTCGCCACCGCACCCATGATCGGCAAAGTAATCGATCGACGTTGGCAAATGTATCGTCGTCGCCGTCGTTCGATCCTGTGCCATATGCATGTTTGGATCCATGGCATAGGGATGTCCGCACCGCTATGGCGGTCGTGCCATGGGGCCGACTTAGCGGCAACACGATCGGGCGGTGTTGTCTTTGGGGTGGTGTCCCCCGCCCCCAAACGAATCTGGCTCTTCGGCCAAAGCAGGGGCCAGCTCAGGCAGGCGCTGAGGGTCATCACGTCATCATCGTTGGCCCCGACGGGTTGAATCGGAGGTAACAACTCGTCGCAGCCTGGCAGCACCCGAACCAGTTCAACCCTAAACAAGTTGGGTGGCATCTGGGTACCGTGGAACAAGGGGTTGCCCGTTGAACGATTTTGCCCTTGGCGACATCGACCAACTCATTGTTCACGAAGTGCAGGAGAGTGCACGGAACGTCGGCGGCACCCTGCGAAAACATGTAGGGCGTCAGGGATGCCCAGTCAAAGGCAAGGAGATGAAGTCCTCGACCGAGAGAGGCTTAATTAGTTACCGTGATGATGGCGTCGAGCTCGGCTAATGTCGAGGCACCGCCAACGGCGGGCGTGCAGTTGACGGAGGGGCCGCTTGCTGCAGAGGTGCCGGCCGGCGTACACCCGGGTGCATTAAGCTCCCGTGCCGGCGTCGGAGACACCAATGCCGCCTCCGCCGGAGACACCAATGGCCCCGCCATCGCATTCTTAGAGTTGCTGGCCGTGAAGCTAGGAATCGGGGGCGGCCCCTGTTTGCCGCCCGCAATCCACGCACTCAACCCCTGGATCAAGGTAGGCACAATGGCGGTGATCGTCGCTCCGAGTTGTTGTTGAACTTGCTCTTGGACAATCTCCGGAATCCGCGCCACCTGTGCCTTGAGTTCTTGAACCTCCGCGCCTGGCTTTCCGAGCTGGTCTTTTTCTCCTTCCGCACACCAGCGGTATAGTATGACCCCCATTAGGTGGACAAGCCTTTGCCGGCCACACGACCAGCTGACGTCGGCTTACTGAGCTTATCCTTGTTCTTCATTACATTCTACGCCCTATTTAGAGTGGTGTCCCAAGGGTTGCTCTTAGTCGACCCAGCGCCATCGCTTTCGATCGCTGCGGAAGGAATGTGAACCATTTAGAAATTTGGCTTCATTAATTAGAATGCAACCATATGGAGCTAATTACCCTGGGGTGGTATTCTTACTGTAACAACCTCAAGCGCCCTGGTCTTCGGATCCGTGGTAAGCTCCTTTGTTTTCGGTCCTTCTTGTACCGGGCCCCGACAAAGTTCTTGGTCTGCTTGTCGCCAGTATCATCAAGAGGGGCGGTAGGCCTTGCTCAAGACGCCCGCGTCCTCCTTGTCCCATATAGGCTCCTCCACTCTGAACCGCCGGGACCGAGTGTGTGTTCCCCTAAGTTCAGCTCCGCATTTCTTTCCCCATCGACTTGATTGGGAGTTTGCGGTGCTCGAGCAATTGATCTTGAAGTCGTTGTAGTCATCTTCGTGATCGAAGGATTTTTCTCCTTGATCTTCTCATAACTCTCACCTTTCTCGATCATTCTCTTCACATTGCTTTTCCAAGTAGACAGGGCCTTGCTCATCTTCGTGAGGGCAGCATTGTTCACTTTATTCCCTTTGAGGCTTGTGTTTTCAAAAGCAGCGGGAACTTGTATCGCTCGTGCAGCTTCGTGAAGAGGAGGTTGCGCAAATTCCCTCGGTCGGGATGCCTCGTGTTCTCGGTGTTGATCGAGACGGTGTTCGGAGAATGCACCCGAGCTGAAGCGAGTACCCTTGACTATTCGTCGGGCGCCGTTGGATTCCGTCGAGTCCACTTCAAGAACTTCCTCCTTGAGGGTGCGGAGCACGGTCGGCGCCGGTTCTTCCATTGCCTCTTCGTTGGCTGCCATCGTGCGCGCGCCGCCATCATCGATGGTGGCATCCTCGGCGGCACCATCGGTGGTGGCATATGGGGTCATCCTCGGCGGTACCATCGGTGGTCTCAGATCGTGGGGAAGGCGGCGTCCTCATACAAGTGAGGTTGTTCCTCCATCTCTCGGGACAACTCCTGTAAAGCGGCGTCGGCGGCGGGCAGCGGGCGGCGCATCGGGAGAGAGAGGGCGGCGTCGCGGCGTCGGGGCGACGGGCGGAGACGAGATTTACGAGGACGACGAGGCGGCGGGCGGCGGCGCCGGAGAGGAGAGGGCGGCGTCGGGGCATCGGGCGGAGACGAGGACGACGGGCGGCGTCGCGGCATCGGGGCGGCGTCGAGGCGGTGGGGCAGCGGCGTCGGGGAAGGGGATTGAGGGCGAGGGCGAGGGAGAGAGAGGGGATAGCTAGGTGGGCCGCCGGGGAGGAACTATGGACGGGGGCGGCACAATACTAATGGCGCACCACCCCTCGGTGCGCCATAAGTACATCCACACTAATGGCGCACCTCACCCTCGTGCGCCATTAGTATTTTTTTTTTATTTCTGCTCGAGCCAACAGTTATCTTCCACTGACCTGATCCACACCAAGTTCCTCTACTAGCTCGACCGGTCGCCAGCCAGTTCTCACACGAGGAGGTCCTGGTTCGATTCCTGTGCTCCACAATTTTTATGCATTTAAAATGTTGTTTGATACTTGTGTTTAAATATGTTCAAACTTGTTTAAATCATAACTATAATATTTTTTATAAGACAGTAATAATTTTTTGAAAAATATCATCAAACAGTAATGCCGGTGGAGCGGGGAGGTGCGTGAGGTGCGGGGGTGTGGCGGAGGTTGAGTAGGGAGGGTGCGGGGGTCGGTGGCGGGTTGAGTAGGGGAATCGAGGGTGCGGGGGTCGGCGGCAGTGGACCGAGGGGTGCTCGGCGTGGGGGACCGGATCTGGCGAGGTGGGATAGCGATCGAGATGGAGGGGGATCGAGATCGAGTGTCCATGAAATTTAAAAATATTCATGATAGTTCAAAAAGTGCCCATGAAATACAATCAAGAAATGAAGGCTACGATTTAAATACAATCGATCTTAGCTAGCTATCTGCTCACAATCTTCTTGCCCTTCTTTTTCGCAAATGGAGTTCTTACGTGGAACGGACGTCCTTTAGGTAGGGTGGTCCTGCTTCTTCTTGTGGTGTATGCTGCTACTTCATCATCGTCGTCATGTTCGATCCTCGGTCGCCAGATTTGTCAAGTCTTGCTCATTGGCTACTCCATCCATTCCGATGATCTTCCTTTTGCCTCTCCTCACGACAACACGACCGGGCTTTGACGGGTCGGGAATGAAGAAGCATTGGTCCACTTGGGAAGCCATACCCATGGCTCATTTTTGCGGTGACGTTATGCGCGCATGGTCTTGATTTGGCTTCGGGTATAACCATGGTGGTGAAATACCGGTCTTCTTTTAGTAGCTCTTCACCATCGACACGGAACATCGACCTTCTCTCCAACGTAGCTCAGCTCCCAGATCTCCTCGATCCTTCCGTAGTATCTGTCCTTGTCGTTACGGTGTAGGATTCCATCGTTACCCGGAGTTACGATAACCATCGCTCTTCATGTCCTTGTCCTCGGTGTAGAATGTGTAGCCGTTGATATCGACGCCTCATAGGTCATCAGGTTGTGCTCGGCGCCTGTGACAAGGTGAATATGAGTTGTTCTTCCGCGGAAGAATCTTCATGTAAAGGGTACGAAGCTTCGCTTGAACCAACGCGTGAAACATGAGTTGTGCTCTTTGAGTATATCTCCGTCCGTCCTCTGTTGGCCTCGGTCATTGTACGTCTTCTCAATAAAGGTTTTGTGCTCTACCACCCAAGGATCGACCACGTCTATGTGTTGTAGCGCAACTAGGTTTGCTCTTTCAAACTCGGTGAGTCGACCCTCGAAGTCGACATGCATTTCGCGACGACCCTCACGGTGACCCCATCCAGCGAGCCTGCCGAGGTGCTGCTGACGGCAGACCAACGGGTTCTCGATGCCTAGATAATTCGTGCGAGAGGAGATGCACTCTTGATCGAAAGCCCTCGCTATACTTCCCTCTCGATGTGACATGTTCGAACGTATCCTTTGATGACACCATTCATCCTTTCGAACGGCATCATCTTTGTGCAGGAACGTCGGCCCGAGTTGGATGATATCCTCCACGATATGGACCAGCAGATGCACCATAACGTCAAGAATGCGGGCGGAAGTACATCTCAAGCTCGCATAGTATCACCACGATCTCTTCCTGTAGCCTTCGAGTTGCCTCACGCCAATCGACTTCCGAGAGATGACGTCGAAAAAGTTGCATAGGCCAAATAGCGTTTCACGGACGTGCGCGCCCATGATCCCATGGATTGCAACTCGAAGTATCTGCTATCAGACGTGATACCGTCGTGAGACTTCATCCGCTGAACTTCGTCACTGGGTCTAGGTATCTCGCTTATCTTCCCAGCAGAATCAGAAGGAAGTTTTACTCCTAGGAGGCAGGTGAAAACTGCTCGATCTCCTCGACTTAGAGTAAAGCACGCGGAGGGTAGTCATTTCCGGTCTTCTTGGCCTTTTTGCCTTTGCGACGACTTTCTGTGTCTGCTTCGCCTCATCATCATCATCATCATCATCATCATCATCATCATCATCATCATTAGCGTGAAGCTCCTGCCTGATGCCCATTGATTTCAAGTCTGCCCTTGCTTTTGGCCCATCTTTGGTCCTCTCTGGCATGTTGAGCAGGGTACCAAGCAGACTCGCGACACGTTCTTCGTGATATGCATGACATCAAGGCTGTGAGGCACATGGTGGATCTTCCAGTACGGCAAGTCCCAGAAAACAGACCTCGTTTTCCATACCTTCAGCAGCGGCTCTGGCGCCTTTCGCTTCTTTCCCGTCTCTGGCGCCTTTTGCTTCTTTTCGGCGGCAAGGCAGTCTTTCCAATTTTTCAACAACTTGTCTATTTCACGCCGCCTCGCACACAGGCGCTGGGTTCGGTTTCACCATCGAACAGATCCTTGCGCTTCCTCCACGGGTCATCGTCGCGAAGCCACCTTCGATGTCCCATGAACACGGTTTTCAAGACCTGGGATCTCTATCTAGCTGGCGTCGTTGTGTCATCCATGCACCTTACGATCCGGAAAATCCGTGGACTACCTGCCCGCGAGATATCCGTAATCGAGATAGTCGTGCACCGTCGTGAGCAGTGCGGCTCTCATAGGGAAATATTCTTTCTCTGCGGCCCCACGATTGGCTGGCGTTTTCCACAGCGTGTCAAGCTCCTCTTTCAGCAGCCCTAGATACAGATTGATGTCGTTCCTGGTTGTTTCGCCCTTCAATTAGCATACTCATGTGAATGTACTTCCTCTTCATGCACAACCAGGGGGAAGGTTGTACATCCACACAAACACAGGCCAGGTGCTATGTGTGCTTCTCCGCTGCCAAACAGATTGACTCCATCGGTGCTCGCTACCAGCATGATGTTCCTTGGATCGCTCCCAAATTCCGAGTCTTGAAGTTCAACGCTACACTCGCTCGCATCCTTAGGGTGACTCAGCATCTTGTCTTTTTATCTATCTCCGGATCATTTGCGTCATCTTCTCGCTTCTCCTCCCTATCCGCGTGCCAACGCAGGAGCTTTGCTACCTTAGGGTCCGCGAAATACCGCTGCAGACGAGGAGTGATCAGAAAGTACCACACCACTTTTCGAGGAGCTTTCTTCCTCTTCTTGTATCGAGTGACGCCGCACACCGGACATATGGTAGACTCCGAGTGCTCGTCCCGATAAATGATGCAATTGTTCATGCACATATAGTATTTCACGTGCGGTAAATCGAGAGGACACACGATTTTCTTCGCCTCCTCTGTAACACCCCGGTAGTTCAACTACAGTAACCTCACACTAATGGTGCCATGTCATCAAGTTTGACTAAGCCACATTGCCACTTGAGAAAAATCAAATCCAAATTCCTTTTGAAATACAAGTCAAATTCTTATTTCTTTAGTCCGTCAAATAAAAATGTTCGATGGGTTGCAAGTATTCGCCAAGTAATTGTCATGAAGAAATCAACTCAAATTGGATTTTTATTTTTCCCATGGCAATATTTTGGTGGACCAACAACGTTTAATTTGGTCGTTCAAATTCCAACATATATTCTTACTTTTCCCAAACCACAAGAAACTTTGTGTGTGGCCCTATGCTAACGTACTGTATTTATGTGCCAAGTTTTGTTTATAACAAAAATCGTTTGCTCACTCAAATAAATACCAAGTTGTAGCTAGAAATAAAAAGCAACGGTGTAAGTATGAAGCAGTAAAGATAATAGGAAAGTAAAAGGCCCCTACTGTGGACTGGGCCGTAAGACCACAGTGCAAGGCCCCAACCCAGTACCCCTCATCCTTTTCCTCTGTACACTGGGGATGGCGTGGCGGGCATCCACCCCGCCATGGCCACCGATGCCGCCGCTGTCATTCATCCCGCGGTCGAGGGGATGGATAAGAGCATCCCCAGAGCCCCCTCGACCAAACCCTAGGTCCCCCATTCCCCTCCCTCACTTGCCCCCTTCATTTTCTTCTTGCCCGTGGCGCTCATGGCTGCACCGCCGTCGTACGCGCAGCCACCGAACGCCCCTCGCCGCCTCTCCATGTCCAGAAGCTCTGCGGGGGTCGGCTTCATTGACTACAACTCCGGATCGGAGCTGGGAGGCCGCCACCCCATCGTCGACTACATCTTCTTCCCCAACTACGACCGCCACTGAACTCCGTCGATTTGCACTGCTCCGCCCCGTCCAAGGCCTCCCCGACCACACCTCCGAGTTCGCAGTGAGCTCATCCCTCAAATCCTCCTTTTTCCCCTTCGATCTGAACAGCGTAGGGCGCCGTCACCGTCGTGTCCGAACTCGCGCGTACGCGTACATGCGTGTAGTTGCCGTTCTGCTACTGCCGCGCCTGCTGTTGTGTGCCGCTGGAGCTACTCGGCTTGCTGCTGTTACTGCCTTCAGCCACGCCGGCCCTCGCCCGGCCGCGGCGCCCCGCCCACGCGGCTCCGCTCCCAGCGCACTGCCGTCCCTGGCCGTGAACCACACCGCACCGGCCGCGCGCTCCCCGCCACTGCGTGCCCGCGCCACGGCTCTGCTCATCACTCCTCTACATGTACTGCTATTAGCTACTGTACATGTTGCTAGCTTTCCTATTTTCACAATGACTAACCCCCTTGACAGCCTCTGATCAGCGGTTAAACAATTACTAACAGGCCTAAAAATAATATAAGTAGAAAGTATACATGACAAACTTCATTTTATCCAACTGGACCAAATCTATTTGATGATTAGATTAAATCCTACAAAAATCACAAAATGACATCTTATGTTATTAACTCCTAGCCTACTAACTTGTGTGTGTTCGTGTGTGTGCAGGGCTGTGCCACGGCCGGCCCTTATTTAATTAGTCTAGGCTTAGTTAGAAGTACTACTAGTTTAGTGCTAAGTTAATCTAGTAGTAGATGACATGTAGCCCCCATTAAATAAGTTAGATTTATTTATTTGTTTAGGTAAATAGTCTATGACATGTGGGCCACACCTGCCCTTTTGACTAGTCAAATTGACTTGGTCAATTCGGCTTAATCTAAATATAAAAATTTTAGAATATGTTTAAAACTTAGAAAATTCATAGAAAATAAACCGTAACTCGGATGAAAATGTTTTCTACATGAAAGTTGCTCAGAAAAATCCAACGAATCCGAATACGCGGTCCGTTCATCTGTCACATGCCTCTAGCATGCTGAACATGGAACATTCTCCCTCCGGTCATCTGTCTGACACAGGTCCGGAACCGGGAATACATTCCCGGTTGAATTCCCCCTTCACCTATATCGTGTAGCCATGCGTTAGGTCACACCCGGCGCAGCATATTGCCATGTTACGCTTTGTGATGCTATGTTGCTTTATATTTACTGTTTTTCTCCTCTTCTCCCGGTAGACCCGAGACCGATGTCGATGCCCTGTGATCGACTACGGCGACGACGACCCTCCTTCTTGTCGAGCAACCAGTGCAAGCCCCCCCCTTTGATCATCCCGATATCGCCCATTCCATTCTCTCATGCTTGCATTAGATTTTGCTATTGTTATTGTTTGCTCATATTCTCGCCGCATAGCCTGCTTATTGTAACCTGCTATTGTTACCTACCGCTATCCTAAACTGCTTAGTATAGGTTGGTTAGAGACCCATCGCTGACCCCCCACCTTGTCCTTGTTGCCCCGCTTCATCATCGAAGACCCGCTCAACGGGATCGAAGACCAGGCCCCGCACCGCACATCACTTCCCTTAGTTGCTCGACACTCTTTGGGTTACTATCGAGTACCGAGGGTGAGACCTCATCAAGACTTCGATGTTAACCCTGTAGTGTAGTTATTGGTCGTGGTCATCGAGGGTGATTTCCTCTTTAACCACTTCGATCGACACGTCGTGCAACCCTCAAGTGTGGACCTCGAGGGTGATTCCTCTTACGTTCACCTTGATGATTACATCTAGTGGAATTCATCGGGGTGATTCCTCGGTTTTCCTTAATGTTTGTACACGGATACTTGGACTTTACCAATGTGACTTGGAAAGTCGGGTCGACTTCGAGGGTACCGCGCGAGCTTAATTGCAGTGATGGAGAGCAGGTTGACACGGAGGGTGCCGCAAGATAATTACGAGGCGTGGCGGGCATTCCTAGCCCTTGCCGCAAGTCCTCGAGACGGGCAACGGGTCACATCTTTCGTGAGTCTCGCTTGTTACCGCGTTCCTAATCCACTACGATTTGGATATTTGATCCGAGGGCCTCGGCCCGATAGCACTAACCATCACGTGGGCATAGTATGGGCGTTACTGCGTCGTATACATCAGCGAAGCTTAATAGACGCGCCGATCGAGCGGGCGCCGGGTTGGACTGGTAAGCTCCTCGCCTTTTTAGGAAGGTAGCTAGGTCTCGCTCACCGGCGCGACATAACGTCTTGAGGAGTTCCCGGGATGGCCCATGACCCCGGGGCATAGGTTTAGTCCGCGTCTGGCCTCTCTATTAAGCCTAGGTCGGGTTGCGGCGATTGTTTGGCCGAGGCGGGCATGACCACGAAAGTGTGTCCGCCGGAGTTAAGCGAGCGTGGTGGGTAAGTTGGTGCACCCTGCAGGAAGAAAACATCTATCGATAGCACGTCCCTACGGTAACGGACACTTGGAGTTGTATCCCGATCGATACAACTAGAACTGGATACTTGAGATGAGACATGGATATGAGCAATGGATTGCGATGAGAATTGGATTGTGATGATAATGGATAGTATGGCTCGGGATTGCTTTCGCGGGAATCGAGAAAGGATCTCCGCCGAGGTTGATAACACTACTACTACTTTACTTTATGCTACTCTACTCCTTCCGGTTCTTTGCAAGATGGTGGTTTCGGAAGATGCTAGTCTTTGATAGGACTAGGCCTTCTCTCTATTCTCGCATTTCGCAGCCCATCCACATATCAGCCTTCCTTTGATAATGTTGCATATGTAGTGTAGATCCTTGCTTGTAGTACTTTGGATGAGTACTCGCGGTTGCTTTGCTTTCCCTTTCCCCTTTTTTTTCTTCTTTTCGGTTGTCGCAACAGATGGTGGAGCAAGATCCGCAGCGACACCACCGGCGACTACTACTACCCCGAGGGTACCTACTACTGTGGAGGCCGTCGGCGACCAGGAGTAGTTAGGAGGCTCGAGCAGGAGGCCTTGCCTTTCCGATCGTTGTTGCTTTTTGGTGCTAGCCTTCTTAAGGCAAACTTGTCTAACTCATGTACGTACTCAGATATTGTTGCTTCGCTGACTCTTGTGTATTCGAGCTTATGTATTCGAGCCTCGAGGCCCCGGCTTGTAACATAAAGCTTGTATTATTTTAATTTGTGTCTAGAGTTGTGTTGTGATATCTTCCCGTGAGTCCTTGATATTGATCGTACACATTTGCGTGTATGATTAGTGTATGATCGTACACATTATTGTAGGGAGAACAACATAGATATAGCTTCCCCCCTTACTTACCTATTAAAACAAGGTAATTTAACCACTTAATTTGAATGAATCTATGGTAGAAATGAGGTGAAAAAGAGGAGGCACCCGAGACAAGGAGGAGGTGGAGAGAATAAAGTGGGGAGAAAGTGAGTGTGGGTAGGAGAGGCTGTCCAAAATATCTTGTTGCTGCTTCACTTACTAATGGCGCACAAAGACTAAATGCGCCATTAGTAATCAGTTACTAATGGCGCACCTTACGGCGGTGCGCCATTAGTAGTTTACAAAAAAAAAAAACAATACTAATGGCGCACTGATCAGCAGTGCGCCATTACTAGTTTAAACTAGTAATGGCGCACGGTTGATCAGTGCACCATTAGTAGTATTACAAAAAAAAGAAATAAAAAATATAATAAAAAAAACAACATTGGTGGCGCACTTTCGGACGAGTGCGCCATTAGTAGTTATCTGGATGCGCCATTAGTATGTTTGGACAGGCGCACTAGTTCAAAAAAAAATTGATACTAATGACGCATCATTTGCCTGGTGCGCCATTAATATATATTAATGACGCACCAACTGTCTGATGCGCCATTAGTGTCAATCCCATCTATAGCCCTTTTTCTAGTAGTGCATGCTACAGGTCCCAAGGCATCAACTTGTGGCTGCTTGTGACATTCTCTGTGCGTGAAAAACCAACATGTTCATCTACCAGAAATACTACTTACGCAGAGGCAGTGCTACTGGAGTACGATAGTTCATATATTTTCGAATCTTTCAATGGTTGTCGAGCGCTGCATCTACTAATCCATCAAGCCATCACATCAAACCAGCCCGTATCCAAGTAAAACCGGCCGCTGAGCCCGCTGAACTGTTAAGTCGCCGCAGCTGTACCATAACCCGGACGTGCACGGGTCAAATCTGCCACAAAACCGGACTCTGTTTTGTTGCCAAGTCGTCCAGGGTCTCGTATCGGGTCGTCTACGCCTCTGAGTCGCCAGGATCAAGACTCGCCAAATAAAGCTGCCACCTCATGTGATCCGTAAAAACGAGTAGATCCCGGTGACCGCAGAAGGCATATCAAGTTAATCTATGTCCAAGTCAAACCCAGTATAAGACTCGAGACCTGGGGCCAACACGGCCTTGACCCGCTCGGCACCCACTTCTGCCGCAAGTCGTAGTAAACCGCCGTCGCCCCTTGCCGGGTCAACCGCTCGCTAGCGTGCCTCCGTCGACCGGCCTGAGCCGCCCCGGCCTCGACTCGAACCTCAAGTCACCTCCCCCACGACCCGGACTCCTCCATGAAGCCCGGCTGACTCGCCTTCAACTGCTTACAGCCAATTTCCATCGCCCTGAGCCTGCGCCGGCAGACCGCCGCCTCCGCGCTCAAGATGCTCGCCGGCTTGCCGCCCTCGTCAACCTCCGCCACGAATCATCACCCATGGAAACTGTTTCTGCTTTGGCCTCATTGCCACCCTTACAAGTTGTTGGCATGGCCTCACTTTCAAGTGGCCGGTGTGGCCTCACTTTCAACTGTTGATTCGCCGTAACCCGGTCTCCCCCGCCGGGTTACCAATGTTTACCCCGCTGGCTTACTACCTCTCTGAGCGGCCTCATCTTACCACCGTGAGTCGCCGCTGTGTTTTTGTCCGGCTGGGCCGCCACACCTTCGATCTGCACGGTCACGGTCTTGACTCGGCCCCGCTTCACGGTGCCTCTCCATCAAATCCGCTGCGAGCTGCCCATCTCCATCAATCCGCTGCTTCGCCCAAACTCAAGCAGGCCATCCCGTTGCCGCCAAACGCCTGCACCCCGTGCTTCCGGGTTGCCTCGCGTCGAGCTCTCACTGAAATAAGCTGATCCCGCACGTGAGTCGCTTCTGCGTACGGCTTTGTATACTCGACGTCCGCGCGCTGTTGCCGGGTCACCGTGCGCTCGCGTGCTGCCTCAACCTGCGGCTGTCTTCCCTGCCGCTTCAGCTGCCATCCGTTACGGCGTCGCCTCGGGCCGGTCCTGTTGCCTCGCCGTACGACCTCTCCCCCGCAGCACCGAGCTGCCTCCGCCTCGCTTCACCTTTGCCGTGAGCTGCGGCTCCGGCGTGTAACTATGAGGGAGCGAAGCCCGCGATCTGTGCGTCTGACTGGCTGCACTACGCTCTTGTGCTGGGTACTGAGTGGTGGCTTGTGCTTTGGAGGCGTCAAAGAGAAATCACCTACTGATGCTACTGTCCGGAATCTGTCCATTAACGCAGTTTTAGAATACATGGATCAGAATTAGCTGCAACTAGCGCAAAGTCTGACATGTCCTCCAAGTCAGAACTTGTCACTGATGCCTCATTAACTAGTAGTTTTGAGGAGGTTACAGGTAAATTTCTAAGGTTGATGGAGTTGCTGGAGACAACAGCATTATATGGTCAAATTAGTCAACCCAATCAGTGCGTTGTGAAGGTTTTTTGGAAAGGGTCTACAAGATGTTATCCATGGATTATTTGGCTGGCAAGGACGCCTCTCTACAACCATAGAAGATTTCTAGAGATGATTATTAGCAATGCTTGGGATTTTAACCATCACCTGGAGGAGGGTATCTGCAGTGATGGATTATATAAAACAACAGAATATACCCGAAGATGGAAAATTGCTGCCTATTGGTCATTCTACGTGAGGGGTGAAAACCACGGATTTGTATGAGACCTCAAGTTGCGAAAAGGGACAGAGGTTGGCTCAAGCTATATGATCAGATGTTTTGCTATTACGGCCAATTCACAACAGCAGCTAATTATGCCTTGTCGCAATAACTGGCTCGACAACCCATAGAAACATCAGGTGCATCCTCCTTACGTATTTTATCAGCACATCTTATTTAAGAACAATTATTCTAGTCTATGGAATTGTTTCGCACGATAATTGTTCATCACGAATGAGGCGTTATACTGCGGGTATGAAGCACGCGCTGGCAATGTTCCGTAGTGACGTTTTCGTCCGTGCCACACTACCCGGTAAATGAACGTGCGCAAGTCGCCGCTCCTATGGCCTGGTCTACATCAACTAGCCGGGACTGCGTCTGTGATTGACTCGCGCGTCCGCACCGGCTTACAACGCCACGGATGACTCGCCCGTCCGCTCTCGTGGTCGGTTCACGCGTCTGCACCGGTTTACAACAAGGAGGATAACTTGCTTGTCCGCACCGGCATACAACGCCGTGGCCGACTCATCTATATTACCTATGATGCTGCGGTCATTTTTACCGTCCTTCTCTCGCAGCCTGGTCTACATCAACACACCGGGCCGCACCTATCTGCATGAGCTGTTTATTGAGTATGAGCAAGTCACAGCTTGGGTAGCCCGGTTTTTCTTTCAACAAATTGGAGACAAATTATCATATTCTATCAACCGTCGTCTGCACTGGGTGGCTCAATGGGCAGGCGCACAAGTCGCCGCCACTATAGTTTGTTTAACTTCAAATCGCCAGTTGGAAGGAACCATTGGCCGAGTTGCTGACACGGCTCGTACGGGATCATTTATAACCCACCGTAGTCACCTCAACTTTCTATGGATTCACATCGAGTTATCAACATCAATGATATACACCTTCTGCTATGGTCAAACACGGAGAATCTCAAAGTCACCTTAAGACTAGGGGGCTACAATGATATGACTCAGCAAATATTGCCAGTTTTCAGTGAAGTCAAGAACCCCAGGAGGATTGGAGGGAAAGATAACCCGATCCCGGAGGCTATTACCATGTTGATGAAAATTTGAGGGTCGTCAGAAATTTCCAGTTCAAAAAAAAAGAATTAACTTCTCGCAAGTTCGAGTTTAAAGGCCGTCAGAAAAATTTCGGCTGAAAATAAAGATTCCGGTTTAAGGTCCGGTTCAAGGGAAAGATGTCTCGCATACAGCTCTAACGCTCTCAATATCCGGTTCAAAATCCCGGTTCAAGAAGAACTTATCTCTTGCAAAAAGTTAAAGGTTGCCAAAGAGGACCTGCTGCCCTGACGCGCGGTTCAAACATGGGTATCCCGCCTTATTGGCTTATCATATTATTGGTTACATGGGGGCTTCAGCTGACAAAGCGGAGTTCTGTCCATTAATCCGGCTATCACGCCACAACAAAGCTTGGGAGCTTCACACCCAAGGGGCCAAAGAGAGTCTTGTTGCTACGCACAGCTCAAACATAGGAACCCACTGAGCACATCTCACAAAGTTACTTGGGGGCTCTTTGTGCAACGCAACAAAGAGTTTGAAAGGACCCTTGTAATATGCTATCAAGCACGGCTTGGAAGCCTGGTGTATTCACCTAAAACCCCAGGTTAACCTGCCTTCATCAAGTAAGCCACTCCTATCCAGGTAATCCTGGCATGATCCATCGAACGTTTGACAAGTCAATCTTATACAGACACTGAACTTGTCAAAGTTAAAATGACGATTGGTTAGTTGGAGGTCCATCTTAAAAGGCTTTGACAAATGGTTTAACTTAGCGGCCTGGCAGCCCATGAAAAGCCTCGAATTTGGGCCTGGCAGCCCTTGAAAAGCCTCGACTACATGGTTTTTATTTGCCTTTGTCAAGATTTTTCTCTTTTGATAAATTTTATGTTGAACCGGCGTCTATTGACCCGACATGACTATCAGTCATCAAATTAACCCGGTGTTCATTAACCCGGCTCGACTTTCAACTACAAGTTGTCAGTACATAATCACTTATAATCTGGTGTTTATTGACCCGACCTGGCTTTGGACTATAAGTCGCCAGTATATATTTGGATTGCGCCATTGGAATCATGCGCTTTTAAATCATTGGGTATATTATTCAAATCTTTAATAGCCAACATGGCTGGATTTTTATTATGGTTATCAATAACCAGTATTATGATTAAGGTTTTCAAAGTCGCTTTAGCGCAATGGCTATCATATTATCAATGGATATGATTGAAGGAATAGTCCCGAGTTGCTGTAAGCTTACGACCCGACACTTGGGGGCTACATTATTCAAGTTGAGATTACATCAAATGTGCAAGTCCCATGTCACTGCCAGCATGCACCATGGCACTTGGGGGCTAATGCAAAGTCATTGTTTGTTCACCTTATTGAAGACCCGACTCATCACATCGTAATGAGCCGGCCCTTGGGGGCTACCAATTGCTCCTGTAAACAATTCAAGGTACAAAGCTTTTTATTCATTATATTGAAGGGTCCACTGCTCAGTTGGTAAAGCACAAGGCTCTTAACCTTGTGGACGTGGATTCAACCCCATGATGGGGGTTACATCATATGATGTTATTTTCATTGAAGCATATATTAAGTCCCAGCTCAATATTATCTTACTGAGCCGGCCCTCGGGGGCTATACATCATTGCTCAAATCTACATGATTATATTTACAAAGTCCCTACTCATTATTGCATAATGACCCAGCCCTTGGGGTCTACACTGGTTGAAGTTTTTATGAGCATAAGGCAATTTCAAGTCCCAGGTTGCTGCAAGCATGAAAACCCGGCACTTGGGGGCTACATAATATGGAGTATTTAGTTTTTACTAGTGACTGAGATGAATAACATGGATTTCTTCAAAGTGGCGGTAATTATATGGAAACAAGTCTCAAATCATCACTTTGTTCTGTTCAAGACTTGGGGGCTACAGGTAATATGGATATAAGAGAGAAATATCTTCCAATT
The DNA here is from genome assembly GCA_021605205.1 of Aegilops longissima. Taxonomy (NCBI): domain Eukaryota; kingdom Viridiplantae; phylum Streptophyta; class Magnoliopsida; order Poales; family Poaceae; genus Aegilops; species Aegilops longissima. Next base: position 647,681,138 of record CM038678.1, on the reverse strand, counting down.
TTTAGTTTTGAGCTAACCAGGTTGACCCGGCGTCACCAACAATTGTTGACCCGGCGTCACCAATCATGATGGCCTGGTGTCTGCAACAATCATGACAGGAATTATCAGTTTTTGTAAACCGGCAAGTTCTACATTCTTAAACCGGCTAAAGATCAGAGGAGTATATTTCAAAGACCAATATTTTTGTTAAGCATTGGGAGCTGAGTCAAAGAAATTATTCTTCACAATATTTCTCTGTGACAAACCAATGTCAGCAAATTGATTATGAAGCTGGCCTATTAAACCGGATTTTCTAGAAGAAGGAAGTGACAAGGACTTAAGGATGATCAGGATCAGTTTAACATGGATAAATCCAAACTAAACTAGGGGCTAATGTCGGGGATATACCCTGCGGTATGACTCGGCCGGAGTCATAATCCGGCTGGGACTTGGTAAACCGGCAAGTGTTAACCGGCAGACAGTTAAGACAGATGGCTAAGATAGACGGTAAACCGGCGAGTGTTAAACCGGCAGAGTTAAGACAGATGGTAGCAGTGGTAGGTGTTAAGTCAATCATAACCCGGCAGACCATGTTAAACCGGCTGACCATGTTAAACCGGCATACAATGTTAAACCGGTAGACAATGTTAAACCGGCAGACAATGTTAAACCGGAAGACCATGTTAAACCGGCAGACGTTAAGAAGCCCAGGAAGGGAAGTCAAAATAGTTTAAGTCTTAGTCCGAGATGGAATCTACATGTAACCCGCCCCTTTAACTTATATAAGGAGGGGCAGGTGACAAGCAAGAAACAATCTCCAGGGCTGGACACAACTAGAGGAGAGCCGGTTTACGGCGACTCCCTCGTGATGATAATGAGATCTAGCCTCAAAAAACATGTAGGGTTATTACCGGATGATGTTTCCCGGGGCCCGAAGCTGTCTAAATCCTTGTCTTGTGTTGCATCTCTCGATTCCGCTCGACCCCTCTCAAGCTACCACATAGATGCGTTGGCCTCACAACTAAGTCCTCACACTAAGGACATCTGACGTGTTAATTCCACGACAACAAGGGTGAAGTGGGGGAGAGGAAAACGAGAGGCAAATGGCAAATAATGTAATGCGAGGGAGAAGAGTTTGTGATGGTTACTTGGTATGTCTTGACTTGTGCGAAGACCTCCCCGGCAACGGCGCCATAAATCCTTCTTGCTACCTCTTGTGCAGTGCGTTGGTTTTCCCTTGAAGAGGAAATGGTGATGCAGCAAAGTAGCGTAAGTATTTCCCTTAGTTTTGAGAACCAAGGTATCAGTCCAGTAGGAGGCTACACGAGTCCCTCGTACCTACACAAAGAAAACAAGAACCTTGCAACCAACGTGATAAAGGGGTTGTCAATCCCTTCACGGCCACTTGCGAACGTGATATCTGATAGAGATAATAAGACAAGATAAATATTTTTGGTATTTTTATGATATAGATTGGAAAGTAAAGATTGCAAAATAAAGTATATAGGAAACTTATATGATAGAAAATAGACCCGGGGGCCCTATGTTTCACTAGTGGCTTCTCTCAAGATAGCATAAGTATTACGGTGGGTGAACAAATTACTGTCGAGCAATTTATAGAATAGTGCATAGTTATGAGAATATCTAGGCATGATCATGTATATAGGCATCACGTCCACGACAAGTAGATCGAAATGATTATGCATCTACTACTATTACTCCACACATCGACCGCTATCCAGCATGCATCTAGCGTATTAAGTTCATAAGAACAGAGTAACGCATTAGGCAAGATGACATGATGTAGAGGGATAAACTCAAGAAATATGATATAAACCCCATCTTTTTATCCTCGATGGCAACAATACAATACGTGCCTTGTTGCCCCTGCTCTCACTGGGAAAGGACACCACAAGATTGAACCCAAAGTTAAGCACTTCTCCCATTGCAAGAAAGATAAATCTAGTAGGCCAAACAAAACTGATAATTCAAAGATACTTGCAAAGATAACCAATCATACATAAAAGAATTCAGAGGAGATTCAAATATTTGTCATAGATAAACTTGATCATAAACCCACAATTCATCGGATCTCGACAAACACACCGCAAAAAGAGTTACATCGAATAGATCTTCAAGAAGATCGAGGAGAACATTGTATTGAGATTCAAAGAGAGAGAAGAAGCCATCTAGCTAATAACTATGGACCCGAAGGTGTGTGGTAAACTACTCACAACTCATCGGAGAGGCCTTGGCGTTGATGTAGAAGCCCTCCGTGATCGATTCCCCCTCCGACGGAGCGCCGAAAGAGGCTCCAAGATGGGATCTCACGGGTACAGAAGGTTGCGGCGGTGGAAATAGGGTTTCGTGGTGCTCCTGGATGTTTTCGAGTTACGTTGATATATATAGGCGAAGGAAGTCAGTCAGGGGAGCCACGAGGGGCCCACGAGGGTGGGGGGCGCGCCCGGGACCCTCGTGGCCGCCTCGTCTGCTTCTTGACGTCCACTCAAAGTCTCCTGGATTGCGTTTGTTCCAAAAATAACTCTCCCGAAGGTTTCATTCCGTTTGGACTCTAATTGATATTCCTTTTCTGCGAAACACTGAAATAGGCAAAAAAAACAACAATTTGGGCTTGTCCTTCGCTTAGTAGGTTAGTCCCAAAAATGATATAAAAGTGTATAGTAAAGCCCATAAACATCCAAAACTGGTAATATAATAGCATATAACAATCAAAAATTATAGATACGTTGGAGACGTATCAAGCGCCGGTCTCGATGTCGGTCTCAGTATCCGATGTGACAGGTGGACCCAGCAACATCAACCGTTGATCGTCGGCTTCCCTCAAAAATTCGTCTGCCGCCAAGTAGACGTTGTCGCGGTCACCAGAACCTGTCCTTCATCGTTGCTAGCCATGTTTCCTACGATTAAATCTAGTCAATTAATTCTAGACCTAATAAAATGAATAATGACATAAAAAGGCCTATGCTTTGCAGGAACATTGACTCCTTCCCGGTGCGGCAAATCCCGAGCACTCAATATGTCCTAGTTTGTAGCACAAGTCATGCCGAAATTCACGGAAAATTTCGGCATGACCTTTGCTAGAAAGTGGAAAAATCGAGAACCTGAAATTTGCCGGAGCGGAAATGAATCAACATTCCGACAAAACATAGGCCACTCGGCTTCATTCCCTGGAAACAACAAAAGGCCACTTGGGCACAATCGAACCACTTCTATGTTGCATATAACGGGACCACTTAAGAATATGTACATGAGAAACTACAATAGTAGATAAACATGTGCAAACACAATTGAGGAATTTGCATATATCCTGACCACTTCAATATTGCATCTCCTAGCGTTTGACACTTCAAGAAAATCTACACAAATCTCATGGTCCCTCGAACTCAATTCAAAAACTAAATATAGATTATATTTAGTTAACTACTGAACTAAACTTTACTCTAAACTAAACCCTACTGCCCTAATTAACATCTAGTTAGACAAACTCAATTAAAAAACTAAACCATACTGAACTAATTAACATCTACATTATCTACTACTTAACATCTATTATTACCCTAACTAAAAAACATCTACTATTAACCATACTGCCCTAGTTAACTAGTATCATCACTACTACTAATTAACATCTACTACTACTACTACTAAAATCATTATCTATGAACCCCACTACTAATTAACATCTACTACTACTTCTAATTAACATGGCGTAAGAAGAAAAGCAGAGAGGGAGGGGTGGGGAGGGGTGGTGGGGCTTCTGAGAGGGAGAGACGGTGGCGGGGAGGTGCTCGGCGTGGAGGTAGGGGCGGCGAGGGCGGGCTCGGGATCGGGAGGCGGCGGTCCTTGGCGGGCTCGGGCGGCGGGTGAGGTCGAGGGCGGCGACAGTGAGGTTGAGAGCGGCAGGCGGCATGGTGGGTGAGGTTGAGGGCGGCCTCGGGCGGCGGCGGTGAGGGCATGCTCGGTCTCGGGTGGCGCGATCGACGGCGGCGACAGAGGAGTTGGGGGACAGGGGGAGAGGGGGGAAAGGTGGACTTAGCAAAATTTTGAGCCCGCGGGTGGTTAAGTCGAACTAGCAGTAGCGCTGTTTTGGAAACACACTATAGCTAAGTTAGCTATATCGTGTTTTAGCAAAACACGCTACTGCTATAGGAAGCAGTTATTTCTTTTGTTTATCCTTACATTTTCTTTTTTTTTTCCTTTCTATGTTTCCTACTTCTTTCATTTTCATTTACTTTTATGTTTTTCTCATTTTTCTTTTCTTTCTTAGCAGTTGCGCTCTACGCAGGAAACGCGCTGCAACAACGACCATAGTGGTAGCACACTTTACGCGAAATCGCTACTACTATTCCTAGCCTACCGCCAACATATTGGGAATTATAGTGGTAGCACTTTTTGCTGCACACACGCTACTGCTATAGTTGTAGCTATAACGCGCTTTTCTAGAACGTGCTACTATAAAGTAGCAGTAGTGCCGTATGTTAACCAGTGCTACTGCTATACCTCTGTGTATAGGCTTTTCCCTAGTAGTGTAAATTAGATTGAACCAGTGGTGCTCGATGGCAACATGAGGATTTGGTATACCAGTTCGCCCTTCTGCCAAAGGACTACGTCTGGTTTGAGGGGCTGTGACTTAACACGGAAGATAAAGTCTCTTTGCCCTATTCTTCTTCAACTCGGAGCTTATCAGACTCCAGTTGATTACACTCGTGGTAGATACTTGTCGGTGATCTCCAAACCTTCAGTTGACCTTCGCGAACCACAATCACTCTTGGTTGCAGAAGATCTAGCTCGGCGAAGACAACAACTCTTCAACACTCGAGCCGAAACCTATTCGTCTAGAGAGTGCGCAGATCTCAAGAGTAATAGGTACAAGAACTCTCACTCAGTACTACTGTGATGCTAAACCATGGTCTAAGTTAGGGCTCTTGATTTTTCTCTCGGTGGATTTTAAACTCAAACCACTCAGAGAGGGGATGCTCAGTCAATCTTATCAGAAATCTTAAGCGGGACAACGCTGGAGCGGGGTGGCTATTTATAGCCGTAGCCTTCCCTGAAGGGAAAGGACCAAATTGGACATGTGGATCAACCAATAACCGAATGACACGAGTCCAACGGTCAGAAATTTGAGCACAACGGTAACATTACTTGTGGAGCAAGTAAAGCTAACTCCTTAGTCCGAAAGATATCTCCTGCGGCACAAAGGAGAACGTTTACTGCTGCCAGGTAATCATTCAGAGCATAAAGAGATTTCTCTCGCATCTTTCATATGTTTTGGGCTAAGCACCACAACGGATCTAAGCTTCGAGAACCTATACCCCTCTTAATAGTACCTAGGTCCTATGACTCAAATAAATGAAAGAAGAACAACGAAATGAATACTATGTGTCGTGGAATTGTCACGGCAGATGTCCTAGTGAAAGGACTTAGTCGTGGATCCATCGCAACTAGGAAGCTTAAAGGGGTTAATCGGGATAAAGGACACGAGGTTTATACTGGTTCGGCCCCTTACAGTGAAGGTAAAAGCCTACGATCCATTTTTGAGTGGGATTTCTTATGCCTCGATAACCAGGGAGCGAATTGCTTGACCTAGCTCTCGAGTTGATGTTACTTGTCCTGAACCGCCGCCGGGTCGTCCCTTTATATACAGACACTACAAAAAATACACTTCCATGATGATACGTGTTTGTCACAGTAGGTCACGTTTTTTGTCATGCATGTACATCCATGACGATTTTATGACAGAATCAATATAGTCATACTGTCTTTGTCAGAGAAGTGTTCCATGACATTACCAAAATTATCATCACGGAAGTGTCCACTTCCATGACGATAAATCGCGCGTCACAGAAGTGCTTTCGTCAAGGGTGACCGACAGATGGCATCCACCGTAACGGAACGCCGTTAAGCTATCGGGTCAGGTTTTGGATCCGATAACCCGTTAACAGCCCCGACCAATGGGGATTTTCCACGTGTAAAATCATCATTGGCTGGAGGAAACACGTGTCGGCTCATCGCTGGGACAGATGTCATCCACTCATTGGACAGAAGGCACCTATGATACGTCGACATGTGGCACGGCCCAACAGAGGCCCATTCCTATGAAAAGGCTGGCCCGTTTGACTTGGTCAAAAGGTGGCGGGCCGGCCCATGGAAAGCCTGTTAACGGCCTGCTCGCATATAGCCCATTTACAGCCCGCTAACCCAAGGCATGTTACACCCTATCCGAATTAGGCCAAGTAGCGTCATCTGGGCCATCCAATATGACTCCAGCCCGTTTTCACTTCTGGCCCATGTATGGCCCATGACGTCTTTCGGCCCATATGAGGCCCTATGTAACTCTTGGCCTATTAACGGCCCGTGGTGAAATCGGGCGCAATGAACAAATGTATCACTTTACACCCATTAACGGCCCGTGGTGGCGGCCCGTAATGAACAGTGTATCACTTTATACCCATTAAGGGCCCGTTATTGGTTGGGCGTTTCCAGCCCATGTTATCTTCGGCCTTCTCGAGCCCATTTATTCTTGGGCTCATTTCAGATTCGTTTACTTACGGCCCGTTCTTGTCATTTTTTCGCTTGGGCCAAATTCAGCCCATGGTTACAGTCGGCCCGTTTGTGGTCCGTTCATACGTTGGGCCGTTTTCATAGTGTCATCAAATACGGCCTATTATCGATGGCCCATTATGGTCGGCCCATGAACAGGCGATTCCAACTCTAGCCCGTTTACGACCATAATGCAGCCTGTTATTGGCCCATGTTTGGCCAATCGATCATACAACCCGTATAAGGCCCATTGATGATACAGCTCGTAGAAGGCCCATTGTTTCTACGACCCGTAGAAGGCCCATTGTTTCTACGGCTCGTAGAAGGCCTGCTGTTTCTACGGCCCGTAGAAGGCCCACTGTTTCTATGGCCCGTAGGAGGCCCAGTGTCACAACAGTAAATATTAGCCCATGGTTATTGTGGCCTAGTTTTAAAAAATAGGTTATTGCAGCCACTAGAAAACCGCGGAAAAAGAACTGCACTGACTACAAGAAAACAAGGAAATAAATAAGCAAGCAACTTATGCTAGGCTATCACGGCTATTACACATATCACATCCACTGGGCATCAAAGTTCGCCACCAGTGAAAATATAGGGAACAAAGCAGCATATCATATACACTGGTAGTCAAAGTTGGCGACCAGCACAAATAAACGCCATGACAAAACAAATCCAGAACTGAAACCACTTCAGAAGATCTCAAGAAACAATATCCTGGGGACCCATAATGCTGGCAAGATGCTTAGCAAGCTTATTAACTTTCTCTTGTTTGGCGCTTAAATCCTCCAGCGCTTGTTGTTGCACCAGAAAATATGCATCTGAATTATGCAGGGACTTCCTCAGTCCTTTAGCTTCCTATCGCAACACATCTGATCGATGTCTTTCAACTTGAAGTTGAGACTCAAGAAGACGAACTGATTCAGGCAGCGAGTTCAAAGAGCTTGTTCCAGCAGTAGTGGCCAGTAACTCGAACACTACATCAAGACAGGACTTTTGGGTTCCCTCGCTGTCGTCAAGATAGTTTTTATCAGCTTTCTTGGAGACCAATAGGGATGTCTCACTATATTGAACCTTATCTGCATTACTTCCTTTACCATTGGATAACGCGGTATTGTTCTCCAATATTTTGTCCGCATTCTAAAAGAGAAACAAGCAGACACATCACATGTTTACCATGTTGTATATGAAACTCATTTTGGTAAATGAGTTCAGTAGTAAAGTGGACAGGATAACAGCATGAAACAAACATATATCTATGTACCATGGTCACTTTATGGTCTATATCATTCTAGTTTTTGTTGCCAAATCAAGATAGAGACACAGTTCAAATAATATTTGTTCAAGACAAAGCAGAATAGACAGAATATAAGTGTGGGTAACTATAGAGCAATAACAACACTTGTAATGTGCATGACATGAGAACATAACTGTTTATTCAATTGAAACTGAAATCAACATAGAGCAGGTTACAACAGCAAACCGGTTAAAGAAACAGGTTTAAAACATACCTGTTGCGCCATTGGATTTTCAGTTCCATCCTCCAAATTTGAAAATAGTTGGTATGAGTAAATACAGTAATGCAACAGCAAAGGAGTATGAACCATAGCTACAGAACCTGAGCTGAGAACAAATCTTCTTCTCCTTTAAGCGTTGAGATGGGATTCGGAGTGGTGGTCCTCGTGCATTGGGCACTGCAGTTCCCTTACTAACTGCTCGTGTTTGGGTGCTCTGTGGTGGAGACGGTCTTGTGTCAACTGGAACAGGTTACTATCTGCCGGGGTTGGGGTTAGAAGGGGTGTAGCTGGTTCTCTGTCCAACTGGGTAGGGGTACAATCTGCGAGAGTGTGGGTTATGTGTGGTGGATCTGGTCCTTGGGCAAGTACAACCATTGTTCTATCTGCATCAACTGGTAGCACTATCTTTTCTGAAGACCGTGTTGTTACTCCCTTAGATACTGCCATCACACTCTCCAATTCAAATGGCTGATAAACAAGAAAAGTAATTGAAAGTATAGACATTGTATGATAGACGGGTGCAATGGATAGTGGGGAATAAAAGAGGGCATGAAATAATTCATATTTATGTAGTCTAACCAAACAGGATAGCATGACACAATTTCACATATATGATGGCTAACTAAATAGGATAGCATGACACAATTTCACATTATGATGGCTAACTAAAAAAGATGGAAAGACATAGTTCAAAATATGAGACTATGTAAGCAGGATGACATGACATAACTATATAATGTGTTTATTAAATAGGTTGGCATGCCATAATTCACATACATTCACGAATAGAATGCCATAATTCAAAATATGATGACTGTAAACACTAAACAGGATGAGATGATATAACTATATGATGTCTTTATTAAATGGGTTGCCATGCCATAATTCAGATAGATGATGTGTATGTACTATGTAAACATGATGGCATGATATAATTCAAATATATTATTTATATTTTAAGCAAGTAAGCAGATGGCAATCCATATATGATGTAAAAACTAAGCAATGCAAGACAACATGCATGACATGGGTATATAACCCTGCCAAGTTTGAGAATAGACCTCGGGGAAATAGGACTGGTCATCGATCTCGAATCCTCCCTGAGGAGCTCTCTCAGAACCAACAAGATGTCTGCTTCAGCAGGTAGCATTGTCTGCTCTGAATACCTTGTTTTCACTCCAAATACTTCCATCACCGCTTTAAATGGCTGATGCACAGGAAGAGTAGTTGAATATACAAACGTTGTCGACAAATGGAACACGTAATACAAAAAAATGATAGCATGATATAATTCACATACATGATGATTGGCTAAACAGCATGGCATTGCATAATTCACATATATAATGCCTTTGCAACAAGATAGCATTGTATAATTCACATATATAATGTCTTGCAACAAGATGGCAATGCATAATTCACATATATGGTAATTAGACATTGAACAGGTGGCATTCACACAAAGCATGTCTAAACTAATCAAATGACATAGCAATGCGAGACACCATACGCACGATATGAGCAACATAACCCTGCCAAGTTAGAGCATACACCTCGGGGGTGGAATAGGACTGGTCATCCGTCTCTGAATCCTCCTCCGAGGAGCTATCCGTAACCAGCGAGATATGCGCTTTGTCAGATAGCATAGTCTGCTCTGAAGACCTTGTTTTCACTCCAGAATTTGCCATCACCATGTCAAATGACTGATGCACACGAAGAGCAGTTGAATGTACTAACATTGTTAACAAATGTAATATGTAATGCAAAAAAAAGGATGGCCTGATATAATTTACATATAAGATGATTGGCTAAGCAGGATGGCATTGCAAAATTCACATATATGATGCCTAGCTAAACAAGATGGCGTTGCATAATTCACATAAACGATGAATAAACTAAACAGATGGCATTCACACAAAGGATGTCTAAACTAAGCAGATGACATATTTGATGTATAAAGTAAGCAATGCAAGACACCATATGCATGATATAACCAACATCAGCATGCCAAGTTAGAGCGAAGACCTCAGGGGGTAAATAGGAGTTGTCTTATTCTTCTGAATCCCACTCAGAACAGATATCTTCCTCTCGATTACAATCCGAAATGCGTGGAGGGGGGGTTGCCTTTGCGCCTACCATGGAGCGACGTCTGCATGAAATTTTATTGCCACGCAAGGCTCGTCTCTTTTGCTCTACATGTTCAGTTCCATTGTTTACAATAACTGTCATGCATAGGAATAAAACATAGTGAGATTATGTAAGGAGTGCATGCAGAAATCCAAAGTGATGGTAGCAACCTGTGGATAGACCCAAAACCAATAATAGCAGGCAGATAATGGCTTCATTAAAAATACAGATAATGGCTTTTATTTGTTTGTTTCCCACCCAACATGAAACTCATAGTAGACACGAAGATTAACCAGATAGTAGATAGATACTATTGATAGCGGCCCGATATGTACCGCACAACCATTTAAAAACTCAAGTTTGACCATTAGTTTGGAGCTGACTCAGAGTCTAATCGGTGAATAGGACGATAAAGTAGCATGTAATATTAAGCGATGCATAACGTAAGCAGACACGAAAAAGTGCGACCTCTCTTGCGGACCCGTGTAGTCATCGAGGTCATCTGCTCGGTTGATGATGGTAATGCAGTTTTCATGGCTGCCAACGGCGGGGAAGAAGATCTGAGGCGGCGAAAGACAGTCTGGAGGCCGGATCCCTACTGTGCTGGACCCTTCTGTCGTTGGAGCAGCTGAGCTGGGGTGGACGAGGGTGCAGCAGGAGTGGGACAAACCACGCAAGGTTTTCTTTGACAACTATCTATAAGAGAAGTAATTCTGTAAGTGCTCATTTGAATTGGAGGATTCGAACAATGCAGGGATAGGAAATAGACAGGAATAGGATTAGAATGCACGTGCAAAACAGAGAATTTAAAAACACAGGATTTCTTCCAATCTGGGTGTTTGATTCACAACAATTGGAAGATCACACGATGCAAAGAAGCATGGTGAGATTAAGTCAAACCACAAGAAAATGTACGATTATAATGCTATTATGCTACTATCTCTTAGTATTCTGCTTCATGGATAGGAATTTGAAAAGGAGGACACGTGAAAATTAACTCCTACGTTTTTTCTTTCAATGAGACACTAAAGGAACAAATCTGTGTGCTCAGTGGACAATATATATAACATGTAGAGTAAAAAAGAGTTGCAACAAGTGTACAACCTCTTTGGTGAAGCCATGTCGATCTCAGCGTGATTGGGTTGGCCGGTGAGGATGCTCCGGCTGACTTTGCTGTCGGAGGAGGGGAAGAAGATCTTAGGCGTCTGGAGATGGAGCCCGAGGTACTGCTCCGCTGTGATGGAGGGTTTCGTCGTTGGAGCAGCTCCGTTGAGTTGTACGACGCCGAGGCTGAAGCAGGACAAGAGAGACAACGAACAACGTTAACCTGAGTGGAATTCTAATAGCATCTCCAATACATGACGTAAAATACATAACCACAAAGTGCTAGATGTAAAATACATCAGCCGCTCATCTCTGAACTTAACAAATAAACTGAACTTAATCGTCAAACTGAACTTAAGCGTCGAAACTGAATTTTCTTTGTCGAAACTGAATTTTGTTGTCAAACCTGAAAGCACTAGCAAGGTGAGGCTACACGTCGGTCGGTGACTTTTTCATCTCTGGTCGGTCGATTTTGCAGCCGTTGGATACTGAAATCAAGGGCTGCGGTTCATCTTCAACCTCCACCCCTTGAGCCGCCACCACCACCGGCCAAACAGCAGCCCCCGCTGCCGTGGCGGTGATCGCCGCCCGCCCGCCTACCAAAACACTCCCCACCGCCAGTCCGCCACCGCCTGCCATCCTCTAGGCCCCCACGTGCCAAGCTTTTTCTCCGCGATCCCCACGCCACCGCCCGCCAACGCCCGCCACCGCCGCGCACCACCGCCCCATCCTGAACCCTAAGATAGATAGTGGGTACCTCTCCGTGAGCCCCCTCCCGCTGCGGCTGGTTCTTTCTTCACCCCGCGAGCCCCCCCCTTGAAAATCGATGACCCAAAAGTCGATTCAATCGATCAAGTGTAGCTAAGTCGAGCAGCATCGCAAGCAAGAGCAAGAGCGAGCAGCAGCCTTGAGCAAGAGCAATAGCAAGAGCAGACAGGCGGGGACCTAGAGCAAGAGCAGAGCAGCAGCGCGAGCGAGAGCTAAAGCAGCAGTAGCTCCTACTGATGTGGACGTCGCCGCCGAGGGAGCGACTTCGTGGAGGAAGTGGCCGGTGACGCCGCCGTGGATGAAGCCGCGCCGTGTCGGCTCGGGACCGAGCGCCGGCAGCACCGTGAGATCAAATCAAGAAGAAAATGCGGCGATTAGTGTACAGCCTCTTTGGTGGCGCCGATTAGGCCGCAGCTTCATCTGAGGAAACGGTGATGATGATGCTCTTCCGGTGGTGCAGGTGAAGACGGTGGTGTGGGAATGGAGGTGGCGCGAAAGACGAGGGGAACGTCGGGGCAGCTCCTTGGAGGTGGAGGACGGATCCTCATCCGGTACGGTGGATGAGGGACGTCGAATTGTTGCTGTGGACGACGTCGTCAGGGAAGAGGCTCCGGCTGGGTGGCGGACGGAGCAAGGTGTGGGGTTTCGTTGCGGGTTTTCGCGGCCTCGGTGTATGAATGGGTGGGTGGATGGGATGGCAGTGGGGAACCATGGCTTAGAGATGCGCTTGTCCGAAATGTGAGGTAAGTTACGAAAGTACCCCCACCGATTTGAGGCGGTTCTTCGGTTCAGGGTACCACGGGCATTTCGCGTGTCGGGATTTCACAGAGGTGGGAGTTTTCACGCGTTGTAATTTCGGAATAGCAAGGCGCGGGTTGAGATGGAGGAGTTGTCGAGCACAACGAGACAAAGATATATCTTAAATATTTCGGGCTAACAAGGCGCGGGTTGAAATTTCCGGACAAGCCTAACGTGTACTGTACCAAATCAATGCGCACTACAAATGTCATTCAAAACTTTGAAGTCATGTTATGTTTAATTAAAATATTCCTGTACGTGTATAATGCATGCAACCTACTACTCAAATGAACGTTTTAGTGCATTCCAAACGTATATACTACCGCTTCAATATGAACTAAATTTGAATTCGTTTCTCTATTTGAATAAGATCTACAGTAATGATTGTTGTGAAGTCAAAGCATTTGAATTCGTTTCTCTGTTTTAATAAGATCTACAATCATCATTATTGTCAAGTTAAACCATCGTTTGTGTATTATCTTCACATCACACCACATGATTAGTCTCGAGTTACATATGAACTATGTGTACTATATGAACTCGAACTAGATTTTTTGAATCCACTTTATTTTGATTTCAAATCACATTACATTTCTAGCTCTAGCTAGATCTTCATAATCTAAACCATGTCTCATATGTATAATGTGTTTATCACATTATGTATGGTGCCCCGCCCCCTACGCCTACAAGTATTTAGATGTGAGTTGCAAACACCACACATTACCGCAAATTCAAATAAAATGTGAGAATGTTCGATATATATAGTATTGTTTAGATTGTTCGATATTTAGTTGTAAGTTGCAAATGCCACACATTATCACAAATTCAAATAAAATGTGAGATTGTTTTATGTATAGTATGGTTTAGATTGTTCGGCATTTAGTTGTGAGTTGCAAACGCCATGCATTATCACATTATGGTATAACATGTGCACAGCACGTGTATCACCGCTATATTCATGCATGCAATGTTTAAAACACTATGATCTCCTATTCAAATATATGAATCCGCTTTCATATCAAATTATGATCTTTGTTAGTCTCTTACACCCACACAATCCTCTAACCTTTGTAGCTACCACTAACTTTTTCTCGTGCATGCACACGCCCTCCTCGCCCTCCCCCTCCCTCGGCATTCTATCCACCGTGCACATTCATTTTTTTCTTTAGGTCGTTCTCCCGGAGTCTCCACAACTCCTTTCCGACACACACCGATGATAAACCTCTCCAGCGATGCCTGCCTACAACACACACACACACACACCTTCAATCTCCTCCTTTATGTGTCCTTGCCTCATGTCTCTCATACGGTCAGACACACGTGTAAACTCTCGCCCCTCTTTTCATCGATCTCACAACAGCACACTCCTCCCCCTATCTAGCTAGTAGTTGGGCCTCTCGCACCACCTCCTAGCTCCATTCTCTCCGTCTATCCGTCTCGCTGGGCCTTATTTGCCTCTAACAAATCGACGTACACCGACCGGTCTCTCGCTATACATGTAGCTAGCTAGGTCCTTATAACTCGTTTTTACCCACACGGCGATCGATCTACCTCATTAGTTGTGTCTCTCCCTTCCTCCGACAAACAACAATTGATCTACCGATCTAGTTAGGTTTGCTTATCAAACACATGGTTCCCCTTCATCATGCATGGATGCGTCCCGACAGATCTATCACGCACATGCACACACAGAAACACATCCCCACTCCTATTTATAACATTGCAGTTCCACCCTCAGTTTGTCGAGTAGGCCTCTCCCACCATCTCCGAGAAGCAACTCCATCACCCATCCAGCACTCTAGCCCTCTCCCTCCCTCTGCCTCCCTCTCTCTCTCCTCTCTCTCTCTGTCCCATCATATTTCCCATCCTTCAGTTATGTATGGATGTTGATCGATCTCCCTCAAGACATAGCTGGGTCTCTCCTTCTCAACACATATACGGAGTCGTTCTACCTCTATAGTTAGGCCTCTCCCTCCCCCCCCCCCACACACCGATACATCGAGCTCTCTAGTCATGTCTCCCTGCCACACACAAACTTGACATGTGCCCTCTAACGTTCCGGTAGGCTAGTCGCCCTATATCTTTGACTTGCACACACACACAATTTCGATGGCTCTCTTCATTGATCTCGCACCCACCCACTTGATCCTCTCTTCGACTCTATCGATAGCTATGACCCCTCCCTCTCTTCTCGTGGATTGCCCGGCCCTCTATGTATGATATGGATAGGCCTCCATTTCACACACATTGCATGCAAAATTTTGTTTGAGATGTCATCGACACATATTCCCACAAATAATTCACGAAATCAACCCCCACCCCACCCCACCCCACCCCAAAACAAAAAACACTCACGAACGCGGTTTGTATCTCTCACACACACCCACGTAGGTGGGGGACGTGCAGGAAGAGAAGAGGTGCATGCACGGCGCACGTACTCCCGTCTCTTTCCCAACCACACCCGCGCGGGTACACGGTGGAGCTCAATTCTCTATGAAAAAGGAAGCCCACGTGGTAATTTGGCACGTGTATTGGTTGTCCACTTGGTGGAGGGAGGATCGTCTACCACGGGTGAACAAACAAATTGCGACTTGACGTGTTATGTTAAAAAAAGAGGCAAACCATGTGGGGCCTACCTTAGAGGCAAGACTTTTGATGTGTCCCGTCAACTCGCAGAACGAGGAGAAGCTTGCTTAGTACGCCGTCTCCCCCGCCCACGGGCGCGGTGGCTCGCAGGATGAGGTGAAGCTTGCTCCGCCTTACGCCCGCTCCCTCGCCCATGCACGCGGTGGCTCGCAGGACGAGGAGAAAAATTTACTACTCCGTCCGTTTACTCCTCGTCCCTACTACCTTGGTTATAGAGATTATATCATATTGTTTGGAATATATATGTCCTTTAGTAGATTTCAATATGAACTACTAGTACATACTCCAAACACTGATGTATATAGACGTATTTTAGAGTGTAGAATCACTCATTTTGCTCCGTATGTAGCACTCTCCCTCGCCCCTCGACCCTCGCCCACGTGGTGGACGTGCAGCAATTCATTCAGTCTCATATAGCTAGAATGATATATATTGCACTACCATTATTGCTCGACTTCCTGAAGAGGCGAAGAGCCAATTGCAAGGTTAATATTTTGGAGATGCCAAGCGCAAGGTTATAGGAGAACGAGTAGTAGGTGACGCGTCATTTATAAATAAAGTTTTTTTTCTTCAGTGGCACGTACGCAATATGATAGGTTCATATGGAGAGAAAAGGAAACCGCTCCACTATATACATAGTCAGGACGGGCCAGCCTACACGGTTGCTTGCTGGGGTTGCTCTCTCCACACTCTCTCGCACAAAATGACTGTGGCCACATCTCTAACATCCCGGTGGATCAGGTCCGCTTGGGGAAGGGGTGGATGCTTATAGTAGATGCGGTGGTCGTCGCCGACGGTGAAAACCCACTGTCGGCACGTCCCGATCAGGGGTCCTCGCCGTCCTCTCTCACAAAGTCGGTGAGGTTGCCTTCGTCCCTTGCTCACTGCCGTGACGTGGGAAGTTGCCGCCTCCCGCCGCCCTCCTCTAGGTTGAGCTACGTCCCTCAGGTACAACTCCCTTTACAGCCGGCTTGCACCACTGCTCCAGCTGCCCACATCCCTCCCTGTGGATATTTCTCTACTTCTTTGCCCCGCACATACCTCTACTAGCATCTACATACTGTATTTGTGATGAGTTTATGTCTCATCAACTAGTCCCAGTAATCTTATTCTAATCACGCTTCTTCAATTTCTTTGCCACAGGGATGCTCATCCCGATTTTGGTGAAACTGCACAAAATGATCCGATGGTCAAAAGGTTGCAAACTTCATTTATTAGGAAGCTCGAACGTTGCCAGCAAATTGAAGGCTGGTCAGGGTTCACGGTTCAAGGGCTAGGGACTGCATGGACCATTTTTTCTTTAGCTGCCTCTGTTCCAAAATAAGTTTCAACTTTAGTAGTAGTACAACTTTGTACTAAAGTTTGCACAAAGTTGAGACACTTATTTTGGAATGGAGGGAGTACATATTTGCTATGATCTGTCAATCATTGAGATGCAATAGCATGCATGTTAGTCTCCTTTGTATTTGATGAAATGTTGCAATGGGCAACCTTGGATGCAAGATACATGTAATGAAGTTGGAAGCTTCATAGCATTGTACAAATTTATCTCGCTGATAAATTACAGTACGTACTATACTAGTACTTCCTCCGTTCCTAAATATAAGTCTCTGTAGAGATTTCACCATGAACCACATGCAGATGGATATAGATGCATTTTAAGTGTAGATTCATTCATTTTGTTCCGTATGTAGTTCACCTAGTGGAATCTCTACAAAGACTTATATACTAGTAATAGCTAGCCCCCACTACTAGGAATTCTCTATCCTCTCCTTGAGCCATCATCAAAATTGATGTAGCCATTAGATGAAGTAAATCAGTCCATAATAGCCGTCTGATCTAGACGTTGATAGGCTCCGCACTAAGCCACATGCAAGCATGCAGAAATACCGTGGCACATGCATGTGAGTAGGTTTTAATTCACATCAACATGTCTGCATGCAAGCATGCACCGGTAGCATGCATGTAAGTGAGCTTTTAAGTCCCATTAACATGTCAAAAAGAAAAATATAATCCCATTATGCAGTAGGAGTTGGCTGATCTTTTTTCCTTACATGGGATGATTTAAATGATGATGGGAGTTTATTTAGTTTGGCTACCACATTTGTCATGCGGTTATAGAGTTTTTTTAGTTCTATGAAATCGATAATTTTTTGCAGAGAGAGATATACGCTATTCATGGCAAGCGAGGACTCATCTAGTAATATTTAGGAACGGAGGGAGTACTATGTAAAGAGCTAGGTGTCGCACGGTGATAGTGTGTGGTGGGCCATGTAATCACTGAGCCTGCGTGTTTTCACTGCTCTTGCACTCCTCCGCTGTAAGAATGGAGAAAATTGTAATCTAGTACGCCGAAAGCGTGGGACATCCAGCAGTCCTACCACCTCAGTAATAAAGACCAATGAGCCGTCAAATCACATAGACCCAACAGTAAGTTGGACGGACGAAGCAACCATCACTCTTGCGCTAGTGAGAGGTCGCGTCCGCTCTGCCCGGGCATGAATGCGACACCGATTCTTTGGAGCGGCGCTGACCGCTTGGGGGGAGGCAAGGGCGATGGAGGGGCTTTGGGTGGGCCAGGCTGGTCAGGAGAGGGCATGGCAGCTGTCCGCATGTCCCTACCGGACATGCCCGAAAACGAGAGGATGCACCGACTCTCGCGGCTCAAATCGTACACTACACACCATCTCTCTTTAGGAGTAGGTCGATCTGTCACACTCTCTAACACACACATGCTGTTAAACACACACACGCACACGCGCGCACCTTGGTCCCGTTGCACCTTCTAACGTGACTTATTACACCTAGACGGAGGGAGTAGTAAGTATACGAGATACGGTGGCACACTGACTTAAGTTGAATACAAGTGCCCAAAATTTGTGTGCATGTTATAATAAGGATTCACTTAAAATAGTACGTGAGCGAACAGAGGATCAATTGGACAGTGTTCGAGCAAGAGCGAGATGTGTGAGGTAAGATACACACTGGCGCTTTTAATTTTCTTATTAATTTGTTTGTTTCACCCTCTTTGGTGGGACCCAACATTACTACGTGGAGAGAGGTAAGGTGACTAAGGCTGCATTATTTCTACACCACTGTGGATAGTCTTACCACCAAAGCCACATGACACGATTATGATTGAAATCCCAATGACTCCCACACACACAAAAAAACACAGCATGCTTGTCACACGAATGCAGGTATGTATAAAAGGTTATTTTCCTGAGGGTTGTGTAGCTGGTTAGCCTGTTCGCTCATCAAACTTGAGGTCTCGGGTTCGATAACTACACTTGAGCATAATCCTTGCCAGGAGGATTCTTTGACTGGTCAAAATGTTTTCTAGGGTTTGCATGCTTCACACTCTCTCTCCAGTATATATACACGCTGGAGCCTCAGCGCTTGTAGTTGCTCTCTTCACACTCTCTCGCCCTCTCCCGCTGGAGCCTCAGCGCTTGTAGTTGCTCTGTTCACACTCTCTCGCCCTCTCCAGATCTAAACAAGACTTCGTTGGCCTCTCTCTCTCCCCTCACTGCTGCTCAAAGAGCCGGCAGGATCCGTCCGTCGGGAAGGGAAGGAGGCTTAACGCTGTCGCCGTCGGTGAGGGAGGGAATCCACTACCGGCGCAGCTGTTCACTTTCCATCCAGCAGCGGCGCGGGAGGGCCCCCGACCCCTTCTTCTTCGCCGTCGTCCCGTCGCCCACCGAACCACGCCCCAAGAACCTTAAGGTATAATTTACTTACTCCACATGCATTGCTCTAGCTGCATGTATACCATGAATCTAGGACGTGGTTCAAAGAGGAAGGGAGTGGGGGAAAGTAGTGGGAAAAGTTGTACTCTTGTGACGCCCCCGATTCAATCGTACACTAATCATGCACGCAAATGTGTACGATCAAGATCAGGGACTCACGGGAAGATATCACAACACAACTCTACAAATAAAATAAGTCATACAAGCATCATAATACAAGGCAGGGGCCTCGAGGGCTCGAATACAAGTGCTCGATCATAGACGAGTCAGCGGAAGCAACAATATCTGAGTACAGACATAAGTTAAACAAGTTGCCTTAAGAAGGCTAGCACAAACTGGGATATAGATCGAAAGAGGAGCAGGCCTCCTGCCTGGGATCCTCCTAAGCTACTCCTGGTCGTCGTCAGCGGGCTGCACGTAGTAGTAGGCACCTCCAGAGTAGTAGTCGTCATCGACGGTGGCGTCTGGCTCCTAGGCTCCATAGTCTGGTTGCAGCAATCAGGTAGAGGTAGGGGGAAAAAGGGGGAACAAGGCAACCGTGAGTACTCATCCAAAGTACTCGCAAGCAAGGAGCTCACTACATATGCATGGATATATGTGTAAAGGGCCATATCAGTGGATTGAACTGCAGAAAGCCAGAATAAGAGGGGGATAGCTAGTCTTAACGAAGACTACGCTTCTGGTCACCTGTCTTGCAACAGGTAGAAGAGGGCAATCTGAAGTCCTCCAAGTAACATCACATAGCAATAATCCTACCCGCCATCCCTCCTCATATCCACGAGAGAGCGAACACCGGTTGTATCTGGCACTTGGAAGGGTGTGTTTTATCAAGTATCCGGTTCTAGTTGTCATAAGCTCAAGGTACAACTCCAAGTCGTCCTGTTACCGAAGATCACGGCTATTCGAATAGATTAACTTCCCTGCAGAGGTGCACCATCTTACCCAGCACGCTTGATCCCATTTGGCCGGACACACTTTCCTGGGTCATGCCCGGCCGCGGAAGATCAACACGTCGCAGCCCCTCCTAGGCACAACAGAGAGGCCAGCACGCCGGTCTAAATCCTAAGCGCGCAGGGGTCTGGGCCCATCGCCCTGAGCACACCAAGACGTTATTAGGGCGGCCGAAGTAGACCTAGCCTAGCAGGCGTTCCAGTCCAATCCGGCGCGCGCCGCTCCGTCGCTGACGTCTGAAGTGCTTCGGCTGATACCACGACGTCGGGATACCCATAACTACTCACGCGTAGATGGTTAGTGCGTATAAGCTCGTAGCCAACTCAGATCAAATACCAAGATCTCGTTAAGCGTGTTAAGTATCCGCGAACGCCGAACAGGACCAGGCCCACCTCTCTCCTAGGCGGTCTCAACCTGCCCTGTCGCTCCACCACAAAGATCCATCCAGAGGGCCGTCGGGACAAAGGTCCTTTCAGCCCCCAATCCGTGAATCACTCGCGGGTGCTCCACAAGCCGACCCGACTTTAGTCTCCACATGTATCATGTATAAAGTATATAGTATATACCCGTGATCACCTCCCGAGTGATCACGGCCCGATAGTATAGCACGGCAGATGGACAAGAATGTAGGGCCACAGATGAAAGTACTAGCATCCTATACTAAGCATATAGGATTGCGGGTAAGGTAACTGTATGATAGTAACAAGGACAAAGCTATGCAGCAATATAGGAGTATCTGAAAGCGGTAACATGCTACACTACTCTAATGCAAGCGAGATAGAGAAGAGTAGGCGATATCTGGTGATCAGGGGGGGGCTTGCCTGATTGCTCGCAAGAGAAGGGTTAAATCGTCGATGTAGTCGTACTCGGTGGCATCGGCGCTTGATCTCTGGGTCTACCGGGGAAGAAGAGGGGGAAGAAACGAGAATACTGAGCAAACAAAGTATCACAAAACATAACGAGGCAATACGCGGTGCTAGGTGTGCCCTAACGCGGTAGTAGGTGATACCGACGAAGGGGAAAACATCAGGAAGTATCCCGGTGTTTAGCGCAAGAGGAGCCGGAGGAAAGTTGCGAGTTTGATACGTTAGGGGTGTGTGGCGGACGAACGGGCTGCGTAACCGGATTCGTCTCATCGTTCTGAGCAACTTTCATGTTGAAAATATTTTAATCCGAGTTACAGATTAAAAGATATGATTTTTTTTAAAGATTTTATTAATTTCTGGAATTTAATTAATTAATTAATTAATTCGAAAATGGAATTATGATGTCAGCATGATGTCATGCTGACGCCAGCAGTCAACAGGGTTGACTAAGTCAACCCTGACATGTGGGTCCCGTTCGCCATACCCTGTTAACTAATTAACCTAACTTAGTTTAATTAACAGTAGTTAATTAGGTTAATTAGTCATTAGGTTAATTAATCAGGATTAATTAGATTAATTATTTACTTAATTAATTAATTAATTAGTTTTATTCATTTTTATTTATATTTATTTAAATTTCATTTTCCTTTCTTTTTATTATAAAAACGTTCTGGGGGTGGAGCCTACATGTCGATGGCGATGAGCTGGGTTGGACGGTCACCCTGCCGACCGAGTCAACAGTGGGGGGGGGCTGGGCCCACTAGTCGATGGCCAGGCGGTGGCCCGGCGGCCACGTCGGTGAGGGTACCGGAGTGGGCTCGGTGGGCGCCCATGGCGGAGGGGCGCCGGACTTGCCGAATCCGCCGTCCGACGGCCAAACGGGGCGCGGGCGGGTGCGTTCGAGAGCGGGGAGGGCGCTGCGGCCAATGGGGGCAAGGGGACGGCCGGACTCGGCCGGCAACGGTGCCTGCGAGCGGCGGAGGCGGCGAGGTGGTTCGGGTCTCCGTCGAATCGCGCTACGGGGGGGAGGGGGGACTTGGCCGCGCCAACATCACGGGCTCGGCCCGTGACCATTTAGTCACCGGCGCCGCGACGAGATCCTGGCGGGGGATGTTGGTGCGGCGTGCTCGCCGGGAGCGGCTTCGGCGAGAGAGAGAGAGAGGAGGCCGGGACGGCGTGGCATGGGCGGTGCACCATGATGACCATGAGGGGCGGCCGAGTCGGCGACGGGAGGCCAGGCGTCGGCGGCGTTCGGGAGGGACTAGGGGAGAGGGACCGATGGGTGCTTGGGTTTCCACCAACGGGGAGGTGGATAAGGGGCGGCGGTTGGGCGGGCAGTGGCTATTGACCGGGGGCAGTGGGCTTAGCCTGATTGGGCGATGGGGTTTTCCCCACTCCTTTTTCTTTTATTTCCTTTTCTTATTTTCCTTTTTCTGTTTTAGTTTATTTAAAATATCCAAACACTTTACAAAAATGTGTGCACCCACTCATAATTAACTTTGTAATATTTGACAACCCCCGAACATTTTAGTTTTCATTTTGGAAAACTTTTATTGTTTGCCTAAGTTTTAAATTTGATTTAAACCGGGTTTGAATCAACGTGAGTTTAATCACAGTGACGTGGCATCATTAGCAGGGATTACTGTAGCTTAATTATCCGGGTGTTACAAATCTCCTCCATTACAAGAAATCTCATCCCGAGATTTAAGAGGGGAGTAAGGGGAAAGTTCTGGTTACGATATTCTAACGGATCTTCTCGAAGAAGTTAGTTCCTTTCGTTGATGTCTTCAATCCTTTATTCCGATGCATCATGATAAACTTGTCACCATTTCTTCGTGAACTCCATCGTACTTACGAATAGGTAAGGGGTAGCTCTACAATGAAAGGATGTTATAAGGGAAAATCATCTGGGGGTATCCCAAGAATGAACTTATGAGTATCTCTCGAGTTGAACAAATGACACTCATCGAGAGCAAAGTAAGACAGTGCGATAAGGAGTTTCAAGCGGATAGGCAATCGTTCATTGCACGAAGCGAGAAGTCTTGAAAGGGTTCAGAGCAACGGAATAAGTATTGCGTCCGATACAGAATAGATCAACAGGCAAGTGGCCCGTGAATTACATACAAAGTCAAGCGTGAGGAATAACCCGACCTTGAGGGGTGTACAGGAGAGTCAGGTTTCGATCCGTGAAACTCAGGTTATGGGCCCACCATGTGGTTAAAAGTAGAAGGTTGGTGACATCTTGCACGATCATGTAAGCAAGGCATGTCGAGGAGAGTCGAGGGTCATGTCGGCAACAACATAGGTACCAAGGGCGAGGGACGAAGAGAACCATTTTCACCTTTCGTTGAACGAGGCGGACCAATAGGCAAGGTTCTCGTCCATCGTTGGTTACGGAATGTCATCAACAATAGTAATAGGGTCTTACTTACGAGTGGTACAACGAGGTGCTTACCTAAGCGAGGGATTATCACCGCTTAGATTATATATATCCCAAGAAGGGTCAAACAGACCCATGGAAAGGAAATGTGATCATTAGGTTAAAGAACAATGGAAAGGAAAAATGTGTTTAAACACATATTTCAGGGGTATATCCTTCCCAAGGATAAGCAGAGCATGATATCCATGACAGGATATAATGTAGAAAACTCTTTAGGTAGGGGAGAGAATTTTCATGACATTACCCACACATCGGTGTTTGGATAATTGAGCAGGAAACATTTAGCATTGGGCTTCAAATGGTCTTGTTGAAAACCAGAGTACCAAAGACATGCTTCGAGATAGCATTGACAAGGTCTTCAAGCAAAGGTCAGACTTTGGATATAGGAAGGGTCCATCAGGAATAACCTGTAGAACCAGTATTACAATCCCCTCATGGATGAATGGATAACCCTGCTGAAAAGGAATCTATAATGATAGGTCCTCCAGCCGGGGCGGGGGGGGGTGCTAGGCATGACATCAGGTTACCGGGTCATCAAAGGATCAACATCATAACTCTTGGAAAGTTGTCCCAACCATCATATCTGACCGAGATTCAGATCTGATTGGTGTCATGATACCTCGGACTCAGGATGTCCGAGAAGAAAAGGTGCAACACGAACAGTCGAAATGTCATTTCAAGATTCTCAGAATATGAACCATGGGAGCGGGTTCTTGAAGTAATAGTTCATCCTTAAACCAAGGAGAGGACGAGGGGGGTAGCTGATGGAATCAACAAAAATTCATCGAGAATTCCAAACGGATGGATTACCACAATAATGAGAACAAGAAGATGTCACTTGTCAATTCAAATGATATAATGTTGTATGCTCTAGGTAAACATACACCACTAATCGTTAGTCGAAAGGTGTGCCCGAAATATGTCCTTAGGCAGCAAGACCACTGTTAGAGTGACGATTCAATAACCAACAGTCTAAGAATGAACTGTCGATCATTAACTTCAAAGCAATAGGGTTGCTAGAAGTACAGAATCCAAGTAGCATCATTCCCTTGTTGGAATCCCGGTTAGAACCAACACAGGGAACAAGAAGGAATGGTGATGGTGAAAAGTATCACTTGTATCAAGAATTCTCAACAGGTGGTGAAATTACCACGACATTTTTCACATAAGAGATGGTAATATTCCAAGCTAAAGAAGAACAAACGTTGGATAGCAAGGAACTCAAGGTATATCACAAAACACGAACAAGTTTTGTGTTGAGCGGAAGGTAATAAAGTGGTCCTTGTTAACACAAATCATCGAGGGCAAGGATGGTATTACTCAACATGAATTCAAGCGATATCACGGAAGTGCTCGAATCTTGACGATCACGACACCTTTGTCGCGAGAGTTCATGAAGATGTAATCGATCGTGACGACATCAAGTCAAAGTAATGATGAAGTGAAAGGTTATTGGAACCAAGGGTACGACACAAACTCGAAACCAATCTTGTTGTTCAAGGCGAAATGATAAGAAATCATCACGACAATGATATAGCCAAACAGGCTAAGAATGGCGTGGTCGGGTACAAACTCGTACTTATAGAAGCTTACTAAAGAGTTGTTGAACCGTAGTGCGGACTCGGTTCAGTTATCGGTGTCTTTGAGTGTTTAATAACTCAGAGCCTGTGAAAAATTTCGAATCAGTGGGGAGGTAGCACTTGATGAAGAACTCATAAGAAGTTATGCAGTTCCATGATAATCTCGAGATACCAGGGGGGTAATACTCGATACAAGATCAACACTACTAGAAAAACCCCTACTAATGGCGCACCTATTATGGCTATTAATGGCGCATCTGTGGTGCGCCATTAATAGCACGCCATTAGTAATTTTTACTAATGGCGTACCACAGTGCGCCATTAGTATACAGAGATACTAATGGCGCACCATGTATAGCCCACAGGCGCCATTAGTATCTGTATACTAATGGCGCACCACATAGAAGTGCGCCATTAGTAACATTTTTTTCAAATTTTTTAAATTTTTTCAAAATTTTTTTAATTTTTCAATTTTTTTAAATTTTTTAATTTTTTTCAATTTTTTCTTAATCTCAGTTCACTATGGCTTAATCTCGGGTCAATATGCTTAATCTCAGGTCAAATCGCACTCCGTGGTCAAACTTCCCGAAAGGTCACCCATCCTCACACTACTCCAGCCCAAGCACGCTTAACTTCAGAGTTCTATCCAACCCCAAAGAACGACTCACTTCACGAGGCACTTGTTGATATATCTAGCATATCAATCCTGTTATACCTTATTGATGTCTAGGACTTTGTTCATGTTAATGACTATGATGAAATTTTGAAAAATATTTCAAACTTCTCGATCATATTACGTATTATTTTTTGAAAAAAATTCAATTTTTTTTGAAATTAGTAATTTTTTCTGTTACTAGTGGCGCACCACATCCACGGTGCGCCACTAGTAAGTTTGAAATTTTTGAATTTTTTGCCGCTAGATCTTGAAAGCCCGTAACTTTTTTTCTGTTAGGTTTTGGGGATTTTGAAAATGTTTAACGGGGTTCCCCAGTTAAATTGGGATGTAACTTTTCGAGTAGATGATTTTTCATATAAAAACTTTTTCATCCGAGTTAGTATGCAAAAGTTATGCCCATTTTACAAATTTCTAGAGATTTTGCAAATGAAGTCGAAATTCATATTTGCAAATTTTCCCAACAACTAGACCACATATCACATGGGAAACTTATTTTCTTTTATTTTTTTGACATTTTCATCATTTTCTTTTATTTTTTAAAACTGAAAAGGTGATCCACGGGGTGCATTCGGTGGAAGGTGGCCAAGTTACTAATGGCGCACCGTGGGAGTGGTGCGCCATTAGTAGTTCAACTACTAATGGCGCACCACTCCCACGGTGCGCCATTAGTAACTTGGCCACCTTCCACCGACGACGCATCGTGGAAGGTGGAAGGTGGCCAAGTTACTAATGGCGCACGTGGGGTGGTGCGCCATTAGTAGTTGTTCAACTACTAATGGCGCACTACCCTCGTGCGCCATTAGTAGTTTTGAAAAATAATAAAAAAATGATATTTTTTTGATTTTTTTTAAAACTTAGTAATGGCGCACCAGTGGAAAGTGCGCCATTACTAGTTAAAACTAGTAATGGCGCACCACTCTAAGGTGTGCCATTAGTAACAAAAAATTTTCTTATGTTTTTTTCCCAAACTACTAATGGCGCACCGAGACATGGTGCGCCATTAGAATATACTAATGGCGCACCACATCATAGGTGCGCCATTAGTAGCCATTCCATCTATAGCCCTTTTTGTAGTAGTGCAAAGTAAAGGTTGGACTGGTGTATTGATCCATAGAAGACAACTGTTTTAACTTGTCCGAGAAATGAGATCAAAGAAGAACAATCATGGTCGGATCCACGGTTGCAAGGGATCAATTCACAGATACCATATGTTAGTTATCCAGGAGATAGTAATTGTTACAAGAAGCTTCCATGATAGGATATACCTCGCGTCCATGGGCATGAACATAAAGTTCAAGGTCGACTCCCACTTCTCCAATGCATAACCTTTCATTCACTTCTCACGTTCGATGAAGTTGCAGTGTTGAAAATTTTATCTGGCGAAGCACCAGAAGAGTATGATTCGTGAAAACTTTCGGGTTCATACGGTTTAGTGAAGGCATATGTTCAACCCATAGGGGCTTCTTGGAATCATATACCAGAATCCTTTAGAAATAATTAACTCAAGCTCGAAGGCAGAGCATGTTTGAGAAAGCAGAGGATACAATTTACCAAAGGCATTATGTATTAGAGGAAAGGTTCACAAGGTTATTGAATATGAAGGGCGTTGTCAGATAAAATCCAACAAAGGATCTGGTGGTCCACAAGGGATCTGACGTGAGCATCAGTACTCAACTAGAGGTAGAAGAATGCAAGGAGATCAAATTATAGAAACCACTGACTAACTCAATTGTCAAATGCAAAGGAATTATGATTCCCAAATCAAGGGATCAGAAGCAATGCTCTGATTAGGGATGGATAAGTTGAATAGCCTTAGGGTACAATCAACGACAATTGGATTGGTCGAGAACCAATTCCAGTTAAAAGAATGGCAGCTCAGCCAGAAAGGTAATTTATAAGGATCAATGATGATTGCGGATATTCGCAAACATATTGAGTCAACAGACTCAAAATGATAATGACGAGGAATGTCAATATGACTACGGGACTTATGGGATTAACCATAATGCAAGCAAGCAAGAATTTCAAGAGCCAAAGGCCCCAAAGGATTTTCGGAAGATCGAATATTATTTTGAAGACTTTGTGAAACACATGAACAACTGGGGATGAGCGGATACTCGACAAGTGCGAGGATTTATATGAAGGGGTATTCATGTGGCAAAGAACTGCTAGGCATTAGGCACAAGGCATTCTCGGAACAATAGGGAAAACTTCGGGGTATCTTGTAATAACAAGATTAACTGGGAATAAAAGTAAGAACGACAGGCGTAAGTATTTATCCATAGGGATGTTTCGTTGGTAGGGAATTACAAAAGCGGCAGGCACAAGGTCTCGAGAGAATATCGGAGAGTATCTTCGAATTCTTCTGGTTCACGGAGCAATCACCTGTAGTGAGGGGTTCTCCGGGAGGAAGTAGTAACGAGATCCTAAAGTTAGATTTTAGTAAAAATCGTTTAACCCGAATAGAAGAGAGTTCAGAATCCCAGAGTAAAGATCGAGGAGTAAAAGATCCTAATACCACCCAATGGCGACGTGGGCCCGTAAGGCACACAGCCAAGTTAGTAAAAGTTTTTGCAATGTCTAGACTCGACTTCGGCCAAGGAGTGTGGAAGGGGGATTCCTACAGGCAGTCGGCTCTGATACCAACTTGTGACGCCCCCGATTCAATCGTACACTAATCATGCACGCAAATGTGTACGATCAAGATCAGGGACTCACGGGAAGATATCACAACACAACTCTACAAATAAAATAAGTCATACAAGCATCATAATACAAGCGGGGGCCTCGAGGGTCGAATACAAGTGCTCGATCATAGACGAAGTCAGCGGAAGCAACAATATCTGAGTATGGACATAAGTTAAACAAGTTGCCTTAAGAAGGCTAGCACAAACCGGGATACAGATCGAAGAGGAGCGGGCCTCCTGCAGGATCCTCCTAAGCTACTCCAGGTCGCGTCGTGGGCTGCACGTAGTAGTAGGCACCTCCGAGTAGTAGTCGTCATCGACGGTGGCGTCGCTCCTGGGCTCCATAGTCTGTTGCAGCAATCAGGTAGAGGTAGGGGAAAAAGGGGAACAAGGCAACCGTGAGTACTCATCCAAAGTACTGCAAGCAAGGAGCTACACTACATATGCATGGATATATGTGTAAAGGGCCATATCGGTGGACTGAATGCAGAAAGCCGAATAAGAGGGGATAGCTAGTCTTAACGAAGACTACGCTTCGGTCACTGTCTTGCAACAGTAGAAGAGGGCAATCTGAAGTCCTCCAAGTAACATCACATAGCAATAATCCTACCCGCGATCCCTCCTCATATCCCACGAGAGAGAGCGAACACGGTTGTATGTCGCACTTGGAAGGGTGTGTTTTATCAAGTATCCGGTTCTAGTTGTCATAAGCTCAAGGTACAACTCCAAGTCGCCCTGTTATCGAAGATCACGGCTATTGAATAGATTAACTTCCTGCAGGGTGCACCATCTTACCCAAAGACGCTTGATCCCATTTGGCCGGACACACTTTCTGGGTCATGCCCGCCGCGGAAGATCAACACGCCGCAGCCCCACCTAGGCACAACAGAGAGGGCCAGACGCCGGTCTAAACCTAAGCGCGCAGGGTCCGGGCCCATCGCCTCGAGCACACCTGACGTTGCGAGGGCGGCGGAAGCAGACCTAGCCTAGCAGCGTTCATCCAATCCGGGCGCGCCGCCCGTCGCCGACGTCGAAGTGCTTCGGTGATACCACGACGCCGGGATACCCATAACTACTCCCGCGTAGATGGTTAGTGCGTATAAGCTCGTAGCCAACTCAGATCAAATACCAAGATCTCGTTAAGCGTGTTAAGTATCCGCGAATGCCGAACAGGACCAGGCCCACCTCTCTCCTAGGCGGTCTTAAACTGCCCTGTCGCTCCGCCACAAAGATCCATCCAGAGGGCCGTCGGGACAAAGGTCCTTTCAGCCCCAATCCGTGAATCACTCATGGGTGCTCCACATGCCGACCGACTTTAGTCTCCACATGTATCATGTATAAAGTATATAGTATATACCGTGATCACCTCCCGAGTGATCACGGCCCGATAGTATAGCACGCAGACGGACAAGAATGTAGGGCCATAGATGAAAGTACTAGCATCCTATACTAAGCATATAGGATTGCGTAAGGTAACAACTTGAGTAACAAGGACGGGCTATGCAGCGGTATAGGAGTATCTGAAAGCAAGTAACATGCTACACTACTCTAATGCAAGCAGTATAGAGAAGAGTAGGCGATATCCGTGATCAAGGGGGGGGCACGATTGCTCGGCAAGAGAAGGGTTTGTCGTCGATGTAGTCGTACTCGGTGGCATCAGCGCCGGTCTCGGGGTCTACCGGGGAAGAAGAGGGGGGAAGAAACAGTAAATACGGAGCAAACAAAGTATCACAAAACATAACGAGGCAATACGCGGTGCTAGGTGTGCCCTAACGCGGTAGTAGGTGATACCGACGAAGGGGGAAAACATCCGGGAAGTATCCCCGGTGTTTCGCGTTTTCGGGCAGAGGAGCCGGAGGGGGAAAGTTGCGAGTTGATACGTTAGGGGTGTGTGGCGGACGAACGGGTTGCGTAACCGGATTCGTCTCGTCGTTCTGAGCAACTTTCATGTTGAAAATATTTTAATCCGAGTTACGGATTAAAAGATATGATTTTTTTAAAGATTTTATTAATTTTTGGAATTTAATTAATTAATTAATTAATTCGAAAATGGAATTATGACGTCAGCATGATGTCATGCTGACGTCAGGAGTCAACAGGGTTGACTAAGTCAACCCTGACATGTGGGTCCCGTTCAGCCATACCTCGTTAACTAATTAACCTAACTTAGTTTAATTAACAGTAGTTAATTAGGTTAATTAGTCATTAGGTTAATTAATCAGGATTAATTAGATTAATTATTTACTTAATTAATTAGTTTTATTCATTTTTATTTATATTTATTTAAATTTCATTTTCCTTTCTTTTTATTATAAAAGCGTTACGGGGTGGGGCCTACATGTCGATGGCGATGGCTGGGTTGGACGGTCACCCTGCCACCAAGTCAACAGAGTGGCGGGGGGGCCTGGGCCCACTAGTCGATGTTGAGCGGTGGCCCCGGCGCCACGTCGGTGGGGTACCGGAGTGGGCTCGGTGGCGCGCCAGCTGGCGAGGGGCGCCGGACCGCCGGAATCCGCCGTCCGTGGCCAAGCGGGCGTGGCGGAGTGCGTTCGAGAGCGGGGGGCGCTGCGTAATGGAGGCAAGGACGGCGGACTCGGCGGCAACGGTGCTTGGCGAGCGGCGGAGGCGGCGAGGTGGTTGGTCTCCGTCGAACGCGCTTCACGGGGCCGGAGGGGATTTCTTGGCGCGCCGAGCATCACGGAGCTCGGCCCGTGACCATTTGGTCACCGGGCGCCAGCGACGCAGATCCACGGGCGGGGGATGTTGGTCTGGCGTGCTCGCCGGGAGCGGCTCAGGCGAGGAGAGGAGAGAGGAGGCGGGGACGGCATGGCATGCTGGGCGGCGCATCGCTGTGATGACCAGGGGCGGCCGGAGTCGGCGACGGGAGGCCAGGCGTCGGCGTTCGGGAGGGACTAGGGAGAGGGGACCGATGGGTGCTAGGGTTTCCACCGACGGGGGAGGTGGATAAGGGGCGGCGGTTGGGCGGGCAGTGGGCTGGCCGACCGGGCAGTGGGCTTGGCCGATTGGGCGATGGGGTTTCTCCCCACTCCTTTTTCTGTTTTATTTCCTTTTCTTATTTTCCTTTTTCTGTTTTAGTTTATTTAAAATATTCAAACACTTTACAAAAATGTGTGCACCCACTCATAATTAACTTTGTAATATTTGACAACCCCCGAACATTTTAGTTTTCATTTTTGAAAACTTTTATTGTTTGCCTAAGTTTTAAATTTGATTTAAACCGGGTTTGAATCAACGTGAGTTTAATCACAGTGATGTGGCATCATTAGCAGGGATTACTGTAGCTTAATTATCCGGGTGTTACAACTCCCTCCGTTCCTAAATATAAGTCTTTGTAGAGATTTTACTAGGACTACATATGGAGCAAAATGAATGAATCTACACTCTAAAATGCATCTATATAAATCCGTATGTCGTTCATAGTGGAATCTTTACAAAGACTTATATTTAGGAACGGAGGAAGTATATAGCATGAATCTAGGACGTGGTTCAAAGAGGAAATGAAGGGGGAAAGTTGTATAGCATGAATCTAGGACGTGGTTCAAAGAGGAAAGGAATGTGGGAAAGTAGTGGGGAAAGTTGTATCGCATAAATCTAGGACGTGGTTCAAAGAGGAAATGAAGGGGGGAAAGTACTAGTTCAAAAAGGAAAGGAAGGGACAAGGCTATAGAGTTTGAGCAGGACTAGATTTGCTGCGCTCACATAGGGAAAGGTGTCTAAAGATAACAAAACTGGGACCAACACAAATATGCTCCTTGGTTGTTTGTTCTTTGTTGCAACAGATCATGCATGACCACAAGACATCGGTAGATGCACATGGTGCTGGTGCGTCCACCGTCCTGCAACTCATTAGCTGTTGTTAATCTAAGGCCGTGTTTGGTTAAAAACTCCCTAGTCCCTACCTGCTTGGTTCCAGGGACTAAACATGGACTAGAGGTTATTAAATGACATGCTAAAAGACCATGTTACCCCAAGTAATGAACTAATAGAAACAAGGTGCAATGCATGGCAGGGGCAACTGTTGGAAAAAGTCCCAAAAAGACTCCCTCGGGGTCTTCTTTCTTTAGTCCCAAATGCCCACTTTTAGTCCCTAAAAGTCCCTCCTGTTTGGTTTAGATGGGACTGACACGGAGTTTTTTCAGTCCCTACACCAAAATGTCCCTGTAAACAAACATCATCTAATAATGCCGCTGGAAAATTGATGCAATGCCATAGTTAAAAGCAAATTACATGTTTAACGAATTTTATTGTTAATATAATCTCTATGTTAATATTAATCAATGCCCCCGTTTGAGAAATGCTACTGTCTTGCTTTCTTTCCCATTTAGATAAGGTAGATGCTTCTTTTTGTTGGCTTTTGTGTCATCCACCATTATTGACCACTAATTGTTTCCTTTGCACCTCTCTGTAAACATGGTTATCTACTTCACCTCGTTGCCATTGTGACCTTTTGTTGCACTGCACAAAACACTTTTGTTTTAAGAGTGTTTTATGCAGTTCAACCAAAATGTCACACTGTCAATGTTGCTTGATTGCTTGATCTTAGTGGAACTGCACAAGAGGAGATCTTACTTCCTATCCGTTAAGGCGAATTTGGTTCAGATCTTCTTCTTGTGAGTTGTTTGAATTCGCATCATGAGAGGTCAGTACTAGCCTTCTTTCACATGATTCTGCAGTGTGCTTTCATATGTTGTGCTACTTGTACGATAATGTTGCTTGATTTTAGTGAACTGCACAAATGGAGACAAGACTTCTGATCTGTATGTGCACCGTAGTATCCCATTGAGGTAAGATAAGGATATTTCACAACTGCTGGCCTGTATTTTGCCACTTTCATCAGAAAATTAAGTTTAGTACCATACTTGTGCTCCCTAATTGACATGCCAAATCTTACATTGAAGGCGAAGCTTTTCTGTTATTGAACCAAGTGATGAAGGGGGAAGAACAAGCGGAAGAAAAACAAAAATCAACTCCCGGTGCTGTAATGAAGCACTGGAACTGTGATGACACAAGTAATGATATAGTTTTGCATCTTAATTTATTGCTATGGCTGGAACGAGCAATTGTTTTGCCACTGATTTGATGCCATACGTAATTATCTCTACTTGTGCAAACAGGGATCTTCTTTGAAGATACCATATATTTTAGTGGAACTGCATAACAAGATGTTGGAAACATTTAACTAATCAAGGAGTATATAGTAAGCATGGCCACCCCCGTAGATAGCAACAGATGGTTCCGGAGAAGTGCCTCATCTGTATGCTCTACACAATCAGCCTCCTGACAAAGGTTGGTACTCGCCCACTGATTTCATCCATATGATTGAGCTTTGTCATCTCTATTGGTGTTGTGCTACTGTTTAGATACTGTCATGAAAAGGTGGTATTGTCCTTGAGAAGTGCTTCATCTGTGCTGTTTTAAATATTTCCTTTCCTTTTTTCGAGCAAACATGGATGCTAGCTTTTAATAGTCCTCTTGTCTTTGCACAACAGGATCATCTTCCTCTGAAGAAGAATATGGAGTACGTGAAGTGACTAGTTCCGATTATGCCAGGATGAAGAAGCCCTGTCTATCTTCTCATCAGAAGGAGCAGTTGAAGGATGGTTACATTACTCCCCACAAGACCAAACTAACTTTAGCTCGGAAGGGATGACAAATCTCCATTTTTTTGTGTGATGCGATTTTAATGTTGTTCTAGGATTCTTTCGGTGAGTTCCATTTTCTAAAAGTGTGCTCTACATGGACCATGTATGTGCTGTTGAAACTGTCAAATCATAGTACAGTTTGCTTTATACTAATCACTTTTTTGTATTTGTGCAAACAGGGGTGCTCAGCTTGATTTCAATGGGAACTGCACAAAATGTTCATGAATACATCGAATCATTCATTTCCACCACAAGAAAGGAGGTGCCGATAAGTTCAAGGCGTTGCAACATATAAGGGCGAAATCATACAAGCTACTGCTGAATTTGGTTGATTTTGGTGGAACTGCACAAAAAGAACAGCTGGTTTATTTAGCACGAGGTGCCATGTCAATGTCCGAACTGATGGCAAACCCTGCCCATTCCACAATCGTAGGCATTTGATATTTTGGAATGGGACAACCTTGTCAAATTTTGCTCATTGATTTTAGCAAGACATGCGTTTGATATTTTTGAATGGGACGCCCTTTGCTGTCAGCAGCGTCGATCAATTTTTTCTTTATTCTTTAGTTGTGAAGTAAATTTTGCCTCTGACATGTGAGTCGCTGAGATGCATAATCATTGATTGTTTTGAATGTTTTCTATGAATTACCAGGCCTATGTGTTTGACTGCAATGTACAGAAACGCTAAAAAGCTGCTCAAACTCTTTGTACTCCTTCTGTTCCTTTTTACTTTGCACATTGTGAAAGTGCATACTTTTTTGTATAAGATTGGTCAAAGCAGAGATACTTTGACTGCAGACAAAACTTGTATGCAGACTAGAAAGTACCGGAGGGAGTACATGTGAAACTGTTGCAAACGAGGTGATCACCCTGGGAATAATGCTAGTACGTATTGTTTTGCATGTCCATCCAATGCCAATGATACAAGAATTCGAACCAATCGAAATAAATTCATTAATACACGGTCGGATTTCATATAAACATGCCGGATTTCATTACATTTCATACATTCTTCAACTAAAAAGGGGTGCGCTGGAGATATAATTAATTAACCGAAGCTACCCACCCGTGTCCTGCTGAGCCGAACAGAAGCTTCAGTGACTTAACTGCAGGTGCAGTTGCATAACTGACATGTGGCCTGTTGGGCCCACGTGTCAGTCAGCCAACTGCACCAACTATTAAGTAGAAGCAGCGTTCTTCTCCAGCGCAGCTCTCCGACTCCACGTCGCCGCCAAGAAGCTAACCCGCCGTCAATGGTCAACCCGCCTAGCTTGGCTTCAACCGGAGGGTAGCAGCGGTGGCCTTACTTGGATCCGAGCGGCGGCGACCTACCGTGTTCTACTCTTCCTCGTTTTCTATGTGGCGCGACATCGTTGGCAGCGGGGAGGGGCCTCGGCGGAGCCGGCGATGTCCTCTGTCTCGTTGCCAACGGGCGGCGCCTCAGCGGAGCGGTGGAAATCCTCCCCCACGTTGCCGGCAGGATGGGGCCTCGGCTGAGCTGGCGATGTCCTCTGCCTCGTCGACGCCAGTGGAGCGGGGACTCGTCGGAGCCGGCATCGTCCTCTGCCTCGTCCTCGGTCTCGCCAAATAGCGCCTCGCCCGCTTCATCGCCTTCTTTGCTAGCCTCTTTGTAGGCGGCCGCAGCCTCCTCCACAAGCATGCAGTACCGCCAGCGCTCGAGGCGGCCCTTGCGGGCGAAGCGGTATGAGTCGAGCAGCGCCTCCTGCTCCGCCCGCTCCGCGGCGATCTGCTCCTCCGCCGCAGTGCTCTGGAGGAGATGGTGGTTGTGGCGGCGTCGGCCTGCGCCTCCCAGAACTGCTCCTCACGCATCTGCCTCACCATGTCCATATATTGGGCACGGGCCTCGCCGATGGTCATGGTGCAATGCACCGGCGAGGATGGCGCGGAGGAGGGGGTTGGCGCTGGATCATCGACTACCATGTTCTCCATTGGGGCGTCGCCGTCCTCCGGCTGCTGCCGCCAGCCGGTCGGCAGCAATGGCTGCCATCTCCTTTGGTCCATCGTCCGCCCGTCTCGAAAAGCGCTGAGCGCGAGGAAGCCATGGTGGGCAGTAGTGGTGTGGACAGGAGAAAGGAACGGATGCGGATGATGCGGCTATGGCGGTGCAGCAGTTTATATAGCAATGGTGGGTAGGCGGAGGGGACGGACGTGTGGTGCCGAGTAGCCGCCTCGGCAACCGCGTATCATTAATGTGGGTGGCAGATGGACGGACGGACGACACTTGTGTCGTTTGAAGGCAGAGCAATCGCCTGCACCAGGAAGCGGGGCGGGTGGCGCTGACTGTTTCGGGCGGAAAGCACGCGCGGGCGAGGAGAGGACTTTACTTGGAGAGGATGACAATGGGGACCCACCAGGTCCATAGCCTCACGTACGCAAGTGCCTCCTTATTATATATATATATAAACTATAATTTATTTTGCTTCCTCCTGGTTTCTTGACATCACGGTCCCACACCATTGTCAACCTCCTGGAGTAGTCAATAAACGAGAAAATTGCACAAGAAGCGGCCGATAGCTGGGACCAAGCAGCTCGAGCAGTATTTGTGCAGAGTTTTTCTATGTTTAGCCCAGATATTAATTTTTCTCCTCTGAACAACAACGAAAACATAGCTGCAGGTATTAACTTGGCGGGCTCTGGCCCATCTAGCCCAGGCCAGATATCCAGCCCAGATATTAATTTTTTTCAAGCTGAAAATGGCTAGCCCAACTATAAATTTTTTTAGGAATACCCAGGCAAGGTCAAGTTGTTATTCTCCGCCCTGCTGGGCTGCAAATCTTTCCTAACATTAGGCTTAACAAGAAAATGGGCTTTAAGAAACAATAAATGGGATGTAATTGTAAAAACTGGGCAGTAACTATAAAAAATGCACCAAACACGTGATTCCTTTAAATTATTATTTTTGGATATTGAAAAATTTAATTTCATTAATTGTTGCGAGCGCAATGTTTTGTTGGATTTTTACATAATATAAATTTATATTGAAATTGTATTTAATCTGACTAGAAATTTCGGGATAACAATATTTCGGATCCCATCAAAATGTGGGAAATTTTATTGAATTCTGTTTTGAACATTGGTTGAAATGGGTTGTACTTTTAACAAACTATAAATGGGTTGTAGTAAATCCCATTAGAATTCAAAAATGGGCTACACGTTCTTACAAATCTCAAATGGGCTATAAGTTCTCTGCCACACAGTTCCGGCCTTACTAAGTTGACGCGTCCCCTAAAAAAACAGAGTTGACGCGTATGCAAAGCTTTGTCAACTTATAGTCAACACACGGTTCTAGCAGCAGTGGCCGTTGGATGTCCATCCAACGGATGCCATGCTTCTTCTTCAATCTCGGATATTCTAGCTTCACCCGCCCAAAATATGATTCCTCCCCCTGACATCTGGGGTGCACCGTTTCGGAAGCTGACCTGTGGGCCTACTAAGTTGACGTACCAAGGGATTTATCAACTTAGTCAATATAAACGATTCTAGCTGCAGTGACCGTACGATGTCCATCCAACGGCCGTCGTGCTTCTTCAACCTCTGGTCTTCTTGCTCCGGCCGCCCAAAGCAGCGCCGGTCGTGCCGCTTGCTCCACGCCACCCGTGGCGGTTGTGCTGCCCATGAGGCCTCACCGCCCCTACTACTCCCACCGCTGGCCAGTCCATCCATCCACTCACCCATACCCCTTGTTATTCTGCGGCGACGGCAGCGCAGCCGAACCAGTGAACCCTCGTACTCCTCTCCGCGTGTGAATCCACTATTGCGTCTTCCCCGGCTCCGCGTCGTCCCCTTCCTAGGCCTCACCGTCGTCCACCGCTGTGGTGCTCTCGGCGCGGCGTGGTCAACGTGGTCAAGGAACAACTTCCATTGGACGTGGAATATACGTGGAGAGGCTGATAGCTGGGTCCACGGCAGCCGCAAGGAAGTGCCTCCTTGTTACACGCAAAATAATTATTCCTCCACCTGACAGCGGGGACCCACCGGACGGGCCACCGTATTTCACGAAAAAAATGATTCGCCCCCTGACTGCTGGGACCCACGAGCTACATCTTCGCACGCAAGGAAGTGCATCCGGGAAAAAAACGATTCGCCCCCTGACTGCTGGGACCCACCAGCTACATCTTCGCACGCAAGGAAGTGCGTCCAAAAAAACGATTCGCCCCCCGACTGCTGGGACCCACCTGCTACACCATCGCACGCAAGGAAGTGCGTCCAGGAAAAAAAAAATGATTCACCCCCCTGACTGTTGGGACCCAGCAGCTACACCTTCGCACGCAAGGAAGTGCGTCCGGGCAAAAAAAACCAAAACGATTCACCCCCCTGACTGCTGGGACCCACCAGCTACATCTTCGCACGCAAGGAAGTGCGTCCGGGCAAAAAACGATTCGCCCCCTGACTGCTGGGACCCACCGGCTACATCTTCACACGCAAGGAAGTGCGTCCGGGAAAAAAAAACGATTCGCCCCCCTGACTGCTGGGACCCACAAGCTACATCTTCGCACGCAAGGAAGTGCCTGACAGTCGGGACCCACCTGGTTGAAGCGTACGTAGCGTTGTCATTCTGGTCGTGAATGTGTACGTACATACTGGTCATTGTAGAGGCGCGCACGAGTCATAGTAGAGGCGCGCACATAGCATGTACACGTACGTACAACGGCCAGGGTGCAAGAAAGAAAATACGGCCACGTATGTGTACATACGGGCGGGGTCTCGAACGCCTACTCGCGCATACGTACGGCCAGGGATCGTGTACATGGCTGGGTCGAAACGGAGAAACAGTGTCGTCGTCGTGTTCATGGGGAGGCAACGGAGTGCCTCGTGTTCATGGGGAGGCAACGGAATGCGTCGTGTTCATCGGGAGGCAACGGAACGCGTGGGAGCCAACCAGCTGGGTCGGAACGGTATGCGTGGTCGTGTTCATCGGGAGGGCTTGGATGGAGCAGGCGATGGAAACGAGGCCTGGCGTACCGCACAACGGAGGAAACGGACCTCCTATGTTTGGAACGAGGTCCTGTTGATCGGGAGGGGTGTGGCGTACCGCAAAACGGAGGAAACGGATCTCCTACGGTCGAAACGGGGGTCCTGTTGATTGGGAGGGGTGTGGCGTACAGCAAAACGGACGAAACGGACCTCCTACAGTCGAAACGGGGGTGGAGGGGTGTGGCGTACCGCAAAACGAACGAAACGGACTTGTGTTGGAGCGCTACGGTCGAAACGGGGGTCCTGTTCATCGGGAAGGGTGTGGCGTACCGCAAAACGGGACTCCACAGGATACTGTTCATCTCCATCGTCGACCTCCTCCAGCATCCACGGGCTTCTGTTCATCCAGCCTCCTTGCGCTACTCCACTGCTCCGCTCAACCACCCTCCACCGCTCTCGTTAATCCAGCCCTCCACACCACGGGTCCTGTTCAACCATCCCTCCACGGGCACCCCTCCACCATCTACCGCTCATCCAGCCCTCCACACCACGGGTCCTGTTCAACCACCCTCCACGGGCACCCCTCCACCGCTCACCGCTCATCCAGCCATCCACCACACCACGGGTCCCAGACATCCAGAGGCAAACACCACCGCCACTGCTCATCCAACCCCCCCAGCAACACTCACGCTCATCCCGAGTAAGCATCGATCGGCTTGATTAGCGTAGTAGCGAAGAATCGCCGATCGGGTTCGATTAACAACCATCGATCGATCGCTCGGGTTCGAGAACGCGTAGCCTGCAGTCAATCGCTCGGGTTCGATTAGAGACCAATGCCTCGCTCGGGTTGATTAGAGCTAACGCCGCACACACACGCAGCACACGTACGAGAGAAAGCAGCACCGCCGCCCCGACCTCCCACGTAATCGGAACTCCCGAAATTTTCCTCGCCTCGCTTCTACCATGGTTTTTTCCGTCATGGACGGCCCAAAGAATGTCATGCAACTGCGTCTCCGGCCCGCCCAGGACGAAAAGCCCATTTTCTGTCATGATTTTTTGTCATGGAAGTAGGAGCCCACCACATCTATGATGATACCGGGTTTTGTCACAATTATCGTCATAGAAGTGTCATATGTATGACAGAAAAAAATTTGTTCAGCCCAAAATGTCACGGATGTGTCTTTTTTTTGTAGTGAGAGGTCGACGCCCTACGGCTTACAGAGTCCCGGCCGGCTCATAAACAGTGTCCGGCTCGGTCTCTTAACTATTCTTGCCTTACAATACAAGTCACGCATACATGGCGGTTTATCACTACGGGCCTTAAGTCGCCTCTGGGCCTTGGGCCCTTAACTGAACCGCCATCTATATCCTAGGTCTTGGGCTTCAAGAATACTTGCAAGTATAACCCGGCCCCTCCTGGGCGGGTCATACCAATAGTTATATCCCCAACATTTGGCCCAGATTGATTTGAACTGGTTCATGTCAATCTTCGACACTTAAGAAAAAAATCTTCTGCCCTTATGAAACTTTTTGTAACCCGCCTTGACGTCATCCTCTGGATTTGTGGTAACCTGCCATGATGTCACCTGTCATAAAAGCACGTTTTATTCAATGTATCCCAACGGATCTTTGTCTTGATGACCATCCCGAAAATCGAGGCTCCTTGTAGTTGGATAACTTATATTTTTGGCCTCCTCGTTTTTCACGCTATTTTAGTGGCCCTTCCTTATAAATAGACCCGACTAGGTCTTCCTCATTCTTCCCTTCTGCATCTTCTTCCTTTCGCCCCCATCTGTCACTAGAGCTCCGCCGCCGCCGCCGCAGCGCATCTCGTCTCCGTCGACCTTGGCCGCTGCATCGACCTGAACTCGACCAGAAACGGCGGCGCCCCTCCGCAGTAGATCTACCGTAGTAAGCTTTCCCCCTTTTCTGCACCATATATCCATGCTAGGGCTAGCATGTTCATCCGTACAGTTCCTCGTTCATCCCAGTTCTTCGCATTTGCTTCTGCCGTGGCTTCTTTGATCCAACAGTAGCGTTGATCTCATGCGGTAATTGCTCTGCATCCATTTTCAGCACTAGCAGATCTTCTTTCTTTGTAAAGGATCCTCAGTAGAACACATGAACTTCTCTGCACCCTGTTTTTAGGTCTAGAAATTTTTCTTTTCTGAACGCCTGTTTGATCCAAAATAATAGCTGCAGTTTGTCAAACCTGTTTATGCAACACTTAGGCAAAAATCTGCACTTGTTAGATTCAACTAGCCACGGCAACTCTGATTACCGGCTTCAAAGAGGCAATGCTCAATAGATAACTTTAATCACCCATGGCGATTTAAATAACCCTGACGGGTTATAGAACCTATGGCGGCTTAAATAACCTTGACATGATTATCCTTATACCATTAGGCCCCTTCGTAAGCCGCCATCTTGAATATGCACTGTAATATTTTTCCTGCCCGGCTTAAATTGGAACCGGTACTTTTTACTCTGTCTTAGGCTTTTCAATCATAATGGAACCAAAGGCACCCACTTCCTGCAACTGGGTTAAGTCCATTGTCACAGACAGTACTCTTGATGATTTTGTGAAGACCGGCTATCTGCCGAAGAAAGAAGTCATGACTTATCGTGCT
Organism: Aegilops longissima; assembly: GCA_021605205.1. Taxonomy (NCBI): domain Eukaryota; kingdom Viridiplantae; phylum Streptophyta; class Magnoliopsida; order Poales; family Poaceae; genus Aegilops; species Aegilops longissima. The sequence continues at coordinate 647,639,461 of CM038678.1, read as the reverse complement.
CCTAAACCGGAGGAGGAATTTCCTCAGCCCAAAGAAGGAGAAGTTGTTGTTTTCACAGATCATATGAACCGGGGTTTCACTCCACCTGGCTCAAAATTCTTCAGAGACGTGTTGCATTTCTTTGATCTTCACCCACAAGACATCGGACCAAATTCCGTGTCTAATATCTGCAACTTCCAAGTATTCAGTGAAGTATACCTCGGAGAAGAACCCAACCTGCTGCTCTTCAGAGAGCTATTTTATTTGAACCACCAGAATGAGTGCGCCAGGGGTCAGAGCTTAGAGCTTGGTGGTGTCTCAATACAGCGTCGTAGGGGCGTGATCTTTCCTTACGCAAACCCGCCGAGCCACCCAAAAGACTGGAATCAGACGTGGTTTTATTGCCAAGACACCTCTCCAGCTGGTGAAAACCATCTGCCCGGCTTTTGTGCTATTCGTCTTGGGCCCAACCATCATCTGCCTAACAAGATTACAGCCGCCAAACACAAATCACTCGCCCCCACTTTGGCCAAGATCAAGGCTCTCCTGGGAAACGGGTTAACAGGCATCGACCTGGTCCGGGTTTGGCTCGCCTGGCGGGTCATTCCGTTGAGCCGCCGCCCTGACTTGATGTGCGATTATACGAGCGCAAAGGATGACGGATGACCCTCTGCGACACAGCCCTGATGACTTGCCTGAAGATGTCATCGATGATATGACCAAGTCTCTTTTGAACGAGAGCCTGGTAGACTGTGGTAAGGTGGGCTTAGCCCCCTTCTGCAAAGCTAACTCAGCTCCAAAGTTAAGCCGCCCATATGAAATAATTACCTTGATTTTTTGATGTTTCACCTATACTCATACATATGTTAATATTTGCAGGCGGGTGATAAATTCTGGAAGGTCAAATATGACATGAAGCTTCCAAGAAGGCAAGGAAGGAGAAGAAAGCCGCCAGGAAGGAGGCTGCCAAGAAGAAGGGCAAGAAAGCTACTACCTCTGACCTGCTTCGGCTAGCAGATTCTTCTAAGTCGGAGGTAGCCCTTGACTCCCTTGGCTCCTTTTTTAACCATCTTATTGACATTGATTATCAGCAGGAGGACACAGGAGCCAGCCGTAACAAGGATGAAGAGGTAACTATCATTTCCTCCGACTCCGAGCCTTTGCCAAGACAGAATGCAGAGTAACCCAGAAAGTAAGATTTTCACATCCCTTAGGTTATCAAGATCCTCAATTTCTTTTGAAGCGATAGATTCATGAGAGCCGGAGGCAGACCCGGACTAGCAAGGACGTGGAGCTCTCCTCCGGCTTGCCAAACACCCCAAAGAAGCGCCGGAACAAGGTCATCTCTGATTTGAATCCTTTGGCGGGTCTTACTCGCCAACCTCTCAATTATTCTGACTCGGATTATCAGGAAACTTCCCCTTCCTCCGTCGACTCAATGCAGTCTAACCTGCCGGCTTTCAAGACGAAACTTCCCCTTCCTCCGTCGACTCAATGCAGTCTAGCCTGCCGGCTTTCAAGACTGCACTAGGGTAATAATAATCTGCTTATCTTGTATTTACTTTAATCCCTGCATCTGTACTAACTTTATGATTTGACGCAGTGGACAAGCCAAGCCCAGCAAACGGGTTAGGAAGAGCAAGCCGGCTGAAGACACGGTCGTGACTGAGCCGGTTCTTGAAACACTTGTACCGGACTCGTCAACTCATGAGCCGCCATCTGAGCCAGTTCAAGATATACCAACTTCTGCTGCTGACCTGCCTGCTGAACGAGCCGCTGATGACTCAAAAAATCCAGAAGCCCCTAGCCCGGTCAGGACAGATGACCCGCAAAACACTAACATTGAGATCACCAGAACCGGCTTTGTTGAACCGGGAAGGCCAACTGTGCTGGCCAAGTGTCCCTCCAAGGAGGAACTTCTGGACCACCACCGGGTCAAGCTTGATGTTGCGAGTTATATTCACATAAGTATTTGAGACATCTTTTCCGGCTACATGAGCCAAGTGCACAGCAGCCGGAACCTTGAGATTGACATGGTGAAGCAGATGCACCTTAAATTTGAGGTATAACCCTTTCTCTATTGTTCATTAATCCTTCCTATGCCAGCCCCCAAGTCTATTGCTTATGATGTTTATGCTATAGACTTAGAAACAAATTTAATGATATTAGTAGCATAGAAGGATAAAGCATGTAAGAAATCCGGCTTACTCTGTAGTCCCCAAGGGGCGGCTTAACCAACATGGTTGAACCGGTCCTTAAAATGGTTATATAAACAAAAAATACTTATAGAGCTTTGAACAGCAATGTACATTAGCCCCCAAGTGCCAAGTATTATTGTTTGCAAAATGCTTGGGACTTATTGTTATGAACCGCCGTTGGAAGAAAAATTATGCGGTAAACTTTAGCCCCCAAGTGCCACTCGTTGTTGCTGGCAAAAGGCTTGGGACTTTAATATTGTATAAAAATTGGCTTGATTTTGACCCTGTATTTGTTTAGGCCGCCACGAGTCAACTTGAATCAGAGGTAACTGATCTGAAGAGCCGCCTTGAGACCCAAGAGATGGAAATCCAAAAGGCTGACACCAAGTTCAGATTCAGCATTTCTGAGCAAGAAAAACTGAAAAAAGAATTTGAAACTGAAAAGAAGGCCTGGGCTGATGAAAAAACTGCATTGATTAACCGAGCTGAGAAGGCAGAGGCGGCTCTGGAAGAAGCAACCGGTGAATTAACCGGCTTAAAGCGCCATGTCTCTCAGATGGTCTCGGCGATCTTTGGTAAGTCGCCCTGCAAATGTTTAAATATTTGACCCTTTCAGTTGATCATATAATTGGAATTGACTCACCGGATCATGTTTATGCAAGCCCAAGAAGCTCAAATCTGAACCAAGATATGTTGATCAAGCTTAAGGCAGTTTACACACTGGTGGAGCAATTGTACACTGGGTCTCAACATGCATTAGCCACGGTGGCTTTGTCAAATGAAGGGCCTACCCTGCTGGTAGAAGTCTTGAAGAAGCTTTCTTTGCTACCCCAACGGTTCAATGAACTGAGGCGATCGGCTGCAAGAGCCGGAGCGGTAAATGCTTTAAGCTGGGCCAATGCTTGGCTACCAGAGTTAGACACGGCCGACACTGCCACTGGCTATCCAAGCTTGAAGGAGGATGGCACTCCTTTTGAATAAACAAACTTTACTGCTTGTGTAAAGGAGATACGCCCCGTGGCTACCCTGATAGCGAACGAAGTGGATCTTACCAAGTATCAGGCGGGTTATGACGCAGAGAATCGGAGAATTCCAACGCCTCACTATGAAGTGACCAGTCTGATCCCCCACTCCGTAAGCACACCTTTGCCCCTGAAGTTGACCCGGCCGGTCTAGTTGATGATGAAGCTGAATTTGAAGCTTTGAACAACATTGACTGATCATCGTCAACCTTCCAGGAAAGGGAACAAGGCGAAGACGCGGAGAGGACTAACCCGGACGCTTCAGGCCAACATCAAGGCTAACCTGCCGTGGCGGCTCACACCTGTGCTGAAAAATAATGTGAATCATTTGGACTCAGGGAGTCATGTAATAAAATAGAAATAACTTTGTTTTGGCCGTGCCATCGTGCATGTTTTTGATGCTTAATGTCATTAAGCTGCCGTGTTATATTCACCCGTGTTTACTTTTCATCTGCTTTCCGTATGCTTGACCAAACTTTTTAACTGTCTTGCACATGAAAACAGACCACAAGATCCCTTGGCGGCTTACCGCCAGGCGGATCAAAATAACTTAATATAAAAAGAGTCACAAATAAGCTTGTTGTAACATATGATGTTGAAAACACAACTATAATCTTACAGCTGCGACCTTTTGAATTTTCACCGCCGGCTCATATAACCCGGTCAGTAAGGGTGATAACCCAATCTTCGGACACCAATATTTCCAAAGGTATAATGATGCTCATATATTGGCGACTCATCAGCCAATATTAAATCGGGTTAAAATTAACCACACTTGTACTTGTAAACCTCAGAAAAGTCTCAAGTCAAATAAAGGGTGCTTCCAAAGAAAACTTAAACCAAATACAATATAAAAAGCTCAAGGCTGCTGATTCGAATACGATCAGTAAACCGTTCCAGAGGGGTTAAGCTAGGATTCGAATACGATCATGTAGCCCCCAGTGGCTTTGGCGTTGCACCGATCAAGAGGGTACTGACAGCTATGTTCTCTTTGGTTCGAATACGACCTATGTTTGAACAGGAAGCCCCCTAATGACCTTGAGAGTTTTTTAACGACTCTAATTCGAATACGATCAAAGTCGGTTCCCAAAAGGGGTTGAGCTACGATTCGAATACGATCAAGAAGCCCCCTAGTGAGCTCGATAGTGTGCCAATCAAAAGGGTACCGACAACTATGTTCTCTTTGGTTCGAATACGACCTATGTTTGAACAGGAAGCCCCCTAGTGATAATAAATTTTAACAGCCAGATTCGAATACGATCGTAAGCCGGATCAAGCGGGTTATGCCGGATCGAATATGATCAGCCCCCAAGTGATCATGTGAGATAACAATGATAATAATAATGACATATTTACCTTTGAGGGAAAAAAGGACAGAGATCCTGCTTTATTATTTATCATAATATATACATTGTCAAAATATGTACATCATGAGAGCCGGTGGCTCAAGTGTAGTAAGGCCAAAGATGAGCGATATTCCACGGCCGGCGGGTCTCCTCCTCCAACTTACGTGAGTCTTTGTGCTCTCGAACATCGATAAGGTAGTATGACCCGTTGTTCAAGTTCTTGCTGACCACAAAGTGCCCTTCCCAAGGTGGGGATAACTTGTGTGCATCGGTTTGATCCTGGATGAGGCGGAGCACCAAGTCGCCTTCCTGGAAGGCTCTGGACTTAACCCGGCGGCTATGATAGCGGCGCAAGTCCTGTTGGTAAATCGCCGAACGAGCTGCTGCCATATCCCGATTTTCATCTAACAGGTCAAGAGCATCCTTACGTGCCTATTCATTGTCTGCCTCAACATAAGCCGCCATGCGGGGTGAGTCATGACGGATGTCACTAGGGAGAACCGCCTCAACTCCGTATACCATGAAGAAAGGCGTATAACCTGTAGATCTGTTGGGAGTAGTGTTGATACTCCATAACACAGAGGGTAACTCCTCAACCCAACAACCCGGCGTCCGCTGCAGGGGGACCAAAAGCCGGCGCTTGATACCTTTCAAGATCTCCTGATTGGCTCTCTCGGCTTGACCATTGGATTGGGGGTGAGCCACTAATGAAACATCAAGCCGAATATGCTCACATTGACAAAATTCCTCCATGGCTCCTTTAGACAGATTAGTGCCATTGTCAGTTATAATGTTGTGTGGAAAGCCGAAGCGAAATATCACCTTTTTCATGAACTGAACCGCCGTAGCTGCATCACATTTACTGACTAGCTCTGCCTCAACCCACTTTGTAAATTTATCAACTGTCACCAAAAGGTGGGTCTTTTTATCTTTGGACCTTTTGAAAGGCCCAACCATGTCAAGCCCCCAGACTGCAAACGGCCAAGTAATTGGAATCATCCTTAATTCTTGAGCCGGTACATGAGCCCGTCTTGAGAACTTCTGACAACCGTCACATTTACTGACCAGGTCCTCTGCATCAGCATGAGCCGTCAGACAATAGAATCCATGACGGAAAGCCTTAGCCACAAGGGATTTTGACCCGGCGTGATGACCACAATCCCCTTCATGAATCTCACGTAGAATTTCTTGGCCTTCTTCAAGGGAGACGCAACACTGAAATGCCCTTGTAACATTGCGACGATGCAACTCGCCACTGACAATCGACATTAACTTAGACCGCCGGGTTATCTGTCTGGCCGAAGTTTCATCCTCAGGCAACTCGCTCCGCGTCATGTAAGCCAAATATGGCACTATCCAATCTGGGATGACATGAAGAGCCGCCACCAATTGTGCTTCCGGGTCAGGAACAGCCAAGTCTTCCTCTGTAGGTAACTTGACAGAAGGGTTATGCAGAATACCCCAGAAAGTATTAGGCGGCACTGGCTTACGCTGAGAGCCCAGCCGGCTTAAGGCATCAGCCACATCGTTCTTTCTGCAGTCAATGTGCTCCACTTGGTAACCCTTGAAGTGTCCAGCAATAGCGTCAACTTCACAGCGATAAGCCGCCATGAGAGGATCCTTGGAATCCCACTTGCCTAATACCTGTTGAGCCACCAAATCTGAGTCACCAAAACACTTTACCCGGCTTAAGATCATCTCCTTAGTCATCCGAAGACCATGGAGTAAGGCTTCGTACTCAGCTGCATTGTTAGTACAGGGAAACATCAACCATAGCACATAACAAAATTTGTCACCTCGAGGGGAAGCTAAAACAACTCCAGCCCCCGAGCCCTCCAATTACCTGGACCCATCAAAATGAATAGTCCAATATGTGTTATACGGCTTTTGTTCAGGCATCTGTAGCTCTGTCCAATCGTTGATGAAATCTACAAGTGCCTGAGATTTGATAGCAGTGCGTGGCACATACTTTAAACCATGAGGCCCAAGTTCAATGGCCCACTTGGCGACTCATCCTGTAGCTTCACTATTTTGAATTATATCTCCTAAAGGAGCAGAACTAAACACAGTGATGGGGTGGCCCAGGAAATATTGCTTAAGCTTCTGGCCTGCCATGAACACCCCATAAATGAGCTTCTGCCAATGTGGATACCGTTGTTTGGACTCAATAAGTACCTCACTGATATAGTAAACCGGTCGCTGAACCAGATGCTCCTTGCCAGCCTCCTTGCGCTCCACCATGATGGCCATGCTGACGGCACGCGTGTTAGCAGCCAAATATAACAATAAGGGCTCCTTATCAATGGGAGCAGCAAGAACCGGTAGCTCAGCCAGCTGTCTCTTTAAATCTTCAAAAGCAGCGTTGGCCGCGTCACTCCAGACGAAGTTATCTGCCTTCTTCATCATTTGATACAGTGATATGGCCTTCTCACCTAACCGGCTTATAAACCGGCTTAAAGCAGCGATACAACCCGCCAAACACTGAACATCATTGATACACGCTGGTTTAGCCAGAGAGGTGATGGCCTTGATCTTCTCCGGGTTAGCCTCGATGCCCCTGTTAGAAACCAGAAAACCCAAAAGCTTGCCTGCAGGCACGCCAAAAACACACTTGGCCGGGTTAAGCATCATCTTGTAGACCCGAAGATTGTCAAACGTTTCCTTCAGATCATCTATCAAGGTCTCCTTCTCTCTGGATTTCACCACAATGTCGTCCAGATAAGCATGAACATTGCGCCCAATTTGATTATGAAGACAATTCTGCACACACCGCTGGTAAGTCGCCTAGTCACTCTTGAGCCCGAAAGGCATAGATATATAGGAGAAGGCTCCAAATGGAGTAATGAACTCCGTCTTCTCCTGGTCCTTAACTGCCATCTTGATCTGATGATAACCAGAGTAAGCATCCAAAAAGCTCAAACGCTCACAACCCGCCGTAGCATCAATGATTTGATCAATACGAGGGAGAGCAAAGGGATCAGCCGGACAAGCCTTTTTTAGATCCGTGTAATCCACACACATACGCCAAGTGCTGTTTTCTTAAGCACAAGCACCGGGTTAGCCAACCACTCCGGACAAAAAACTTCAACGATGAACCCAGCTGCCAAAAGTCGGGCTACTTCCTCACCAATGGCTTTACGCCTCTCCTCAATAAATCGCCAAAGAAACTGCTTGACCGGCTTAAACTTTGGATCAATATTAAGAGTGTGCTTAGCGAGTTCTCTCGGTACACCCGGCATGTCAGAAGGTTTCCATGCAAAGATGTCCCGGTTCTCACGGATGAACTCGATGAGCGCGCTTTCCTATTTGGGATCCAGATTAACACTGATACTGAACTGCTTAGATGAGTCACCTGGAACAAAGTCAACAAGCTTAGTATCATCGGCCGACTTAAACTTCATGACCTACTCATGCTCTGTGGTTGGCTTTTTCAAAGACGTCATATCCGCCGGATCAACATTGTCCTTGTAGAACTTCAACTCTTCTGTTGCATAGACCGACTCAGCATAAGCCGCGTCGCCTTCCTCACAATCCAAGGCTATCTTACGGCTCCCATGCACTGTGATGGTACCCTTATGACCCAGCATTTTGAGCTGTAGATACACATAACATGGTCGTGCCATGAACTTGGCATAAGCCGGCCGCCCGAACAGAGCATGATATGGGCTTCTGATCTTGACCACCTCGAAAGTCAATTTCTCGGCCCTGGATTCATATTCATCTCCAAAGGCTACCTCCAGTTCGATCTTACCAACTGGATATGCCGACTTACTAGGCACCACGCCATGGAAAACAGTGTTGGACTGCTTACGGCTTTTATCAGTTAACCCCATGCGATGGAAGGTCTCATAATAGAGGATGTTGATGCTGCTGCCTCCATCCATGAGTACTTTGGTGAACTTATATCCACCAACCTGAGGGGCCAGCACCAAGGCTAAGTGACCCGGATTATCAACCCGGGGAGGGTGATCTTCCCTACTCCATAGAATAGGCTGCTCATACCATCTTAAATAACGAGGAACTGTCGGCTCAACAGCATTCACAGCCCTCTTATGAAGCTTCTGGTCTCGTTTGCACAAACTGGTGGTAAACACATGATACTGTCCACTATTCAGCTGCTTTGGATGGCTCTGGTATCCACCCTGCTGCTGACCACCCTGGCCAGATTGCTGGTTATAACCACCTTGATTGCCTTGAGAATTTTGAAAATTGGGATTTGAACCGCCACCCGGGCCATTAAAACCGCCGCCACCTGAGCCGCCGCCCTGCCCATTATTACCATCGAACATGTTGTAATTTTTGAAAGCCTTCATGATCGTACAATCCTTCCATAGATGAGTAGCCGGCTTCTGCTGAGTGTCGTGCCTTGGACAGGGTTCATTCTGTAAATGTTCAAGTGTGGGGCCTGACCCGCCAGACCGGGGAGGCGGTCTCCCCTTACGTCGTTGGTTGTTGCCCTGCGCATTAGTGTTAGCCAAAAACTCCAAACTACCATCAGCCTTACGTTTATTACCTCCTTGATTTGCTAGGTTATGCTGAGGGCCCTTGCCGTTGCCATTCTTCTTTCCCTTTCCTGTCTTTTCATCATTAGAATCGGGATCCTTGGTACTATCAGAGTCGGCGTACTTGACCAGAGCCATCATCGCGCATCTATATCAAGATAATCGCGCTTTGAGCCGCCTTTAGCTTCATCTTCGTGAGGCAAAAATGGCAATTTTTCTCCAACATTAAGACTGCAGAGCTGGCGTCCATCTTATCAGACGAATGTATTATGGCCTTAACCCGGTGCACCCAATGGGTTGTGGACTCGCCCTCATCCTGCTTGCAACTCATCAAATCCACGATTGACATGGGCTGCTTGCATGTATCCTTGAAATTCTGGATGAACAGGGCTTTTAACTCCACCCATGAACTGATTGAATTAGGCGGTAGGCTTTTCAACCAAGTGCGGGTGGTCCCATCCAACATCATGGTAAAGTATTTGGCCATCGCAGCATCACTGACCTCCAGTAACTCCATGCCATCTCGTAACTTTCAATCCATGCCCCGGGCTGTAAGTCGGCCGTATAATTAGGCACCTTCCTAGGTCCCTTAAGATCCTTGGGCAAACGCTCGTTACGTAGAGTCATCACTAGACAGGGGACACCTCCGGTCCTGGTGGCCACACCTGCCTCGATAGAAGTCGTCGGATAAACCGGATAAGGTGGTAAGCCGTCAGCCGAGCCGCCTGCTCAGCCGCCTGCTGAGCCGCCCGCTCAGCCTCCTGACGTATTCTGTCTTGATCTACCAAGTTAAAGGCTCCATGGCGCACCGGGTCATGCCCGCCTGGTTGGTTACAGCGCCGAACGTTGCTTGAAACAGCCGCTGAATCCATGTGCCTGCTATAACTTGGGCTTCGGCTTGGACGAGGGGTTGAATGAATCCTGTCCCGGCTGTACAAGTACACCTCCTATTGTGCTAAAGCCGTCTGAAGAAGTTCTCTCACCCGGCGGGTTTCGACCGCCGCCGGAGAGTCACCATCAATTTGGAGAGCCGCCAGCCGTGCCGCCGTCGCGATCATGTTCTCCAACGGGTTAGAATAATGACCCGGAGGTGTTGGTACATACTGAGGTGGAGCAGTATTCACGCAGGGAGGCCCCATCACATGTGGCTGAATCGGCACCCCGACCTCGGGTGTTGCAACCCGGTCTACCTCAGTATGTGGGGAGAGCCACGGCGGGTTACTGGGCCCTGCACCGGGTGTGTGAAAGAGGTTTCGAGGGTCATAAACCGAAGGGAGTCGAGACTGAGTCTTCTGGTATCTTCTCCTCATGACCTCATTAGACGCATTCTGATCCTGCGTGAGCCAGAAAGTCTATGCCTGAATCCGCTGAGCCTGAGCGTCCAGAGCCGCCCGCTTTGCGGTTATCCTGACATCTTCTGCTGCTAGGTCTTCCATAGCCTGCACCATATCCAGCTTTAACTGTGCCACTTACGCATCATGTCGAGCTTGATCCGCCGGGTTGACCACGGAGGTTAACAGAGCGGTCATCTTATCTGTGAGATCCATCAACACCTGAGCCGGCGAGCGCACAGGGCCTCCTGCCCCGGCTGCTGCTGACCCGGAGGTTATGGCCGCCGCAGTTGTGGAGTCTTGGATAGGTTGTGTGCCGGCCATGAAGATTCCGACCCTGCTCGGCGGCTCGAGGAAATCCGGAATACTGTTGCCATCGGAACAGCCCCCAAGCCCGCTGTCTTCCAGTTGATACAATGAATCTGTCTCACCTGTGGACGACCCACCATCAGAGTAGATGGTTGTCTCACCGCCAGATGCAGATCCTTCAGAGAGCCCTCCGTGGATGCATCCCACGAAGGCACGCTTCACAGCAGGCAGAGCCCGGGCGGGTCTCGCACGCTGAGCCGTCTCGACGAGGTCGATACAGATGTCCGGCTCAGGGCCCGGCTCGCCGATCTTGCCGATGAAGACGTGAATTCCTCCAAAGGGGACCCGGTACCCGTACTCAATTGAGCCGGCGTCGGGGCCCCAGCCTGCATCGTCAATGTAGAGCTTGCCGCGACGACTCTTGGTCATCCGGCCCACAGCGTATCCCTTGAACCATTCGAAGCTGCCCTTTAAGAACTCAAATCCACCGTGCGCTGGCCCCACGGTGGGCGCCAACTGTCATGGAATTTTCATGGCAGATGTCCTAGTGAAAGGACTTAGTCATGGAGCCATCGCAACTAGGAAGCTTAAAGGGGTTAATCGGGACAAAGGGCACAAGGTTTATACTGGTTCGGCCCCTTACGATGAAGGTAAAAGCCTATGATCCAGTTTTGAGTGGGATTTCTTATGTCTCGATAACCAGGGAGCGAATCGCTTGACCTAGCTCTCGAGTTGATGTTACTTGTCCTGAACCGCCGTCGGGTCGTCCCTTTATATACAGAGGTCGACACCCTGCGGCTTACAGAGTCCCGGCCGGCTCATAAACAGTGTCCGGCTCAGTCTCTTAACTATTCTTGCCTTACAATACAAGTCACGCATACATGGCAGTTTATCACTACGGGCCTTAAGTTGCCTCTGGGCCTTGGGCCCTTAACTGAACCGCCATCTATATCCTGGGTCTTGGGCTTCAAGAATATTTGCAAGTATAACCCGGCCCCTCCTGGGCGAGTCATACCAATAGTTATATCCCCAACACTATGTGTTCACTTTGTCTTCGACTTTCATTCGCTGCAGTTAATGTTTTCTGAACAGAATCTCCGAACCAATTGCTTCTCGTCAGCAATAAATTTTCGGGGGTTAATTCCTTCATGTCAATCTTCTCGCCTACATGTCTTCAACACATGTAGCTCATTCTTCTCTGCAACGCAGATATTCTTTGGTGATGTCCCTAGAACTTACACTACTAGGGAAAACCTTATACACAGAATCTTATTAGTAGCGCTGGACAGGAAGGGGTGCTACTTCTAATTAGCAGCAACGCGTGTCACAAAGAGGCGCTACTGCTACAGAATTAGCATTAGCGCAGCTCACTAGAACAACGCTTCTAGTAAATTGCCCGATTGTTCCTGCCAAGCAAGGTTTAGCAGTAGCGTGTCCACATTAACCGCGCTACTGCTACTGTAATAGTAGTAGTGCACTTTTTGTGCAGGTCGCTACTGCTAATTTTGAACCTGGCCACATGGCGGGCCCCTCTTAGCAGTAGCGCGTTTTCCGGAAGCACGCTACTGCTATCTTATTAGCAGCAGTGTGTTTTACACCTAGCGCTACTGCTAAACCGCATCCACCACCTTTTGCCTCCCCTCCCCGCTCCCCCAACCTCTCTTCCTTCAATTTCCCCTGGCTCCCACCTCCTCTCTCCCTCACTTTGCTTCTTCCTCACTACTTCTCCCCCCATTATTCTCGTTCTTCTACCTATCTTTCTATCTCTTTATTACTCCTAGCTAACTACACCACCTCCATTAATGCATCTCCTTTCTCTTTTTCCTTCCCCTCCACTAGTTGAATGTTACTTCTTGAGCTTGCGTTGGTTTTTCCCTTGAAGATTAAAGGGTGATGCAGCAAAAGTAGAGATAAGTATTTCCCTTACTTAGAGAGCCAAGGTATCAATCCAGTACGAGACAACGCACAAATCACCAATACCTACACAAACAATCAAACAACTTGCACCTAATGCGATAACAGGGTTGTCAATGCCTTCATGGTTACTTGCAAAAGTGAGATATAATAGAGATAGATGGAACTAAACAAAAGATAAAGTAAATATTTTTGTTATTTTTTGTTTATAGATCGGAAAGTAAAAGATTGCAAAATAGTAGATCGGAAACTAATATGATGGAAAATAGACCTAGGGGCCATAGGTTTCACAAGAGGCTTCTTTCAAGATAGCAAATAATACGGTGGGTGAACAAATTACTGTCGAGCAACTGATAGAAAAGCGCAAAGTTATGACGATATCTAAGGCAATGGTTATGTAATATAGGCATCACTTCCATGTCAAGTAGACCGACTCCTGCCTGCATCTACTACTATTACTCCACACATAAACCGACTCCTGCCCGCATCTAGAGTATTAAGTTCATGAAGAACATAGTAACGCATTAACTAAGATGACATGATGTAGAGGAATAAACTCAAGCAATATGATGTAAACCCCATCTTTTTATCCTCGATGGCAACAATACAATATGTGCCTTGCTCCCCCTACTGTCACTGGGAAAGGACACTGCAAGATTGAACTCAAAGCTAAGCACTTCTCCCATTGGAAGAAAAACCAATCTAGTTGGCCAAACCAAACCGATAGTTCGAAGATAATTACAAAGATATCAAACCATGCATATAAGAGTTCAGAGAAGATTCAAATAATATTCATAGATAAGATGATCATAAATCCACAATTCATCTGATATTGACCAACACACCGCAAAAGAAGATTACATCGGATAGATCTCCAAGAACATCGAGGAGAACATGGTATTGAGAATCAAAGAGAGAGAAGAAGCCATCTAGCTACTAGCTATGGACCCGTAGGTCTGTGGTAAACTACTCACGCTTCATCGGAAGGGCAATAGAATTGATGTAGAAACCCTCTGTCGGTGTCAAAACCGACGGATCTCGGGTAGGGGGTCCCGAACTGTGCGTCTAGGCAGATGGTAACAGGAGACAAGGGACACGATGTTTTTACCCAGGTTCGGGCCCTCTCGATGGAGGTAATACCCTACTCCTGCTTGATTAATATTGAAGATATGGGTAGTACAAGAGTAGATCTACCACGAGATCAAGGAGGCTAAACCCTAGAAGCTAGCCTATGGTATGATTGTTGTTCGTCCTACGGACTAAAACCCTCCGGTTTATATAGACACCGGATAGGTTAGGGTTACACAGAGTCGGTTACAATGGTAGGAGATCTACATATCCGTATCTCCAAGCTTGCCTTCCATGCCAAGGAAAGTCCCATCCGGACACGGGACGAAGTCTTCAATCTTGTATCTTCATAGTCTTGGAGTCCGCCGTGACGATAGTTCGCTATCCGGACACCCCTAGTCCGGACTCCTCGGCTGCCCTCGAACCAGGCTTCAATGACGATGAGTCCGCACGTTGATTGTCTTCGCATTGCGAGGCGGGTTCCTCCTCCGAATACTTCATAGAAGGTTTTGAACACAAGGATAGTGTCCGCTCGCAAAACAAGTTCCACATAACACCGTGAGAGAGAATAATTTTGCACAGATCTATCGACGTATTCGGCGGCGTGACATCACACCACGGCAAGGTCTTTATATGAATCGTTTTTTACTGTTCCCACCTCAGCGTGTTTAGCGAGGCGGTTTCCTTGGCATGTCTTATCAAAGCATAGATCGTGCCCCCTTATTCCGGAATTCTCTTCAATACGGACGTGGGTAACCCATCCGCGCCATTGATTACGGCGCTTGGGAAATAAGCGAGTTTTACCAGGCTGGTGGGGGACGCATAGCTTCGTCCGTCTATACAAGGGGATAAGGATCCACCTTTTTACCTACGCCTTCTTCCTCCTTTTCTTATCCATTTCCGCGCACTCGAGCTCCAGCACCCAAGTCCGCACATCCCACCTCAACCTTTCTCCAATCATGTCAGGAGCGGGAGGCAGGTGGATGGCCTCCTCCATCACGGAGGGGCACATCGCAAGACTGCGGGAGGCCGGATACTTGTCCGGCAACATCGCGCACAGGCTTCCCGATGAGGGGCAGCTCATTCCGACCCCTGGGCCCCGTGATAGGGTGGTGTTTCTCCCCCACTTCCTCCGCGGACTAGGTTTTCCTCTTCACCCATTTGTCCGGGGGCTCATGTTCTACTACGGCCTGGACTTCCACGACCTGGCCCCCAATTTCATCCTCAACATCTCGGCGTTTATCGTCGTGTGCGAGGCTTTCCTCTGCATCCAACCCCACTTCGGCTTATGGCTGAAGATCTTCAACGTCCGCCGAAGGTAGTGGGCGGCCGCAAGTTGAGTGCGGAGGCGCCATGGTTGGCAAGATGGCCAAAGTCCCATGGCTCGAAGGCGCCTTCGTGGAGACAATAAAGGGGTGGCAATCGGGGTGGTTCTATATCACCGAGCCCCGCAACACCAAATGGGTGGCGGCCCCCGAATTCAGATCTGGCTTCCCCACATGACTCTCATCATGGAAAGAGACGGGCCTGACGTGGGGGAATTCGGACGAGACATCCGGACTTCAAACATGCGTCCGAAACCTGGTGGCAAGAATCTTAGGCTTGTCGACGTAATCCAGGTGATGCTCATCCGCCGGATTCTCCCATGCCAACAAAGGGACTTTAACTTGTGGGAGTTCGATCCGGCACACCACCAAACCTTGAGCCGGCTCTTCAACACTACGTACGAAGACGCCTGGAAGGTGCTGTTTAAGGGCGCCGAAGCCCCCGCATCCGCTACCAAAGATCGCGGATACGGCTCGCAGCGTCAAGCCGGCGAGGTAAGTTCATTTTACCCTTTACGGGACTCTTTTTCCATAGATTGACTCTACGTGGGATCTAAAACTCCCTAATATTCGACAAGACTGGCTGAAGACGTCCGGACAGATTAACTATCCGGCTCCTTTGCCAGAAGACCCAGCGGACGCCCGATTGACGGGGCTGCTGGCTCCGGCGCCGTACGTGGTGCCGGAGAAGAAGGCCAAGAAGGAGGCCACGGGAACTCGAAGGAGCTCCCGACGCCAGGTGCTGTCAGATTCCGAAGCGGAATCTTCTCCAGAAGACGAGGAGGAAGAAGAAGAAGCTCCTCCCCCAGCGGAGGAGGAGAAGGAAAGGAAGGCCGCCCCAACTAGGGAGGCCGGAGGGTCCAAGAAGGGAAGAACCCTTCCTCCGGACTTCTCCACCAACGTCGATGACGACGAGGAGGATTGGCCTACAAGGGCCAAGCCCCTGGCGAGATCGTAAGTGTCCGAATACCCATGGCTTTTTGTTATTGCAGAGTGTTCTCTAACGTCGAACAACCGTGCAGCCCGCCCAAGGGCGAGTTCGCCGATTCATCGAGCGGGTCCCTGGGCTCGTCGGAAATGGAGAGTACTCGCCCGACTGCCTCTCGCCTCACGCCATGGGCGACGCCACAAGGGGCCCCAAGGGGGCTTGGTCAAGAGGAGGTAGCACAGGAGGTGCCACAAGGCGACCTCCCGGACTCCAGGCGCGCGGGGAGCAAGATCCCCAGGGGCTCTAAGCCCGACCCTCGTCCGGACTCCATGCCGGAACCATCAGCGGTTCCGAAGTCCGGACAGCGGATCCTTCGCAAGAAGGGTAAGACGCCGGTGTCCTCCGTCCAACCAGAGACACTGGATAGCTTACAGGAGGCGCTTAACAACACTTCCATCAAGGAGGAACACCGCACTGTTATGAGTGCGGTGATCCGAACAGTTCAGTCCGCCAAGAGCGGACTGACCGAAGCCTGTACCAACTTTCTAACAGGCTTTGAGGTAAGTTTTTAGAATATGTAAAAATATAACCACATAGACAGTAGCCCCTGATGCTTAGTTCGGTGTTCGGAAAGAAAAGCCGTACTAAGGATCTAGAAAGATATACGCAGGAGTCTAACATAAGAATGTCAATATGGGAATGCAGGCTGCTGCTCTTGACCTCTGCCAGACCGATCATGGAGGTCAATGTATTGAAGCAGTAACTCGGCGGTCCGAGAACGAGCTCGACAAGCCAAGAAGGAGCTCGAGGACAAGGAAGGTAAGTAATACCTTATTAAAGAAATACCTTATAGAAAATGTTTTGGTTGCGAAAAATAACAGGAATAACATGGGTACTGCAGGGGCCACGAAGGAGGTGGCGACCCTGAGGGAAGGGTGTCCGTGGCCGAAAACAAAGCGGCTGCGGAACGCACCGAGCGAGAGAAAGGGAGGCGAGCTGGCGGAGGTGCGGCAAGAGCTCCAGATTCTCGTGAAAAACACGAGGGTTTGGAGCGTGACTCAAGACCCGAGAGTCCGAGCTTGCCTCGCTCTTGAGAGTGCCAAAGCTGCTAAGGCCGAGGCCCAAAAAGCCCTCCAAGAAATTGAAGCACTAAAGAAGATAGCGGCGGTAAGGCATTCTTTATGCAAAGCAAGAATGTAAAAGTCAATTACCTGTTACTTACCCGGATTCGAGCTCTCCAGAGCATTCGCAGATTTGCCCAGAGTGCGCCCGATGCTGCCACATTCTACGCGCCCGGAGGGGAGCTCCACGGAGAAGGTGTTCTGGTCTCAAGATGTCGAGGCCGACCATCCGGTGCCCTCGAGCCACCAGCTGAAGCAGCTGGTCGAGCTCCATAAGGTCACCGAACAGGCCATGAAGGGCCTTATAGCGGTTGTGGCCATTGGAGGCCATGCCCGGGAGCTACTTCGGCTTGGTGCAGCAGCTGGTGGATGCCTGTCCGCGGCTTGAAGTCATTAAGTGCTCCGTCTGCATTGAAGGTGTCCGTCGGGCTCTTGCCCGTGCTAAAGTGCACTAGGGCAAGCTGGATGCGGAGAGGCTTGTGACGGACGGGCCACCGAAGGGCCATGAGCATCGCACGCCGAAATGTACTATGAGGGCCTCTCAAGGGTGCCCACGAATAGCGGATGAGTGCTCCAAGGATATAATTTTGAATAAACTCGCATTTGTTATCCAAAGACGCTGAAAACTTGTTCATATGCGCTAAGCAACAATTATTAATTTAAAATATTACCTTCAGGCGGCCGCTTATCAAATTTGAGAGATGGCAAGTCGTTGGCTTCAGCCCCATGCCACGAAAGTGTTGGGGTGTTGGGATAAACTTGAGCACTCTTGTTCCCATTCTTGGGTCCATCTAGGAGGCGCCAACACAACGTAACAAGGCAACCGGACTTATAATGCTTGAACACTCTCACTTAGCCATAGAATTCTATAATTTTAAATTTCGCGAAGCCCCTAGTATTTGGAAGACCGAGTTCGGGCGCTATCCACGCCTTTGGCCGGACAATTCCGTTCCTCGCCTAAGCGGCATAAGTCTTTACGGACCAAAAACCTCTCGAACAGCGACCAGCTCTCGCCCTATCATGACGGTCAGTTTTAGCTTTCTCCATCGAGGTGCTCGACCCAGCATAACTGGGCACAATCGCGATGGTTCTCCGGTGCTACCTTAGCCGATATAGCGGAACGTAAGGTACCAAAACACGGAGCCGGGCAAACCCAACTATTGACCCAAGACATGATTCGAGCCAATTCATATAATGATATAAGTTCGGGTGCCGACTTGTGAAAGTGTTCGACTTATCACACCATAATTTTGGGATACTTAAGCCCCGGTGTATTGGCTGCACTAAAGTGTACAGTTGCAATCATGAAATGAACACATGTATATAAAAAGGAAGTAGAGCAATAACAAGCAAAAGCTGTGTATTGTTTATTCAAAAAGGTACTGCAATGGAAGCAGAACGATACAAATAGTGCGATAAGCAAGGGATGGGACTATCTAACATGTCCCCCTCCAGGGTTAAGCTGCTGGATGATATGTAAAACATGTATAATGCTCGTAATAGAGACCACCTGAACACTCGATGTGGCTTTCCGCTTCCCTGGCTGTTGCATCGTGAGTTCGGCGATTCAAGTGCCGGACAGGACTTCTCAAAGACGGAGTCCTGAAAGTAAAAAAAAGGAAGAAAAGAAAAAGAAAAAGAAGTGACACAAACGGAGCTCCCCGGTGCGGTCGAGCCGCATTCTTGGCGTGCGTTGTCTTGCCCTCCCCATATGCCCATGGTATCTCCAGAGCGTAATTATGTACGCGTAATACTACCTTCGCAATTTCGCGAGGGCTGGGGTTGGGGCCGGATTGCTACTCGCTCTTGAATCGTGCTGTGGTATTGTTGCAGGTTACTCCAGCGCGCTTTATGTGTCCGGACGCTTAGTGGCCGGACTCGAGAATTGTCGTGAGAGGCTGCTTTGCACCTCCGCCGCGAGGGTCGCCAGATGCTCCTCCGCTCGAGAGAGCGCTCGTGTTTCCATTGACCGTGATTACCTCGAGGGCCTGGCATCTTGAGCTTGAGGTATGCGTCGTGCGGCACCGCATTGAACTTTGCAATGCGGTTCGTCCGAGCAGTGCATGATAGCCGCCATGAATGGGACGATGTCAAGATTAACTCTTCGCTCGAAGTTATCCAAGATCTGAAGACCACTTCGAGTGTGACTGAGCCTGTACAATTGGCCTCTACACCGGTATGACGCCTTTAAAGGTCGCCTTTGTAGGTTTAATCCTTGAGGGTCTATGCCCATTTTGGCGACTTGTATCCCGATAAAGCAGGTTCAGGTTGCTACCGCCGTCCATCAGACTCGGTGAGGTGAAATCCACAATAATTGGGTCAAGAACCAATGCGCGAAGTCACCGTGACGGATGCTAGTGGGTGGTCCTTCGATCAAGGTGATCGGGTAGGAAGACCATGGGTTGAACTTTGGGGCGATGGCTGCATCGCATATACGCCCCGCGAGGCACGCTTCTGCTCCCTTTTGGGTATGTGGGTCGCGATATCATGTTCACCATCCACACTTGTGTGGGAAAACCTTCGTCCTCTATTGTTCGGCGTCGGGCTCTTCCTCGTTATCGCTATGCAGCCCCTTGTCATTGAGTTCGCACTTAGCTTGCTGCTCGCTTGAACACCCAACAATCCCTGTTGGTGTGATTGGCTGGTTTTCGGGGTGCCATGTATCCGCACAAGCGATCGAGTATTCGGTCCAAGTTGGACGGGCCCTGGGTATTTCTTTTGAATGGCTTCTTCCGCTGACTGGGTTTAGAGCCTCTGAGTCCGACATTGACGGCTGTATCTTCAGATATCGCCGCACGCGGCGCTTGTTCTTGTTGCGACACGACCTGCCATTGCTGTCCTTGGTATCCGGACTATCGTGATGTTTGCCCAAGTTGTTGCTTCGAGCTAGCCAGCTGTCCTCTCCCGCACAAAAGCGAGTCATGAGGGTTGTGAGGGCTGCCATGGATTTCGGCTTTTCCTGTCCTAGGTGCCGGGCAAGCCACTCGTCGCGGATGTTATGTTTGAAGGCTGCGAGGGCCTCTCGTGATCCGGACGATCAACGATTTGATTTTTCTTTGTTAGGAACCGAGTTCGTAATTGTCCGCCGATTCTTCCGCTGTTAAATTATGTGGCTAAGGTCATCGGCGTCGGTGGTCGCACATATGTGCCCCGAAGTTATCAAGGAATGCGGCTTCCGTGTCCTCCCAACAACCAATTGATTCTCGCTGGCAAGCTATTGAGCCAATGTCGAGCTGGTCCTTTAAGCTTGAGTGGGAGGTATTTGATGGCATGTAGATCATCACCCGGGCCATGTGGATATGGAGGAGATAATCCTCGATCCGCATCGCAGGATCTGTGGTACCATCGTATGATTCGATGCTTACGGGTTTAAAGCCCTCGGGGATTTGATGATCCATTACTTCATCTGTGAAGCATAGTGGGTGTGCGGCGCCTCTATATTGGGCTATATCACGACGTAGCTCATATGAGCTTTTTCTACTATGTTCGGCCCGGCCGGGTTTGCTGTATCCGGCGGGACGGTAATCATCCCGCATTGCTGGGCGCCCACGCGATCCGTAGATCGATATTGTATGTTTTGCCTTATCCTCCAATATATCTCGCAAGTCCGGCGCGTTTTCCCGTGCCTTGGTACTTTTTGAGCGGCGTCGGGGTGTGGCTTGAGCGGAGGGCCGAGAGGCTTCTCTGTCACGGCCACGGGCTGGCCGGTCTGCCATGTCATGCGCTGGTGACTTGGGTGCTTCCTCCTCTAGTCGAGGCAACGGCCTGCGTTTGGGGTAGCTTTTGGAGGGGCGTTCGAGTTCATACTCTTCGGCTGCAAGGACTTCAGTCCATATGTCAGCTAGCAGGTCTTGATCAGCTCTAAGATGTTGCTTCTTTTGCTTGAGGCTGCTTGCCGTGGCTATAAGCCTGCGTTTGAAACGCTCCTGTTCGGCGGGATCCTCAGGCACGACAAATTCGTCGTCGTCGAGGCTTGCCTCATCTTCGGAGGGAGGCGCATAATTATCATCCTCAACCTCTTTTTCGCGCAGACCGTCAGGCGGGCTTGCTTCTCCTCCTCCCGCGCCGAGTCCTCGCTGAGGGGGTTCTCTCGCACTGTCCGGGATGTTATTATCTCCCGCGGAATCACCGCTTTTATTGTGGCGGATTTAGAGCGGCGCCACGACGCCGGGCGCTTCGGCTGTTTCTTGAGGGGTCATCCTCCGTTGTTCCATCGCCGCTCCCATCTTTTGGGATGTCCACCATATATATGTCATATGACGAGGTGGCCTTCCAGTGCCTCGTAGGCACTGGGTCTTGGTCGCTCCGCATCGCCGCCCATACCGCCGATGTCTTCGGAGTCGTAGTTCAGCATGTCGGTTAAATCATCGGCAGTGGCTACAAAGTGGGTGGTGGGTGGGCGTTGAATTTCTTCGCCGTCGCGATCCCAACCTTCCCGTCCGTAGTTCGCCAGGGCTCTCCGGATAAAGAGAGAGAGACTTTAGTGAATTCAGGATGTCGCCAAAGGGTGAGTGCTGAAAGATGTCCGCGCAGTGAACTCCATGACCGTGCCCAATCGGATTCGACAAGGGCGCGGAGGGTTCGGAGTCCGGAGAGGAGTCCGCACCGGAGTCGAGGTATTTGCAAAGGACAGGATGGAGTTCGCTCGACGCCATAGAGATTGTAGCCCCGAGGCGGTGTCCAACCACTCGCCCTCGATCGGGGAATCGGCCCGGATTAAGGGTCGGAGCGGATATCGTGCGGCCTCCGTGGCACCGCTCGCCGCAGAGCTAGATCATGCCTATCGAGACAAGGCGGCGCTGTTATTGCGGCTCGAATCCGTCAAAGATCAAGTCTCGCGGATGTCGGCCGATAGTTCAAACTTCCAAATCTGACTGATGGCTGGGGCGAAGCTTCGATCTGCTCCGTATGGCGAGCGAATTGCCCGCAGTGCAAAGCCGCCGAATACGTAAGATCTGTCCGGGAGAAAAGTCTCACCTGGACCGCGCGTTGTTGATGATCGAAGGAGCCATCGGGCCTATCGGTGACGACACAGAGGAACTCTCAATGAAAGCACCAATGTCGGTGTCAAACCGCGGATCTCGGTAGGGGGTCCTGAATGTGCGCCTAGGCGATGGTAACAGGAGACAAGGGACGGGATGTTTTACCAGGTTCGGGCCCTCTCGATGGAGGTAATACCCTACCCTGCTTGATTAATATTGATGATATGGGTAGTACAAGAGTAGATCTACCACGAGATCAAGGAGGCTAAACCCTAGAAGCTAGCCTATGGTATGATTGTTGTTCGCCCCACGGACTAAAAACCTCCGTTTATATAGACACCGGATAGGTTAGGGTTACACGTAGTCGGTTACAATGGTAGGAGATCTACATATCCAGACGCCAAGCTTGCCTTCCACGCCAAGCAAAGTCCCATCCGACACGGACAAAGTCTTCAATCTTGTATCTTCATAGTCTAGGAGTCCGCCAACGGTGATAGTTCGCCATCCGGACACCCCTAATCCGGGACTCCTCAAGAGCTCCCTAACCAGGCTTCAATGACGATGAGTCCAGTAGCGTTGATTGTCTTCGCATTGCGAGGCGGGTTCTTCTCCAAATTCCATATACTTGTCTAATAGTGTCCGCTTCGATAAATGCTGCGCTCCTTGGCTTCTACGCCTAATAATGGCCATCTTCGACGTGTTTGAATGAATGCTGAAAAGCCAGTGGTATTTTACACTTACCCCCTAGTTGCGCAAATGAGCTGCCTATAAAAGGGCGAGGATCTAGATCTGAGTCACACCATCCCCCTTCATGAGATTTCATCGGAGCGCCTCGACCAAAGCCCATCCCATCATGGACAATGACGTGGCTCCTCCTCTCGCGGCCCGGCCCTCAGCACTGAAATTGGGAGAGATGCTCATCCAAGATAGCGAGCTAGTTATACTCCAAACCAAGGGATTCCTTCCCCCGGCCTTCTTGGTTCCGGTTCGAGCCGGACTTGCCACCTATAAGGGCGGAAAGCGAGCGGAGAGTGCGCCCGATCGCTCTAAAGGAGAGCGGGTATGCTTCATCTCTTATCTAGTAAGAGGACTCGGATTTCCAATCCATCCGTTTCTCCGGGGGCTCTTGGAGTTCTACGGCCTCCAGTTGCACCACCTTATGCCTACCTCCATTTTGCACATCGCGGGCTTCGTGGCCTAGTACCCTGTTCTTATGAGGGGTCAATATATCAAGTGGGCGGAGCCGAGCTATGGCGCATCGCTGGGACCGGATACCTATCCAGAACCCCGAAGAAGGCGTCCGAAGACTGGCCTTCGGAATGGTTTTACATGGAGGACGTCCCGCTGCCGGATCCTGTTCGGATCGGCCTTCCGGAGTTCAGCAATGCTCCTCTGAAGAAGCGCCTAAGATGGCGCCTCGAGCCCCGGAGGGAAAATGACTGGGATGTCCTCTATTTGATGAGCCGAATAAGGTTACTGGCTCATGCCGGATTGACCATGATTGGAGTCATGGCAATCTGCATTATGAGGGGAGTGTAGCCGCTCCAATATAGGGGCCACCCCATGTGGGACTTCAACCGGGAGGACGATGCCACCCGCCATGGCCGCAAAGGGCTGTGATCGGTCACCGAACTGGTGAAGATCTTGTCTGCCATGTATAAAGGGGAGGAGGAGGATTTCCTCCGCGTCAATCCACTGAAGGAGTTTTCTTCGAATAATCCTCAAAGCTAGGTAAGCAAACATCTTTGTGACCTGTCCGATCCATGTTCCCGTGGTTAAATATCTCATTTTATGGTTTCTGCGCAGGAACTGCGCCGGACTGTGGAGACGATACACAGCCCGCCCCCACAACCCGAGGATCCGGAACGGTCCCTCGATCCGACCTCCGAAGAGGATCCGAATATAAAGGTGGAGTTGATCGACGGAGTGTTCCACCAACTTAGCATCGATAATGCTTTGGTTGCCATTACGGCCGATTACCCGGAATACCTCCAACCTCACGTATGGCGAGACCGAGGTCCCAATATTCGATATGACCCATCCGTGCTTATTTTTGATCACCGTATACCAATGGTGTTTTGCAGGGGTACCTTCGAGGCAGAAGGAAGCGAGCCAGCATGGCTGGCCAACAAAGGCGACGGCCCCACAAAGCTAAAAAGGAGTGTGGTCCCGATCGAAACTCCGCCGCAAAGGTATGGCGGTCACCATGTTCCTAGGATTGATTCCTAGAAGGCGATTAACGCCGACGCCTTTTCAGGAAAAGAGCGCCACGGACCGAGTCCGAGAGATTGCCAATCGAACCTCCGCCGCCAGGCTCCAAAGCCGGGTCCAAGCGGAGGCGAACACGAGGCGACGCCGGATGCTCCTCCAACAGAGGATGCCGACAGATTGTCCGCCGCCAACTCCGAGGTGGAGAGCGCCTTGAATCACAGGCGCCGCCGGACAGTTCTTCGTGACGCGTGTTTCTCCCAAGAGGCCTTGAATGCCTTCAATTCGGGAGATGCGCACCTCCGTGCCGCTCAAGATGGTCTAGCCAGAGCCACAGAGCAGTATGTAAAGGACATACGGGTAAGGAAATTTGATAGTTATATATGCCAGTAGCCCCCGAGACTTAAAATAGTTAGAATAACTGATTTAAGGATCATTTGTTATGCAGGATCTTACAAAAAAAGAGTACCTGACTGTCCCAGGAGTTTGAAGAGTGCAAGGCCCAACTTGAGGCCGCACTAGCCGCTACAGGGGGAGCCACAGTGACCCCCTCTGGTAATATACGCTTCAAAAGATAAATAGTTTATGAAGTGCGGCGGTTGTGTTAATCAGACAAAAACATTGCAGATGGCGCCGGACTAGATCCGGACAAGCAACAGTTCTTACGCCAGCTAAAGGCTGGCGAGTGCGTGCTTATGAGGGTGCGGCAGGAGAAAAATAACCTCCAAGACGCCAACACCAAGCTGGGTGAGGAACTAAAGGATGTTCGTGCCCAGTTGTCTGACTTCGTAAAGGAGAATCGGCGGCTTCGTCGCGGCATTTTCAGTAAGTGCTTGAGCAAACTTTGAAAGAGTTCGGCGAGCAAGGCGACTAACATAAACATGTATGTAGGTTTGCTCACAGGTCGCCCCGAGGAGGAGATGCCCAGTTCTTCCCGTGATCTTCTTCCCGACTATGCCACCGCACTAACGAGTCCGCAGGTGATGAAAGGTGTCGGCCAGGCCTTGTGGCTATCTATCTCCCCGCTCAAGGCATTGGGGAGCTGGCAGAGCGGCTTCAAGGAGCACGGCGCGCTCCGACTATGGAAGATATCGGCCTGCCGTCAAAGGCGCCAGGAGGCTGGGCCATGGTAAAGACGCTGTACACGGTTGTTGACCCAAACCACATGACCGAGGTCGGACCTGTGGGGCCTGATGGGATGGAGATCCCTTTAAGCTTAGTGTACGGCCAAGTAGAATTGGCCGCCAAGTATTCCCAGCAAGATTGTAAATTAGATAGCCTATTAGATGGCATTGAGGAGGAATACAATGAGTCGAGTTGACTATGTAAAAAATATGACATGAAAAAATGTCTTCCAGCCGGATTGAAGATCGTTTGTCATAGCGGACCTTTTCTCTTCGACCTCAGGACCCAATAGTCCGGAGTGTGTCCGAATACCTTCGTGGTTATATAAGAACCGGGGTATGCATGGAGACAAGGCGACGGGTCATTATTTCAGACGATAAGTGCCCAACTAGTTATGTTATATTACTTGGGTAGTAAGAAACATCTTCCAGGGAGAATAGTTCCGTTAAGGGTTCCTTTCGCTGGGATGCATGCCCTAAAGTGCATGTCAAGGCTGCTATGAAAGCAGAAAATCATCTAGGGGCAGATGGGTAAATAGTAAAAATCATCTTTCAGTTCATCGACCAAATATTCCCTTAAGAACGCTAGCTTTCGGCTTCACCCAGTCTCGAGGTACACATCCGGCTGATCCGGCAGTAATAATCGCAGAGGTGCTCCTTTACCACCTAGCCGAACAATCGGGAACGAGGGGTAAGCACAGAGCCAGCAACCCAGCTTGGCCAAAACTTAAGTCATATCGATGCATATAATGGTGAATAAAAGGTACATGCGGAAGTTTAACGCATGTGTTGGGCATGAAGCCCAGATAAATAAGCTTCGTTAAAGAAGCCCCGGTATAATGAGCGCGACAACGCGTCAAGTATGTGCGAAAAAAGAAAAGCGCAAAACGAGCCTCTAGAGGCTTCAAGAAGAAGGAGGAGGAGGAAGGAGAGAAATAAAAGACAGCAAAAATAGAAAATTTGGACGGAGGAAGGAGACGAACTTGGAGTCCGCGCTTAGGCGAGAATCTTCGTGAGACGGGCTGCGCTCCATGGCTTCGCTCGAGTCGGTTATCCGATGCGTTTGCAGACGGTATGCTCCTTGATCCAGACCTGGTCGATGATGAAGGGACCTTCCCATTTGGGCTTGAGTTTGTCATTTTTCTTGTCCGGCAGGCGTAGAACTAGTTCGCCAACGTTATAGGCTTTGGCTCGTACTTCCCTGCTTTGATATCTTCGAGCATGCTGTTCATAGAATGCGGAACGAGCTTTTGCCACGCCGCGCTCCTCCTCCAATGCGCCCAACTGTCCCGCCGATCGAGCTCGGCTTCTCTTTCTTCATACATGCGCACGCCGAGGTGAGTCGTATTATGTCGCAGGCAAGACTGCCTCTGCGCCGCACACCATAAAGAATGGTGTGAATCCGTAGTACGATTCGGCGTGGTCCGCAGCCCCAGTACGGAGTCGAGCTCCTCAACCCAAAGGCGCGTTAGATTCCTTGAGGGACCGCACTAGTCGGGTTTAATGCCGCCATGATTAGACCATTTGCTCGCTCGACTTGACCGCTGGTTTGAGGGTGATAGACCGAGGCGAATTGAGCTTGATGCCCATGTTTTTGCACCATAATTTGACCTCATCGGCCGTGAAGTTGGTGCCGTTATCGGTGATGATATTGTGGGGACACCGTAACGGTGCACTACCCTGATATGAAGTCTATCACTTGTCCGGATTCGCCGCTTTAACGAGCTTGGCCTCTATCCATTTGGTGAATTTATCCACCATGACCAATAGGTATTTTTGCTTGTGGGTTCCTCCCTTAAGGGGTCCAACCATGTCAAGCCCCTGCACCGTGAACGGCCAGGTGATGGGTATAGTTTTGAGGGCGGTGGGTGGCATGTGGCTTTGTTAGCAAAAGCCGGCAACCGACGATCGTTGGACTAAATCCTGCAAGATCTGCCCGGCCGTCGGCCAATAAAATCCTGCACGGAAGGCCTTGCCTACAAGGGCCTGGGCAGCGGCGTGGTGCCCACCCAGTCCGGCATGAATTTCAGCCAGGAGGTTTCGCCCTTCCTCTTCGGAGATACACCTTTGAAGGACTCCGGTAGTGCTTTTCTTATAAAGCTCTCCCTCATGGACTTTATAGGCTTTAGATCGCCGTACTATGCAGCGAGCCTCATTTTGGTCTTCGGGGAGTTCCTGCCTGGTTAGGTAGGCTAGGAATGGTTCCGTCCATGGGGCGATAACCGCCATTATCTCGTGGGCAGAGGGTGTTATCTCGGTGGCAGAGCCTCCGATTGTGTCAGAGTGTTCGGCGTCAGGCAGTGCGGTTGGGTCTGGATTGTTATTGCCGGACTCCCCTTCCCATAGTACAGATGGCTTGAAAAGCCGTTCCAGAAAGATATTGGGTGGGACGGCATCGCGTTTTGCACCGATGCGTGCCAATATATCCGCTACCTGGTTGTTATCCCGGCTATATGATGAAATTCGAGCCCTTCAACCGCTTGACGACATTTTTAGGACCGCATTGCGGTATGCTGCCATTTTCAGATCTTTGGCATCAAAGTCTCCGCTTATTTGAGATATCGCGAGGTTCAATCCTCGCGCACTCTAGGCGTTTAATGCCCATGGAGACAGCCATCCGGAGGCCGTGCGTAAGGCCTCGATTCGCTGCGTTGTTGGAGTCCGTATACATTATCTCAAGGACGATTGGACTGTGTCCCGATTGGGGACGCTAAGAGGACGCCAGCCCCCAGGCCGCCAACATTTTGGAGCCGTCAAGTGCATGATCCATTGGAGTATGCGCCGCATTTTAGGGAGTTGACCGTCCATTCGCCAGAAGTCGGCTAAAACCTGCGACTTAATAGCTCGCCCCGGCTTATAAGTTATGTCGAATGGAAGGAGCTCTATGGCCTATTTAGCAATCCGCCCGTCGCGTCGCGTTGTTTATAATGTCGTTAAGAGGTACTTCAGAGGCTACCGTTATCGAACACTCTTGAAAGTAGTGTCGCAGCTTCCGGATGCCATGAACACCGCGTATGCTATCTTTTGGTAGTGTGGGTACCGGACTTGCATGGAGTTAGGACGGTGGACACATAGTAAACCGGTTTTGAATAGGGAACCGTGTCCGTCCGTTTTCGCTCGACAACGAGCACCGCTACCGACAACTTGATGTGTTGCGTGATATATAATAGCATTGGTTCGCATACGCTACGCGACCAGACCGGATTTGTTGCCAAAATGGCCTTTATTTCTTCGAGTCCAGCCGTATGCATCCGCCCACTCAAGTGTTCGTGCGCCGGAGGAGGCGGTAAAGGGTAACGCTTTTCTCCCAACGGAAATAAAGCGGCTCGAGCCGCCACGCATCCCGTCAATTTTTGTATTTGTTTGAGGTCTTTGGAATATCCAATTGTGACAGGATTATTCCTCTAAAGGTTGTGCTGCTTCGCCAATGCGGTTCGATCTATTTCCATTTTTGGAGGGTTCCTCATAGATGAGGTTTAGTCCGCTGCCGCCATCCATGAGTACCTTAGTAAGGCGTAAAGCCGCCCACTATCGGACCGAGGACCAATGCGGCCTGGTGCTCGGGCTGTTCGGAATTTAGGTTAAATCCTTGGCATTAAAGGTAATAGTCGTGTCACCCATGGATTTATTGTTGCTACTTGGTAGACTTCGCAAGGTTATGGAGTGTTCGTTTTGCATGTTATTTGATGCGAAAGTCTTGAAGACTATTAACACCGCATTGGTGTTCTTTGGGCTGGGATCTCGAAGCTAGAAGCTCTTCGCCACTTTGTAGTATCCAACATGCTCAAGGCTATGAGTTGGAGTGGCGCCCTCGTGCTATGAATTTTGCAGGTCCATTTAGCCAACCCTCCAAGACGGTTCCGCACTTTAGGGGTTTTGGTTTTTGGTATTTAACCAGTGTGCTTGATAATGATGCACCCTTTTATTTCGGACTAGGGATGTATTCGGGGCGGATTATCCCAAAATTTACTTTCGGTTTTCCAGCGCTCTCCATCGCACAAGACTTTTGTACTATGGTCACCAAGTCAGCAAAGCGTGTAATTTCGACGACTTATGGCGTTTAGGATTCCCTTGTCCGTGCAATTATTGCAGAAAATTGGGATTGCGTCCTCTTCTCGGCAGTCCTTTATCCTGTTCATAACTGTGGAGGAATCGCCCAAGAATGATGTGATGTTTCAGCGAGCTCTTGCCGAATTCGAGAGATCGCTAATGTTTGGGTGGGCGGGTGGAACTAGATCCGGAACCCCGTCCAATTTAGGACTCAGGGGCCGAGAAGTTTCCGAACTCGGAAGTTTAGATTTTTGAGTGTTATCCAATGAGTCCGACCCGCCGCCTGACTTTAAGTTCAGGGTTTGATCGACATCCGTCCCTCTGTGGGAATCCGGCATGGAGGGATCGGGAATCCGGACGTAGCTAGTCCTTAAGATAGAAGAAGAATCGTCGCATTGCTCCTCCATCACAGCAACATGATGGGTAGCCTGGGGAGAGTTGATCTCTCTCAGATCGGTTTGAGGCCCGATCCGGTCGTAGTGTGTGGCCACTACCAGGGCGGCGATGTGATCCAAGAGATTGTTTATGGAGGAGAGCTCGATCGGATCTAACTGTTCGGCAAGTTCCGAATTAACATGGAGATTGGTTTCGATGACTCGAGAGGTCATCGTTGGCGCGGTGGCCGAACTGGCGGTCATAAGAAAACCACCTAGCCGAAGAGTCTGGCCAGCGGCCAAGGCTCCTTTGGCGATAGTATCGTCCTTAAAGATGAGATGAGGCATCCTACCTGACGGCGACGGCACAGAGGAACTCTCAATGAAAGCACCAACGTCGGTGCCAAAACCGGCGGATCTCGGGTAGGGGGTCCCGAACTGTGCGTCTAGGCGGATGGTGACAGGAGACAAGGGACACGATGTTTTTACCCAGGTTCGGGCCCTCTCGATGGAGGTAATACCCTACTCCTGCTTGATTAATATTGATGATATGGGTAGTACAAGAGTAGATCTACCACGAGATTAAGGAGGCTAAACCCTAGAAGCTAGCCTATGGTATGATTGTTGTTCGTCCTAGGACTAAAACCCTGCAGTTTATATAGACACCGGATAGGTTAGGGTTACACAAAGTCAGTTACAATGGTAGGAGATCTACATATCCGTATCGCCAAGCTTGCCTTCCACACCAAGGAAAGTCCCATCCGGACACGGGACGAAGTCTTCAATCTTGTATCTTCATAGTCCAGGAGTCCGGCCAACGGTGATAGTTCGGCCATCCGGACACCCCCTAATCCGGGACTCCCTCAGTATTCCTTCTCTGCTAAGCTCAAAAACAAGGGGAAAACAAAAACTGGCACTGGGCTCTAGGTTAATAGGTTAGTCCCAAAAATAATATAAAATAGCATATTAATGCATATAATACATCCAAAATAGATAATATAATAGCATGGAACAATAAAAAATTATAGATACGTTGGAGACGTATCATTGAACTTGTCTCCTCCCAAACTAGCTAGCTAGGTAGATCTAGCATTTAGTGAAGTGACCTATGTACCTCCCTAACTAGATCTAGCCTTGTCAAGAAGAACTTTGTCCACTTTTGATCATTCCATAGTTGTGTGTGGCGACACCTATCAACATCATTTATCACCGTGCTCAATCTCGAGATAGGTGATTAAAAATTTATGCTTTTGCAAGAATGGAAATATGTGTATGTGCGTGATATGACATAATGGGGCGATATGACGGAAATGATGTGTGCGACATGAATTGCCGCCGAATTGTGCTTGTCAGTTGCCTATGTTTTTCCAAAATGTCAATTTATTTCCGTTTCAGTTAATTCCGGGCAAACTCTATATGTCCTATTTTTAGGGAAGGTCATGTCGAATTTTTGTATGACTTTGATGCATGCATGCATTTTTATAATCAATTTTTTTATTATTATCGTGCATGCGTTCATGATGGTTAGTGGAACGATGGTGGACAGGTGGTTGCGGTCGGCGGTGCAAGACATGAAAGGAAATCCGGACAGAGATTTTATGTCTGTGTCGAATATGCAAAGGAGGAGTTTGGCTCGACCCCTATGACGATGGTCATGTGATGGCGCACCTGCTCATGACTGGTTTCATGGATGGCTATACTCGGTGGATAATTGAAGATGGGGATGATGATGATGAGGACACCGACAGGGCAGGCAATGACAACACGGGGCAAGACGAAGAGATGATCGATAATGGTGGTGGAGAAGGGGCCGGACATGGCGGCGGGGAAGAGGCTGGACATGGCGGCGGAGAAGGGACCGGACATGGCGGTGTAGAAAACATGGACTCCATGCCGCAGACTTCATTGGTACTAAGTTCAATCGTGCGGGACCCACATGTTCAAGCACTGCTTCGCAAGGAGACGAGTACTAACAGAGCTGATTCTAGAGAGGATGCCAAGCTACAGTAACTGGTGGTAGACTCGAACACTCCATTGTATGATGGTTGCGATCCCGAGGTGACCTGCTTGAGTTTCACGCTCGAACTCCTGAAGACGAAGGCTAAAACAAATGGACCGACACTAGCCTCGATGAGCTTCTCAAGTACCTAAAGGATGTTCTTCCCGCAGGGAATCTATGTCCTACTAGTGTGGATGAGGCCAAGAAGATCGTGTGCCCTCTTGATCTCCCGCACGTTAAATACCATGCATGCGTCAATGATACGTCTCCAACGTATCTATAAGTTTTGACTGTTCCATGCTATTATATTATCCATTTTGGATGTTTAATGGGCTTTACTATATACTTTTATATTATTTTTGGGACTAACCTATTAACCGGAGGCCCAGTCCAAATTGTTGTTTTTTTGCCTATTTCAGTGTTTCGCAAAAAAGGAATATCAAACAGAGTCCAAACGGATTGAAACCTTTGGGAGAGTTATTTTTGGAATAAATGCAATCCATTAGAGTTGGAGTAGATGTCACGGAAGCTTCGAGGAAGCCATGAGGGTCCAGGGCGCTCCCTACCCCCCTGGGCCCCTCGTGGCTCCCCTGACCGACTTCTTTCACCTATATCCATATACCCCGAAAACATCGAGGAGCACCATAGACCGGGAGTTCCGCCGCCGCATGCCTCTGCAGTCACCAAAAACCAATCGGACCCTGTTCCGGCACCCTCCCGGAGGGGGGTCCATCACTGGTGGCCATCTTCATCATCCCGGCGCTCTCCATGACGAGGAGGGAGTAGTTCACCCTCGGGGCTGAGGGTATGTACCAGTAGCTATGTGTTTGATCTCTCTCTATCTCTCGTGTTCTTGATTTGGCACGATCTTGATGTATCGCGAGCTTTGCTATTATAGTTGGATCTTATG
This sequence comes from Aegilops longissima, assembly GCA_021605205.1. Taxonomy (NCBI): domain Eukaryota; kingdom Viridiplantae; phylum Streptophyta; class Magnoliopsida; order Poales; family Poaceae; genus Aegilops; species Aegilops longissima. The sequence continues at coordinate 647,606,771 of CM038678.1, read as the reverse complement.
ATGTTTCTCCCCCTCTACTCTCTTGTAATGGATTGAGTTTTCCCTTTGAAGTTATCTTATCGAATTGAGTCTTTAAGGATTTGAGAACACTCGATGTATGTCTTGCATGTGCTTATCTATGGTGACAATGGTTTATTCACGTGATCTACTTTATGTATGTTTTGGTGATTAACTTGCGGGTTCAGTGACCTTGTGAACTTATGCATAGGGGTTGGCACATGTTTTCGTATTGACTCTCTGGTAGAAACTTTGGGGCACTCTTTGAAGTACTTTGTGTTGGCTGAATAGATGAATCTAAGATTGTGTGATGCATATCGTATAATCATACCGACGGATACTTGAGGCGACATTGGAGTATCTAAGTGACATTAGGGTTTTGGTTGATTTGTGTCTTAAGGTGTTATTCTAGTACGAACTCTATGAGAGATTGAACGGAAAGAATAGCTTCGTGTTATTTTTACTACGGACTCTTGAATAGATCGATCAGAAAGGATAATTTTGAGGTGGTTTCGTACCCTACAATAATCTCTTCGTTTGTTCTCCGCTATTAGTGACTTTGGAGTGACTCTTTGTTGCATGTTGAGGGATAGTTATATGCTCCAATTATGTTATTATTGTTGAGAGAACTTGCACTAGTGAAAGTATGAACCCTAGGCCTTGTTTCCTAGCATTGCAATACCGTTTGTGCTCACTTTTATCATTAGTTACCTTCCTGTTTTTATACTTTCAGATTACAAAAACCTATATCTACCATCCATATTGCACTTGTATCACCATCTCTTCGCCGAACTAGTGCGCCTATACAATTTGCCATTGTATTGGGTGTGTTGGGGACACAAGAGACTCTTTGTTATTTAGTTGCAGGGTTGTTTGAGAGATACCATCTTCATCCTACGCCTCCCACGGATTGATAAACCTTAGGTCATCCACTTGAGGGAATTTTGCTACTGTCCTACAAACCTCCGCACTTGGAGGCCCAGCAACGTTTACAAGAAGAAGGTTGTGTAGTAGACATCAAGCTCTTGTCTGGCGCTGTTGCTGGGGAGATGGGTGCTTGAAGGTATATCTTTAGATCTTGCAATCGAATCTTTTAGTTTATTGTTTTATCACTAGTTTAATTTATAAAAGAAACTAAAAAAATTGGAATTAAGGGTGCCTCATATGCTTCATCTTTTTAATGTCTTTCGTGAAAATGATGGGAAGGAAAATTGTGCTCAAGTACTAGAAGAAGAATTTCATAGAATGCTTGGCATAAAATATGTGAATGATGAGCAATATTGCAATGTTGTTAGTATGAATTATTTGAATACCAATTATGCTAATGATATGCAAATCCACAAGCTTGGGGAATCTATGTTTGACAAAGATGATATTTTTTTTCCCCCAAGTTTTGATGAGCAAATTTATTATGATGAAAACATGCCTCCTATTTATGATGATTATTGTGATGACACTTATGCAATAAATAATAAAGATAACCATGAAACTTGTCATCTTGATTTTAATTTTCAATTGGATTATGCTTCACATGATAGTTATTTTGTTGAGTTTGCTCCCACTACTATTGATGAGAATAAATTTGCTTATGTGGAGAGTAGTAAAATTTCTATGCAAGTAGATCATGAAATGATTGCTTTATGTGCTGGTTATATTGTTGAATTCATTCATGATGCTACTGAAAATTATTATGAGGGAGGAATATATGCTTGTAGGAGTTGCAATGATACCAAGTTTCCTCTCTATGTGCTTAAAGTCTTAAAGTTATGCTTGTTTTGCCTTCCTATGCAAGTTGATTCTTGTTCCCATAAGTTGTTTGCTCACAAAATCCCTATGCATAGGCAGTGGGTTAGACTTAAATGTGCTAGTCATATTCTTCATGATGCTCTCTTTATGTTTCAATTCTTATGTTTTATGTGAGCATCATTGAAATCATCATGCCTAGCTAGCGGCGTTAACGTTAGCGCTTGTTGGGAGGCAACCCAATTTTATTTTTGTTCTTTGCTTTTTTTAGTATTTACTAATAAATAATTCATATAGCCTCTTTTTAGATGTGGTTTTATGTTTTAATTAGTGTTTGTGCCAAGTAGAACCTTTGGGAAGACTTGGGTTAAGTCTATGCGATCTTGCTGTAAAAAACAGAAACTTTTGCGCTCAAAAGATTAGCTTCCATTTTTTACTGGAGAGTGATTTTAGGTTGATTCTTTTTTAATATGATTAATAGACAAATTCCTCAGGTCCACCAATTTATTTCATAATTTTTGGAGTTACAGAAGTATTCAAATGATACAGATTACTACAGACTGTTCTGTTTTTGACAGATTCTGTTTTCTATGTGTTGTTTGCTTATTTTGATGAATCTATGAGTAATATCGGAGGGTATGAACCATAAGAATTTGGAATACAGTAGATATTACACCAATATAAATTTAGAATGAGTTCATAATAGTACCTAAGTGGTGATTTATTTTCTTATACTAACGAAGCTTACGAGTTTTCTGTTAAGTTTTGTGTTGTGAAGTTTTCAAGTTTTGGGTAAAGATTCGATGGACTATGGAATAAGGAGTGGCAAGATCCTAAGCTTGGGGATGCCCAAGGCACCCCAATGTAATATTCAAGGACAACCAAAAGCCTAAGATTGGGGATGCCCCGGAAGGCATCCCCTCTTTCGTCTTCGTCCATCGGTAACTTTACTTGATGCTATAGTTTTATTCACCACATGATATGTGTTTTGCTTGGAGTGTCATTTTCTTTCGTTAGTATTTTCTTGCTGTTATTTATAATAATGTTTTGCATCTTTGTTTTAAAAAAATGTCAAGGATAGCCTTTACCATGCTTATTTTGCTAGTATACATGTTGCTGTTTCAAAACAGAAAGTTTCCCGCTGTTGCAAAAATTCCCTAGAAAAGTAAGAAAATGATATAATGTTGAAACTTTTTGCATATTGAGCTCTGATAAATCTTCTACAGTGTGGTAGACTTTCATAATGTTTGGAGTTAGGGAAGTATGATGAATCTTGCATTCTTTACAGACTGTATTATTTTGGCAGATTGCTGTTATGTTTGCATATGTTTGCTTGTTTAATGATTCTATTTGAGGATAGGAGTATTAAATATGCAGAGACATTTAGTATGCAATGTTGAATAATAATTTTTTTGATTTGTTACAGTAGAAAATGATAAGGTTTTTGCATTGGTTTATACTAACTTATCTCATGAGTTCTTGTTGAGTTTGGTGTGGATGAAGCTTTCAAGATTTGGGGAACTGAGATATAAAAGGAATTAAGGAGACAGAAGCTCAAGCTTGGGGATGCCCAAGGCACCCCAAGATAATATTCCAAAAAGTCTCAAGCATCTAAGCTTGGGGATGCCCCGGTAGGCATCCCACCTTTCTTCTTCAACAATTATCGGTTAGTATCGGTTGAACCTAAGTTTTTGCTTCTTCACATGATATGTGCTATCCTTGAAATGTCATTTTGTTTTGTTTTGCTCAAGATCTGAAATTCTTAAATGTTAGAGAGTCTTCACATAGTTACATAATTATTCAACAACTCATTGGTCTTCACTTATATCTTTTATAGTAGTTTGTCATTTGCTCTAGCGCTTCACTTATATCTTTTAGAGCACGACGGTGGTTTTATAGATGAACTCTCATGCTTCACTTATATTATTTTGAGAGTCTTTAGAACAGCATGGTAATTTTCTTTGGTTATGAATCCAGTCCTAATATGATAGGCATCCAAGAGGGATATAATAAAAACTTTCATATAAAGTGCATTGAATACTATGAGAAGTTTGATTCCTTATGATTGTTTTGAGATATAAAGGTGGTAATGTTAGAGTCATGCTAGTTGGGTAATTATGAAATTGAGAAATACTTGTGTTGAAGTTGGCAAGTCCCATAGCATGCACGTATGGTAAAAGTTGTGTGACAAATTTGTAGCATGGGGTGCTCTTTGATTGCCTACGTTATGTGTGGAGGTCAGGATCGCGCGATGGTTAAGTCCTGCCAACCCTTCCCCTAGGAGCATGCGTAGCAGTACTTTGCTTTGAGGGCTAATAAACTTTTGCAATAAGTATATGAGTTCTTTATGACTAGTGTGAGTCCATGGATTATACGCACTCTTACCCTTCCATCATTGCTAGCCTCTACGGTACCGTGCATTGCCCTTTCTCACCTTGAGAGTTGGTTCAAACTTCACCGGTGCATCCAAACCCCGTGATATGATACACTCTATCACACATAAACCTCCTTATATCTTCCTCAAAACAGCCACCATACCTACCTATTATGGCATTTCCATAGCCATTCCGAGATATATTGCCATGCAACTTTCCACCGTTTCGTTTATTATGACACGCTCCATCATTGTCATATTACTTTTGCATGATCATGTAGTTGACATTGTATTTGTGGCAAAGCCACCGTTATAATTATTTCATACATGTTGCTCTTGATTCATTGCATATCCCGGTACACCGCCGGAGGCATTCACATAGAGTCATATGTTGTTCTAAGTATTGAGTTGTAATCCTTGAGTTGTAAATAAATAAAAGTGTGGCACCCCGGCTCAGAGAAAACTGGAACGCCCCGTATTCCAGCCCAGAGATCGAGATGAAGTCTTCTGGAATATGGCACTGCTTAGCATAGAAATAACCATCTCTTTATTACAATCTATTTGGGTACAAGGGTTACATCGGCACGGCGACACTACGGCTGCCACTATTGCTCTATGCAAGCAGCAGAACTCTAGCAGCGGAACAACGACGACGGTGGTGAACTCCACTAAGTAGGGACTCTGGTTGGAACGCTTATCCTAGCTCGCAAACAAGGACTCCAAGGCAAACAAGCAATCAAATCTGGAATGACCTACAAACTGGCATGACACACCAGGCCAGTACATTGAATGTACTTGCAAGCTCACAATAACCAGAAGCATTCAAGACAAACAACAGCATGGCAATTACAGGTTAAGCAGAAATTTACATGATATCATCATAGCAACATGGCATCAACATGAACATGATATAGCTAGAACAACATGAACCTGGCATGAACATATGAATCTGGCGATACTAGCATGCAACAATATATCCAACATGCTGTGACTATGCTCAAGTAGTACCCGTCCATTGGAGTGGCTTACCGAACGTGATCATTTCCAGATCACAAAAATGATGAACACAGAGACAAACTCGTGATCCTTACGGCAATCACAACCACGACCAATAAATGGCTCGTGATCCTTACGGTGATCACAACCCAACCAATAAATGGCCCGTGATCCTTACAGCGATCACAACCCGACCAATAAATGGCCCGTGATCCTTATGGCGATCACATCCCGACCAATAAATGGCCCGTGATCCTTACAGCGATCACAACCCGACCAATAAATGCCCCGTGATCCTTACGGCGATCACAACCCGACCAATAAATGGCCCGTGATCCTTACGGCGATCACAAACCGTCCAATAAATGGCCCGTGATCCTTACGGCGATCACAACGACGACCAATAAATGGCCCGTGATCCTTACGGCGATCACAACCACGACCACACCTGGTCCAACTCAACACGATGGCCTTTCTGCCATCACCTCAGTGCATACTTAGCGTGCAAATTTATTAAGTGTTGACCCATGGTGTACCCTACTTTCGAGCGTGTCCGTAACCGTGGACTCGGCTATCGATATATTAATACACTCTGAAGAGCTAGCGCACTGGACCCACACTACGGAACCCATGGCCTCGCACTCCCATTCGGGTGGACCAACGGCATTCCGACGAAACCACTTCATTGCCATGACACTCTCTCGGCCACTCTGACTCAATCCCCATCGGGCTAGTCCTGGGTGGCCCCGTGTCTACCTCAAGACACATCGACCACCGTCGTAGCCACGATCCACTCTGGGACCCGGATCCAAAAACTTAACAACGGGCACACAAGGTTATGCCTGCTTACCGGGCCAGGGTACATCACGCCCATAACCTTCCCTAGATGGAGGCATCGACCAGAGGCACGACAATGAACCGAATTAAGGCCGTCCCATACCGGAAAATGTGGTTGCACTGGGAAAGACTCGTTTTAGCAGCACCATGACCCGGTCAACAACATGTTCAAGTTGAGTTATTATCAGGTTCAACTTAAAAGTGAAAGTAACGGGCGTCATAATGCCATGACATGCAAGCATTTAACCAACTGGATGCAATGGAACATGCATAACAATGGTACTCGGGACAGACGGCAGTCATGCACCGAAGACCATCACCAACATCAACATGTACTACTAGCAAGCATAAACATATGAAAGGAAGTACTAGCAGGTAGAACATGATAACAGGGTACAAGACAACATAGCACAAAAGTGAACATGCAAATCTAAACATCATCGGGACAACGATAACCATCTTTTCAACAAGCAAACATTTAATAAAGATTCAAGTTGAAAACCATGGCTACTGCATGACTATCATGCAATTGGGTATTGTGGCTTGCCTGGGGATGAAGAAGGCATCAGGGAGAAGTGCGGTGAAGCCGCGGAAAGATTTGCCGGAAACAGTTCTTTCTCGGAGGGGTTGTTTACGTGCAAGGGCAAAATGGTCATTTTCATAATTCCAAAACATAATGAAAGTGATATCAACAGAAAGGGCTCGAGGAGACGAAGAAGTAGGCTTTGGAATCACCTCATTTGGAGTTACGGTTGCGGAGTTATGAGGTGTTGAACACAGGGACCAATCTGTGAAAAATCTTCAGCAAACAGGCCCCTGAGTGGATAAGGCGGAGGCCTAAACTGAGAAATACGCCTTCGGAGGAAGAAAACGTACTCGCCCAATTACGTCTCCACTTAGCCACGTCAGGGGACCGGGTCAACGCAGGGCTGGCTCCTGGCTCACTCACGCGTGGGGTCAAGAGGGGAGGCGGGGCCCGCCTGGCCAGCTGGAGGGGGCAGGGCGCTCGTCCCCTTCCTCCCGCTCGCCCTGTTCCTCGCGTGAAGCAGAGGCAGAGCAGGGTAGGGACGGCGAGGGGGCCGGCCTGCTCCGGCCGTCTCCGGCCCGGACGAGGGCACCGGAGGGACTGCAGCGGCCAACCGCACCCATCCAGAGGGAGAACGGCTACCGGGAAGGCGCGGGGAGGAGGGGAGGGGCGGCGCCATGGAGAGAACAGGAAGCTTCGAGCGACGGAGTTCTTCGGCGATGCGGCCGCTCCGGCGAGGGGCCAAGGGGGTGGGGCGGCTGAGTGGGACGAGGGGAGTGCGGTGGACGTGGAGGAGAGGCGTGGGGAGGCCTGCGGTGGCCGGACCCAAGCCGAGGCCGAGGCGGCCATGGAGGGTGACGGCGAATAACGGTGAGATGCGGCAATTCCAGAGGGCAAATGAGGCGGGGGAGGGATCTGTGAGCTGCGGAGGAGGTCGGGGGTCTCTTATATAGGCGCGGGGAAGGCTCTGGAGCTTCACGGGCAAGCTCACGACAAACTCTAATGGTGGACTTAGCGACTCATTTAAGGCGAACTACGACGAGACATGGATTTAGGGCGACGAAGGGCATCACGGGGGAGCTCCAAGACATGGTTGGACGTCGAGACAAGGAGGGAGCCGACGAAAACAGGGGCGGGAAGAAGCCAGAGCGTGCAATCTGCAAGACGCAAGCGTGATCACCACGCTCACTGGTACAAATAGCTCGTTTTGGCCAGGACCACCATGTTCAGTGGATTGACCCTAGTGACCTTAGTAGAATTGAGGAAATAAATCATTCCAGGGGCAAAGAAGAGATTTTCACTTAGCTCCAAAGTAACCAGCAGCCAAGTGTTTGTGCTGTGCAGTGGGGACACCAGCTAGGTAACTCAGTAACTAGTTTGTCTGAGGATGATCATACACTACGGTGACTACGATCACACGAAATCAGCTTAAGAGTAGGAGTTTAGAGGGTGGTTGCTGTAGATTGAGCTAAAAATGGTTATGGCCCAATGATTTGAAGATATTAAGATGCCCAAGGAGTTTCATGCCATTTGGATAAACCAAAATAGCACTTGCTTCAGAAAGATTTATTCTGACCAGAAACTTGGAAAAAATCCACAGGGCAAAATGGTCAAAGGGATTGAGCCACAACTTGGTGGAGGGAGGTTATATGGATACTAGAAGGCCTAGAAAACTTTACAGCCATAATGGAGCAAAATAAAATATACTTGCTTCACAGACTGAAATTTTGGACAGAAACTAAGATTTGAAGTTGTGCTCACATGGAGGCATGACATCAGCTCAACTTTGGTGGAGAGCTATGATATGATGATATGAAGTATCCTGAAAAATTGCAACTCATTTGGATGTGCCTAGCTTGTACCTCCTTCACAAAGCTTCTTTCTGGACAGAAACTTTGGAAAATCATAATTAAATAATTACTAGGCAAATGAGGTTGCATTTTGGCATGTGGCAATGATATGGACATTAAAAGGTGTCCATGGAGTTTGAGGTCAATTGGGCAAAGTAAAATTACACTTGCTTCGCAATGTGCCATTTGGGGCAGAATAGGAAATGAATTATTGGAGGATTATTTTTGAACATGGCAATGAAACTTTTTGCCATATTTGATCAATATATGACCCCAAAAATTGATGAGAATTATTTGGTAATTTTAGGAGTGAGGGAAATATAGATTGCTTCACAACCTAGGGCAATTTGAGTTATTCCTTCAATAGAAAAGGAATATTCCCAATAAAAAGAATATTTGGATTTGGGCTAGGATGAAAATGACAGGGTCTAGGGAAGGATTTGGATATGACAAGCCACACTGGAAGCAAAGAAGAGGGCATCTTCTTCAGTTTTCAGACCACAAAGCCACGGAAAAAGAAAACTCAGGCAAAAACCTCGGAAAAACAAAAGAAAAAGAAAGGGCCCAGGCTGTCACAAAAAAGTGTGATGATCTTCATTATTAGAGAATTGTCCCAAGTGAGTAAAGGATGATGGAGACTATGATTCCCCCACAAGTCAGGATGTGACTTCAGACTTTATGAAAAATAAAAGAGGCCAAAGAAGCCCAAATAAAAAAAAGAGGCCAAAGAAGCCCACCAAAATAAAAAAGAGAGAAAAAGAGAGAAGGGACAATGTTACTATCTTTTTTCCACACTTGTGCTTCAAAGTAGCACCATGATCTTCATGATAGAGAGTCTCCTATGTTGTCACTTTCATATACTAGTGGGAATTTTTCATTATAGAACTTGGCTTGTATATTCCAATGATGGGCTTCCTCAAAATGCCCTAGGTCTTCGTGAGCAAGCAAGTTGGATGCACACCCACTTAGTTTCTTTTGTTGAGCTTTCATACATTTATAGCTCTAGTGCATCCGTTGCATCGCAATCCCTACTCCTCTTGACATCAGTTGATGGGCATCTCCATAGGCCATTGATTAGCCTCGTCAATGTGAGACTCTCCTTTTTTGTCTTCTCCACACAACCTCCACCATCATATTCTATCCCACCCATAGTGCTATATCCATGGATTATGCTCATGTATTGCGTGAGAGTTGAAAAAAGTTGAAGCGCGTTAAAAAGTATGAACCAATTGCTTGGCTGAAATCGGGGTTGTGCATGATGGGAGTATTTTGTGTGAAGAAAATGAAGCATGGCCTAACTATATGATTTTGTAGGGATAAGCTTTCTTTGGCTATGTTATTTTGATAAGACATGATTACTTGTTAGTATGCTTGAAGTATTACTATTTTTATGTTAATATGAACTTTTATCTTGAATCATTTGTATAAGAACATTCATGCCACAATAAAGAAAATTACATTGAGAAATATGCTAGGTATCATTCCACATCAAAAATTCTGTTTTTATCATTTACCTACTTGAGGACGAGCATGAATTAAGCTTGGGGATGCTTGATATACGTCTCCAACGTATCTATAATTTTTTATTGTTCCATGCTATTATTTATCCGTTTTGGATGTTTAATGGGCTTTACTATATACTTTTATATTATTTTTGGGACTAACCTATTAACCGGAGGCCCAATCCAAATTGCTGTTTTTTTTGCCTATTTCGGTATTTTGCAGAAAAAGAATATCAAACGGAGTCCAAACGTAATGAAACCTTCGGGAGCGTTATTTTTGGAGCAAACGCAATCCAGGAGACTTGGAGTAGACGTCAGGGAAGCTTCGAGAAGCCACGAGGGTCCAGGGCGCGCCCCCCACCCTCGTGGGCCCCTCGTGGCTCCCCTGACCGACTTCTTTCACCTATATATATACCCCGAAAACATCGAGGAGCACCATAGATTGGGAGTTCCGCCGCCGCAAGCCTCTGTAGCCACCAAAAACTAATCGGGACCCTGTTCTAGCACCCTGCCGGAGGGGGGATCCATAACCGGTGGCCATCTTCATCATCCCGACGCTCTCCATGACGAGGAGGGAGTAGTTCACCCTCGGGGCTGAGGGTATGTACCAGTAGCTATGTGTTTGATCTCTCTCTCTCTCTCTCGTGTTCTTGATTTGGCACGATCTGATGTATCGCGAGCTTTGCTATTATAGTTGGATCTTATGATGTTTCTCCCCCTCTACTCTCTTGTAATGGATTGAGTTTTTCCTTTGAAGTTATCTTATCGGATTGAGTCTTTAAGGATTTGAGAACACTTGATGTATGTCTTGCATGTGCTTATCTGTGGTGACAATGGGATATTCACGTGATCTACTTGATGTATGTTTTGGTGATCAACTTGCGGGTTCAGTGACCTTGTGAACTTATGCATAGGGGTTGGCACATGTTTTCGTCTTTACTCTCTGGTAGAAACTTTGGGGCACTCTTTGAAGTACTTTGTGTTAGTTGAATATCTGAATCTGAGATTGTGTGATGCATATCGTATAATCATACCCACGGATACTTGAGGTGGCATTGGAGTATCTAGGTGACATTAGGGTTTTGGTTGATTTGTGTCGTAAGGTGTTATTCTAGTACGAACTGTATGATAGATTGAACGGAAAGAATAGCTTCATGTTATTTTATTACGGACTCTTGAATAGATCGATCAGAAAGGATAAATTTGAGGTGGTTTCGTACCCTACAATAATCTCTTCGTTTGTTCTCCGCTATTAGTGACTTTGGAGTGACTCTTTGTTGCATGTTGAGGGATAGTTATATGATCCAATTATGTTATTATTGTTGAGAGAACTTGCACTAGTGAAAGTATGAACCCTAGGCCTTGTTTCCTAGCATTGCAATACCGTTTTTGCTCACTTTTATCATTAGTTACCTTGTTGTTTTTATATTTTCAGATTACAAAAACCTATATCTACCATCCATATTGCACTTGTATCACCAGCTCTTCGCCGAACTAGTGCACCTATACAATTTGCCATTGTATTGGGTGTGTTGGGGACACAAGAGACTCTTTGTTATTTTGTTGCAGGGTTGTTTGAGAGAGACCATCTTCGTCCTACGCCTCCCACGGATTGATAAACCTTAGGTCATCCACTTGAGGGAAATTTGCTACTGTCCTACAAACCTCTGCACTTGGAGGCCCAACAATGTCTACAAGAAGAACGTTGTGTAGTAGACTTCAGTCAAAAATTGCATAATTTATCGTAAGGAGCATGCAGAAAAAACCAGCTGTCAGGTGTGCAATGCTTCTCGATACAACAAGGTCGGGAAGAAATCTCCCCAGAAAGTTGTATGGTACTTACCGATCACTCCCCGTCTACAATGTTATTTTGTAGACCCCAAGGAAGCAAAGCTCATGCGTTGGCAGGCGGAGAGGACAAAGCCCGATGATGGAGATGATCCGAAGCTGAGACACCTCATGTATGGAAGGTAGTGGAGAGCGTTCAATGGTGAATATCGGTATTTCGCGTGTGATGCAAGGAACACCCTGGTCGGCGCGTGTACCGATGGCATGAATCCGTTTGGCAACCAGAACACTAACCATAGCACATGGCCCATGTTTGTATGGATGTACAACCTCCCCCCTGGTTGTGCATGAAGTCGAAGTACATACACATGAGCATGCCGATTCAAGGGCCGAAACAAACAGGGAAATGTTATTAATCTGTATCTGGGGCTACTTCAAGAGGAGTTAGACACGTTATAGAAAACACTGGCCAAAACATGGGACAATAGCAAAGGCGAGTATTTCTATATGAGAGCCGCGCTGATCACGACGGTGCACGACTATCTCGGTTACGGTATGTAGCAGGCCAGGTGTGCCATGGATATTGCGGATGCACGCGGTGCATGGATGATACAACGTCTGAGTAGCTAACATCAACGAAAGATGGCGGGTCTTGGAAAATCGTGTACATGGGGCATCGAAGATGGCTCGAGAAGGACGACTCATGGAGAAACCGTGGATATCTATTCAATGGTGAGGCTGAGCATCGAGGACCTCCACATAAGCGGAGCGGCGCCGAAATTGATGAGCTGTTAAAAAACAGGGAACAGTGCCCCGCACCGGGAAAGACGATGAAAAAGGTGTCGGAGCCGCCGCTGAAGGTATGGAAGACGAGGTCTATTTCTGGGACTTGGAGTACTAGCACAAACTCGACACACCTCATTGCCTTGATCAAATGCATATCTGTAAGAATGTTCGTGAGAGCTTGCTTGCGAAAGTGATGAACATGCCGGATAAGACTAAGGATTGGCCGAAGGCAAGAAAAGACTTGCAAGATTAGAAAATCAGGGCAGATCTGCACATGCCGCCTCGTAAAAAGTCAGAGGAGACAGAGACGGAGACAGAGGCGCGGGAGAAGAAGGGCAAAAAAGTAAATGAAGAGGATTATCGCCCCCCTTCTTGCTTCACCTTAAGTCCGGCTGAGATCGATCAATTCTTCAAGTGCCTTACCGGATTCAAAGTTAGTTCCGGTTACTGTGGGAAGATAAGCAGATTTCTAGACACGAAGAAGAAAAGGCTCAGCGGGATGAAGTCCCATGACTGCCATGTGATGATGACGCAGATACTACATGTTGCCCTTAGAGGGATAATGGACAAGCACGTCCATGACATGCTTATTGGTCTCTGCAACTTTTTCGACGTCATCTCTCGAAAGTCGATCATTGTGAAGCAGCTCCGAAGGCTACAGGAAGAGATTGTCGTGATACTAAAGGAGCTTGAGATGTACTTCCCGCCCGCGTTCTTTGACGTCATGGTGCATCTGTGTGTCCATATTGTGGACGACATAATAGACCTAGGGTTGTCATTCCTGCACAACATGATGCCGTTCGATAGGATGAATGGGGTCATCAAAGGATTCATTCGTAACATGTCCCGTTCAAATGGAAGCATCGTCCAGGGCTATCTGACACAAGAGTGCATCTTTTTCTGCGAGAATTTTCTATATGGTGCAGAACGGCTGCCTGGTGTTGGTTTGCCCGTTAACAAGCACGTTGGGAGGCTCGAAGGAGAAGGTCACTCCAACGGTCGCAGAGAACTGCATGTGGCCTACTCAAATCGATGCAATGACTTTGACAGAGCAAACTTGGCAGTGCTACAACACCTAGAACAAGTAGATCCTTTCGTGACACTGCACAAAGAAACTATCGCAAAGAAGTACCGTGACCGGGGGTATGCAGGACGGACGCCGAAGTTACTAGAGAGCACAACTCCACTTTCCTGCATTGGTTCAAAGAGCATATTCTTGCTAATCCCTGGGAAGAGGGCTCTAAGGACGGATTGCTCATATACGCCTTAGCACATGCCCCCCCCCCGCCCAACCTCGTCACCTATCAGGCATACAACATCAACATATACACGTTCAACACAGAGGCCAAAGATATGAACAATGATTTTCAGAACTCAGGGGTGACGATGGAATGCATGACTGGCAGCGACAAAGGCGCAAATGAAAGATTTTACGGAAGGGTCGCGGAGATCTGGGAGCTTGACTAATATGGACTACACAGCGCGACGATGTTCTGTGTCAGATGGGCTAAGAATGTCAAAAGAGAAAACTGGTATTTCACTACTATGACTATACCCGATGCCAAGAGCACTACCGTGAACGCCATCGCAAAAAACGAGCCATGGGTACACGCTAAGCACGTGACACAATGTTTCTTCATAACCGACCCAAGCAATTGCAGTCGTGTTGTCGTGAGGAGAGGCAAAAGGAACATCATTGGAATGGATGGAGTCGCCAACGAGGAAGATTACGACCAGTACGTCAACCCAATGAGGGAAGATGACGATGACGGTGAAGTATACGTCAAAAGAAGAATCAATACTACATTACCTAAGAAAGATCATACTCCATTGGAAAGGAAAAGTGACAATGAGGGGCTCAATTATTCGTGAACGAACAAGAAGGGAAAGAAGCTCACTCAAAAACAAAAACGTCGAAGCTGAGAAACCATTATCGGTCAAATGATGTAATATATATATATATATATATATATATATATATATATATATATATATATGTTCCTATTTTGTATGCACACTTAACCATTATGGGTCAAATGATGTAAGATATATGTATAGCACACTTAACCGTTATGGGTCAAATGATGCAATATATATCGCCTTAGTTATATAAATTGTATCAGCTTCCCTTCGTTCCGGCTCTCAGAAAAAAAGGAAAAGAAAACAAAAGGAAAAGAAGAAAATAAAAGGAAAAGAAAAGAAGAAAAGAAAGAAAAAATAAAAACGAAAGAAAAGAAGAAAAGAAAAGAAAAAGGAAATACAAGAAACAAAAAGGAAAAGTAAAGAAAAAGTAAAAATGAAAACAATAGCAGAAGCGCCTGTTGAAGAAAAGTGTTATAGCTACTAGTGTTTGGAAGCATGCTACTGCTACATTGACATAACCCCCCGCGCGCGGGCTTCCCTCTCCTCTGCTTCCTCCCCAAATCCCAACCGGCACTCTCTCTCTGTGCCCTCGCCGTTGGAGCCCCTCCCCTCGCCCCCGCCCCCTCCCTCGCCATCAGATCCCCTTCCGTCGAGCATCGCCGGAGCCCTTCTCCTCAAGCATCACCGAAGCACTCGCCGCCTCGCCGCCTCGCCTCTGGTGCGCCAGCCTTGTCGCCGCCGCGCCACCGTCTCCCTAGACAACCACAACCGCACCAGCCTCGTCCCTTCCTCCTCCACCTCCCCACCGCCGCCTCCCCTGATAACCACCTCCCTGCTGTAAGCCCTCCTCTCCCCTCCCCTCTTCTCTCACTCTCCTCTCTGTCATTTGAACCCTAGGTTACTTAGCCTATATTATGAATGCTAGGTGCAATTTTAACCCTAGTTAGTATGAACCCTAGTTAGGATGAAGCCTAGGTTTCAAATTAGGACATAAATTTAGCTTTGTTTTGAAATTCGAACAGAAATTTATATAGGATTCAAATTATGACAGAAATTTAGGGTTAGGTGTTTTAGGTGTAGTTAAAAGAAAAAAAACAGAATTGATTATATAGGTTTCTTGCATTTTTCTTCAAGTTCTATGAATGTTGATTCATGTGAACCCTAGCGCTATTTAGTGCTAGTTAGTATGAATTAGTATGAACCCTAGGCTATTTTATAGTGCTAGTTAGTTAATTAGAATTAGTATGAACACTAGGACAGATTAGTTTAAGCAATTGTTATGAACCCTAGTTAAAGCAAAACAATTTAGTTTAAAATTTGGGTAGGCTGAATTTAGTTTCAAATATTTTGAATAAAAATGACTTCTTGCATTGTTCTTCAACTTCTATATTTATCTTCCTGTTATATGCAAATTTGAAGTAGACATGTGATATGTGGACATGTGATTTGGACATGTCATATTTGGAATTTGGACATGTGATGTTTTGGACATGTGATATTTGGAAAATGATGGTTACGTGCAGGGTAAATGATCCGAGTGGCCTATGTTTCACCGAAATGTTGATTCATTTCCGTTCCGGTTAATTTCAGGCGCTCGATATGTCCACTTTTTAGCAAAGGTCATTCCGAAATTTCCCATGAATTTTGTCATGACTCGTGCTATAAAGTAGGCATATCGAGTGCCGGGATTTGCTGCGACGGGAATGAAATGGCATTCCGGAAAACCATAGACCTTTTTATGTCATTTCTCATTTTATTATAGTTTTAGAATTAAACAAGGAGACTTAATCATAGGAAACTTAATCATCATCTTCTTCGACGGATTAAGACTAGATTTCTTCTTCGGTGATTTGGGTGGCTTTGATGATTTTCCTCCACTAGTCAATCTCATTTGGTCAGAACTTGGTGGTGGCCAAGGCGAATCTCCTTCAGAAACAGAATATGCATCCAAGCTTTGAGCCATGACCAACTTGTGAACATAATAGATACGAGGGAAAAAGAGGGTAGGGTCATAAACATGCACATAAGCATTTTGTAAAACTGAAAGTTTTTCAGAAGGAGCATAGGAATCCATGATATACTTGATAGTTTGTAACCTAGTCAGCCCAGTTAAAACTATCTAATCATTCGAGTAAGTATTCATGAACCCTAGATGGAGAAGAACTAGTATGAGAGAATAGCTACAAACTGTGCTAGTCATAACCTAGTGAATCCTAAAGATCTACCGCAAAGAAATAAATCAATGAAAAATGTGTCGGTACGAACTGCCCTAGAATGGAGAAGGGGGTAGAGGCAGTTCCAGATCCAAGCGCCCTAACTTAGCAGCAAGGAACGACTACAACAATGTGGAGGAGAGTATTTACCGTACTAGCGCGACCAACGACAGCGATACTTCACCAGAGTTGCACGGCGAGGTGCTTCGACGGCGTTGCTTTGAGCTCGGGCTCGGGAGGAGGAGGATGAAGGTATGAGGAACAAATGAGGAAGAAGACACCGGGAGGGGTATTTATAGCAGAGTGCAAAACCACCTCGTCCGAAATCTACGACCTACAAAAGCGGGATGATCCACATTCAACAGATGCGATCACGATCGTGGAGATCGTGGGCACGTGGCAGCCGTTTCCTGCGAAAATCTCGGAAACAGAACGGGAGGTAGAAAGATTTGAAGAAGGGCAAGCGCCAAAAAAATTAAAGTTCGAAGTCCATTTCTTTCGCGACCAAGGATGTCGGATTGAAATTTTCTTCTTATCAAATTGCATGTTTATGACAGACAGAACATATTGGATGAGAGAGAATAGAGAGATAAAAGGGACAGAAGAAAAACACTCAGCAAAACGATAGGAAACACAAAAACATGGAGCTATGAGTGAGTTGATCTTCGGACAAAACACAAACACAGCAATACAAAAACAAAGAAAGCGAACGAGAACACAAAGAACAAGCACCAACAATAGAGATCTTAGGGCTTAAGAACAAGCGAGAAGAATCACTGAGACAGTTCCTACAAGAAGGGTTAGTTCTTTTTCGCAACCCACACTTGTGTGGTCAACGGGGATATCATTTGCTTAGTCTGAGCAGGAACATTCCTTCGGTGAGTGATACGTCTCCAACGTATCTATAATTTTTGATTATTCCATGCTATTATATTATCTGTTTTGGATGTTTTATATGCATTTATATGCTATTTTATATTATTTTTGGGACTAACCTAACCTAGAGCCCAGTGCCAGTTTCTGTTTTTTTCTTGTTTTTGAGTTTTATAGAAAAGGAATATCAAACCGAGTCCAAACGGAATAAAACTTTCACAATGATTTTTCTTGGACCAGAAGACACCCATGTAACTTGGAGAGAGGGCCAGAAGATCCCCGACGAGGCCACAAGCCTCAGGGGCGTGCCCTGAGGGCGTGTGGGCCCCTCGGGAGTCCTCCAACCCTAATCTTTGCACTATAAATTCCAATATATTCCCCCAACATCAAAAGAATCCACAAAAAATACTTTTCCGCCACCACAAGCCTCTCTTCCCGTGTGATCCCATCTTGGGGCCTTTCCCGGCACCCTGCCGGAGGGGGATTCAATCACGAAGGGACTCTACATCAACCTTGCTGCCCTTCTGATGAAGCCTGAGTAGTTTACCACAGACCTAAGGGTGCATAGCTTGTAGCTAGATGGCTTCTTCTCTCTCTTTGATCTTCAATACAATGTTCTCCTCGATGTTCTTGGAGTTCTATCCGATGTAATATTCTTTTGCGGTGTGTTTGTTGAGATTTGATGAATTATGGATTTATGATAATATTACCTATGAATATTATTTGAGTTGTCTTTGAACTCTTTTATGCATGATTAAATATCTTTGTATTTCTCTTCAAACTATCGGTTTGGTTTGGCCAACTAGATTGGTTTTTCTTGCAATGGGAGCGGTGCTTAGTTTGGGGTTCAATTTTGTGGTGCCCTCACCATAGTAGGGGTAGCGAGGCACATATTGTATTGTTGCCATCAAGGATAAAAAGATGGGGTTTATGTCATATTGCTTGAGTTTATCCCTCTACATCATGCCATCTTACTTAAAACATTGCTCTGTTCTTCTGAACTTAATACTCTAGATGCAGGCAGGAGTCGGTCGATGTGTGGAGTAAATAGTAGTAGATGCAGAATCGTTTTGGTCTACTTGTCACAAACGTGATGCCTATCTTCATGACCATTGTCTTAGATATCGTCATAACTATGCGCTTTTCTATCAATTGCTCGACAGTAATTTGTTTACCCACCGTATGTTTTCTTTCAAGAGAGAAGCCTCTAGTGAAACCTATGCCCCCCGGGTCTATTTTCCATCATATATTTTCAGATCTATAAACCCCAAAACCCAAAAATACCTCGCTGAGTTTTATTTAATTTTATTTGTTCTATACCTATGTCTATCAGATCTCACTCATGTTCGTGACCGTGGAGGGATTACCAACACCTTTTTTGCATTATGTGCAATTGTTTGTTAGTTTGTGTAGGTGCATAGATTGGAGACTTGCTTGTGCCTCCTATTGGATTGTGACCTTGGTTCTTAACTAAGGGAAATACTTATCTCTACTTTGCTCCATCACCCTTTCCTCTTCAAGGGAAAAATTAATGCAAGCTCAAGAAGTAGCAGGAAGAACTTCTGGCGCCGTTGCCGGGAGGTTCTACATCAAGCCTACCAAGTACCCATCATAAACTCTCAACTCTTGCACTTACATTATTTTCCATTTGCCTCTCGTTTTCCTCTCCCCCACTTCTAAGACATTTTCAAAAAAATACAAAAATATTTGCCTTTTTATTCGCCCTTCTTTTGTTTGTCTTTTTTGTTTGCTTTTCGTTTGCTTGTGTGCTAGATTGCTTGCTTTGTCACGATGTCTCAAGAAAATACCAAGTTGCGTGACTATTCCAACACTAATAATAATGATTTTCTTAGTACTCCAATTGCTCCCGCCACTTGTAGCGACCAGACCTCAAACAGTCTGATCTCTGTGCATCAGTGCCACCCCTGGATCGGTAATGCTGACATGCACAGTACTCGAGGATTTATAACAGAGTAGCAATCACACACTTATTACATCGAATGTCTCAAAAGAGAACTTATTACCATAAATATGGCTTAAGACCATCTAAAAATGATAACAGCGGAAGGCTTGGAAGATAAAGTGAGTCCATCAACTCCAACGGCATCACTGAGTGAAAGACAACGACCTATGGCACCTTACTCATCGTCTGAAAAGTCTGCAACATGAACGTTGCAGCCAGAAACGGGTCAGCACATGGAATAGGCTAGCAATGTAACACAAGAGAGTAATGAACAAAATAAATGCTATCACTACATGAATATATGGCTGGTGGAAAGCTCTATGGTTAACAGGTTTGCATGAAGCCAATTTTTTCCTACAACAAAGGAATAAATTTTTATTTAATTATCATGGTGGTTGTTAAACATTGAGAAGGTTCCTCCAGCTCAATCCCAATTAAACATCATCATTAAACCCAATCAAATTATATTTAAGAGTGATGAGATCAACATGATAATCCAAGAACTAGATACTCAAGATGTCCATAACCGGGGACATGGCTAACCATGATTAGTTTATACACTCTACAGAGGTTTGCGCACTTTTCCCCACAAGACTTGAATACATCCATGGTCGGAGATTCGAGACACAGTCTTTCTTAAGCATTAACTTTCTACTCTGGATAGACAGTACCACCTACAACCCACTACATCTGCTAGTCTACCTCTTCAAGAGCTTCACACAACTTACTCAACTATGCCAGAGCCCATATTGGCTTGTGGCTGCACACGGAAGTTTCTAGCATGAATAATCATATGATCCCTTTGAGCCTGGGTGGCGGACCGTAGGATGATCACACGGGTACGCCGGGATATCCTAGGACAACATTGGATTCTCCGGGTGCCCTGACAACCACTGGGTACTCCAGGGTGCCTTCAAGCAATCCACCCAGATGTGTATTTAAGTAGCCACCTTAATTCAACCATTAATTAACAATACTCACATCTGTCATGAATCACTCGAACCAAACCACGTCTACGAGCATAGCATGGCAATAATAGCAACGTAGAAGTAACTCCCAAAGGTTTGATAGTAAACAGGTAAATAGGTACTACCTCATCTACTTCCCAAAACCCACATGTTAATCAGATCCTAACCATGCAATTGTTTGAGGATTGATCTAATGCAATAAAACTGGGTAGTAAAGAGGTATGATCAAAGTGTTACTTGCCTTGCTCATGATCCATGAAACCTAGAGACTCGTAGTAGCACGCTTCGCACTCCGAGTACTCTATCGCAAACAAACAAGCATACAATAAGCACTCAACAAGAAGCACGGGTAAAATTCAAATAAGAGATCGAACCAGAAAGTTCAACTTAAGAACTCCGGTTTGCAAAAAGAATCAAATCAAACGAAGCAACGAAACTCAAACTACGAAAGAAACAAGCTCCATTTACTAATCTGGACTTAAGTCAAATTTTACAGTAGCAAAACCATGTTCAAGTTGGTTAAACAGAAATAGGGCTTCGAGACGAAACTCTAGGCGCTTGAATCGCCTGATTCCAATAAACGAGCGAAAAGATAAACTAAAACAAAAATCATGGCAGAAATCGCGATAAAAAATAATCATGGAAAATCCCTGGAAAAAGAAAAACTGATGAACAGGCTAACGAACGAACGTTCGCTGTCCGCGGCTAACGGGTGAAAACCGTTCATTAAAACAAACGTATGCGCAGGCGTTCGCTAAGTAACTAAACCGAAAAAATAAAACCGATCTAAAAAATAAAATAACCGCGGGTTCTAAAAAAACCGAATGGTTTTTAGATTAAACCGACGGCTACCCCGATTCGTGTGGCGGCGGCGGCGGCGGTCAACTCTAGTGGCGGCGACGGCGGCGAGGGTAGCGGGTGGTGGCGACGGCGTCGGGCGGCGTAGAGAGGCGGCGGCGGGTCAGCGGCGAGTGGGCGGTGGCGACGAGCACCGGCGGCGGCGGGAGCACGCGGCGGCGGCGGTGGTTGATGAAGCCATGTACCTAGGGTAGGGTCATGGACCTGTCCAAGATACCCTCCCCAAGGTCATCTCTAGAAGAAACCACCTTTCAGTCGACCTGGAAGGGTTCCACTCGACGGACTTGAAGACACTCGACCATGAAGCCAACCACTCGACCGCCAGGAGATCTAAAGTCAGTTTGCACACAAACGATCGGTCATTAAGTAGCTTTTATGGTCATCATAGCTCTTTATGTGGGGCGTTACCAGTAACCCCCGGTCTTAATGTACTTTAATCCCTGCATAACTGAGGGCCAGAGGGGTCTGGCGAACTCTATATAAGCCACCCCCCTCCTCAGTGTAAAGGGTTCGCACCCCTGTAACTTATACGCACATAATATAGTCGACCGCCTCCGGGCTCCGAGACGTAGGGCTGTTACTTCTTCCGAGAAGGGCCTGAACTCGTAAACATCTTGCGTATACAACTACTCCATAGCTAGGATCTTGCCTCTCCATTCCTAACCCCCTATTCTACTGTCAGACTTAGAACCACGACAGTTGGCGCCCACCTTGGGGCAGCTGTCTTAGCGATTTATTGGAGAAGTTGGGATTTTTCCGATCTCCTTCATCATGGTTTCAGGCGGAGTTTTGGTTGAGGGCCGCGAGATCCGTCTCGGCGCGGTCACGTTCATCGCCGACGACTCCGCTTGGCTTCAGGAGGCTCCACTCGACGTCGACGCGCTTCCCGTCCGCGGGGCGACGCACTTCCGCGTGTGCATCCGCGGCATCCTCCTATGGCAGCCGTCGACCCAGTATCGGTCGACGGCTGTGTCGTCCTCCGTCCTTGTTTGTGGCCGGCGCAAGCGTTCCGGTCGGTCAAGGCTTCAGCGGTGGGTGAGACACGCGGTGGCCCGCCAGTCGGCCACTCCCCAAGTCGCGGCAATCGAGCCCGACGAATCTCTCTACGGCCTGTTCGATCTGTCGACTGGCTCCGCAGAGACTGCATCTGAGTGCGACAACAGTGATCTAGCGGCGGAGGTTCTGATGGTCAATGGACCATGCAGTCCGCCCGGCTTTCCCCGCGCCGACGGAGGTGACGGCAGAGGCGATCCGGCACAGGTCCACGAAGAGTATCAACCCGAGCCCCTCACTTCGCTGCAGAGGGAAGAACTTCGCCGCCGGAACATGGATGCGTTACGCACTCCTATCGTTGGAGAAACCCCCGAGGCTCGTGCCTTAGAGGACGCACGCTTGGCCAACTTGGCTGAGCGCACTCGACTGGAGAACCTCTAGCGAGCACTTGATGAGCGTGCGCGGCAACGGGTTCCAGACTCCAGTCGACATCAACTCTTTCCACCACCAACTCACGTATATCGAACTCCGATTCAGAATCTAGCAGCTGCAGCCCGTATAGCAGAATCGATTCAGCCTTCCCAGTCAGAGGCTGGTAGAGGTTTGCTACAGATCAGAGATTTACTCCGGGCAGCAGGAGATCAAAGTTCAGCTGTATCGCAGTCACGGAATAGGATTCACATCAAATCTGTCGCTGTGAATTCAGTCCAGTCGGCCCATAGTCCAAGATCGCCCCCGAGGCGTGAGGAACGTGGAGGCCGGCGTGATGACCAGTACAAGAACCGTGAGCAGTATGATCACCGATTCAATCGCAACGATCGACGTCGAGTGCCCACCCCTCCCCCAAGGGGTGGATCATACGCTCCTCGATAGCAGGATGATAGACGCCAGCACAGTGTTGGGCGAAGGATTCCAGTCGACCCCAGGGAACCAGGCTTTGATGCGAGATCCATTATCGTTCAAGGTTTGGTCGACAGGAACAGAGCTCACCGAGAAGGCCATGACAGAGATGTGCCCACCAGCAGCAGAGTTCACGTCTCAGGACCAGAGTGTTTTAGCAGAGCCATCAGGGACGTGGTGATTCCTCCCAACTTCAGGTTGGCGACTGGAGTCAGTAAGTTCACTGGTGAGTCCAAGCCTGATACTTGGCTTGAGGACTACTGAGTGGCTGTTCAGATTGGCGGCGGCAATGATGAGATGGCCATGAAACACCTACCTCTTATGTTGGAGGGCTCGGCCAGAGCATGCTGAATCAGTTGGCACCCAGCAGCATTTACACTTGGGAAGATCTTGCCCGAGTGTTTGTCAGAACATTTGAAGGAACTTGCAAGTGACCAGCAGGGTTGACAGAGCTGCAATCTTGTGTGCAAAAGTCGAATGAGACTTTGAGGGATTAGATCCAGAGGTGGATCACTTTACATCACACGGTAGAAAATGTATCTGATCACCAAGCGGTCTGTGCCTTCAAGGAAGGTGTTAAGAACAGAGAACTAAGTTTGAAATTCGGTCGGACCGGAGACATGACCCTGAGTCGAATGATGGAGATTGACACCAAATATGCCAATGGTGAAGAAGAGGATCGGCTCCGGAGTAGCAAGTACAAGTCAGCCACTCATGAAACCGGGGCAGGAAACTCCAGTCGGAAGCAGAAGCGGAAAGCCGAGCCAGCTGCTCCTGGAGAAGCCTTGGCCGTGATTCAAGGAAAGTTTAAAGGGAAACCCAAAGGGTCTTGGAACCCTAAGAAGGTTAAGGACAAGGAAGGGAATGACGTTATGGATTTGCCGTGTCACATCCACACGAAGAAAGATGAAGAGGGTAAATTCATTTACCCGAAACATACCACTCGACAATGTCGGCTCCTGATCCAGCAGTTCCAGGGGAAACAGTCCAAAGATAAGGAGAAGGAGTCGGACAAAGTTGAAGACAAAGAAGATAGTGATGATGGATACCCCCAGGTTAATTCCACCCTAATGATTTTTGCTGATGTAGAAAGCAAAAGTCGATTGAAAGTTATAAACCGAGAGGTGAATATTGTTGCTCCGGCGACGCCCAGTTATCTGAAATGGTCTTAGACTTCCATCACATTTGACCAGTCCGATCATCCAACGCACATAGCCACACCTGGGAGGCAAGCTTTGGTGGTCGACCCAGTCATCGAAGGCACTCGACTGACTAAAGTCTTGATGGATGGTGGCAGTGGCCTGAATATATTGTATGCAGAGACACTGAAAGGGATGGGCATTCCGATGTCCAGACTCACTACCAGCAACATGAGTTTCCATGGAGTCATTCCTGGAAACAAGGCTAAGTCACTCGGCCAAATTGCTCTTGATGTGGTTTTTGGTGATTCCAAGAATTAACACAAAAAAAAGTTGACGTTTGAAGTTGTGGATTTCCAGAGTGCTTATCACGCTATTTTGGGCAGGCCAGCTTATGCACGTTTTATGGCTTGACCATGTTATGTGTACCTCAAATTGAAGATGCCTGGTCCCAAAGGTGTGATCACCATTACTGGCAATCGAAAAAAGGCATAAGAGTGCTTTCAGAAGGGCTCAAAGATCGCCGATGCTCAGATGGCAGTGGTAGAGCTGCAGGAATACCAGAAAACTGCAAATCCGAGTGATTTGTTGCGAGCCAAGAAGCCTGCTACGGAATCAGCGTTTCAGTCGTCCGGTGTGACAAAGCTGATTCACATTCACCCGACCGACCCCAGTGCTGCTCCGACTCATATCTCAACGACACTCGACTCCAAATAGGAAGAAGCGCTCATCCAGTTCCTCCGTGAGAACTGGGACATCTTCGCATGGAAGCCTGCTGACATGCCGGGTGTTCCTAGGGGGCTGGCTGAGCATCATCTACGAGTCGACCCAAAGGTGAAACCTGTCAAGGAACATCTTCGACGGTCCGCCGTCCAGAAGAGAAAAGCCATTGACGAGGAGGTGGCTCGGCTCTTGGCAGCAGAGTTTATCCGAGAGATTTACCACTCCGAGTGGCTCGCGAATGTTGTCATGGTCCCCAAGAAGGACAATTCAGTTCGCTTGTGCATCGACTTCAAACATATCAATCGGGCCTGCCCGAAAGATCATTTTCCTCTCCCCCGTATCGACCAAATAGTCGACTCGACTGCGGGATGTGACCGGTTGTCTTTTTTAGACGCCTATTCCGGTTACCATCAGATCCGTCTGTATGGACCCGACGAGATCAAAACAGCTTTCATCACTCCACTCGGGTGCATCTGCTATGTCACAATGCCATTCGGCCTCAAGAATGCCGGAGCCATGTTCATGAGGATGATTCAGAAGTGTTTGCTCACTCAAATCAGTCGGAATGTGGAAGCATACATGGATGATATTGTGGTCAAATCACGGAAAGGTTCCGACCTGTTGACTGACCTTGCTGAAACATTTGCCAATCTCAGGAGGTATGATATCAAGCTTAATCCATCAAAGTGCACATTTGGAGTTCCTGGCGGAAAGTTACTCGGTTTTCTCGTTTCCAAACGAGGAATCGACGCCAACCCAGAAAAAGTTGGTACTATACTCCGAATGAAACGCCCTGTGCGTGTGCACGATGTCCAGAAGCTTACTAGATGCTTGGCCACTTTAAGTCGATTCATCTCTCGTCTCGGTGAAAAGGCATTGCCTCTTTACCGACTGATGAAGAAATCAGACAAGTTCGAGTGGACTCCCGAAGCTGATGCAGCGTTTGCAGAGCTAAAAGCTCTGCTCTCCACCCAGCCGGTGCTTGCTGCCCCAGTCAGCAAAGAGCCTTTGCTGCTTTACATTGCAGCCACAAGACAATTCGTCAGTATAGTACTTACGGTCGAGCGGGAAGAAGAAGGAAAAGCCTTCAAAGTTCAGCACCCAGTTTATTATCTTTCTGAAGTGTTGACCCCCATCAAAGCAAAGATACCCTCATTATCAGAAGCTTGTTTATGGGATTTATATGACCACGAAGAAGGTTGCTCATTACTTCTCGACCATTCCATTACGATCGTCAAGAATGCCCCATTGTCGAGATTCGCTGTGAGAGATGCAAGCTGGTCGAGTGGCGAAATGGGTGATTGAACTCCTTCCCTTGATATCAAGTTTGAGGCAAAGAAAGCCATCAAGTCCCAAGCAAGTAGCAGATTTCATCGCCGAGTGGATTGAACAGCAACCACCGACTCAAGTTCACTCGAACCTTTGGACCATGTTCTTTGATGGTTCTAAGATGTTGAATGGTTCCGTCTTTGGGGTAGTGTTGGTTTCCCCCCGAGGAGATAAGCTCAGATATGTGCTCCAGATCCACTTTGATTCCTCCAACAATGAAGCAGAATACGAAGCACTTTTGTATGGGTTGCGTATGGCCATTTCACTCGGCGTCCGTCGCCTCATGGTCTATGGCGACTCAGATCTGGTGGTTAATCAAGTGATGAAGGAGTGGGACGTCAGAAGTCTAGCCATGACTGGTTACTGCAATGTAGTGAGAAAGCTAGAGAAGAAATTTGAGGGGTTAGAGCTTCATCATATACCCCGACTGAAAAATCAAGCTGCTGATGATTTCGCAAAAATATGGTCCAAGAGAGAAGTCATTCCCAGTAATGTCTTTCTGGAGCACATCCACACACCATCAGTTGAAGAGGATCCTTACACCGAAGAAGCCCTGCAGCCAAAAAGTGTCACTGATCCGACTGAAGTTGAGGTCCCATATGTGATCGACCTGATGATGGAAGTTTTGGTCATCACTCCCAACTGGACAGTGTCGTACATCGCGTATATCCTAAGGAAAGAGCTCCCGGAGAACGAAGAAGAGGCTCGACAGATTGTCCGCCGATCCAAGGCCTTTACTGTGATCAAGGGACAGTTGTACAGAGAAAGCGCGACTGGAGTCAGCCAGAAATGTATAACACCAGAAGAAGGTCTGATAATTCTTGACGATATCCACTCGGGGACCTGTGGTCATCATGCGTCCTCTCGGACCATTGTGGCTAAAGCATACCGAGCGGGATTTTACTGGCCAAGAGCAAATGAAATGGCGAAGGAAATTGTCGACAAGTGTGAAGGATGTCAGTTCTATTCCAATATGTCACACAAACCCGCCTCAGCCTTGAAGACCATTCCACTCGTCAGGCCCTTCGCTGTTTGGGGATTGGTTATGGTTGGACCACTGAGAACTGGCAGGAGTGGCTTCACCCATGTACTGGTGGCAGTCGACAAGTTTACCAAGTGGATTGAAGCTAAGCCTATCAAGAATCTTGATGCTTGCACTGCTATCAGTTTCGTCAGAGAGTTGATATTCAGATATGGAGTTCCGCATAGCATCATCACTGATAATGGCTCAAACTTTGATTCTGACAAGTTCAAAGCCTTTTGCGCCTCTCAAGGCACGCGAGTCGATTACGCTTCAGTTGCTCACCCCCAGTCGAATGGACAAGCGGAACGAGCAAACGGTCTAATTCTCAAAGGGCTGAAACCCCGACTGATGCGTGATCTCAAGCATGCTGCGGGTGCATGGGTCGACGAACTTCCATTAGTTCTTTGCGGATTGAGGACCACACCTAATCAGTCAAATGGACAAACTCCATTCTTTCTGGTATATGGAGCTGAAGCTGTTCTGCCGAGTGACTTGCTTCACAATGCACCCCGAGTCGAACTCTATTCAGAAGATGAAGCAGAACAAGCCCGACAGGACGTAGTCGACCTCCTAGAAGAGGAAAGAGAGATGGCCCTGATCCGATCGACTATTTATCAGCAAGACTTGCATCGATTCCATGCCAGAAATGTGAAGAGTCGAGCCTTTCAAGAAGGAGACTTGGTCCTCCGAGTGGATCAGCAGAAGCCACACAAACTTGCTCCTACTTGGGAAGGCCCCTTCATCGTCACCAAAGTTCTCCACAATGGGGTGTACCATCTTTACAATGTCGATCGCCAGATTGACGAGCCACGAGCTTGGAACGTGGAGCTGCTCCGCCCCTTTTATACTTAAGTACTCACTCGGATGAGATGTAATAAAAGTACCTCTGTAGTTTGTTTATCGAACACAAGAATGTTATAACTTTCCTAGTGATTGTTATTACTTTTTGTTTACATGAGAAACCCCCCAGTGGGTGGCTTAGCTGCGAATTCGTTTCGCCTAAGTTTGTAAAAAAAATCCCTACCGAGTGGTGAGCCAGCCTCCCACTCGGGGGCTTAGCTGCGAATCCGTTTCGCCTAAGTACTTGAAAATCCTACCGAGTGTTGAGCCCGCCTCCCACTCGGGGGCTTAGCTGCAGTCCAAGTACTCGCCTAAGTGTTTAAAATCCTACCGAGTGGTGAGCCAGCCTCCCACTCGGGGGCTTAGCTGCAGTCCAAGTACTCACCTAAGTGTTTAAAATCCTACCGAGTGGTGAGCCAGCCTCCCACTTGGAGGCTTAGCTGCAGTCCAAGTACTTGCCTAAGTTTGAAAAAATCCTACCGAGTGGTGAGCCAGCCTCCCACTCGGAGGCTTAGCTGCAGTCCAAGTACTCGCCTAAGTTTAAAAAAATCCTCCCACTCGAAGGCTTAGCTGCAGTGCAGTACTCGCCTAAGTATTTAAAAATCCTACCGAGTGGAGAGCAACACCCCCACTCGGAGGCTTAGCTGCAGTCCGAGTGCTCGCCTAAGTATGAAATCCATTCCGATCCACAAGGACGACGAGGTGCAGGTCGACTGCTACCCTTCTCCTTCGGAGCTGCGCCACAAGTACAACGTGTGCTCCATTCCGGTCCACGAGGACGACGAGGTGCAGTTCGACTGCTACCCTTCTCCTTCGGAGCTGCGCCACAAGTACAACGTGCGCTCCATTCCGATCCGCAAGGACGACGAGGTGCAGGTCGACGGATTCAGAAGTGCTCAGGCGTCAAGCCTGTAAAAGTTTATCGGTTACAAAACCACTCGGCATTCCGAGGCAAATTTAAGACGAAGCATAGAAGTTCTTTACTCCTCAGGTGGAGGACTGGAAGGCGCGACAAACTGGTCCAGGTCAATTCCGTCAGCAATCCGGGTGGCAGCAGCAATGAAAGTCTCCATGAAAGATTGGAAGTCGTGCTTTTTGGTATTGGCCACTTTGATGGATGCCAGGTTGTCCTCGCTGTAAGTGCATCTAGTGCCCCTTAGTGATTTTGGTGTATTGAAGACTTATAGGTTAAGTAACTAATGCGTTTGTGAGTGTACACAGGTCTATAAGTCTATGAGGAGTTTGATAATTACAGAAAAGTCGACCCTAAAATGAAGTTCTTCAATGAAGACTTTGATATTCTGAAGACTTTCTGAAGACTTCGAAAGTGAAGAAATTGGTGTGATCCTGAAGACTTGGTATTCGCTTGAGGAACATGAAGCGTGAAGACTTTTGTTTTCGTAGTTTCATTTTCTCTTTCTTGATTCATAGGAAACACCGTACTGTTAAAGGGGGTCGAGGAAATACTAAGGGAAAATTTCCATTTGATGCTCAACTCAAAATCCTACACCTACCAATCCCTTCGAGTGAAGCTTTTGAAATCTCATACAGTTCAGTCAATTTCTTGATGATGAGACGAAGCTCTTACAGTATTTGAGGAATTTATTTCGCGAGGAGTTAGGAATTCGCCCATGTAATTGCCTTGCCTACGATGAGGAACATGATAGCCCCGAGGAATTTGATGTTCAAATTTCCGACCGCTTCTTGTGCTTCGCTTGGCTGTCCCAAATATCTTATCCACCTAACGGTCATATCATTGAAGGGCATTTATGTCTTATCATGTCGGGCTGCTCCCTAGGCTATAAATAGCCGCCCCTACAACCACTAGTTGGTTGGCTGCTCGAGAGAACTTGACACTTGTCATTTGAGAGCAACCCATCCTCCGAGGAATTTGGCGAAAATCATCAAGTGAGGAAAAACTCAAAAGTGAGGAAAACCCAAAACCAAACCCCAACAAACCCAAAGTGATTGAGCATCATGAAGAAATTGATCCTGCGTGGATCCGACGCTTTTACCTTTGAAGACTGTGCTTCTTCCAGACGGTTAGGCGTCAAGGTCTAGAGCATCCAAGAGGAATTGTGGATCGCCGAGTGACCAAGTATGTGAAGGTTTGGAAGTCGCTCAAGACTTACCACGAGTGATTGGACGAGGTCTGCGTGACCTTAGTTCAAGGAGAATACGGTGAGGACTTGGTGTCTGAGCTGCGTGCTCGATGATCGGGTGTCCGGACTGTGTGTCCTCGAGTTTAAATACTCAGCCGCTCCAACCAGACGTACATAACCGAGAGACAGCAGTTGGAACTGGTCTACCAAATCATTGTCTTCACCAACCTAACTGGTTCTATTTCCTCAACCCTTTCATTTCCTCATTCTTGTGTTGAGTGTTTGTTCATATCTGTGTTTGAAGACTTTGGTCAAGACTTTCTCAATTTCCTCGTTCAATTTCTTGATCTGTTTGTCTTCATCTTGTGTTATCCTGTGATTACGCTTTCGTACTCTGTGATTGTCTTCATTTCATCATGATGACTATGCCTGTAATCTGCTATGCTTACTTCGAGTACTTATTCGCTGCATGTATTTCTTCGCTAAGGAATTTCCTCACCAGCAAATTCCTCGGTGAAGAATTTGTAAAATTCTCTAAAATCGCCTATTCACCCCCTCTAGTCGATATAACGCACTTTCAATTGGTATCGAGCAAGGTACTCCCTTGTTACGTGTGATTTTGGTTTAACCACCGGAGTTTTAGTTATGTCGACCGCAGGTATGATCAAGGTCTCAGCAGGTGTCCTACCTTGATGGGACGGACTACCCCTCATTGGAAGAACAAAATGCGAATGCATCTTGAAGCAATTGACAACGATCTACGGTATGTTGTGACAAAGGTGTTTCCTCACCACACCCTCTCTCGAATGATGCTGATGTGAAGAGATTCAAGCAACTCGATTCTCAAGCGAAGAATATCATATGTGGCCATCGAGCAAAGGTCAATATGGAAGAGTGAGTGCTTTGGAATCGCCAAACTCATCCGGGACAAGCTGTCCAAAGTAAATGAAGGTGTTTCAACTCAGCGTGA
Organism: Aegilops longissima; assembly: GCA_021605205.1. NCBI lineage: Eukaryota > Viridiplantae > Streptophyta > Magnoliopsida > Poales > Poaceae > Aegilops > Aegilops longissima. The sequence goes on along the minus strand of CM038678.1, from coordinate 647,575,614 downwards.
CTCTCGAGTTGATGTTCTTCGAATCTCTTCAACCGCTTCAAAAGACTCGACAACGAAAATGTTCAACAAACCTTGATCGCCTCACCGACATCTCAAATGAGCTTCAAGCACTGGTGCCACCGACATCACCGACCATGAGGTGGTGAAGAAATTACTAAGATCGCTTGATTCCTCATTTGACACTGCACCGATGATACAAGAACGAGCTGACTACAAGTCTCTTGATCCTGCTGATATCCTCGAAAGGCTAAATACTCACGAGTTCCACTTGCTGAAAAGAGAGATCTCTATGGTTACGGCTATGGAAAACACGTGCCACTCAAGGCCAAGGCTGTATCTGAATCGAGAGTGAAGACTCGGTAGTAGCCTTGGAGATCTCAAGAATTTGGCCAGAGCTAGCACCGCTCGTGAAGAAATTCCAGAAATTCACAAGACGTGGTCGCTTTGGAAAATCCTCAAGAAGCAGTGATTCCTCATCTAGTGACTATAAGAGAAGACTTTGCCACAAATGCAAGAAACCTGGTCACTACATCCAAGATTGTCCTCAGTGGGAAAAGGAATTAAAGAAGAAGAAGCACAAGGATTACAGTTCTGATGATATGAAGAAGAAGAAGAAATCATCAAAATCTTCATCATCAAAATCCTCAAAACCTTCTTCTCACAAGAAGAGCAGCTCCAAAAAGGCTCGGGCATTCATTGGCAAGGAAATGGACTCTGAAGCTGAATCTGAGGAAAATGAGGAAGAGGAGGAGTCTGAAGAATCCGAATCTGGTGTGGCTAGTCTGGCTCTTGCTACTGCTTATGTTAGCAAGTCCATCTTCAACATCAAGAAACCGACTCTGCCGACAAACCCGATGAGGAAAATGATGACTACGCCCCACCTATTGCTTCATGGCAAAAGGTGCTAAGGTACTCAATTTCACCTCCTCGAATCTAGTGAAAATGAATCTGATGAGGATCTCAAGCCCAGCTACTCTAAACTTGCTAAGATTGCTATAAAACAACAAAGGGCTTTTGAAAAGGTTCAAAACATGCTAGATAAGAGTGATGATATGTTAGGTGAAGAAATGGATCGCACTCAAGCCCTAATCGAAAATCTTGAGAGAGTTGGTCTAGGCTTGACAGCCTTCAAGGTCATCATAACACTCTCTTATCGATCATGAGAAACTTTCTTATGAATTTCTTCAAAGAAAGCAAGATCTTGAGAAGCTAAGAGCGAGTTATGAAGATCTTGAAGGGCGCGATTCATTACTTGCTCAACAAATCAGCGCTTCTCAAGAAGAATTTGTTCCTCCATGCTTAAAGTGCATTGAGCGTGAATCGCTAATTCTTCACTGAATGTTCAAATGCTTCAACTGTTACAAATTCTTCACCTGCCTCTGCTATCACTAATTCCTCATCGAGGACATTGCTAGTATCCCGACGATGCAGGGCTGAAGGAATTGTACATGATAGGCATGTACAAAAGCCTCAAAGGGCATCGACTCTTTGTGATGTGCTTAAAAGCAGATCCTCAATAGGAACCCTAGGAAAGAGGGTATTGCCTTTGAGAGGAAACTCAATCTTGATGGAACGTCTTTCGAAGCCCGAGCAGTATCCCAAAACCTCATGGGTTGCTGCAAAGGGACCTCCATTGATCCATCTACCTTATCTGGTTTTACATGTGAATTTCCTCATTACGATGATGAGTCATTTGACTCAAACTATAAACTGTTCAAAAATCAGAATGGTGAAGTATTTGCTAGATATGTTGGCACTAAGCTGCAGAGCGGTCCCCTATGAAGAAAATCTGGGTTCCCAAGAAGTGCCTTGAAAGTCTTCGGTGAATGTCCTCATGACACCACCGGTGAAGAAAAGGAACCCCAGATCAAATTCTTCATATGGACCAAATTCTTCATATGGATCCAAGTCCTCATACGGACCAAATTCCTCACGTGGATCAAATTCCTCAAAAGGATCAAAGTCCTCATATGATTATCATCGTGCTAACAACTCTTTTTCGCAGGTAGAGCTAAGGGCTATGAATATGTGCATTATTCTTCAAACCAATATGTTCATAAGTCCTCGAAGAATTTCTCCGCTTATTCATATGCTTACCCTAACCCCTCTTATGTGAAACGAAATGGTTTGGCCTCTATGCCACCATTCTCATATGGTGCTTCAGAATGATGAACTCTTTGCCACCCCTTCAGATGTGGGTGGTGAAGAAAAGAACTAATCTCTTCAGAGTGTCGGGTCTCGAGGCGTGCCTAAACGTCTCAAGAATTTCTGGGGCCCGACAAAATGCACGAAAGGACGCAGCTAATCATGATGAAATGAACTTTCATTTCACACGTCCTCATACCGCTTATCTGATTGATCTTGGTCGATGAAATTCATCGATGAACTTGATATCATATTCTTCACCGATGAAGTATATGAGATCGTAAGTTGTACTAATTCATCTGCAGGATGATCAACCCAAAGCCACCGAGTGGGTTCTCGATAGTGGATGTACAAATCACATGATTGGTGACAAGAATCTATTGATGGATGCTCCCTTATCACCGTCACATCTCAAGCATATCATCTTTCTTGACAAAGGCAAAAGTCGGTATTGGGACTTGGTAAGGTTGCTATCTCTAAGGACATGCACATGGACAAAGTCATGCTTGTTGAGTCTTTAGGATATAACCTCATGTCAGTCTCAATGCTTTGTGATCTTGATATGGTTGTTATCTTTGGCAAGTATCGTTGTGTTGTGATTATGGAAGCTGACAATTCCAAAGTCTTCGAAGGCTTTAGGAGAGGAGACTTGTATATTGTTGACTTCTCCACAGGTCCACAACCAGCCGTGTGCCTACTTGCAAAAGCTTCAGAAGGCTGGCTATGGCATCGACGACTTGGTCACGCAGGCATGAGGAATTTGCACATGCTTGCGAAGAAGAAGCATGTCATTGGCATTGAAAATGTCAAATTCCTCAAGGATCAATTATGCGGAGCCTGTGAAGCTGGAAAAATGACCAAGGCCAAGCATCCAAATGAAGACTATCATGACCACTACTCGTCCCTTGAATTGCTTCACATGGACCTCTTTGGTCCCAATCATTACTCAGTTGTCGTTAATGAAGCATCACTATATGGCTTTGTTATTGTTGATGATTACTCTCGTTACACATGGGTACACATTGTTACTTACAAAAATCAAGTGCAGGAAATCTTCAAACGATTTTCCTCGAGGGCTTCAACCAACTTTGGTGTGAAGATCAAGCACATCAGGAGTGACAATGGAACTGAGTTCAAGAATTCCGGTCTTGATGACTATCTTGATGAACTTGGTATTACTCATGAGTTATCTGCTCCTTATACTCCTCAGCAAAATGGCGTCGTGGAGCGCAAGAACAGAACTCTTGTTGAGATGGCTCGCACTATGCTTGATGAATACAAAACGCCTAGTTGTTTCTGGATTGAAGCAATTGACACTGCGTGCCACATCATCAACAGAGTATATCTTCACAAATTCTTCAAGAAGACTGCCTATGAACTCCTCACAGACAAGAAACCTAATGTAAGTTATTTCAAAGTCTTCGGTGCTAAATGCTGGATTAGAGATCCTCACCACACCTCTAAATTTGCACCAAAAGCACATGAAGGTTTTATGCTTGGTTACGGAAAGGACTCGCACACCTACAGAGTCTTCAACATCGCACTTCACAAGATTGTTGACTTTGTAGATGTCGGTTCGATGAAACTAATGGCTCGCAAAGAGAGCACCTACCTTCGTGTTAGACGAACCAGCACCGAGGATTCTATCAGGTTCAAGGCAAGCGAGGATGTCATTCCTCTTGAAGAAACTGCTGAAGAATTCATTCTGTCTGCGAAGAACGTCGAGCTGATGCACCTAAAGATAATCTGAAGAAAATGGTCTTTGAGGAAAATGATCAAATTCCTCAAGACAACCAGCTCATCCTCGCGTTGCAAAAGAAGTGCAAGTTGACAAGATCATCGATGACATTGAAGCGCCAGTCCTCTCACTCGCTCAAAAGCTTCACATTTATCTAACTTTTGTGGGCACTATGCTTTTGTCTCTATCACAGAGCCCACTAAGGTAGATGAAGCATTTCGAGCCGGAATGGATTCAGGCCATGCAAGAAGAATTACATCGATTCGAGCTCAACAACGTCTGGGAACTGGTCAAACGTCCAGATCCTCGCAAGCATAATATCATTGGCACAAAGTGGATCTATCGCAACAAGCAAGATGAAAATGGTCTTGTGGTGAGGAATAAGGCACGACTAGTAGCTCAAGGCTACACGCAGTTGAAGGAATTGATTTCGATGAAACTTTTGCACTGTCGCTAGACTTGAGTCTATTCACATATTACTCGCCTATGCTAACCATCACAATATCACTTTATATCAAATGGATGTGAAAAGTGCATTCCTCAATGGTAAGCTTGAGGAAGAAGTATATGTTGCTCAACCCCTGTGTTTTGAAGATCCAAAGAATCGACAAAGTCTTGAGACTAAATAAGGCCCTCTATGGCCTCAAGCAAGCCCCTCAAGCGTGGTATGATACATTGAAGGAATTCTTCGTGAAGAATGGCTTCACACCGGTTCACTCGACCCTACTCTCTTTACTAAATCTTATGATGGTGAACTGTTTGTGTGCCAAATATATGTTGATGATATTATCTTTGGCTGTCTTGACCAACGTTATAGTGATGAATTTGCCTATATGATGAGTGAAGAATATCAAATGTCTATGATGGGAGAGTTGAAATTCTTCTTAGGTCTTCAAATTCATCAACAACACAATGGCATATTCATATCTCGGGAGAAATACCTCAAAGATGTCACGAAGAAATTCGCATGCAAGATTGCAAAGGTGTCAAAATTCCTATGCCCACAAATGGCCATCTATGCAATCGATGAAAATGGTATTGACTTGATCACAAGGTATACCGCTCCATGATTGGTTCTTTATTGTACTTATGTGCATCTAGGCCAGATATAATGCTTAGTGTTTGCATGTGTGCCCGATTTCAAGCTACAGAAGGAATCACACCATAAGGCTGTGAAGCATATTCTTGATATCTAGCTCACACACCAACACTAGGATTATGGTACCCCAAGGGCTCTACTTTTGATCTCATTGGATATTCGACTCGACTATCTTTGGTGATCGTGTGGACCGCAAGTCAACATCTGGTACTTGTCATTTCCTCGGACGATCTTTGGTGCATTGGTCCTCGAAGAAAGCGAATCTGCGTATCACCGTCCCATCGCAGAAGCTGAATACATTGCTGCTGGCTCGTGTTGTGCTCAATTACTATGGATGAAGCAAACCTCAAGGACTACGGCATCAACGTGAAGAATGTGCCTCTCTATTGTGACAATGAGAGTGCCATCAAGATTGCTCACAACCCAGTTCAGCACTTTCGAAGACAAAGCACATTCAAATTCTTCATCATTTTCTTCGTGATCATGTGTTGAAGGCGACATCTCCATCGAGCACGTGAAGACTCAAGAACAGCTAGATGATATCTTCACTAAGCCCTTGGATGAGAAGAGATTTAGCAAGTTGCGGTGTGAGCTAAATATCTTAGAATCTTGAATGTTCTTTGAAAAGGCACACATCCTAACACTTATGCAAAATTGATGACTTAGATGTGCAACACATGAAGAAAAGTTTTTCTTCAATCAATGAAGAATAACACTCTAAGTGTGAAGAAATTAATGAAGAATTTGATTCTCGAGAACCCTCGACAATTGTACGCGGTGTCTGAAATCATCATTCTTATCTGGTGGGATCACGCCACCACCAAAGTTGAAAATCTTAAATTTGAGTTTTTCCTCAGTTTTGAAATTCTTCAGATTTTCAAATTCTTCAACTTTGCAAAATCTTCACTGTTTCCGTCGTCTTTCTTCATTGGCTATATATATATATATATATGGGTTTTTCCTCTACAACATTCACTTATGGCTATTTCTTCAAGTCGCTTTTTCTGCTAAGTGAATGTGATCGGACCCTTCCCCTCTATGCTATACTCAACCCAATCCATTCACAAATTCTTCATGTGCGTTCTACTTTGAAACTCGTTCAAATTCTTCACTGTGTCCTTGACAGCTGAAGAAATTGCAACGGAACTTTAAAACAAATCTTATTCAAACCTTCGCTTTTACCGCTCAAACCGTTCCGCATCCCATGATGCATTATTATATTCACCCACGATCGCACACGATCTCCACTACACAGTACGTGGGTGACACATGTCGTGAGAAGGGAAGCGGTCAGGGGCACGTTCGTCCTAAATCTTGGACGATCCGCTTTTCACCGTGTCTATAAATACCCTCTCCCTTCCTCACTCTTTTACTTCGCTCGACCTCTCTCCTTTCGAGCTCCTCAAACCCTAGCGCCGCCGCTTCTCCATCGTTGCGGTGAGGAAAAGCTTCACCGCCTTGACCTCTTCGCCGACGATTGCTACCGACCGTGGAAAATCTTCACTCCGCCGTCGCCGTAGCTGATTTCCTCTGCCAAGTTAGGGCGTGGAAGATCTGAACAGACGAACTTCCCAACTGTTCATCTCGGTTCGTCGTGTTCTTCACTTCGGGTAAATTAAAAGTTACTTTTATTACTCACTTTGATTCTCAAATCTTCTTCAAATTCTTCAAAGGTGTTTATTCTTCAAATTCCTCACACATATGAACACCTCAAATCTCTTGACTCGTTTCTCTAAGCAATGATTTTCTTCAAGATTCCTCAATTGTGTGGATCCTCGATCTATACAACTCGAACCTAAGACAAAGAACGCTTAGTGAAATTCTTCAAGGCTCATCTGGTCAAAATCCTCAAACTTGTTCTTTTTGGAAAACCTTCTGAGAACGCATATGACCTCTTCAAATTCCTCGCACCTATACTCTGTTCACAGGTACAAATGTCCGCTGCTGAATCCCTAGGTTCTCATCAACTTAACTCATTTGCAGCGTTCCTCGAAGAAAAACTGCACACTTCTTCAGAGAACTCAATTGTTCAATTCCTCACCTGAAGAAAATGGCAGATGGTAAGAAGCCGCAGAAGGGGGGAAAGAAACCTGAGGTTATGACAGCATTTGAAATCCCTGAGGAAATATATGCTGACTATTGCACCGGATGAAGAAAGCAAAAATCAACGCAAGGTGCGATTCGAAGATTGAACGGAGGTGGGCACGGGAATGGAAGGAATACAGATATGTAACTCCTAAGTACATGAAGAAATTCGCTTTGAATCCTCCATGCCCAAGAGCTCCTTTGGCACCTGGCCAAATAGCTGATCCCACTAGCATCAAACGCGGTGAGGACTTTCCTGATGAATGGGCTAAACGCCAATCAAAGTTGGCAAAGCAAGCAAAGGAAGCAGTGAAGAAATTCAATGAGGATTCTGCTGCTGCTACTGCCACTGAGGTCTCGGTCAAACCGAGGAAATCAATGCAAAAGAAGCCTGCTCATAAGCCAAGTGCTTCATCATCTGTGCCACTGCTACTGGATCCGAAGAAAGTCCTCGACTTCATTGACCTTTGGCACAATGATCCCAATACTCCTCTGCCTGATCTTCCTTTGACACATGGTCAAAGTCATGCACTGACTCACTTCATAGCTGAAGAAAAATGGAAGTTTGAGAAGGCGAGGGAAATCAAAAAGGCTCAATACAGGAAGGAGAGGTTCCTGAAGAAAAACGTTGTCAAGATGACACCTGAGGAGCTTCTCAAAATCCAAACTGAAATTCAAAACCTCAGCAAGAATTTCGACACATACTATGCTGATTGGCATGGAGTCAAGACCAGATTCGTTGATCTGACAAAGAAAATCACAAGTGTTGCTGCACCTGTGCAACTTGAAATTCCTCAGGCTGAAGCCTCTGCTCAGCCTGCTGAAGAAAATGCTGATTCCAGGGCTGATGATCCCATCCCAGCCGCTGAAGAAATTGCCAGGGCACCCACTAGTGGTGCGCCTGAAGAAACTGCTCAAGACAGGGGAACTGCATCAGTTGCTCCTGAAGAAACTGCACCAAATTCCTCAGCTCCTCCAGCGCCAACTCCAACTCCAATTCTTCCATCTGCTTCTGATGTGAAGAAAACCAAGGCTGCAGAATGAGCTGCTGTGAAGAAAAGGAAAGCATCAGCTGCGTCAGATTCTTCGGCTGCGAAGAAAATGAAGCCAATGACCAGCTCCATTGAAAACCCAATTGATGCTATTCCAATTTCCTCCATACCATCAAAGGAAGTAGTTCCTTTTGGAGAAGAATATGAGATCCCAACCGGATCTGATGAAGAACATCAATCTGCTGCTTCATCAGAGAAAATTGATGAAGAAATTGAAGTGGAAGCAATCCCTTCAACCCCAGTTATTTCCTCATCAGACCATGAAATTCCTCAAGCTGGTACTGAGGAAATTGAAAATGAAGATGTGGATATTGGATGCACCACTCCAGTGATCAATGATGACTTTTGGGAAAGTCAGCATCCCAATACTCCTCTCTTCACCCGCTCCAACAAGTTCCTCACTCCCCGCATGCATTTGTCCAAATAGATTCTGAAGAAAATCAACCCACTGGGTCTGTGCATGAAGAAATTCCAGCCACTAGTGCTGATGAAACTGCTGCTGCTGCTAATCCTCAGACTGCTCCTGTTGAGGAACAAGGAATTCCTCAGGCTGAAGAACCTGAACTTACGATTCCTGAGGTGGTGATGCAACTCACTGACACCCCTCTGCCCAAGCAAAAGAATCCGTTCTCAACCAAGCAAAAGTTCAAGGCTGAAGATTTCTTTGCCGAGCACGTGTTCTTCACTGAATATAATCCATATGATTCTGCTCGCATTAGGAAGAGGCGTTTCTGGACTGCTAGTCAAGCAAACTTCTATTCCTCAGTGCTTTTCAACAAGGACAAAATCTTCGATCATGCTCATATTCCTCATGTGGATATGGAGTCGCTGCCAGGCTTTGAGCCAGTCCTAAGTGTTCTTCACGACGCAGGACTTCTAAACTTCTGCACTGATATTTGTGACTGGAATGAAGAGCTAATTCTTCAGTTCTATGCAACCCTGCACATCACCGGAGACGCTGAAGATGTGAATTCATGGGTCTTGGATTGGATGACCGAAAACACCCACTACAAGGCACCAAAGAAGTGAATTGCTTCGTGCCCTACCACTCGATCCTCCGCTTGATGGTGCACGTCGATCTATGAAGAAAAGGAACTTTCAAATCACTATATGCAAGTCTTGATGAAGCCTTTGAAGCCAAGGCAAGCTCCAAGGACCAAATTCCTCGTCAAGGAATTATTATATGTGCCTCGAACAGTCTATCGAATTTTGACGAAGACTATGAGTCCTATCAAGGGCCACGACTTCGAACGATGAAGAAGTCGTTGGCATCATGAAGAATATGCTTTTCAACATCATCCATGGCGTTCCGTCAATTTCCATGATTTCTTCATGAGGACTCGCTAACATTGCCATGTCACCTTTTGAGCTGAAGCCTTATGCACCTTGGATTATGAGATTCATCAGTCAAGATCTTCACTGAATTACAAGGGCGATACTTTGAACCACCGCAGCTACCGCCTCGATTGAAGTCCTCAAACGACCAATTACCTCGGTGATGAAAAGGGAAAGGCTCTGCTGTGATAGATGAAGGCATTCGTCCATTGGATGGACAGTTTATAAGCAGCATCTTACTCCACCAATGATGACTCGCCACACATGACTCGCAGCAAATACCACGTCAAGCAAAATCCTCAAGGCTCGCACCTGTGGTGATGGTGATCGTGAATTACTCCTCAGTCTTCATCAGAAGGTTGATCGCAATCATAAGTGGGTCAAACGTCAGTTTGGTACTCTTCTTTACAACATGACCTCAACTCACAATGCAGTGAAGAAAAACCACTACTACCTTCATGAAACCTTCAAGCGCACCTGGGCTGTTCTTTCACATGTCTACAATGAAGAAGAACTGCAATCAATGGGACTCAAGGAAGAATTTGACTGGTCTGCACCTCCTCCGAAGAAATTCAAGAAGGTCAAAGTTCCTTCCTTGGTGGCCAGCTCCTATTCTTCATCTCGCGACACTGATGAAAATGAAGATTTGGAAGACACTGCTGCTGGTCCTACTTCAACGAACAACCCCGACAATGCTGGCGCTCCGTCTTCAACTTGAAATTCTTCAAGAGCGTTAGTCCTCAGTTTCGATCCTTTTGGTCATTTGATGACAAAGGGGGAGAAATTTGAGTTAGTCTTCAAGCGGGTCTCGTTTTTGTCTATATACAGTATTTTATTAAGTTACAACTCTCGTTCTTCTGAAACCTTTTATTGGATCGAGTTGTAATCTTAAACCCGATGGTGCTTTGATACTTTTGATGCATTATGCTTTTGCTCTATGCTCGACTACGATAGTTTTGATATTTGTTATGCTCTGATCCTCATGAGCTCGTTGAAAATCTTCAAATCGATTTGGGCTCTGATACTCATGAAAAAGTTTCAAATTCCTCATACGCATTGGGCTCTGATACTTTTTATGTATGCATTGCATAACATCAAGCACCATATTTCATCATGCATTTCAAATTCCTCATATTATATGTCAAATGCGTGTATGAATTACAAGATATAGGGGGAGATCTCCATGATTCAATTCTTCAAATGTGCATTGCCTCAAAAGCAAATTCCTCACTCTGCACATCTTCAGGGGAGTTCTTCTATATCTTGCAATCAAAATCCTCATTATCAGTATTTACACTTCATATGTTTATCCCCGTTGAAAACTTAACCTATGTTGTCATCAATCACCAAAAGGGGAGATTGTAAGTGCATCTAGTGCCCTTAGTGATTTTGGTGTATTGAAGACTTATAGGTTAAGTAACTAATCGCTTGTGAGTGTACACAGGTCTATAAGTCTATGAGGAGTTTGATAATTACAAAGAAAAGTCGACCCTAAAATGAAGTTCTTCAATGAAGACTTTGATATTCGAAGACTTTCAAGACTTTGAAAGTGAAGAAATTGGTGTGATCCTGAAGACTTGGTATTCATTTGAGGAACATGAAGCGTGAAGACTTTTGTTTTCGTAGTTTCATTTCTCTTTCTTGAGTCATAGGAAACACCGCATCGTTTAAAGGGGTCGAGAAATACTAAGGAAAATTTCCATTTGATGCTCAACTCAAAATCCTACACCTACCAATCCCTTCGAGTGAAGCTTTTGAAATCTCATACAGTTCAGTCAATTTCTTGATGATGAGACGAAGCTCTTCCGTCATTTGAGAATTTATTCGATCGAGGAGTTAGGAATTCGCCAGTCTTGAATTGCCTACTGATGAGGAACATGATAGCCCCGAGGAATTTGATGTTCAAATTTCCGACCGTTGCTGTGCTGCGCACCGGCTGTCCCAAATATCTTATCCACCTAACGGTCATATCATTGAAGGGCATTTATGTCTTATCATGTCGGGCTGCTCCCTAGGCTATAAATAGCCGCCCCTACAACCACTAGTTGGTTGGCTGCTCGAGAGAACTTGACACTTGTCATTTGAGAGCAACCCATCCTCCGAGGAATTTGGCGAAAATCATCAAGTGAGGAAAACTCAAAAGTGAGGAAAACCCAAAACCAAACCCCAACAAACCCAAAGTGATTGAGCATCATGAAGAAATTGATCCTGCGTGGATCCGACGCTTTTACCTTTGAAGACTGTGCTTCTTCCAGACGGTTAGGCGTCAAGGTCTAGAGCATCCAAGAGGAATTGTGGATCGCCGAGTGACCAAGTATGTGAAGGTTTGGAAGTCACCTGAAGACTTACCACGAGTGATTGGACGAGGTCTGCGTGACCTTAGTTCAAGGAGAATCGGTGAGGACTTGGTGTCTGAGCTGCGTGCTCAATGATCGGGTGTCCGGACTGTGTGTCCTCGAGTTTAAATACTCAGCCGCTCCAACCAGACGTACAACCGAGACAGCAGTTGGAACTGGTCTACCAAATCATTGTCTTCACCAACCTAATCGGTTCTATTTCCTCAACCCTTTCATTTCCTCATTCTTGTGTTGAGTGTTTGTTCATATCTGTGTTTGAAGACTTTGATGAAGACTTTCTCAATTTCCTCGTTCAATTTCTTGATCTGTTTGTCTTCATCTTGTGTTATCATGTGATTACGCTTTACGTAGACTGTGATTGTCTTCATTTCATCATGATGACTATGCTTGTAATCTGCTATGCTTACTTCGAGTACTTATTCCGCTGCATGTATTTCTTCGCTAAGGAATTTCCTCACCAGCAAATTCCTCGGTGAAGAATTTGTAAATTCTCTAAAATCGCCTATTCACCCCCTCTAGTCGATATAACGCACTTTCACTGTAGCGTCTTTGCGATGAACACGGACCAGGGACGAGCAACATTGGCACCTTTTGGCGAAGACTTTTCCATTCCTGCACTCGACTTGGAACGTCATTCAGTCGAGTCATTAAGGACTCGAGGTCATTTCGAAGCGTCTTGCCTGGCCAGAGTGTCGTGTCGATTCGCGACACCGCAACCTTCAGTCGAGCGAGCTAGTCCACCACACCAGCAACACGACACTCCAGTCGGAGCACGTTCATAGCGGCTTCATCCTTCACAGGAGAGTTAATAGGGTCCAAGCTTGTCTCCACTCGACTGGTCTCCTCCTCGAAGTTCTGGTAGAATTCTGTAAACACAACTCGAGTTTAAGCTAACGGTTCTACGATGAGTCGGTGACAACAAGTCAGTCAGATGGAAGAGATTACCTTCAAGCATGATGAATAACTTCTGGGCGAGCCCTCCCAAATAAACCTCCAGATCGTTCTTCTTCCCCGCCATTTCGTTAGCCTTGTCACTCAGAGCTATCTTGTCATTCTTCAGTCGGCTGACCTCCTTGTTGGCCGCGTCGAGAGAAACTTTTAGATTGGCGTTCTCCTCTTCAAGTTTACCGACAAAAGCCAGTTTTTCTTCCGTGAGCTTTGTTTTGTCCAAAGCCGCCTTCTTCACCTCGGCAAGGTCATGGTCCTTCTTCTTCAGAGCCTCCTCCATTTTATCTGCAAAATAACAATGAGATCAGGATTAGGAATGGGCAGAAAGAGAAAGACAGTCGTCAAGTTCTCACCAGCCATACCTTTTGCTTCGTGTCTCGCCTTCTGCAAGTTCTCCTGAGCAAGCTTCAGGTCAAGGTCGAGCTGGATCTGTTTGTTTTCCAATTCAGTATAGCGAGCCACAAGCTCGCAGGATTTCTGCGAAGGGTCAGTCGACAGACATCAAAGATAGGTTGCGTCCGACTAACTAAGAGAAAAATCGTAACATTTCTAAGACTACAGCTGAATCAAAATATTCAACAGTAGTCTCGGGGACTACACCTAGTGGGTGCACTCAGCGTGCCCCCACTGGTTCTACCGACTCGGTCCGATCAGTCGACTGAAAGCGACAAAAAGGTTATGACCCTAAATCGTAGCTAACTGCCAGTAGTCAGCCACGGTCTCATCATGATCTAAAAAAAGAGGGTTCTTCAGACTTTAGTCGACTGCCAGCAGTCGACCATAGTCTCGGGGACAACACCCAGTGGGTGCACTCAGCGTTCCCCCACCGGTTCCAAGATTCCATTCGACATGGTCCGACCAGACCGAGTGAAGAAGTTAGCAAAGAAATTCAAAGTATAAAGACTACAGTCGACTGCTAGCAGTCCACCATAGTCTCGGGGACTAGACCCAGTGGGTGCACTCAGTGTGCCCCCACCAATCCAAAAATTTAATCGACACACCCAGTGGGTGTACAGATACAAAGATCTTCGGAAGAAGAGTTTTCAGATACCATATCCTAACAGAACAAGCGGTGACCAACTAATCTGGACGTTTCTCTGAAGAGCTGAGCTAGCATCGTAGGCCACTTGGCTAGCTTCCCGGATCGCCTTCACCTGCTCCATCATGATCCCTGCCTGACGTATAGCCTCCTTAGAAGCACTTGCTTGGTCCTCTGGGACGTGGTGTGTGGTGAAAAGGGGAGGCGGATCAGCAGTCGACGACGAAGGTCGAGCACTCGTCAGCGGCACAGCGAAGGACACAGAAGTTCGAGTGATGTTGCCACCCTCATGAACCAGCGTCTCAGGCACTGATACAACCTGAGCAGTCTTGCCAGCAGGCGCCTTTTTATTCCTCCTCGGCCTCAGTGGTGCCTCATCGTCATCATCAGGGAGATCAATGACATGAGGTGGGGCTACAGTAAAGATTCAAAGTTAAAAATGAAGATCCAATCGACCAAAAGCGAAACTACAGATATCATAACGGGGTTGGAGGTGGAAGCATCTTCCATTTCCTAGTCTTCGTTCCTGGCTGAGGTCTCGGAGGTAGCAGCACTACGGATGTCAGAAATCAGTCGGTTAGCCAGCGAGTCGACCAAGAGTTTGTCCATGCTAAACGAGAAAGCATAAGTTCTCATCATACCGGAAATGGTGGGAATGGCCATTCTCATCTTGGGCAGGGCCTTCGACGGCTTTGATGACGCCGCTCGGGGATGCTTCAGCGCTTTTTCAGTCGGCGCCGGAGAGGTCGTCCGAGGGCATTTCGTCGACTGCCCAACCGGCACAGTCGCTTTGCTACGCTCGACTGCGGGGTCATGGGTGAGTTTCGATCGCCTCTCCGTGCGAGGAGGGTCGACTTCCTCCTCCTCCTCTTCACCGGAGGTGTCGTCATCTTCATCCCCCTCGCCATCAGATTGCCACTCCTCCTGACTTTCACCACCGCTCGCCTCCTCTTCCTCGACCTGTTCTTGCGCCCCGTTGGGCATCGAGTACATCTCAGTGGTAGCCTGGAAGACAACGAACAAGACAAAAGTCAGTCGACTGATTTTAAGCGAACAGAATAAAGAAAAGAAAGTCACAGTCGGAGATGCAGAATCAGACCTTGTCTACTTCATATGATTGGTCGAGTGGAGGAATCCTCCTGGCCCCTCGAGGGTTGTCCTTGTTCCCTGTGATGGCAGCCAGCCACCTCTCCAGCGTGGCCTCCTCGACCTCCTCTGGGTGGATCCGAGTGGTGTCCTCAGTGCCAGAATACATCCACATCGGATGATCTCGATATTGAAGCGGCTGGATGCGTCGTCGGAGGAAGACCTCCAAGAGATCCATGCCGGTGACCCTATCACGGATAAGCTGGACTACACGCTCGACCAACACCTTAACCTGCGCCTTCTCCTCCGGGATCACCTTCAAAGAGGAAGGCTTCCTCACTCGGTCCATAGAAAAAGGGGGAAGTCCGGTCGACTGCCTTGGCGTCGGCTGGTCTTTGCAGTAACACCAGGTCGACTGCCATCCACGGACCGCGTCGGGAAGGATCATGGCCGGAAAAGCACTTTTCCCCTCATCTGAACCCCAAGACCCCCACACATCTAAATCACTTGTGTTCTCTCGTCACTCGGATTGGCCTTTTCACCGTCCCGAGAGCGACGGTGAAAATGTGCTTGAAAAGACCCCAATGAGGCCGACAACCCAAGAAATTCTCGCACAAAGACACAAAAGCAGCGAGGTACACGATGGTGTTGGGTGTGAAGTGGTGGAGTTGCGCCCCAAAGAAATTCAGAAATCCCCGAAAGAAAGGATGAGGTGGCAAAGAAAACCCACGGTCAACAAGAGTGGCCAAGAGAACGACCTCACCCTCCTCAGGCTGTGGCTCAGACTCCTTCCCCGGGAGCCGCGCCGATCCATGGGGGATCAGTCCTCCATTGGCCAGGTCGTCAAGATCCGCTTGACGAATCGTCGAGCGGATCCAGTCGCCCTGGATCCAGCCCTGCGGCAGGCCGGCCCTCGATGAAGATCCACCCCGACTGGTCGCCCTTCCCTACGCCTTCGCCGTCGCCTTCTTCGCCCGCTCCAGGGCCGCCGTCTTCTTCTTCACCATCATTGTCGGCGAGTGCGCACAGAGCAGCGACACTGAGATGGAGGCGAATGCGGGAGATAAGTTTGAGGAAGAGAGGAGAAAATGAGAGCGCACTGTTTAAAAACCCCCGTCCGGGGCCTTATATGAGGTTGCTTTGGTGGTATTTGGTAGGCAGGCGATCTGTCAAATCCATAGCGATCAAGGCGCGATCGTGGCGAAAAAGGTGGCATGGAGATCGAGGCGCCCCTGCCTTATCCCATCCGATTACTGCGGCTTGCTCCGCCCCGCTCGCTTCCAGAAATTCGAATCCCGCTAAATCCGCGCGCCGCAGAGCAAATCGTCAGACGGAAGATTTCCTCCGCCCTATCATTCGGAGTTCTCCAAGTAAAGAAATTCACTCGACGGATACAGAGAATGGATCAAGGCGACTGAAAAATAAGTGGGTGCCATCACCTAAGTTCATTGATCCAAAACAAGACACACTCGCAGCACAAAAATGGGTCGGAAGTATGTTCAACTCCTTCCCCACTCAAACCTCGATCCATTCGGGGGCTAATGATAAAGACATGTACCTAGGGTAGGGTCATGGACCTGTCCAAGATACCCTCCCCAAGGACATCTCTAGAAGAAACCACCTTTCAGTCGACCTGGAAGGGTTCCACTCGACGGACTTGAAGACACTCGACCATGAAGCCAACCACTCGACCGCCAGGAGATCTAAAGTCAGTCTGCACACAAACGGTCGGTCATTAAGTAGCTTTTATGGTCATCATAGCACTTTATGTGGGCGTTACAGAACCCCGGTCTTAATGTACTTTAATCCTGCATAAGCGAAATTTGGAGGGTCAGCAAACTCTATATAAGCCACCTCCCTCGTTAGTGTAAAGGGTTCGCACCCCTGTAACTTATACGCACATAATACAGTCGACCGCCTCCAGGCTCCGAGACGTAGGGCTGTTACTTGTTCCGAGAAGGGCCTGAACTCGTAAACATCTTGCGTATACAACTACTCCATAGCTAGGATCTTGCCTCTCCATTCCTACCCCCCATTCTCTCTTGTCGGACATATAACCACGACCAGCGGTGGCGGCGCGGATCAAGGCGGGGCGGGGCTGGCGGCTAGGGTTCAGTGGGGGTCGGGCCTCCTGGCTTATAAGGCCGACCGGGCCAGGAGTCCTAGCCGGACACGACCCGGTAGGTCGGTAACTTTTTTTTTAATAATTCCTTGTGTAGAAAAACAAATAAAAGAAATACTAAACGGACTCCAAAAATCCTGAAATAAATTTTCCACGTCCTCTAAAAATATAGCGGACAAGGTGAACATTTATTTGTGCCTCTAATGCAATTTTGAAAAATGCATATTTTCCTAATTCAAATTAAATAGCGATAAAACTCCAAATAAAATTCTTATTTGATTTTAATATTAAATCTCCAATATTTATTTATTTTTGGAAAGTCATTTTATCCCCTCTATGTTATTTGTCATAGAAGAAATATTCAAAGAGAAAATAATTAAAATCAAACGATCCTCTTTTCAAAATTTGAGAAAACTCAAATATGAAAATAACGAAATCCCCAACTCTCTCCATTGGTCCTTGAGTTGCGTAGAATTTCTAGGATCAACTCAAAATGCAATAGAATATGATATGCAATAATGATCTAATGTATAACATTCCAAATTGAAAATTTGGGATGTTACAAACCTACACCCCTTAAGATGAATCTCGCCCTCGAGATTCGAGTTGGCTAGAAAATAGGTGTGGGTGGTCCTTCCGTAGATCTTCCTCTCGTTCCCAGGTGGCTTCATCCTCGGTATGGTGGCTCCACTAAACTTTGCAGAACTTGATAACCTTACTGCATGTGACTCGGCTGGCAAACTCGAGAATCTTCACTGGTTTCTCTTCGTAGGTCAAATCGCTATCCAACTTAATCGCTTCCAGTGGCACTGTATCTCTTAGAGGGATGTCAGCCATCTCTGCGTGGCACTTCTTCAACTGGGAAACGTGGAACACATCGTGAACTCCTGACAATCCTTCGGGCAACTCCAACTTGTAAGCAACTTCTCCCATACGTTCCAAAACTTTGTATGGTCCCACAAAACATGGTGCTAACTTTCCCTTAACTCCAAATCGCTTAACTCCTCAAAGTGGGGACACACTAAGATACACTCTGTCTCCAACTTTGTAAACTGTCTCCTTGCGTTTAGAATCCGCATAGCTCTTCTGCCTAGACTGGGCTACCTTGAGTCTATCGCGAATCAGCTTAACCTTCTCTTCAGACTCTTTAATCAAGTATGGTCCAAACAACTGACGGTCTCCTACTTCATCCCACAACAACGATGTCCTGCACCTCCTTCCGTACAAGGCTTCAAAAGGGGCCATCTTCAAACTGGCTTGATAGCTGTTATTGTAATAGAACTCTGCATATGGCAAATTGTCGTCCCAACTAGATCCATAATCTAGCACACAAGCTCTCAACATGTCCTCCAGAATCTGATTGACTCTCTCGGTCTGTCCATCTGTCTATGGATGAAAGGTTGTACTGAACTCTAGCCTGGTACCCAAAGTCACATGCAACTGATTCTAGAACTTTGAGGTAAACTGGGTTACTCTGTCTGATACAATGGTCCTCGGAACTCCATGCAGACATACGATCCCGGTCATGTATATCTTTGCCAACTTAGCACTAGTGTAAGTGGTCTTCACTGGGATGAAATGAGCTACCTTCGTCAAACAATCGACTACAACCCATATCGATTCATAGCCAGAACGAGTCCTTGGCAATCCCGTGATAAAGTCAATGTATAGCTTATCCCACTTCTATTCGGGTATCGGCAATGGCTGTAACAATCCAACTGGCATCTGATGCTCTGCCTTCACTCTCTGACATACATCACAAACTGCTACATACTCCGCAATATCCTTCTTCATTCCGATCCACCAGAAACTGTCCTTCAAATCCATATACATCTTGGTATTTCCTGGGTGAATCGAATACAGCGAATCATGGGCCTCCTGCAGAATCAACTTCCTGATCTCCTGGTCATTGGGCACATAAACGCGGTCCTCAAACCATAAGGTATCGTGTTCATCCTCATGAAATCCTTTAGCCTTTCCTTTGCTCATCCTTTCATTTATCTCGGCAATCTCTTTGTCAGTCTTCTGAGCTTCTCTGATCTTATCCATCAAAGTAGACTGAATTTCCAATGCTGCTACATAGCCTCTCGGAACTATCTCCTAACATAGCTCACGAAGATCCTCTGCTAACTCCTGGGGTAACTCTCCGGTCATGAGTGTGTTGACATGGCTCTTATGACTCAACGCATCAGCTACTACATTAGCCTTTCCGGGATGATAATGTAATCTCATATCATAGTCCTTGATGAGTTCCAACCATCTCCTCTGCCTGAGATTCAACTCCTTCTGTGTAAAGATATACTTCAAACTCTTGTGATCCGTGTACACCTCACAATGGTTTCCTGTGAGAAAGTGTCTCCAAGTGTTCAACGCATGCACTACGGCTGCTAACTCCAAATCGTGTGTCGCATAATTCAACTCATGGGGTTTAAGCTGTCATGAGGCATATGAAACAATTCTTCCCTCCTGCATAAGCACTGCTCCAAGTCCTCGACGAGAAGCGTCGCAATACACTTGATAATCCTTGCGCTGATCTGGCAGAATCAACACTGGAGTTGTAACCAAGCGTTTCTTCAACTCCTGAAAACTGGCCTCACATTCCTCAGTACATTTGAACTTGGTGTCCTTCTTCAACAACTCTGTCATGGGCTTTGCAATCTTCGAGAAATTCTCAATGAACCTCCGGTAGTATCCTGCGAGTCCAAGAAAACTCTGGATCTCCCCAACTTACGTGGGTGCTTCCCAATTTGTCACAGTGACAACCTTCATGGGGTCTATTGCTATTCCTTCTCCGGATATAACATGTCCGAGGAATCCAACTTCCTTCAGCCAAAACTCACACTTTCTGAATTTGGCATATAACTGATGTTCTCTGAGCTTCCCGAGTACCAAACGCAAATGTTCCTTATGCTCCTCTTCATTCTTCGAGTAGAACAGAATATCATCAATGAACACCACGACGAACTTATCCAAAAACTCCATAAACACCTTGTTCATCATGTTCATGAAATAGGAAGGCGCGTTAGTCAGTCCAAATGACATAACCGTATACTCATATAGCCCATACCTTGTGGTAAAAGCTGTCTTGGGTATATCCTGCTCTCGAATCTTCAGCTGGTGGTATCCGGATCGCAGATCGATCTTGGAAAATACTTTAGCTCCTTGCAACTGGTCAAACAGATCATTGATCATCGGCAGTGGGTATTTGTTCTTGATTGTCACTTCATTCAATCCACGTTAATCAACAACCATCCTCAACGATCCATCCTTCTTCTCCACTAGAAGCACTAGTGATCCCCAAGGTGATGAACTTGGGCGAATATAGCCTTTATCCAGTAACTCCTTAATCTGCTTCTTAATTTCCTCCAAATACTTTGCGGGCATCCTGTACGGTCTCTTAGATATTGGCCTTGTGCCTGGAAAAAGCTCAATCAAAAACTCAATGTCTCTATCCGGTGGCATGCCTGGCAACTCTTCTGGAAATACATCGGGGAAATCCTTCACCACTGGTACTTCCTCCTGTACAACTCCTGATAGGGAATTCACTTGAGTCCTCTTCGGCACGTGCCGGGATACATACTTAATCCTTCTTCCTTCTGGGGTGGTAAGAAAAATTGACTCACTGGTGCAGTCAATGTTCCCTCCATACTTCGATAACCAATCCATGCCTAATATCACATCCAGTCCTTGTGACTCCAATACTATTAGATCTGAGGGGAACACGTAGTTACCAATCCTTAATGGTAACCGATCACACCATAGACTATCCATATACTCAGCTCCTGGCGAGGTTAGTAACATGGGTGATCTAAGGGCTTGGGTTGGCAATTTAAATCTATCCACAAATCCCCTTGATATGTATGAATGCGATGCACCAGTATCAAAAAGAACGATTGCAGTAAATGACTTAACCAAAAACTTACCTATTACTGCATCGGGTTGCGCTTCAACCTCCTCCACACTAACGTGGTTCACTTGTCCCCTGTTGAAAGCTTTGGGATTCTTCCCAGAGCTTCCATTGCCATCTCCATTCTTTGCTTCAGAACACTCCGTGGCATAATGTCCATTCTCCCCACACTTGAAACAAGTAATGTGACTTAAATCCTTCTTGGAAGGCGTTGCTGGGTTGGAACGGTTCTGTCCGTTGCTTCCTCCATTATCATTCCCATTCTTGGGGCCACTATGGTTGTGCGAACTTCCTCCATTGTGATTGTGTCCTCCATGGTTATGTTGAAGGGTTCCTCGCGAGTTCGGGGTAAAACGGGGTCTCTGCTGAGCTCCAGAATTGTATTTCCCTTGTCCATACTTCCTCTTGTGGTTGTCAATCTGCTGCAGCTTCCCTTCAATCATGAGAGCTCTATCTACCAACTCCTGGTAGTTGTTGAAGGTTGCCACCATCAACTCCATGCTCAGCTCATCATTCAGTCCTTCCAGAAACTTCTCCTGCTTAGCTACATCCGTAGCAACGTCATCAGGGGCATAATGTGCTAACTTACTAAAATCGTCCACATACTGGCTGGCGCAAGTTGTGAAATTCGCGCATCTTCATGGCCATAGCTCCTGCTGATACATGGGCAGTGCGAATAGCCTGCTGAAACTGGTCACATGTGACAGTGTCTCTGGGGTGAGTGGCTGTGATATTCTCCCACCATGATGCTGCGGGTCCATCAAGCTGATGCGCGGCAAAACGCACCCTCTCCGCATCTGTGCATCCTGCAGTGGTTAACTCCCTTCCAATCTTGCGGAGCCAATCATCTGCAACAATCGGCTCGGTGCTACTAGAGAACACCGGCGGATTAAGCCTTAGAAAACGGGCTAAGTGTCGGGTGGTAGGTGCGACATATGCCAACGGGTGGCTTATCATTGTGGGAGCCAATAAGACATCGCTGGTGCCTGGAAACGGGATGAGGTGAAGACATGCACGCCGGCGGATCTTACCCAACTTCGGAGCTCTCCGGAGAGATAATACTCCTACTGCTGCTCTGCGGGGTCTCCGCATGATCACTAGATCAACAAGTGGCTACAAGAGGCTCCTTGAGCTGTTCGGCGAGAGGAAGAAGAAGAGAAAGGCTAGCTTTCTTCTCCCCTCGATTTAGTGTCTAAAACTCTAAGAGATCAACCCTTTGCATGGGTTCCCTGGGGGGTTTCTATAGGCCTACCCCCCAGGGGTACAATGGTAATCCAACTGGGCGTGGGCCCTAGCCGTCAGTGTCTATGTTCTTGGCTTCTCCGGCCGCGGGGCCCGCCGATCGGTGGGTCCGCTGGCCGCCGCCTCCGGTCGACAAGCTGGTCCCACCGCCTCGGGTCTTGTCGGGGGCTGGTTACTGTTGCCTCACTCTTGATGACGAGGGCTTTGTCGAGGTAAGCATGGCTACAGTGCCGCCGCCTGGCGGGCTCTCACTGTAGTCTTACCTCGTCTTGTCTCCTTAACGGGGCACCTCCTTCGAGGGAGGGAGAAAGCCGGCTGTTGGGAACCGGCCACATCCCAGGCCGACTGGGGGAGGCCTGGCCGCCCGCGCCTCTCGATCAAGGGGCCCGCCGCCGCGAGCCCGCATCGACAGCTTGTCGTGGGTGACGCCATGGTCAACATGGCGACAAAGCACACGGACGGGTGATGGCTGCCCCAGACGGGCGATGTGGCTATGCGCGTGTTCGGGATTCGGGGTGGCATGCTTCACTTTAGCCACGCCCCGTCTCATCGCCGTTATGTGGGTGCAGAGTTTGAGGGTACGATCTTGGCCGCCTGCTGGGGGCCCGCTTCTTGGAGTCGGCCTTCTTGTGGCCGGCTTCTTGGAGTCGGCCCTCTCGTGGCTTTCTTCATGAGGGTTTAGGGCCGGGCCGCCTCCCGGTAGTCGGCCTGAGAGACAGCCGGCCAGGGGTAGGCGGCCCTATGCCTAGGGTGCTTGAAGGCTCGATCGGCCTGTAATTTTTCTGAAGAGCCAAGGGGAGCCGGCTAGGCTACCCGTGGTCATTTACTCCGACAGTAGTCCCCGAAGCTGGTTGGGCTTCGAGGATGAAGGGAGGACGAGAAGCTCAATTAGCTTCCTATCTTGAGGAGCCGGCAGCTAGGAGCCGACTTTGATTAGGTGTGCCGTCTTTGGGAGGTTTTGGAGTCTGAAGGCGAGAGCCAGCTGGCGTGCGAGCCAGGCGGCGGGCTGACCGCTTGCCGCCTGTGTGCCACATGGCACCCCTCGGCTGGAAGGGCCTGCCAGCCCACGCGCACGACGGGACGTCGCCACAGACCGGGGCCCGCCACTCCCTGGCCTTGGCCCAAGTGTGCATCTTCTATGGCCTGAGCGGGCCGCTCGCCTTCCGATGGCAGTTTCTGCACGCTCCTAAGGCGCAATAATCGCGGGGCGTGGGGGAGTGGGCACAGTTAATCCCACGCCCCTCACGCCGCCTTCGCCGCCAGACGAGGCTATAAGTAGGGGAGGAGGAGAGCGGCAGACGCCGCACGCCGCCTCGCTCCGCCATTTTCTTCCTCTTCTCTCTGTCGCCGCAGCTCCTCGCCGCCACGCTGCCCTTCCGCCAATCTTCTTGGTGCGCCGTAGCTTTGCCGCGGCTGAATCGCGCGCCCTCCGCCGCCACGCTTTTCCCGTCGCCTCTCCATCCTTATGGCGTTGTCTAGCTCCTGGGATGGCTCCAACGTCCACGAGGACCACGTCGATTTCCTCCGCAAGATGAGGCGGTTGCCAGGCACGGATTTTGTGCGGGTCCGTCTCGCGCCAGAGAAGGAGATCTCACCGGTGCCGGAGGAGGACGAGCGGGTAATCTTTCGCTCGCACTGCCTGCGTGGCGTCGGCCTGCCGGCGAGCGGATTCTTCCGCGCCTTTCTTGAGTTCTACCATCTCCAGCCGCACCACCTTACTCCAAACACGATGATGCTGTTGTCGGCCTTCGTCACTCAGCGAAGGCTTCCTTGGCGCCCTTCCCACCCTCGCACTGGGGAATTCTTCCACCAAGCTCGCACCGCTGCGCGGGCGCGTTTCGCCCACGCGGTGCCTTCACCGCCGCGGAGATCGAGCAGCGATAATCCGCTTCCGCCCATCGCTGATCCAGCCGGTGAAGCTCGCAAAATCTTACTTCTACGTGAAGAGCGCCGCTCCGCAAAGCGCATTTCATTCAATCTGCCGGCTTACATAGCCGGCCCGCCTGCTGGGAGGCGGCCTTCATGGTCCTAACGAGCCAGGTCGCTGTCTCCGGCTGGGGCTGCCGCCGTCGCACAGCTCCGGGTGATGGTCCAATTGGAAGGCCTGACCGGGGCCGACCTGATAGCTGCCTTCGTGGAGCGCCGGGTGCTCCCATTCCAAGGCCGCCCTCATATGATTTGCCAGATGAGCGGTCGTTTCGACCCAAATCGGCTAAGCACCAAGGAGATACCTCATGACAAGGTATCTTACATGGTGAATTATATCGCTAATCGCAAGCTCACCGAGGAGTGGCGGTTCGCAAGGAGCCGTGCTCGCCAACCCTCCGCCCGTAAGCTTCCTTCTTTCTTCTTCTTTTTGCCGAAGTTCATAATGGTCGACTCTTGATCACCGGCTTGTTTTAGCAGAGCCACCTCCTTCAACCGGGCGGCCGGAGCCAAGGTGGAGCGCCGTTCGTCCCCTGCCGCGACGGACGACTTGATGATCCCGACTTGGGGGCGGCCGCCCTAGACGACGACGTCGTAGGGGGAGGCGGTGAGACAGGCGGCTCCGAGCTCGGGGCCATCTTCGAGGACTGGGCGGGTGACGACGAGGCCGAAGTTATTCCGCGCCGTCAGCCGGCGTCCGATCATCAAGGCGCGGGCTCATCTGCCGCGCCGCTGCTCGTGGTGGCGCTGCAGAACGCTGGCCGCTGCCGCCCTCTTTGGCAGTCGGGTCAAGAGGCCCAAGGGTTCTGCGCGGCGGCGACCAAGAGGGACGAGGCGGCCGCGAAGGCAGCCCGCTTCCGCAAGGTGGTGAAGCAGTCGCAGGCGGTTTCGGCGTAAGTGTCGATTTTCTCACGCCTTTCTTTTTTCTTTTCAGTTGATATTCTTCTAAGCCTTTTCCTTGACTTATCAAACAGGGCTCCGCTTTCTCTCGAGCGGGCCCCTGCCGCCTCCATAGTTGGAGCGGCGGGAGGGTCTGCGAGTGCCCGCCGCGTAGATCCCCGTGCCGATCTCCTAGTAGAGACGGAGCAGAACGCGCGGGAGGAGCGGGAGGCGGAGGAGCAGAGGGCGGCCACCTCCAGGGTGGCTCAGGAGACGACGGAGGAGTCGGCGGAGGCGCAAGCCGACGCATCGGCCAATGCTCAAGCGGAGGCAGTGGCCGCGGAGAAGGCGGCGGAGGCCATGCATAGTCAGCCTCCGCAGCTCATCGTCCCCCTTCGCACCGTGGCCCCCGATATTCCGGTGCCCCCGCCGGAGGAAACCGGCCGTGACCGACCGGCGATGGAGAGGGAGGAGGGCGACGCAGTAGTCCTGGAAGGGGAGGCGACACCGTCATCGCCGACTGGAACGGGCCAAGGCGGCCGGCCTGACGTGTCGCCTGAACAGCCGGTTGGAGGCGAGCCAACTGCGAGGGAGGATCTTGTGGTCCTGTCGCCGTCTCGCCGGCGCGCGGGGAAGGCGACTTCGGTGCCGGAGCCACAGAAAGCTGCGGGCTTCAGCTCGTCGGCCCAGGATCTGGAGACGGCTAGCGCCAGCTCGCCTGGGTGGACGCCGTGCGGTGGCACGTCCATGCTGAATGTGGCGGCGCAGGATGTCCGTAACCGGCTTCAGTCCCAGGCCGCCGCGCTGAAGCAGTATACACAAGAGTTTCTTGCGACGCGACAGCTATTCGGTGAGCCTCTCGCTGGCCGATTGTTTTGATTTCTTCTGGGGCGCGCCGCGACTCCACTGGGTGTAGTCCCCAGTTTCGAGTCGGCTGCCGAGCAGCGTTTGAACTTCTTAGTAGACTTCGATTGCTGTCTTGTTCTTATTCGCATCTCCGTCCTATTTGCAGGAATATCACAACCTCCACGCGGCTGCTTTCAACTCCCAGGCCCAGGAGATGAACCAGAAGACCGTTGATATGACCGAGAGCCAGAGTAAGTGCTTTATTTTTTATCTCATGTGGGGGCGGGTCAGCGCACCCACTGGGTGTAGTCCCCGAGATTCGGGCCAACTGCTGAGTAGTCGGGTCGGATCTTTCCTGATGACTTCTTCCTTATTGCTTTTTTTCTTCTTCTTCTTCATATCTGCAGGGGCCAATGCCGACTTGAGGGAGCAGCTAGGTGGGGCCCAGACCACCCTTGGCGCCAGGGAAGCCGAGTGCAACGCCTTGGCTCAAGAACGTGATCGCTTGGCCAAGAAACTGGCCAACCAGGAGGAGAGCCATAAGGCGGCCCTGAAGACGGCGCAGGACAGCGAGGCCGCCCTCAAAGCCGAATATGAGACCGAGGCGGCGAGCTGGGCCTAGGCGAGGCAAGCGCTGAGCGAAGGCTATGGACGGATTGAAGATTTGATTGACGGTAGGCCGCCTTCTTCTTCGTCCCTTTGCTTGCCCCCTGTCATCTGATTTGTCTTCTGACTTTGTGCTACTTCTTTCTTCTTTGTGCAGACATTTTCCTGGTTACTCCGCTGCTGCCAACTAAGCCATCGAGGCCCACCAGAATGCACAACGGCAGGCCGGGTTGAGATTGCACCGATGCCGGCCGTCACTTGAGGAGCAGCTCGGCGATTCAAGCTCGCCGCAGCCGGCTCACCGCATGCTCCGCCGTTTTAGCGTGTCGGGCGCAAGTGCTGGCCGCCTGCCCGGCGAGGTGGTTCTCGCACTTCAGCCGGATCGCCGACTGGCTGGAGGTAGTGATGGCCGCCGAGGCTCGGAAGGCCTCGCAGCCCGATCCGCGCTAGGCGGGCGCTAGAGTTCGTCCGAGCTTGGTATCTCCGGCTGAACTTGGCCCACCGAGCACCGGGCGGGAGGCTAACGAGAGCTGGAGGCGGCGCGGACGACTATCATCCAGCAAGGCCGGCGATCGCCGACATACACCGACACAGTGTTTTGCCCCGAGGTAAATGATGACGGCGTCGCTTAGCCGGAGGAGTGGTTCGAGCTGAACCCGACAGAAGGTGAAGACTCGGCGGAGGAGATCGCTTCCAGCGATGAGGGCGAAGAGGAAGAGGGGGAGGATGGTGAAGACATCGCGCCAGACGGCGAAGCGATCGCCAACCTCGCTTGATCGTGCCTCCAAAGAACGAGGCTGCTGCCGCCGCGCCACCGCAAGAGGTGACGATCATGCCGAGACTCGCCACCGGCCACTCCTCCAGCCAAAGACGCTGCCTCCACCAACCTGCCCGACTCACTGCTGGTCCCTTGGCCTGATCCACTGTCTTTTGCTTTCCTGCTCGTTACTTTTAAACAATTTTTATTAAATTTGTACATGCCCACCCATCGGGGTGTATTCAAACTATGTTGAATGCTGGCCTTCAAGGCCTTTGTGTAAATATAATCATGCATGGGCTTGGCTTCCGCTCATACTTCATGCTTCATCCGCTTTGGTTGTTTTCTTTGCCGCCTCCTTGGCCGCTTTCTTCACCGGACAGCTGCTCTGCAGTCTGTGGCTGGGGAAGGGCTTGGCCGTTTGGGAGGACAAGTACTCAAGCTTTCTTAGACTACCGCAAGGTGAAAGGGAAGCCGGCTGCTCTGACAGCCGGTTGGTGGGGTGGGAGGCCGGCTTGTGTTAGTTAAGTTCATTAGTCCTTAGCCGTTTTTCATGTGGGCATCCTTTCCTGCCTTTGGCTATTGCCAGCCGGATAGTCGATTCTTCGAGCTGCGACTTTCGACAAGAGAGGGCTTGGGTGCCGGCACACTACTTGTCTGATTGCAGGTAGAACTTGTATATAACTCAAGGCGGCAAGTCCCCGGGCCGACTGGTCGAACCCGGTGCCGGACGAGAAAACAAATGTAGTAACATAATCATAGGCATGATACGCATCATTCATAGATAAAAGAGGGTAGTCCCTGAGTGTTCCTCGGGGAGGGGGGGGCGTTGTCTCGTACTTAGTACAAAAGGTAGCGTGGTACATACTGCATTTTAACTGTAAACTCTTCGGAGGAGATTGGCGTTCCGTGGTCATTCCGACTCCTTGCCGGAATCATCTCTCTATGCGCCTTTGGCTTCGCGTCGATCAAGTAGCGTGAGTCGCTGCTCAAGGCCTTGCCGATGTGAAGGGGCCTTCCTAAGGGCCGAGAGCTTGTGCTGGCCGGCTGTTCGCTGGATCAGCCGGAGCACAAGATCACCCTCTTGGAAGGATCTTCGCTTGACCTTCCGGCTATGGTAGCGGCATAAACCCTGCTGTTAGATGGCGGACCGGCCGAGGGCTAACAGCCGGCCTTCTTCCAGCAGGTCGACGACGTCTTCTCGTGCTTCCTTGGCCTCCGCCTCCGTGTAGATGGTTGTCGGATTTCGGGTTCCGGCAGATCCTCTAGGTTCGAACTCTGGGGTGCACGCGGAGATCTCACCCCCTACCTACCTGCACCTCGTCGCCTCGCAAAGATCTAAACTACACAAAGAGCAACACAAGGGACACAATGTTTATACTGGTTTGGGCCACCATTGTGGTGTAATACCCTACTCCAGTGTGTGCTGTGGTGGATTGCCTCAGGGGCTGATGATGAACAATACAAGGAAGAAGAGCCTCATGAGGGTCTCGTTTCTGGCCGGTGCGATTTAACTTCTAGGGGAGTTCGCCGCTCTCTCTCTGGATTCAAGATCCACCTCTATCTCCGTTCTCCCTTTTTTGGGATCCCTCTACCCCGTGGGAGGCTAGTCCTATTTATAGGCAAAGGCCCTGGGCCTCTTCCCAAATATTGAGCAGGAAGGGCGCCAACAATTGGCCATTTTGAAGGGGAACATCTAGTACACTTATCCTGACTAAAGTTGGTCCTCGCCTGCGAAAGGCTCTGACGATGACGCCGGCTTGGGCTCCACGATGACCTCCTTCCTGCCGTTGTGTTGGTCTTGGTCTTGTTGCACCGAAATGGTTGCCTTTGCTTGATGCTCTTGCCTGTGCTTGCCTCCTTTGCACCAAAGAGGAAATGAGGACACTGCGCGGGCTGGCGCCTCACTGCACCCTTGGTCGCCATGGTTATGCGCCATGGGCACCTCGTGAGGTACCCTGCCTTGATCTCTCCGCCTCGCGAGCCAGCCTCGACGAGGCCGTGCTCGAGGAGGCTTCCTCGTCTCACTTCGCATGAGGCTTGGCCCTCGCGAGGGTCTTGAGCTTGTGCCGATGAAGATGGGCCGTGGCCGGGCCACCCTTGAGCCACGCCCGCAGGCCGCAGGCAAGTCAGGTACCCCTGCTCCTGCACGCCGACAAGAGCCCCGGCCCAAGGCGCGCCTGGACTTGGCTTAGCAGAGAAGCGAAGGGGCAAATGCGAAGCACCACGGGCCCTAACAGCCTGCGGCCTCGGGCGACGCGTGGCGGTTGATTGGACGTGGGCGTCCCTGTTCCCCCATGCCTCCTTATTTTGCGCCCAGCTAGACGGACCCGTGGTTGCACACAGCCATCCCTCTTCTTCCCGCTCAACCGTCTCGTACTGTTCCTCCTCTCGAGCTCCAGTCTCCGCTTCCAATCCAATCTCGAATCCTCCCCCTTGCTGTCGCCATGGCTCCGACGAAGAAGGGGAATGGGAAAAAGCCTGTGCCTCGTTCTACTCGCTGTCACGACGGCTTCGCTGCCGATCGGTCGATCATACTCAACCGAGAAGGCTTGGACAAGGTCAGTTCTGCCTCGCCACTATCTTCAAAGAGTGCGGAGGACGACGGTCCGCCCGCTGCCTCACTTCTCCATTGATGTAATAGTCATCGAGGTCCGGTACTTTGCCGATGCCCTGGGCGGGCTGGTTCCCCCTTTCCAATTTCTTCAACGCTGTGCTTTCCCATTACCGATCCATATGATGCATTTGGGTCCTGAATCCATTACTCGCTTGCCGTTTTTCGCTTTGTTCCATGAGGCGATGATGGGCATCCTCCTTCAGCTTGCCTTGCTGCACCACTTCTTTCTTTGCGCCATCGACCCCACCCAATGCTCGGGTGCGTGAGCTTCATTGCCGCATCGTAAACAGCGGCTTGTGGATTGATTTCAGCCTTCCTCCGCCCGCCTCGGGTTCCGTGAGCGGTGGCTATATGTGGATGTCGGGTGCCCAGCCCCTGCTGCTCGAACCAACATTGCCCGCTATCCCCAATTGGGCAGGGGCCAAGACGCCACGAGCCCCGGCTCGTCTCGTTCTGCATCGCTTACAGATTTGAGGGCGCCGGTGTGACGGCGCCCAAGGTGGTGAATGAGTTCCTCCTATGCCGCATTGCCCCTCTCCAGCGCCATTCCCGCCGGATGTGGGCCTTCGACGGGCGTGAGGACTGCATGAGGCTCCAGGAGGAGGAACCGACGCTCAAGTGCCGAGGAAGGTTCTCATGATCCGATCGGGACCTTCCCCGGCAGCATCCGCAAGGGGTGCTCTACTGCACTTTGCTCGAACATGGTGATTTCAGAAGCAGATGCCCAGCTGACGAATGGGGGCTGCGCCGCAGCCTCACGGGACTCGTGAGAACCCAATGTGGGATCGTGACTTCAGCTGCCCACGGCGGCCCTTCCTCGAGCAATGGAGCAGGGAGGCAAGAGCCACCGGGGGCTGAGGGGGCCTCCATTGGGATGGCGACGGCGAACGGCACTCCTGAGGCGGCAGCTCCTGAGGCCCCGGCTACCCTTCTTGGTGAGACGACCGGTGGCGCGTGCCAGGACGACGCCCCTGACGCTGGTCACCTTGGTGCTTCTTCCTCGTCGCAGGCTGACCCCTGTGCCGAGCTCCTGGGCCGCTTCCGCTTGGACTTCGAGGCTCTCCGGAAGAGAAGAGAGGCCTTGGGTGATGATTACCCTTGCCTCCTGCTGAAGCGCAGGAAGTATTTCGCCATTAATGAGTAAGCCTTCCCCTTTCCTAGTTCCTTATTTTTCCGTTGCTTCGGCTGATCCTAGCTCCGCAGGGCCCTTCCTGCCGAGCTCACGGAGATGGCTGAGGAGCCGTCCCCCAGGCCTCGCCCTCTCCACCGTCCCCAAGCGCTCCGAGCTCAAGCACTGCCCTTGTGGTGAGGCCGGTCGGAGAGGTGAGCTATCCTGTGGCGCATCATGGTTCTGCGCACCTCGCGACCCTCCTTCGCAGCCTACCCGGGGTATAGTCAGCCTGCCTTGGGCTCTTCGACTGGTCGTGGACGGCGATTGGCTGAGGTCGGCCCTTCGTGCTTCCTTTGGGGACGAGCCGACTCTAGGCCGGGCTTCTGGCGAGGCGTGTCCGGCCATCGCAAGGACACCAGCCCCCAGCCCCCTGCCCAGAGGGGGAGTGCTGATTCGCGGCCCCCCGCGCACACCTGGGGCAGAGGACGGCGCGGAAGATGTGCTCGAGCGCGCCCAGGAGCGCCGTGCCCTTCACCAAGGGTTTCTCCAGAGGGCGGCTGACGCAGTGAGCCAGCTTGGTGCAGAGTTCGCTGACAAAGACGCGCGCCTTGAAGCTGAGCGCTTGCGCCTAGCTGAAGAGAGGCGCCAGCTGAAGGTGGCCGTTGCCCTTGCGCGCCACCAGCGTGACCTTGATAATGAGAAAGCCGAGGTGTCGCTGGCGGCCTCATGGGTAAAGCATTACATCATACAGATACAATCAAGGTCCGACTACGGAACCAAAATAAAAGAAGACTACCCCAAATGCTACACAGATCCCCGATCGTCCCAACTGGGCTCCACTACTGATCAACTGAAACGAAACAACACAATGAACAAGATCTTCATCGAGCTCCTCCTTAAGCTCAGATGCGTCACCTGCACGGTTTCATCGGCACCTGCAAACTGGTTTTGGAAGTATCTGTGAGTCACGGGGACTCAGCAATCTCACACCCGCGAGATCAAGACTATTTAAGCTTAAAGGTAGGACAGGGTAGTGAGGTGGAGCTGCAGCAAGCGACTAGCATATATGGTGGCTAGCATACGCAAAAGAGAGCGAGAAGAGGAGGCAAAGCACGGTCGAACAACTATGATCAAGAAGTGATCCTAGAACAACCCACGTCAAGCATAACTCCAACACGTGTTCACTTCCTGACCGCCGAGAAGAGACCATCACGGTTACACACGCGTTGATGTGTTTTAAATAAGATCAACTTCGGTTTTCTACAACCGACATTAACAAATTCCCATCTGCCACATAACCGCGGGCACGGCTTTCGAAAGATAATACCCTGGAGGGGTGTCCCAACTTAGCCCATGATAAGCTCTCGCGATCAACGAAGGATATTCCTTCTCCCCGAGAAGACCCGATCAGTCTCGGAATTCCTGCTATAAGACATTTCGACAAAGAATAAAACAAGACCAGCAAAGCCGCCGGATGTGCCGACAAATCCGATAGGAGCTGCACATATCTCGGTCTCAGGCACACTCGGATGAGCAGTCCGCATAACTAAAACCAGACCTCAAGTTGTTTTGAGGGGCGCTGACTGGGTTCTAGTTTGGGCCAGCACTCAAGGAGCACCGTCCGGGGGCTAAATAAAGATGACCCTCGGGTTCAAAACCCAAGGGAAAAAGGGCATAGGTGAGGCAAATGGTAAAACCAATGTTGGGCCTTGCTGGAAAAGTCTTATTCAAAGCTAACTGTCAAGGGGGTCCCATAAATCACCCGACCGCGTTAGGGACGCAAAATCTGGGAACATAATACCGATATGACGGAAACTAGGGCGGCAAGAGTGGAACAAAACACTGCATAAGGCCGAGCCTTCCACCCTTTACCAAGTATATAGATGCATTAATTAAATAAGATATATTGTGATATCCCAACAAGTAAACATGTTCCAACAAGGAACAACATCTCCATGTTCCAACAAGGAACAAACTTCATCTTCAACTGCAACTAACAACGCTATAAGAGGGGCTGAGCAAAGCGGTAACATAGCCAAACAACGGTTTGCTAGGAAAGGATGGTTAGAGGTTTGACATGGCAATGTGGGTGGCATGATATAGCAAGTGGTAGGCATCGTAGCATAGGCATAGCAAAAGAGCGAGCATCTAGCAAGCAAAGATAGAAGTGATTTCGAGGGTATGGTCATCTTGCCTGAAATCCCGCAAGGAAGAAGAACGAGTCCATGAAGAAGACAAACGGACATAGTCGAACGAATCCTCACAACTCCGGAACGGAACCGAAGCTAACGAGAGAAGCAAACCGGAAAGAAGCAAACCACATAGTAAAACAACCATCACATAAACATGGCATGATGCGCAAACAAGTATGATGCATGTCCGGTTTAATGAGGCATGGCATGGCAATATGCACAAACAAAACTACAAGTTAAATGGAGCTCAATATGCAATGAGTTGCATATTGACGAAACACCACATCAATTATTTAGTTCTCTCGGTTATGGAACCAACAATATTAAATGTTATTAAACATGGCAACGGTGAAGCATAATTAAACTACCTATTTAGGCAAGTTTAAATGAGGCCGGAAACAACAAACGATAATTCGGAAAATCCTCATGTCCATATTTCAATTTGGTACTGTTCTGACCTAAAGCATATTTTAGAGTTGTTAAACATGCAAAGTAATGCTACCATGTTAAACTAGGCATTTTCCACCCCATTTACATATATAATTTATTTAAATCCGAGCTACGGTTATTTAGTTATGAAATAAATCATTTTAGCATGGCATTTAAGCAAATTAATGCAAACAACAATTTTAAACATTTAAATGTTGTTATCATGATGCGAATGACATATACAAGTTGTATGCAATTTTTATGGAAATGTTGACAAGAGCATTATGAAGCATTTGTCGTCGTGGCAGAAACGAAAAAGGGTGCCACGGCAACGACAACGGAAATGCTGCCACGGCAACATTCCGGATCTGATAACTCGATTGAGATTTCGGTGCAAAGGAAAGTGTGGACGGAAGCGAGTTGAGCAAGATGGTGGGGTGTTCCCGGATACCGGGTTCCCACGGGGCGGCGGCATGGCAAACGAGGAACGTGCACGAAACAAACGGGCACGGTACAAACATATCGCACATCTCATTCAACACATGCATTCGGTCCACGGCGGTCGTTCTCGGCGGTTATACCTTCGAAGCGTGCATTCGGGGCGGAATGCGCTTTGTAGAGGGAAGTAGACGTTCTTGCGATGATCGTCGAGGGAAGTAGTCGTACACGGAGTAGTGGAAGTCGTTGTTCACATGGCGACGGTAGTTGTACACGTTCGTTTTCGGGGAGGAACTTGATGAATCCAACGTCTTCGGGACGACGGTAGAGGTACTCGCGACGGTAGTGGTACATGGTCTTCGCGTTGTAGTCTGACTTGGCAATTCCAAAACGTTCACCGGTAGTGGAACTTGGTGGTCGTCATGGTACTTGTGAGTCCGCGAAGTCGATCTCGGGGTCTTGCGTAATCATCGTGGACAAAGAGGAACTTGGCGATCCAAGTCCTTCGGGTTCCTTGTTGTACTTGTGTTTCAAAAGTACTTCAGCGATTCCAGGATGTAGAGGTACACTAGTTGTAGGTGTGTAGTTGTTCACGATCACCATGGTGTAGTCGCATTTGGTGTCCGGTGCGGTACTTGGAGAAATCCTCGGAGATGATAGTGGAAGATTTAACTTGGCGCCCACGGTCTTGACGTCAACAGTGCCCGGCAGCAGAGAGAACGCACAACAGGGCACGGCAGCCACGGGTCATCCAAAGGAGGCAGAGGCCATGGCGCCAAGGATGAGTGGCACGAAGCAGAGGCAGATGTGGGCGAGCGGGAGGCTCGCAGGGCCTCGGGTGCTCGAGGGGAGGCCGAGGGCGGCTGGATCCGCCGGAGGCGCATTTAACGGGCGGCGGCCATGGCAGGGCTTGAGCTCCTGGTTTCCTGCTGCTGGTCGGGACGGTGAGGGAAGGAGCAGGGCCGACGGGAAGGTGCAGAGGATCGGCACGGGCGAGCAGCGGAGGTGAGGCGGACATGGCGCGTGGAAGGAGGCCGAGCTGCGGCGCGCGGAACACAGAGAGAAGAGGAGGCGGGGCGCGGACGAGCTCATGCTCGAGCGCCTGAAGAAGATGGCGTGGCGGCGCTGGAAGAAGGCAGCGGCGGCGGGCACGGGCGCAGATGACGGAGGGCCGCCGGAGTTGGGCAACCGCGGGAGGCCGAGGCCGGCGGAGGTGTGGAGGCGGCGTTGCCATGGACGACGGCGAGGAGGGTTGAGGGCGGGCGCCAGGCGCAGAGGCGACGAGGAGGAGGTCGGGCGCAGAGCGGGCGATGGGGATGGACGGAGGAGATGGGCTCGGGCGGCGATGGAGGGCACGAGCGAGGGAGAGGGAGAGATCGAGAGGAGGGAGGCGAGGGGATCGAGCGGGGCTCCCCTACGATGCAGGAACGAGGAGGAGGAGGAGATGGATCGAGCAGAGGTGCGGCTAGGGTTAGAGGGGCACCGGCTGGGCCTTGGGCCGTAGAGGCCGGCGCGGGATGTTGGGAGGCCCAGGAGGCATGGTTGGGCTCTCTCTCCCTCATATACTTTAGCAGAAAAGAATTATATAGAGACAAAAAGACAGAGAGGGTTAGGGAAAGAATTTAAGATATGACAATTTTTCCGAGCTCGCAAAAATATGAGGAATTTAACAAAATGGCCCGAGGATTTTAGAGAATGAAAATCCACACATGTTGAATTTAACTCAGACAAGTTTGATTTCAAACCCATTCGAATGAACTCCAAATGGGTTGAAATTATAGGAGATGGCCCTACACACTAGATGTGATTTATGGGCTGATTTGGAACATTTGTGGATAAAGTAAAATTGCAACTCAATTTTACTAAAAAGGCACCAAAGGAAGAAAAGAAATTGATTTGGATAAAAAGGAAATTTGAAGAACCGCGAAATGTGTTATGGAATGGTTTAATATAGCTCCCTAAATATTGGGAGGATATGTTATAAAGAGAAATCACCATTGTGAATATCCCTCGATTTAAATGGATCGAAAAATCCATACAATTTATTTAGATGAGTTTTTAAAATTAAATGGCATGATGAGATGATGCAATGCAAGAGATGACATGATGAATGCACACACAAAACAAATCACACGACAAAACTCGGAAACCCTGGAAGGCAACTGAAGCTCCGGTCTTGGGGCGTCACACTTTCCCGGGGCTCCTGGAAGAGCTCAGCTTCGGGTGCCTCGTCCCCCCAGCTTGGGCCGAGGAGCGAGCCGTGTTCGTCCTCCTGCGCGTGCCCTTGATCCATCATGTGGGGCACGTATTCTTCCGGGGCCGCCACCCCAAATGCTTCACCAGAGTGCCCGTGTGCCATGCAGCCCTGCTTGAGGCGCCCACCTTGGGTAGTAGCGGTGGCCCATCGGGGCCGTGGGTCATGGGCGTAGTCCTCCTTCGCTGGCCGGGGGTGGAGGCAGCGCTGCTGCTAGCCCGGTGCTGATGGCCTGGTTGGCGTTGGAGTGGCCTTGGAGTCCGTTTGGAGCTGCGTGGGCGTGCGTGGGGCCTCCGCGTGGGCCGCCCTGGACCTGAGGTGGCAGTTGGGTGCAGAAGGGGTAAGCCACTGATGCGGCGAAGCCCAGGAGCTCCGCCACGCGCTCCAGCAGCATGTCGCGGCCGCCTCCAAGAGCCTGCAGACAGTAGCTCGGGCCACGGGCGCGCCCTTGAGTTCTCTTGCTCCCGCCGGTAATGGCGCCATGCCGCGGGCGTGGTTCGAGGCCTCGCCGCCCGACCCGCGCCGCCGCGGCGTGAGAGCAATCGTTGCTCGACGCGTCTCGCTGCCCGCAGCACCTGCGGGCCGCGAGCTGCCCGGGCATGGGGTCGCCCGGCGAAGCGGCTGCAGGCATGCCAGCCGCCCAGGATCGGGTTTCCCACCGACATGATGATGATGATGCGACGGGCGCAAGCGGCATAGGCGGATTCCAGCGCACCTACCGGGCGCACTAAATGTCGGATTTGGGTTCCGCACCTCTAGGTTCAACTCTGGGGTGCATGCGAGATCTCACCCCTACCTACCTGCACCTTGTCGCCGCAAAGATCTAAACTACACAAAGAGCAACACAAGGGACACAATGTTTATATCGTTCGGGCCACCATTGTGGTGTAATACCCTACCCGGTGTGTGGTGTGGTGGATTGCCTGTGGGCTGATGATGAACAACACAAGGAAGAAGAGCCTCATGAGGGTCTGTTCTTGGCCGGTGCAACGAACTGCTAGGGGGAGTTCGGTCGCTCTCTCTCTCTGGATTCAAGATCCACCTCTAGCTCTGTTCTCCCTTTTTTGGGATCCCTCTACCCTGTGGGAGGCTAGTCCTATTTATAGGCAAAGGCCCTGGGCCTCTTCCCAAATATTGAGCGGGAAGGGTGCCAACAATTGGCCATTTTGAAGGGGAACATCTAGTATGCTTATCCCGACTAAAGTTGGTCCTGCTCGCGAAAGGCTCGACGATGACGCCGGCTTGGGCTCCATGATGACCTCCTTCCTGCCGTTGTGTTGGTCTTGGTCTTGTTGCATCAAATGGCTACCTTTGCTTGATGCTCTCGCAAGCGCTTGCCTCCTTTGCACCAAAGAGGAACGAGGACATCAAGGCTGGCTGGCACCGCTGGGCGCCTTGGTCGTCATGGCTTGCGCCATGGGCACCTCGTGAGGTACCCCGCCTTGATCTCTCCGGCCTCGCGAGCCAGCCCGACGAGGCCGTTCTCGAGGAGGCTTCCCGTCGTTCGCCTCATGAGGCTTGGCCCCTCGCGAGGGTCTTGAGCTTGTGCTGATGAAGATGTGCCGTGCTGGGCCACCCCTTGAGCCACGCCGCAGGCCGTAGGCAGGCAAGTCTGGGTACCCCCGTTCCCAGAACGCCGACAGTGGTGACCCGAGGTGAGTCGAACTCAGTGTCAGTTGGGATGACAGCCTCGGCACCATATACAAGGAAGAAAGGGGTGAAGTCGGTTGACTTGTTCGGGGTAGTGCGCAAACTCCAGAGGACGGCCGGCAGCTCGTCGAGCCAACAGTCGGCCGAACGCTCTAGTGGCACGACTAATCGGGGCTTGATGCAGGAGAGGATGAGGCCGTTTGCTCGCTCGACTTGGCCCTTTGACTGCGGGTGGGCAACGGACGCTAAGTCCAGTCGGATGCCCTGTGTCGTGCAGAAACGTGCCGGTGCTCCCTTGGCAAAATTCGTGCCGTTGTCGGTGATGATGCTGTGTGGTACGCCGTACCGGGTTGTAATATCTGCGATGAATGTCACGACAGTCATCCCATTCAGTTTCTTGATCGGCTTCACTTCAATCCACTTGGTAAATTTGTCCACGGCAGCGAGCAGATGTGTCATGCCGCCGCGCGCCGTCTTGAACGGGCCCACCATGTCCAGTCCCCAGACGACAAAAGGCCAGGTGAGGGGAATGGTCTTGAGTGCAGAAGCCGGCAGGTGTTGCTTGGAGCTGGAGACTTGGCACCCTCTGCAGTGTTTGACTAATTCCTTGGCGTCATCCAAAGCAGTCGGCCAGAAGAATCCATGGCGGAAAGCTTTGGCGACGAGTGATCTTGAGGCCGCGTGGTGGCCGCATTTGCCTTGGTGAATGTCCTTGAGGATTGCTATGCCCTTCTCTGGCTCGACGCAGCACTGGAAGACTCCAGCGACGCTGCGCCTAACGAGCTCTCGGTTTATTATCGTGTATGCTCCGGCTCGGCGTTGGACTTGCCTTGCCGGGATCTCCTCAGCCGGCAGCTCTCTGTTTACCAGGAAGTTGAGGATGGGCTGGGCCCATGATGGAGCTGTGACTTCTTCTATTGCCAATACGGCTACTGCGACCAGGGTGGGTGGCCTGGGTGGCGAAGAGTTGGAGTCGGCCACCGCCTGTTGTGTCAATGCAGTCCCCGGGCCGACTGCCGTAGTCCCCGGGCCGGGTTCTGGAGTCCCCGGGCCGGGTGTGACCCCTGGCAGTCCCCGGGCCGCCTGTCGAAGTCCCCGAGCCGCCTGCTCGGTTCCCCAAGTCGGATCCGACTGCGTCGGGGTTAGGCGGTACGAAGATGGAATCATATTCTGGAGATGGCTTGACAGACGGCTTGAGGAGGCGTTGGAGAGAGACGCCTCTTGGTATAGCTTGTCGGGTGGAGCCTATTTGTGCCAGGGCATCTGCTTGCTCGTTGTCGGCCCGTGGCACATGGAGGAACTCGCATCCTTCAAAATATCCGCTGATTTGCTGGACGAGGAAGCGGTAGCTCGCCATGTTTATGCCCTGGCGCCCGATCGCCAGATGATTGCTGGACTACCAAATCCGAGTCACCATAGCACAGGATCCGGTGGATGCCGAGTTCTTTGGCTAGCCGGAGCCCGTGTATGAGTGCCTCGTACTTGGCCACATTGTTGGAGGCGGCAAAATGAATTTGCAATGTGTATCTGAGCTTGTCGCCCTTGGGAGAGGTGAGGATGATGCCGGCTCCCAAGCCGGTGCGCATCTTGGATCCATCGAAGTGCGTCTGCCAATGAGTGGAGTCGGGGGCCGGCAGCAGGTACTGGGTCTCGGCCCAGTCGACATGGAAGTCGGCCAATGCCTGGGACTTGATGGCGGTGCGAGGCTGGTAGAAGATTGTGTAAGGAGCCAGCCCAATGGCCCATTTTGCCACCCGGCCAGATGCATCCCGGCTTCCTATGATTTCGGCGAGCGGGGCAGTACATACGACCGTGATGGGATGCTCTTGAAAGTAGGGCTTGAGCTTCTTGGTGGCGAAGAACACACCATAGCACATCTTCTGGTAGTGCGGGTAGTTCTGCTTCGAGGTGGACAATACTTCACTCAAATAATACACCGGCCTCTGGACTAGCTGAGCTCGGCCTTCTTCTGGGCGCTGAACCACGATAACGGTGCTGACCACCCGGCTAGTAGCGGCAATGTAAAGGAGCATGGGCTCTTTCTCAGTCGGTGCCGCCAAGACAGGCGGCGTGGCCAGCGTCTTCTTTAGCTCGTGCAAATCTTGGTCCGCTTGGTCGTTCGACTCGAAGTGAGTGGACTTCTTCATGAGTCGGTAGAGGGGGAGGGCTTTCTCTCCCAGCCGGCTGATGAAGCGGTTCAGGGAGGCCATGCATCCGGTAAACTTTTGGACGTCTCGTAGCTTGGTAGGAATCTCCATTCTCTATGGCCTTGATCTTCACGGGTTGCATTCGATGCCGCGTTCGAGACCGAAGCCTAGAAGCTGGCCGGTGGCATCCAACACGCATTTCTCGGGTTGAGCTTGATCCAAATCGCCCAAGTTTTCAAATGCCTCTCTGAGGTCTTCCAGCAAGGTGCCGCGCTTCTCCGTCTTCACCACAATATCGTCTACATAGACGTGGGCATTTCTGCCGAGCTGCTTGAGGATGCAATTCTGCATGCAACGCTGAAAAGTGGCACCGGCATTTCTCAAGCCGAATGTCATAGTCAGGTAGCAGAAAGCTCCGAATGGTGTGATGAAGGCGGTCTTCAGGTGGTCAGCCGGATCCAACTTTATCTGGTGGTAGCCTGAATAAGCGTCCAAGAAGCTCAACAGCTCGCATCCAGCTATGGAGTCTATCACTTGGTCGATTCGAGGTAAGGCAAATGGATCCTTGGGGCAGGCTTTGTTGAGGCTGGTGTAATCTATACACATGCGCCACTTGTTATTCTTCTTCAACACGAGGACCGGGTTGGCAATCCACTCTGGAAAGAACACCTCCATAATGAAGCCGGCTGCCAGAAGTCGGGCTATCTCTTCTCCTACAATCCTTATCTTCTCCTCCGACAGTCGGCGGAGGGGCTGCTTGACTGGTTTTGCATCTGCCCGGACGTGTAACTTGTGCTCGGCAAAATCCTTCGGAACACCCGGCATGTCCTTGGGGGACCATGCGAAGATGTCTCGATTCTCACGGAGGAAATCGACGAGCTCGCCTTCCTATTTGCTGTCCAGGTTTGCCCCAATGATGGCAAAACTTTCTGGGTTCTCCAGGTCCAGAGATATCTTCTCTGTTTCTTTGGCCGGCTGGAAAGAACCTTGGGCATCATATTCCTTGGGGTCAGGGGACAGGGCCGGCTGCTTGCCGGCCATGGCCACGACTCAATCCAGCATCTTCTTCTCTTCAGCAATCACGAGGGACTCGGCCAGCCGGCTGCTAGCTGTCGCGCACTCGGAGGATTTCTTGTAGTCTCTGGCTATGGTGATGATGCCCTTGGAACTCGGTATCTTCATCTTGAGGTAGGCATAGTGGGGTACAACCATGAACTTGGCAAGAGCAGGTCGGCCAAGCAACGTGTGGTAAGGGCTCTCCAGATCCACTACTTCAAACCATACTGCTTCTCGACGGAAATGATCCTTGTCCCCAAAGAGAACATCTATCTTGATCTTGCCGATTGGTGAGCAGGACAGGCCGGGTACGATGCCATGGAACACAGTCCGACTAGGCATGAGATGCTTTTTCTTGATGTTCAGCTTCTCCATGGTGTCACGGTACAGTATGCTGATGCTGCTCCCGCCATCTATCAGCACGCGGGAGAAACGGGCAGCTCGCCTTTCTGTCACGAGGTTGGCGTCCAGAACCAATGCGTAAAAGCCGGGAGACGGCAACACCTCTGGGTGATCGGCCCGGCTCCAACTGATAGGCTTCTCCGACCAGTGCATGAACTCGGGGTTGCTGTTGGCGACCGCATTGACTTCTTGGTGCTGTCGGTGCCGGCTGCGCCGGTCTTCGGTCTGGCTCGTAAAGACAACGTAGGCGGCATGCTCATCTGGGAACTTTTCTTGAACAGCCCCAACTGTTGGTCGAACGGCCGGTTGCTGAGGGGCCGGAGGCGGCTGGCCGGCAGGCGGAGGCGGCACCAGCCGTTCGCCCTTGGAGATTCGTGTGAGCCAGTGGCATTTCAGAGTCGTGTGGTTGGACGGCTTCGCGCCGCCGTGGAACTTGCAGGGGGCGTCAAGGGCTTGCTCGTAGGAGAAAGCCAGCTGCCAAGCCGCCCTGCCGCCCTTCTGCTTCTTGGGCGCGGGCCGCCCTTCGGGTTGTTCGTCTTCGACTGTGGCCACCTGCCGACTGGTGGAAGGCGGCATAGGGGCCTTGCGCTTGTTGTCGTTTCGTACGGCAGGCGGCTGAGTCTCCAGCCGGCGTCTTGGGAGCCGGAGTGAGCACCTTCCCAGAGGCGTCTACTCGGAGCTCTGTCTTCATCGAAGAGTTGGCCGTGGCGTACTTATCTGCTATGATCAGTAGCTTGTCGAGGGTAGTCGGCTCGTTACAGAGGAGTCGGTGCTTGAGGAGGGTGCCTTCTCGGCATCCGGCAGTGAAGTACTCTATGGCTTGATCCTCGTGCACCCCTTCGCAGGAGTTGCGGAGCTCGGCCCAACGCGTGATGTAGTCGCGAGTTGATTCATTGGGCCCTTGAACACACAAGGAGAGCTGTCGGGGCTTGGGAGCCCATTTGTAGGTGTTGGTGAAGTTGCGGATGAAGGCTTCTGTGAAGTCTAGCCAGCTGTTGATGTTGTAAGGCTTGAGGCTGTTGAGCCAGGTGCGCGTCGTGCCTTGGAGCATGAGGGGGACGTATTTCACGGCAACAGGCCTGTTGCCGTTTGCTATGCAAACCGCAGTGGAGTAATCGATCAACCAGTCTTCCGGCTTCACGAAGCCGTTGTACTTGGGCGTATCTCTTGGGAGTGAGAACCCTTTGGGGAAAGGCTCGTCGCGGATGCGGGGGCCAAAGCAAGGCGGGCCGACATCGTCTTCTTCTTCTAGCGCCAGGGATCGCGCTAGGCGGTCGATCCGATGGCGGGCGTCATTCTCGCCGACTCCTTCGCAGCGGCCTAGTCGGCCGCTGAGAGTCGAATGCGTGGCAGGCGGCGGGGTGGGATATCTCTCCCCATGAGGCGGAGGAGGAGGTGGGTTGCCTCGTCATTCCACGGCTCGAGGGCGGCCTTCTGCGTCGCGCTCGATGGAGATTCGAGTCCTTTTGCGGCTAGCAGCCGGCTCCTTTTCTTGCCTTGCGCAGGTGTTGCCCGCAGTCGGCCTCCGTAACGTCGCACCGTGCTCTCGGCGTGGGGGAGGACTTTCAGCGCGGACGCCGGCTTCATGCCGCTTTGCGGCCGCGTCCATCAACTGCTGGATGTGTCTGGTCATGTAGGGGAGCTCGTCGGCCCCCAGTCCATTCAGCTCGTCCACGGCCGATTGGGCGGCACGTAGGTTCTCGAGGGGCGTGGCATAGACTGAGCGGTCTGCTCCCAGCATGTTGGCGATGGCTGTGCCGCGCTTCTTGATGACGCCGGCTCGACTCGGCCCGTCAGGAGGCAGCGTTCCAAAGGCGGCGCGGTCGACTTCGCGCTGGCGAGCCTCAATGAGGCGTCCCATGGAGGCTATCTTCTGGCCCTCTGCAATGAGGGCGAGGCGGCGTGCCTCTAGTGTCTCGGTGTCGGCGTCGGCCGGAATGGGGACGGACAAGTCATGCAGCACCACTTGCAGGGCGTCGTGGGCGTTCTCGCCAGAGGCGATGCCGTGGCTGATGACCAGTACCTCAATGACGGTGTTGCCGCCGCTGTCGGCTCGAGGAAGAGTGTCGTCGAAGATCACTACGTTGGTGGGGAAAGCGTCAAGCGATGCCGTGTCGGAGTCGACAAGCATCGGGTCGGTGGAGCCAACCGACTCCAAGTCCGCAGCAGGCTCACTGGAGATGTGGAGTTGGTCGAGGAGGCTGACGAGGTGGCTCTCGGGGCAGCCTGTGCCCGCGTTGGATGCGGGCTCGTTGGAGATGCGGGCCTCGCCAAGAAGATCGGCGAGGCAGCACGCCGCGCAGGTGTCGGCGACGCCTTGTAGCGCGTCGGGGCAAGCGCCATCGGGCGTGCCGGGCTGGCTACGCTCGCTGGGAAGGAAAAGGGTTCCCGTCCAGAGCAGGTCTCCGGACGACGGTGCACCTGGCCCCATGGTGGGCGCCAAATGTCGGGTGGTAGGTGCGACATATGCCAACGGGTGGCTTATCATTGTGGGAGCCAATAAGACATCACCGGTGCCTGGAAACGGGATGAGGGGAAGATATGCACGCCGGCGGATCTTACCCAGCTTCGGAGCTCTTCCGGAGAGAT
Source organism: Aegilops longissima (assembly GCA_021605205.1). NCBI lineage: Eukaryota > Viridiplantae > Streptophyta > Magnoliopsida > Poales > Poaceae > Aegilops > Aegilops longissima. Next base: position 647,531,560 of record CM038678.1, on the reverse strand, counting down.
AATACTCCTACTGTTGCTCTGTGGGGTCTCCGCATGATCACTAGATCAACAAGTGGCTACAAGAGGCTCCTTGAGCTGTTCGGCGAGAGGAAGAAGAAGGGCAAGGCTAGCTTTCTTCTCCCCTCGATGTAGTGTCTAAAACTCTAAGAGATCAACCCTTTGCATGGGTGCCCTGGGGGGTTTATATAGGCCTACCCCCAGGGGTACAATGGTAATCCGGCTGGGCGTGGGCCCTAGTCGTCAGTGTCTATGTTCGCCGGCTTCTCCGTCGGCCGCTGGGGACCGCCGACTAGTGGGTCATGCCGGCTGCCGGCCTCCTGGTCGACAAGCTGGTCCCACCGCTTGGGGGTCTTGTCGGGGGCTGGTTACTGTTGCCTCACTCTTGATGACGAGGGCTTTGTCGAGGTAAGCATGGCTACAGTGCCGCCGCCTGGCGGGCTCTCACTGTAGCCTTACCTCGTCTTGTCTCCTTAATGGGGCGCCTCCTTCGAGGGAGGGAGCAATCCGGCTGTTGGGAGCCGGCCACATCCCAGCCGACTGGGAGGCCTGCCGCCCGGCGTCTCTCGATGAAGGGGCCCGCCGCCTGCGGGCCGTACTGACAGCTTGTCGTGGGTGACGTCATGGTCAACATGGCGAGAGTGCTGCGCCGGACGGGTGATGGCTGCCCCGTACGGCGCACTGTGGCCATGCGTGCTCCGGGATTCGGGGGTGGCAGGCTTCACTGTAGCCACGCCCCGTCTCATCGCCGTTATGTGGGTGCAGAGTTTGAGGGTACGATCTTGGCCGCCTGCTGGGGGCCGGCTTCTTGGAGTCGGCCCTCTCGTGGCTTTCTTCATGAGGGTTTAGGGCCGGGCCGCCTCCCGGTAGTCGGCCTGAGAGACAGCCGGCCAGGGGTAGGCGGCCCTATGCCTAGGGTGCTTGAAGGCTCGGCCTGTAATTTTTTTGAAGAGCCAGGGGGAGCCGGCTAGGCTACCCGTGGTCATTTACTCCGACACTAAGTGATCAACAGGTGGGGGTGGTGGTGGGTTGTTGTTGTTGTTGTTCCCCTGGTTCTGATTCTGGACTAGTATCTGCATCAATGCATTCTGTTGTTGGATCAACTGAGTGAGCTCCGGTGGGAAAGCAAATCCACTGTCGCATCTCGAAGGCATATGAGGGTTTTAGAAAAGATGAGAAAATAGAATAGAATGCGGTCTAGAGGGAAAACACTACCCATATGCACATGAGACAAACACAAACATATCACTTCAATGAATTCAAACAAGAGCATACAATCGGTCTAACTATCGTTACAAAAGTGCTCGGACTATACTATATACATGGGGGGGAATACTACTACTGATATGGTGGTCGACTAGAAAAATTGATCGGTGGAAGACTCCATGATATCTGCTCCAGCTTCATCAACAAAATCATCATCGCTATCGTCGGGGTCCGAGTCGGTGTCGTCGATGATGATGTAGTTCTTCGGGCAAGTGGAATCATCGTCTTCTCCTCCTGGCGCGGGGTCTCCCATGAATATTCCTAGCTTCTTTGTTAGATCGTCATTCTTCTCCACGAGTATCGTCATTTCCTCCTCATATCCATCGCGTGTAGATTCGAGTTCTTCCTCCAGCTCCGTGATCTTGGTCATTGCTTTCTTCAGATCTATCATGCCTGCACACATATGGTTCTCCTGGCGACGTATGTGTTGGTTTAACTCCTGGATGAAAGCTGCAGTAGATCTATCCTTCCTGGTGCTGATTATCTCCCATTGCTCATCTCGGCGCCCACAAATCTGGTAGATAGTATCCTTGAGATCCTTGTGGTAAACTTCTCCAATGCGTCCCATGGTGATGTGGGCTGCCATGCTCTTTCCTAGACTCCAGGTTGGTGCATCAAAGGAAAACTCTATGGGCTCAGTGACGGGCATGAACGTCCTTCCTGGAACTTGAACTTGAATCATCCAACGCTCCTCTTCGGGTAAAGTGGAGATGTAGGTCCCGGTGAAACTTGGTATTCCGATGTTCAGGTACCTAGTAACTTCCTTCACATGTCGTCCAAAAGGTGTATCTTCATCAGGTTGCGTGAACTTGTTCCTTGCATCTGCCATCCTAAAGATTAGAAAAGGGAGAGGAGTCAGAAATGAGAAGAGAGTAGTGCTCTAGGGCTTTAGCTTAGTGGTCGTGTCCTACATTCAGCGTGTGCTCTGATACCATCTTGTAGCGACCAGACCTCAAACAGTCTGATCTCTGTGCATTAGTGTCATCCCTGGATCGGTAATGCTGACATGCACAGTACTCAAGGATTTATAACAGAGTAGCAATCACACACTTATTACATCGAATGTCTCAAAAGAGAACTTATTACCATAAATATGGCTTAAGGCCATCTAAAAACGATAACAACGGAAGGCTTGGAAGATAAAGTGAGTCCATAAACTCCAACGGCATCACTGAGTGAAAGACAACGACCTATGGCACCTTACTCGTCGTCTGAAAAGTCTGCGACATGAACGTTGCAGCCCGAAACGGGTCAGCACATGGAATATGCTGGCAATGTAACACAAGAGAGTAATGAACAGAATAAATGCGATCACTACATGCATATATGGCTGGTGGAAAGCTCTATGGTTAATAGGTTTCCATAAAGCCAATTTTCCCCTACAACAAAGGAATAAATTTTATTTAACTATCATGGTGGTTGTTAAACATTGAGAAGGTTCCTCCAACTCATTATTAAACCCAATCAAATTATATTTAAGAGTGATAAGATCAACATGATAATCCAAGAACTAGATACTCAAGATGTCCATAACCGGGGACACGGCTAACCATGATTAGTTTATACACTCTTCAGAGGTTTGCGCACTTTTCCCCACAAGACTCGAATACATCCATGGTCGGAGATTCGAGACACAGTCTTTCTGAAGCATTAACTCTCTACTCTGGATAGACAGTACCACCTACAACCCACTACATCTGCTAGTCTACCTCTTCAAGAGCTTCACGCAACTTACTCAACTACGCCAGAGCCCATATTGGCTTGTGGCTGCACACAGAAGCATAAATAATCTTATGATCCCTCTGAGCCTGGGTGGCGGACCGTAGGATGATCACATGGGTACTCCGGGATATCCTAGGACAACACTGGATTCTCCAGGTGCCCTGACAACCACTGGGTACTCCAGGGTGCCTTCAAGCAATCCACCCAGATGTGTGTTTAAGTAGCCACCTTAATCCAACCATTAATTAACAATACTCACATATGTCATGAATCACTCGAACCAAACCACGTCTATGAGCATAGCATGGCAATAACAGCAACGTAGAAGTAACTCCCAAAGGTTTGATAGTAAACAGGTAAATAGGTACTACCTCATCTACTTCCCAAAACCCACATGTTAATCAGATCCTAACCATGCAATTGTTTGAGGATTGATCTAATGCAATAAAACTGGGTAGTAAAGAGGTATGATCAAAGTGTTACTTGCCTTGCTGATGATCCATGAAACCTAGAGACTCGTAGTAGCACGCTTCGCACTCCGGGTACTCTATCGCAAACAAACAAGCATACAATAAGCACCCAACAAGAAGCACGGGTAAAACTCAAGTAAGAGATCGAACCAGAAAGTTCAACTTAAGAACTCCGGTTTGCAAAAAGAGTCAAATCAAACAAAGCAACAAAACTCAAACTGCGAAAGAAACAAGCTCCATTTACTAATCTGGACTTAAGTCAAATTTTACAGTAGCAAAATCATGTTCAAGTTGGGTAAACAGAAAGAGGGCTTCGAGACGAAACTCTAGGCGCTTGAATCGCCTGATTCCGATAAACGAGCGAAAAGATAAACTAAAATGAAAATCAGGGCCGAAATCTCGATCAAAAATAATCGCGGAAAATCCCTGGAAAAAGAAAAACTGACAAACAGGCTAACGAACGAACGTTCGCTGTCTGCGGCTAACGGGTGAAAACCGTTCGTTAAAACGAACGTACGAACGGGCGTTCGCTAAATAACTAAACCGAAAAAAATAAAATCGATCTAAAAAATAAAATAACCGCGGGTTCTAAAAAACCGAACGGTTTTTAGATTAAAACCGGTGGCTACGTATGTTCGTGTGGCGGCGGTCAACTCCGGCGGCGGGTGGTGGCGACGGCGGGTGGTGGTGGCGGCGGGTGGCGGCGAGAGAGGCGGCGCGACGGGCGTGGGTCGGCAGTGAGTGGGCGGCAAGAACGGCACCGGCGGCGGCGGCAGCATGGATCGAGGCAGGGCGGGGCTGGCGGCTAGGGTTCGGTGGGGGTCGGGCCTCCCGGCTTATAAGGTCGGCTGGGCCAGGAGTCCTAGCCGGACACGGCGCGGTAGGTCGGTAACTTTTTTTAATAATTCCATGTGCAAAAAAACAAATAAATTAAATACAAAACGGACTCCAAAAATCCTGAAATAAATATAACCCGTCCTCTAAAAATATAGCAGACAAGGTGAACATTTATTTGGGCCTCTAAAGCAATTTTGAAAAACGCATATTTTTCCTAATTCAAATTAAATAGCGATAAAACTCTGAATAAAATTCTTATTTGATTTTAATATTAAATCTCCAATATTTCTTTATTTTGGGAAAGTCATTTTATCCCCTCTCTTTTATTTTTCATAGAAGAAATATTCGAAGAGAAAATAATTAAAATCAAATGATCCTCTTTTCAAAATTTAAGAAAACTCAAATATGAAAATAACGAAATCCCCAACTCTCTCAGTGGGTCCTTGAGTTGTGTAGAATTTCTAGGATCAACTCAAAATGCAATAAAATATGATATACAGTAATGATTGATGTCTACTACACAACCTTCTTCTTGTAGACGTTGTTGGGCCTGCAAGTGCACATGTTTGTAGGACAGTAGCAAATTTCCCTCAAGTGGATGACCTAAGGTTTATCAATCCGTGGGAGGCGTAGGATGAAGATGGTCTCTCTCAAAAAAACCTGCAACCAAATAACAAAGAATCTCTTGTGTCCCCAACACACCCAATACAATAGTAAATTGTATAGGTGCACTAGTTCGGCGAAGAGATGGTGATACAAGTGCAATTTGGATGGTAGATATTGGTTTTTGTAATTTGAAAATATAAAAACAGCAAGGTAACTAATGATAAAAGTGAGCGTAAACGGTATTGCAATGATAGGAAACAAGGCCTAGGGTTCATACTTTCACTAGTGCAAGTTCTCCCAACAATAATAACATAGATAGATCATATAACAATCCCTCAACATGCAACAAAGAGTCACTCCAAAGTCACTAATAGCAGAGAACAAACGTAGAGATTATGGTGGGGTACGAAACCACCTCAAAGTTATTCTTTCGGATCGATCTATTAAAGAGTTCGTACTAGAATAACACCTTAAGACACAAATCAACCAAAACCCTAATGTCACCTAGATACTCCATTATCACCTCAAGTATCCGTGGGCATGATTATACGATATGCATCACACAATCTCAGATTTATCCAACCAACACAAAGTATTTCAAAGAGTTCCCCAGAGTTTCTACTGAAGAGTCAAGAACGTGTGCCAACCCCTATGCATAGGTTCATGGGCGGAACCCGCAAGTTGGTCACCAAAACATGCATCAAGTGGCACGTGATATCCCATTCTCACCACAGATAAGCACGGCAAGACATACATCAAGTGTTCTCAAATCAAAGACTCAATCCGATAAGATATAACTTCAAAGGGGAAACTCAATTCATCACAAGAGAGTAGAGGGGGAGAAACATCATAAGATCCGACTATAATAGCAAAGCTCGCGATACATCAAGATCGTGCCATAGAGGGAACACGAGAGAGAACACGAGAGAGAGAGAGATCAAACACATAGCTACTGGTACATACCCTCAGCCCCGAGGGTGAACTACTCCCTCCTCGTCATGGATAGCGCCGGGATGATGAAGATGGCCACCGGTGATGGGTTCCTCTTCCGGCAGGGTGCCGGAATAGACTCCCAAGAGGTTTTTGGTGGCTACAGAGGCTTGTGGCGCGGAACTCCCGATCTATCTTCTCCGTGGATGTTTTTAGGGTACGTGGGACTATATAGGCGAACGAAGTCGGTCGGGGGGTGCTCGAGGGGTCCATGAGACAGGGGTCCGCGCCCTGTAGGGGGGGGGCCCTATCTCCTGGGCTCCTCGAGGATCTTCTAACTTGATCTCCAAGCCTCCAGGATGATAATCTTCCAAAAAAACATGTTGCCGAAGGTTTCATTCCGTTTGGACTCGGTTTGATATTCCTTTCCTTCGAAATACTGAAACAGGCAATAAAACAACAATATGGGCTGGGCCTCCGGTTAATAGGTTAGTCCCAAAAGTAATATAAAAGTGTATAATAAAGCCCAATATTTCCCAAAACAGTAGATAATATAGCATGGAGCAATCAAAAATCATAGATACGTTGGAGACGTATCAAGCATCCCCAAGCTTAATTCCTGCTCGTCCTCGAGTAGGTAAATGATAAAAACAGAATTTTTGATGTGGAATGCTACCTAGCATGATTCTCAAAGTAATTTTCTTTATTGTGGCATGAATGTTCAGATCCAAATGATTAAAATAAAAGTTCATATTGATAAAAGAAATAGTAACACTTCAAGCATACTAATCAAAGTAATCATGTCTTCTCAAAATAGCATGGCAAAAGAAAGTTCATCCCTACAAAATCCTATAGTTAGGCTATGCTTCATTTTCGTCACACAAAGATGTTCCCAACTTCTATACCCCCGATGACAAGCCAAGCAATTTTTTCGTACTTAAATAATCTCAAACTTTTTCAACCTTCACGCAATACATGAGCGTGAGCCGTGGATATAGCACTATGGGTGGAATAGAATATGATGATTGGGATTGTGTGGAGAAGACAAAAAAGGAGAAAGTCTCACATTGACGAGGATAATTAACGGGCTATGGAGATGCCCATCAATTGATGTCAACATGAGGAGTAGGGATTTCCATGCAACGGATGCACTAGAGCTATAAATGAATGCTCAACAAAAGAAACTAGTGGGTGTGCATCCAACTTGCTTGCTCACGAAGACCTAGGGCATTTGAGGAAGCCCATCGTAGGAATATACAAGCCAAGTTCTATAATGAAAAATTCCCACTAGTATATGAAAGTGACAACATATGAGACTCACTATATGAAAGACATGGTGCCACTTTGAAACACAAGTGTGGAAAAAGAGATAGTAGCATTGCCCCTTTTTATTTATTTTACTTTTTTTCTTTTTCTTTTCTTTTTTTTCTTTGGGCCTTCTTTTTTCTTTTGGCCTTTCTTTTTTTTTCTTTTTTTTCTTTTTGGGCAATGCTCTAATAATGATGATCATCACACTTTCATTGATTACAACATATAAATTACAACTCAAAACTAGAACAAAATATGACTCTATATGAATGCCTCCGGCGGTGTACCGGGATGGTGCAATGAATCAAGTGTGACATGTATGAAAAATAATGCATGGTGGCTTTGCCACAAATACGATGTCCACTACATGATCATGCAATGGCAATATGACAAAAGTAATGTATGTCATAATGATGATAAACGAAATGGTGGAAAGTTGCATGGCAATATATCTCGGAATGGCTATGGAAATGCCATAAATAGGTAGGTATGGTGGCTGTTTTGAGGAAGATATAATGAGGCTTATGTGTGATAGAGCGTATCATATCACGGGGTTTGGATGCACCGGCGAAGTTTGCACCAACTCTCAAGGTGAGAAAGGGCAATGCACGTTATCGACGAGGCTAGCAATGGCGGAAAGGTAAAAGTGCGTATAATCCATGGACTAAACATTAGTCAAAATAACTCATATACTTATTGCAAAAATTTAGAATTCATCAAAAATCAAGCACTACGCGCATGCTCCTAGGGGGATAGATTGGTAGGAAAAGACCATCGCTCGTCCCCGACCGCCACTCATAAGGATGCACAAGTCAGGTACACTTCATATTTCTAATTTGTTACACAACTTTAACCATACGTGCATGCTACGGGACTTGCTAACTTCAACACAAGCATTCTTTAAATTCATAATCACCTAACTAGCATGACTTTAATATCACTACCTCCATATCTCAAAACAATTATCAAGTATCAAATTGATCATAGCATCCAGTTCACCTCCTATGAAAGTTTTCGTTCAAATTACCATGCTGTTTAAGACTCTCAAAATAATATAAGTGAAGCATGAGATTTCATTAATTTCTACAAAATAAAACCACCGCCGTGCTCTAAAAGATATAAGTGAAGCACTAGAGCAAACAACAAACTACTCCAACAAGATATAAGTGAAGATCAATGAGTAGTTAAATAATTGTGCAACTATGTGAAGACTCTCTAACATTAAGGAATTTCAGATCTTGGTATTGTATTCAAACAGCAAGCAAAACAAAAGAAACTGACATGACGCTCCAAGCAAAACACATATCATGTGGTGAATAAAAATATAGCTCCAAGTAAAGTTACCGATGAACGAAGACGAAAGAGGGGATGCCATCCGGGGCATCCCCAAGCTTAGGCTCTTGGTTGTCCTTGAATATTACCTTGGGGTGCCTTGGGCATCCCCAAGATTAGGCTCTTGCCACTCCTTATTCCATAGTCCATCGAATCTTTACCCAAAACTTGAAAACTTCACAACACAAAACTTAACAGAAAACTCGTGAGCTCCGTTAGCGACAGAAAACAAAACACCATTTCAAGGTAATGTAATGAACTCATTCTTTATTTATATTGGTGTTAAACCTACTGTATTCCAACTTCTCTATGGTTTATAAACTATTTTACTAGCCATAGATTCATCAAAATAAGCAAACAACACAATGAAAACAGAATCTGTCAAAAACAGAACAGTCTGTAGTAATCTGTAACTAACGCAAACTTCTGGAACTCCAAAAATTGTAAAATAAATTGGTGGACCTGAGGAATGTGTCTAGTAATCATATGCAAAAAGAATCAACTAAATATCACTCTCCAGTAAAAAATTGAAGCTAATCTCGTGAGCGCTAAAGTTTCTGTTTCTTACAGCATGATCATAAAGACTTCACCAAAGTGTTCCCAAAGGTTCTACTTGGCACAAACACTAATTAAAACATGAAAAAACATCTAACCAGAAGCTAGATGGATTATTTATTCCTAAACAGAACCAAAAAGCAATAAACTAAAATAAAATTGGGTTGCCTCCCAACAAGCGCTATCGTTTAACGCCTGTAGCTATGCATGATGATTTCAATGATGCTCACATAAGACATAAGAATTGAAACATAAAGAGAGTATCATGAATAATATGACTAGCACATTTAAGTATAACACACTTCCTATGAATAGGGATTTTGTGATCAAACAACTTATGGGAACAATAATCAACTAGCATAGGAAGGCAAAACAAGCATAACTTCAAAATTTTAAGCACATAGAGAGGAAACTTGATATTATTGCAATTCCTACAAGCATATGTTCCTCCCTCTTAATAATTTTCAGTAGCATCATGAATGAATTCAACAATATAACCAGCACATAAAGCATTCTTTTCATGATCTACAAGCATAGAAAATTTACTATTCTCCACATAAGCAAATTTCTTCTCATGAATAGTAGTGGGAGCAAACTCAACAAAATAATTATCATGTGAGGCATAATCAAATTGAAAATTAAAATCATGATGACAAGTTTCATGGTTATCATTATTCCTAATAGCATACAAGTCATCACAATAATCATCATAGATAGCAACTTTGTTCTCATAATCAATTGGAACCTCTTCCGAAATAGTGGAATCGTCACTAAATAAAGTTGACACTCTTCCAAACCCACTTTCATCAATATAATCATAATAAATAGGAGGCATGCTATCATCAAAATAAATTTGCTCATCAAATCTTGGGGGACAAAATATATCATATTCATCAAACATAGCTTCCCCAAGATTGTGGCTTTGCATATCATTAGCATCATGGATATTCAAGGAATTCATACTAACAACATTGCAATCATGCTCATCATACAAAGATCTAGTACCAAGCATTTTAATGCATTCTTCTTCTAGCACTTGAGCACAATTTTCCTTTCCATCATACTCATGGAAGATATTAAAAAGGTGAAGCGTAAGAGACAATATTAATTCCATTTTTTTGTAGTTTTCTTTTATAAAGTAAACTAGTGATAAAACAAGAAACAAAAAGATTCGATTGCAAGATCTAAAGATATACCTTCAAGCACTCACCTCCTCGGCAACGACGCCAGAAAAGAGCTTAGTTGACGGGGTGTGAGTGAGTGCCCTTTACCTAGCCTCCCCGGCAACGGTGCCAGAAAAGAGCTTGATGTCTACTACACAACCTTCTTCTTGTAGACGTTGTTGGGCCTGCAAGTGCACAGGTTTGTAGGACAGTAGCAAATTTCCCTCAAGTGGATGACCTAAGGTTTATCAATCCGTGGGAGGCGTAGGATGATGATGGTCTCTCTCAAACAACCCTGCAACTAAATAACAAAAAGTCTCTTGTGTCCCCAACACACCCAATACAATGGTAAATTGTATAGGTGCACTAGTTCGGCGAAGAGATGGTGATACAAGTGCAATATGGATGGTAGATATAGGTTTTTGTAATCTGAAAATATAAAAACAGCAAGGTAACTAATGATAAAAGCGAGTGTAAACGGTATTGCAATGATAGGAAACAAGGCCTAGGGTTCATACTTTCACTAGTGCAAGTTCTCTCAACAATAATAACATAGATAGATCATATAACAATCCCTCAACATGCAACAAAGAGTCACTCCAAAGCCACTAATAGCGGAGAACAAACGTAGAGATTATGGTAGGGTACGAAACCACCTCAAAGTTATTCTTTCGGATCGATCTATTAAAGAGTTCGTACTAGAATAACACCTTAAGACACAAATCAACCAAAACCCTAATGTCACCTAGATACTCCATTATCACCTCAAGTATCCGTGGGCATGATTATACGATATGCATCACACAATCTCAGATTTATCCAACCAACACAAAGTACTTCAAAGAGTGCCCCAAAGTTTCTACCGGAGAGTCAAGAACGTGTGCCAACCCCTATGCATAGGTTCATGGGCGGAACCCGCAAGTTGGTCACCAAAACATACATCAAGTGGCATGTGATATCCTATTCTCACCACAGATAAGCACGGCAAGACATACATCAAGTGTTCTCAAATCAAAGACTCAATCCGATAAGATAACTTCAAAGGGGAAACTCAATTCATCACAAGAGAGTAGAGGGGGAGAAATATCATAAGATCCAACTATAATAGCAAAGCTCGCGATACATCAAGATCGTGCCATTAGAGGGAACACGAGAGAGAGAGAGAGATCAAACACATAGCTACTGGTACATACCCTCAGCCCCGAGGGTGAAATACTCCCTCCTCGTCATGGATAGCGCCGGGATGATGAAGATGGCCACCGGTGATGGGTTCCCCCTCCGGCAGGGTGCCAGAACGGACTCCCGAGAGGTTTTTGGTGCCTATAGAGGCTTGCGGCAGCGGAACTCCCGATCTATCTTCTCCGTGGATGTTTTTAGGGTAGGTGGGACTATATAGGCGAAAGAAGTCCGTCGGGGGGTGCTCGAGGGGTCCACGAGACAGGGGGGCCGCGCCCCGTACCGGGGGGGGGGCGCCCACCTATCTCCTGGGCTCCTCGAGGATCTTCTGACTTGATCTCCAAGCCTCCAAGATGATAATCTTCCAAAAAACACGTTGACGAAGGTTTCATTCCGTTTGGACTCCGTTTGATATTCCTTTCCTTAGAAATACTGAAACAGGCAATAAAACATCAATATGGGCTGGGCCTCCGGTTAATAGATTAGTCCCAAAAGTAATATAAAAGTGTATAATAAATCCCAATATTGCCCAAAGCAGTAGATAATATAGCATGGAGCAATCAAAAATTATAGATACGTTGGAGACATATCAATGATCTAATGTATAACATTCCGAATTGAAAATTTGGGATGTTACACCGCTAGTACAGAATCTTATGAAATTAATGCCGCTTTGTTGAATCTTGTTATGAAAGAGCAATTTCTTGGTCTTCCTAGTGAAGATGTCGCATCCCATCTAAATAATTTAGTTGGATTGTGTGATATGCAGAAGAAAAAGGATGTGGATAATGATATTGTTAAATTTAAGCTATTTCCATTCTCACTGCAAGATCGTGCTAAAACTTGGTTTTCATCTTTGCCGAAAAATAGTATGGATTCATGGAATAAGTGTAAAGACGCTTTATTTCCAAGTATTTTCCTCCCGCTAAGATCATGTCCCTTAGGAAAGATATAATGAATTTTAAGCAACTTGATCATGAACAATCTTGGGAGAGGATGAAACTGATGATAAGAAATTGCCCTACTCATGGTTTAAGTTTATGAATGATCATACAAAAAAATTTATGCTAGATTGAATTTTGCATCTAGAAAACTTTTAGATTCTGTCGCGGGAGGTACTTCTATGGAAATTACATTAGGAGAAGCTACTAAACTCCCAGATAGTATTATGGCTAATTACTCTCAATGGTATACCGAAAGATCTTCTACTAGTAAAAAAAGTGTGCGCGATTGAAGAAATTAATACTTTGAGTGGAAAGATGGATGAACTTATGAAATTTATTGCTAGTAAGAGTGCTTCTTTGATCCTAATGATATGCCTTTGTCCACTTTGATTGAGAATAATAATGAATCTATGGATGTGAATTTTGTTGGTAGGAACAATTTTGGTAATAAAACATATAGAGGCAATTTCAACCCTAGGCCGTTTCCTAGTAATTCCTCTAATAAGTATGGTAGTTCCTACAACAATTATTATGGAAATTATAATAAAATACCCTATGATATTGAGACAATACTAAATAATTCATTAGTTCTCAAAAGAATTTCAATGCTATGGTAGAAGAAAAATTGCTTAAGATTGATGATTTGGCTAGGAACATTGATAGAATTTCTCTTGAGATTGATTCTTTAAAAATTAGATCTATGCCACCCAAGATTGATATTAATGAGTCTCTAAAATCTATTTAAATTTCTATGTAGGAATGTAAAGAAAGAACCACTAGGATGCGTGCTAAGAGAGATTGGTTTGTAAAAGCGTGTTCTTCTATGTCTTGTGAAAATAATGGTGAAGATCTTAAAGTGATTGATGTGACTCCTATCGAATCTTTGTTTGATAATATAAATCTTGATAAATCAGGACTAGAGATGAGTCAACTTTATCTAGAAGGCTTCGTAATAATTTCGAGTTTAAAGATCTTAATGAAAAAATTGATAAAAGTGGTATTGGAGAGGTCAAAACTTTAAGTAGCAATGAACTAACTCTTTTGGATTTCAAGGATTTAAATTATGATAATAGCTCTTTGATATATTGTATTTTATTGTTGCAATCCATGTTGAATTCACATCATTCTTAAATCAAAATAATGCTTTTACTAAACATATCGTTGATGCTATGATGAAATCTTTTGAAGAAAAACTTGAGTTGGAAGTTTCTATCCCCAGAAAGCTTCATGATGAGTGGGAACCTACAATTAAGATTAAAATTAAAGATTATGAGTGCAATGCTTTGTGTGATTTGGGTGTTAGTGTTTTCATGATTCCAAAAACTTTATGTGATGTGCTAGGTTTCCATAAACTCGATGATTGTTCTTTGAATTTGCATCTAGCGGATTCCACTATTAAGAAACCAATGGGAAGGATTAATGATGTTCTTATTGTTGGAAATAGGAATTATGTTCCCATACATTTTATTGTGCTTGATATAGATTGCAATCCTACATGTCCTATTATTCTTGGTAGACCTTTTGTTAGAACGATTGGTGTGATTATTGATATGAAAGAAGGAATAATTAAATTTCAATTTCGTTAGGGAAGGTCATGGAAAACTTTCCAAGAAAGAAAATAAGTTTCCATATGAATCTATTATGAGGGATACTTATGGATTTAATACCGAACATGACAATACCTAGATCTATGTTTTATCCCTAGCTAAGAGCGTTAAACAAATATCGCTTGTTGGGAGGCAACCCAATTTTATTTTTGTTTTTGCTTTTTTGTTCCTGTTTTCCAATAAATATATAATATATCCTATGGTTAGATGTTTTTTTTATTATAATTATTGTTTGTGCCAAGTAAGACATTTGGGATGATTTGGAAGATTGTTGATTTGATTTTGTTGAAAAACAAAAACTTTTGCGCCCAGTACAGAAAATCCTAAAAGTCACCAGAGTGCGATAAATTTCTGAATTTTTTAAACAAGATTGATATACAAATTTCCCATGTTTTACCATTTTTTCAGAAATTTTGGAGTTATAGAAGTATATGAAGTTTCCTGATTACTACAGACTGTTCTATTTTCGACAGATTCTGTTTTTTTATGTGTTGTTGGTTTATTTTGATGAATCTATGGGTAGTATCGGTGGGTATGAACCATGGAGAAGTTGGAATAAATTAGATATTACACCAATATAAATTTAGAATGAGTTCACAATAGTACCTAAGTGGTGATTTATTTTATTATATACTAACAGAGCTTACGAGTTTTCTGTTGAGTTTTGTGTTGTGAAGTTTTCATGTTTTGGGTGAAGATTTGATGGACTATGGAATAGGGAGTGGCAAGAGCCTAATCTTGGGGATGCCCAAGGCACACCAAGGTAATATGCTAGGAACCCAAGTATCTAAGCTTGGGGATGCCCCGGATGGCATCCCCTCTTTTGTCTTCAATCCATCGGTAAATTTACTTGAGGCTATATTTTTATTCACCACATGATATGTGTTTTGCTTGGAGCATTTTGTATGATATGAGTCTTTGCTTTTTAGTTTGCCACAATCATCCTTTCTGTACACACCTAGTGAGAGGGGCATTAATCGTTAATTTATTAGAATACTCTATGTGCTTCACTTATATCTCTTGAGCTAGGCAGTTTGCTCTAGTGCTTCACTTATATCTTTTTAGAGCACGGCGGTGGTTTTATTTTATAGAAATTGATGAACTCTCATGCTTCACTTATATGATTTTGAGAGTCCTTAATCAGCATGGTAATTTTCTTAGGTTATGAATTTAGTCCTAATATGATGGGCATCCAAGAGGGATATAATAAAAACTTTCATATAACAGCATTGAATATATGAGAAATTTGATTCCTTGCATTTGTTTTGAGATATAAAGATGGTGATATTGGAGTCATGATAGTGAGTAATTGTGGATTTGTAGAAATACTTGTGTTAAAGTTTGTGATTCAAGTAGCATGCACGTATGGTGAACCGTTATGTGATGAAGTCGGAGCATGATTTATGTTTTGATTGTCATCCTTTGTGTGGAGATCGGGAGCGCGCGATGGCTAACCCCTACCAACCTCTCCCCTAGGAGCATGCGTGTAGTACTTTATTTCAGTGGCTAATAAATTTTTGCAATAAGTATGTGTCGGGGATATACCCCGCGGTATGACCCGGCCGGATATATGACCCGGCCGGACTTGATGTTTCATTGGTAACCGCCAGAGGATTGGCGACTCACGTGTCCGGCGGCTCACTGGTGTGACGACTCACGAGCTTGAAGACTCATGGGTGACCCGGCGGGTTCTTCAGACGGACGACAAGGCCCAAGGCCCAGTATGCCGGTTCATATAAAGGTGGGCCGGCTTAAGAGGAAAGGGATGATGAATATTTCCTTTACGAGGAAGCAAGACCCGGACTTGTATTCAACTTGTAAGAAAAGATAGACTAGTCCTAGTCCTACTAGGACTCCACATGTAACCCGCCCCTCTAACTTATATAAGGAGGGGTAGGGCACCCCAAAAGGGGAGAGGAACAAGAAACAATATCTAGGGCTAGACATACGGAGGAGAGCCGGCTGATGGCGACTCCCTCATGATCATAATGAGACCTAGCCACAAATAGCATGTAGGGTTATTACTGGACGATGTTTCCCGGGGCCTGAAGCTGTCTAAATCCTCATCTTGTGTGTCGCGTCTCTCGATTTCACTCAACCCCTTCAAGCTACCACACAGATGCGTTGGCCTCGCGACTAAGTCCTTACATTAGGACATCTGCCGTGACAATTCCACGACAGTTGGCGCCCACCGTGGGGCCTGCGCACGATGGTGTTGAGTTCTTGGAGGGATCTCTCCTAAGGATCGAAGAGCTCACAATTTTCTGGACAAAGAAGAGACAGTTTGAAGAATCCGCATCAGTTTCAAGTTCGTCAGACTAAATTGAAGATATGTGGGGTTTAAAGGTTAAAGAAAATTTAGGGCTGCGTCGTGAGCCGCCGCCTCTGCAAGCCGAATCCTGAGGTCTGCAATCCGCCAAAAAGAAGATTACACGTGGAACGATTTGCAAGATGCCCCGGCGATTCGTCGAATCCGAAGACAAATTGGTATTTGGAGCAGCGGCCACCGTGCAAGCCAAAGACAACATCTACTTTAAACAAGACCAGGAACATAGACAGTTATGATTGGAAAGTCAAAGACCACAATACAGATTCGCCGACGCCGACCTATAGCTTATCTGTCCGAGTTCATAGTCTAGAAAATTTAAAGATAAAAAAAAGGTTGTGCCGACTGCACTGTCGTTGCTGCAAGTTGAGGATGTGTCTTCGATCCATCAATGCAAGGATCAAGTCGCCGAAACCATGGTCTCCTGTTGTAGCACGTTTTCACTAAGCACGTCGAATCCCGAGGTGTCTTGTCGCTACTGCTGGTGCTATTTTTGAGTCGTATCCATCAACCATATGGACTACTACTACCACAAAAGATCGACAGGGTCTGTACTACTCAGGTGGGTTGAGCGCTGGTTTTAGCTTTTTGGAATTGTTGTCTCCAGCAGGCACACAACTAATTATGCTTCACGGGAGATAAAATCCAGTCACTCTGGATAGTACTAGTGTTTGGAGATACTACAGCAGGTGGCCCAATGCACACATCAAAAAACTACTTGCAGACGAATCCTGGTTCGAGACCGACGAGACTCACAGCTGTACCTCGAGCCGCCCGTGCCCCTCGCGCACATTCTGAGCCGCCATGGCTCCCCTTGCCGCAACATCTTCCTGAGCCGCCGTCATCTGAAGACCACTGCTGGTTCTCGTCCCTCTGCTTCAGCCTAAAAACGCGAAAACCATAACCCACCGGCGCCCCTGTTGAGCCACCACTACTCTGCCTCTATCATAAATCTGGAATCTCAGAGCTGTACTACTGCTGAATCGCCACCTTGGTCAAGCTGCCTTGCCATGCGCTGATTCCGCCTTGGTCAAACCGCCGGTCGTCTCACCTCTATGAAGTCTGCCTCAAGCCGGGGCCCTCATTCGAGACACCCGTCGATTCCCACGCGCTCGACGTCTCTGGATCACCGGACGACTCGCGCGTCCTCTATTGCAGCGACTTGGAGCTGTAGAACGGGTGGTTATGGAGTATGGAAAAACAGCAGTTTGCTGGATTAAGAATAAACAAAAGTTTGGAATATTTCAACTAGGGCACAAGTCCCATCGTTCATAACTCCTGCAACCATTCCATCATCAGTCTGCGATAGTCAAATAAAAATATCAGGTGCTATTCTTCTAAGCTTTTACTTGGTATAATTAAGTATCATCCAAAGCTTTTTCACGGTATGCTATTGTGTACATAGGTCAATTAACTCATGGCCAAAGTGTGACCCGGTCCTCACGTGCTGTCATTGGAGGTCGCGTCTACATCAGCGCTATGTCAGTTTGCTCAGCGGATGTGTGCAAACCACTGCCCTTGTGGTCCGGTCTATATCAACATGACGCGACTGACTCTTTTGACCGCGCGGTTTACCGCGCCGACTCTCTCGCGCCGGCTTACAACGCCATGGCACGCTCATCTGTTTACTCCCGCGGCCGACTCGGCCGTGGTTGATTTCAGCTTCACCATGGTGATCATCAACTCCGCGGTGATAATTACTGACCTGACGCATCAGGTGAAATCCATCCAAGTTTATATTATTAAACATATTGTTTTCATCAAAGAACAATTACTTTGGTCTGTATATTTTTATGTGTAGCAAAGATGGTGCCATGTTGTGCCTATGAAGTGTACGTCGGCACCATCACGCACCGGCATCTGCGCCCGCTTACTGATGGAACAGGTGTGCGCAAGTCGCCGCCCGTGCAGCTTAATCTACATCAACCCGCCGGAGCCGCGTTGAGCCGCCCTTGCCGCTTTGAGCCGTCGGGGTTATATTAAGTCGCCGGTCTGCCTGAGCCACCGGAACTATATTGAGTCGTTGGTCTGCCTGAGCCACCTTGTAGCGATAAACAGATCATCCGTCATCCGTACAAATCAGGTGATATTCATCCAAGTTTGTCTTATTAGCACATGTTTTTGTCAAAGAACAGTTTATCTTTGCCTTGGTCTGCAATATTGTTTATGCAGGGCAATTATTTATGACAAAAAGTGATATTATACCGCGGAGATGGAGCCACGCCAACATCTTTTGGCACAGGTGGTCCTCGTTACTCGACGGACTCCCGCACTAGCTTACAACCCCGTGGCCGTCTCCCGCGACCACGCTGGCTTACAACAAGGAGGACAACTTGCCCGTCCGCACTGGCTTACAACGCCACGGCGAGTTTATCTGTCTGTGCCACCTCAGATGTTGCGGTCTTCTTTACCGTCCGTCTCTCGTCGCCGGGTCTACATCAACACATCGGGTCGTACCTGTCTGCATGAGTTTTTTATTGAGTATGAGCAAGTCATTGCTTGGGAAGCCCGGTTTTCTTCCAACAAATTGGAGGAAAATTATCATGTATTATCAGCCGCCGTCTGCACTGGATGGCTCAATGGGCAGGCGCACAAGTCGCCGCCACTGCGGTTTGGTTAACTTCAAACAACCAGTTGGAAGGAACCATTGGCGAAAGGTTGAAAGCAGTTCATACGGGATCATTTATAACCCGCCACATTCACCTCAACCTTCTGTGGATTCACATCGCGTTATCAATGCCAATGATATACACTTTCTGCTATGGTCAAATATGGAGAATCTCAAGCTAACTCTTCGAGTCATCTTAAGACTCGGGGGCTACAATGGTATGGCTCGGCAAAATTAGCCAGTTTCAATGAATTCAAGAACTCCAGGTCATTGAAGGGAAGATAACCCGGCCCTGGAGGCTACTGCTTTATTGGCAAATATTTAAAGGCCGTCAGAAAAATTTCCGGTTTAAAATGAAGATTCCTGTTTAAAATACAGCTCAAGAGACATCTTTCTCCTCCAAAGCTTTGAAGCTCTCAAACAGGTTCAACATATGGATCAAGGTAAATTTGTCCCTTACAAGCTTTGAGGATCTCAATATCCGATTTAAGAATTTCCGGTTCAAAAGAATTAATCTCTCGCAAGTTCGAGATCTCGAACAAATTAATGGTTACCAAGGGGAACTTGCTGCCATGATGCACGGTTCAAAACATGGGTATCCTTCCTTACAGCTTATTGTATTATGGTCACTTGGGGGCTTCCTGCTCATCGGGCATAGCTATCAGTACCCTCTTGATCGGCTCAATGCCAAAATTTATATGGTCACTTGGGGGCTTCCTGTTCAAACATAGGTCGTATTCGAACCAAAGAGAACATAGCTGTCGATATCCTTTTGATTAGCAAACTGCTGAACCTACTTGGGGCCTTCTTGATCGTATCCGAATCATAGCTCAACCCCTTTGGGAATCGACGTGGATCGTATTCGAATCAGCGTCGTTAAACAACTTTTAAGGTCATTTGGGGGCTTCCTGTTCAAACATAGGTCGTATTCGAACCAAAGAGAACATAGCTGTCGATACCCACTTTGATCGGCAACGCCAACGCCATTGGGGGCTATATGATCGTATTCGAATCTTAGCTTAGCCCCTTTGGAACGGTTTACTGATCGTATTCGAATCAGAAGCCTAAATTTTTTTATCTGTTTTTTATACAATCGCAAGTATTTGAGTTGTCACAAATATCATATGTGCCGGCTCTTACAGAGTCAACTTCACTGTTCGGGTCACATAAACCGGCTGTATCATTCAAAGGATCATAGGGATCTTGTAATCTACTTGTGTGCAGGATAAGACTACATTTGGGTGGTTACCTGCCCTGACTCTTGACGTTAAGTCGCCAGGGCATATGTTGTTTAAACTCTGTGCAGGATCTGCAGAATTATGACTTATATAAATGCTTCAGTCCAAGCTCATGATTGAAATTGGTGTCTCAAAAGGATTATCTGTTGGAAATATGCCCTAGAGGCAATAATAAATTAGTTATTATTATATTTCCTTGTTCATGATAATCGTTTATTATCCATGCTATAATTGTATTGATAGGAAACTCATATACATGTGTGGATACATAGACAACACCATGTCCCTAGTAAGCCTCTAGTTGACTAGCTCGTTGATCAATAGATGGTTACGGTTTCCGACCATGGACATTGGATGTCATTAGTAGCAGGATCACATCATTAGTAGAATGATGTGATGGACAAGACCCAATACTAAGCCTAGCACAAAGATCGTAGTTCGTATGCTAAAGCTTTTCTAATGTCAAGTATCTTTTCCTTAGACCATGAGATTGTGCAACTCCGGATACCGTAGGAATGCTTTGGGTGTACCAAAGCGTCACAACGAATCGGGTGACTATAAAGGTGCACTACAGGTATCTCCGAAAGTGTCTGTTGGGTTGGCACGAATCGAGACTGGGATTTGTCACTCCGTGTGACGGAGAGGTATCTCTGGGGCCCACTCGGTAGGACATCATCATAATGTGCACAATGTGACCAAGGGGTTGATCACGGGATGATGTGTTACGGAACGAGTAAAGAGACTTGCCAGGTAACGAGATTGAACAAGGTATCGGTATACCGACGATCGAATCTCAGAGCAAGTACAATACCGCTAGACAAAGGGAATTGTGTACGGGATCGATTGAGTCCTTGACATCATGGTTCATCCGATGAGATCATCGTGGAATATGTGGGAGCCAACATGGGTATCCAGATCCCGCTGTTGGTTATTGACCGGAGAACGTCTCGGTCATGTTCGCATGGTTCCCGAACCCGTAGGGTCTACACTTAAGGTTCGATGGCGCTAGGGTTATAAAGGAAGTTTGTATGTGGTTACCGAATGTTGTTCGGAGTCCGGATGAGATCACAGACGTCACGAGGAGTTCTGGAATGGTCCGGAGGTAAAGATTTATATATGGAAAGTTGTTGTTGGGTTAGGAAAAAGTTCGGGTTTTTTCAGATTGTACCGGAAGCTTCTGAAGGTTCGGAGGATTCGGAGGGGTCCGGAGGTCCGTAAATAGTTCCACCACATCCAATACAGTAGCATGGGCTGTAGGGGCGCCCTAGCCTTAATGGGCCAGGGCACCAGCCCCCAAGGCCCATGCGCATGGGAAGGGAAAACCCTAAGGGGAGGGCCTCCACTTGACTTGGGAGGCACTCCTCCCCCTGGCCGCCCCTAGATGGGATCTAGGGCTGGCCGCACCCCTGGGGTGGGAAACCTGAAGGGGCGCAGCCCCTTTCCCCTATATATACTTGAGGTTTTGGGCTGCCCAACACACATGAGAACTTCTCCTCTTGGTGCAGCCTGCCTCTCCTCCTCCTCCTCTCCCTTGGTGCTTGGCGAAGCCTGCTGGGATGCCACTCCTCCACCACCACCATGCCGTTGTGCTGCTGCTGGATGGAGTCTTCCTCAACCTCTCCTCTCTCCTTGCTGGATCAAGGCGTGGGAGGCGTCACCGGCTGTATGTGTGTTGAACGCGGAGGTGCCGTCCGTTCGGCACTAGGATCTCCGGTGATTTGGATCACGACGAGTACGACTCCATCAACCCCGTTCTCTTGAACGCTTCCGCTTAGTGATCTACAAGGGTATGTACATGCACTCTCCTTCCCCTCGTTGCTGGTTTCTCCATAGATAGATCTTGGTGACACGTAGGAAAATTTTGAATTTCTGCTACGTTCCCCAACATTATCAATTATTGATTTTCTCAAGGGCTATAGGCCACCGGGTTACAAAAATTCCGGCTTACAATGAATACACATTAAGTCGTCATCGGCCAAGAGCCGCCAGGTATTTAAACTCCGGATTTACTTGTCAACCGATAAGGTATTCAAATCTTTAATAGCCAAAACTGGCTGGATTTTCATGATGATATTGAATGATTGAGGTTTTCATACTGGATTATATTATTCAAATCTTGAATAGCCAACATGGCTGGATTTCTATTGTAATTATCAATAACCAGTGATTGAGGTTTTCAAATATGCAAGTCTCATGTCACTGCAAGCATGCACCATGACACTTGGGGGCTAATGAAAAGTCATTTTTGCTCACCTCATTGAAGACCCGACTCATCACATCGTAATGAGCCGGCCCTTGGGGGCTACCAATTGCTCCTGTCAAAAATTCAAGGTACACAAGCCTTAGTCCATTACATTGAAGGATCCATTGCTCAGTTGGTAAAGCACAAAGTTCTTAACCTTGTGGACGTGGGTTCAAGCCCCATGGTGGAGATTACATCATATGATGTTATTATCAATGAATTATATACAAAGTCCCAGCTCATTATTACATAATGACCCGACACTTGGGGGCTAATGCATATTGCTCTTTGCTGAAGACAATTCTAGGATGACCCGGCTACACTACTATGACTATAGCCGACTCATGGGGGCTACACAACTAGATTTTATTTAAAGCCATGGTGATAAGTCCCGGCTTATTCATGCTGATTAAACCGGCCCTTGGGGGCTACAGGTAATATGGATATAAGGGAGAAATATCTTCAAAATTTCAGTTTTGAGTAAATCAGATTGACCCGGTGTCTGCAAAAATCATAAACCGGCGTCGGCGACAATTATGACTCGGCATCATCTATTTATAACCCGGCAATTTTGGTAATCATAAATCGGCAAGTTTTATATCTTCAAGCCGGTTGAATATAAGTTGAATATTAGAAGACCAATATTTTTTTCAAGTCAGAGCATTGAAAGCCGACTCAAGTGGATCATCTCTTACAATATTTCTCAACAAAAGACTAATGTCAGCAAATTGACTCTGAAGCTGGCCTGTTGACCCGGATTTTTTCAAAGGAAGTATCTGGATTTTTTGCATTGGCAAAATTTGAATATATCTACTAAAAGAGATTTGCTATTAGTTCATGGGCATGTATCAAGAAGGAAATGACAAGGATTTAAAGATGACCAGGTGTCGTCTTACAAATATCTAACCCGGAGCACAACCTATCAAATTGTTCTTGAGTTATTTTGCAGGGTTAGTTTAACATGGATAAATCCAGATTAAACTGGGGGCTAATGTCGGGGATATACCCCGCGGTATGACCCGGCCGGATATATGACCCGGCCGGACTTGATGTTTCATTGGTAACCGCCAGAGGATTGGCGACTCACGTGTCCGGCGGCTCACTTGTGTGACGACTCACGAGCTTGAAGACTCATGGGTGACTTGGCGGGTGCTTCAGACGGACGACAAGGCCCAAGGCCCAGTATGCCGGTCCATATAAAGGTGGGCCGGCTTAAGAGGAAAGGGATGACGAATATTTCCTTTACGAGGAAGCAAGACCCGGACTTGTATTCAACTTGTAAGAAAAGATAGACTAGTCCTAGTCCTATTAGGACTCCACATGTAACCCGCCCCTCTAACTTATATAAGGAGGGGCAGGGCACCACAAAAGGGGAGAGGAACAAGAAACAATATCTAGGGCTAGACACAAGGAGGAGAGCCGGCTGACGGCGACTCCCTCATGATCATAATGAGACCTAGCCACAAACAGCATGTAGGGTTATTACTGGATGATGTTTCCCGGGGCCCGAAGCTGTCTAAATCCTCGTCTTGTGTGTCGCGTCTCTCGATTCCACTCAACCCCTTCAAGCTACCACACAGATGCGTTGGCCTCGCGACTAAGTCCTTACATTAGGGCATCTACCGTGACAATTCCACGACAGTATGTGAGTTCTTTATGACTAATGTTGAGTCCATGGATTATACGCACTCTCACCCTTCCCGCCATTGCTAACCTCTCTAGTGCCATGCAACTTCCGCTGGTGCATTAAACCCACCATTCACCCTTCCTCAAAACAACCACCATACCTACCTATTATGACCTTTCCATAGCCATTTAGAGATATATTGCCATGCAACTTCCACCATTCCGTCATTATGAGTTTTTACCTTGAGTTGTAAGTAAATAAAAGTGTAATGATCATCATTATTAGAGAATTGTCCCATGTGAGGAAAGGATGATGGAAGCTATGATTCCCTCACAAGTTGGGATGATTCTCCGGACTTCATAAAAAATAAAAGAGGTCAAAGAAGCCCAAATAAAATAAAAGATGCCAAAGAAGCCCAAACAAAAAAAGGAGAGAAAAGAAGAAAAATGAGAGAAAAGAGAGATGGGGAAATGTTACTATCCTTTTTCCACACTTGTGCTTTGAAATAGCACCATGTTCTTCACGGTAGAGAGGCTCCTATATTGTCACTTTCATATACTAGTGGGAATTTTTCATTATAGAACTTGGCTTGTATATTCCGATGATGGGCTTCCTCAAATTGCCCTAGGTCTTCAAGAGCAAGCAAGTCGGATGCACCCATGATGTCGCTTGAAGCTATGCCGGTATTTCCCCAAAGAGGAAGGGATGATGCATCACAACGGTGGTAGGTATTCCCCTCAGATATGAAAGCAAGGCTATCGAACCAGTAGGAGAACCAAGCAACACAACATAAACAGCCCCTGCACACAAAGAACAACACCTCGCAACCCGACGTGTTAAAGGGGTTGTCAATCCCTTTCGGGGTACGACGCCTCAAGATAGGCAAAGGACATGAGGTCAATTTGTAGATGGGATAAATAGATCACGGAACAAATAAATTGCAGCAAGGTATTTTTGTATTTTTTGTTTTAATATATCTGAAGATAAACGCAAGGAGAAAGTAGATTGCAAGGCAAATATATGAGAAAGAAGACCCGAGGCCGTAGGTTTCACTAGTGGCTTCTCTCGAGAAAAATAGCAAACGGTGGGTGAACAAACTACTGTTGGGCAATTGATAGAACTTCAAATAATCATGACGATATCGAGGCAATGATCATTACATAGGCATCACGTCCAAGATTAGTAGACCGACTCCTGCCTGCATCTACTACTATTACTCCACACATCGACCGCTATCCAGCATGCATCTAGTGTATTAAGTTCATGGAAAAACGGAGTAATGCAATAAGAACGATGACATGATGTAGACAAGATCCGTTTATCTATTGTGGCATATGGATCCCATGTTTTTATCCTTAGAAGCAACGATACATACGTGCCAGTTCCCTTTCTGTCACTGGGATCAAGCACCGTAAGATCGAACCCACTACCAGGCACTGATGTCTACTACACAACCTTCTTCTTGTAGACGTTGTTGGGCCTCCAAGTGCAGAGGTTTGTTGGACAGTAGAAAATTTCCCTCAAGTGGATGACCTAAGGTTTATCAATCCGTGGGAGGCGTAGGATGAAGATGGTCTCTCTCAAACAACCCTGCAATCAAATAACAAAGTGTCTCTTGTGTCCCCAACACACCTAATACAATGGCAAATTGCATAGGTGCACTAGTTCAGCGAAGAGATGGTGATACAAGTGCAATATGGATGGTAGATATAGGTTTTTGTAATATGAAAATATAAAAACGGGAAGGTAACTAATGATAAAAGTGAGCACAAATGGTATTGCAATGCTAGGAAACAAGGCCTGGGGTTCATACTTTCACTAGTGCAAGTTCTCTCAATAATAATAACATAACTGGATCATATAACTATCCCTCAACATGCAACAAAGAGAGTCACTTCAAAGCCACTAATAGCGGAGAACAAACGAAGAGATTATGGTAGGGTACGAAGCCACCTCAAAGTTATCATTTCTGTTCTATCTATTCAAGAGTCCGTAGTAAAATAACATGAAGCTATTCTTTCCGTTCAATCTATCATAGAGTTCATACTAGAATAACACCTTAAGACACAAATCAACCAAAACCCTAATGTCACCTAGATACTCCATTGTCACCTCAAGTATCCGTGGGCATGATTATACGATATGCATCACACAATCTCAGATTCATCTATTCAACCAACACAAAGTACTTCAAAGAGTGCCCCAAAGTTTCTACCGGAGAGTCAAGACGAAAATGTGTGCCAACCCCTATGCATAAGTTCATTGAACCTGCAAGTTGATCACCAAAACATACATCAAGTAGATCACGTGAATATCCCATTGTCACCGCGGATAAGCACGACAAGGCATACATCAAGTGTTCTCAAATAGATCAAGTTGAAATAGGAAAGAAATCAACAATTTGGGTTGGGCCTCCGGTTAGTAGGTTAGTCCCAAAAAATAATATAAAAGTGCTTAGTAAAGCCCATTAACATCCAAAGTAGATAATATAATAGCATGAATGCTTCATAAATTATAGATACGTTGGAGATGTATCAGGCACCTCTTCCCATTGGAAGATAAATAGATCAAGTTGGCCAAACAAAACCCAAATATCGGAGAAGAAATATGAGGCTATAAGAGATCACACATATAAGAGATCAAAGAACTCAAATAACTTTTATGGATATAAAAAGATATAACTGATCATAAACTCGAAGTTCATCATATCCCAACAAACACACCGCAAAAAGGACTTACATCATATGGATCTCCAAGGGATCATTTTATTGATAATCAAGAGAGAGGGAGAGGAAGCCATCTAGCTACTAACTAAGGACCCGAAGGTCTACAAAGAACTACTCATGCATCATGAGAGAGGCACCCATGGAAGTGGTGAACCCCTCCGTCATGGTGTCCAGATTGGATCTCGTGGTTCTGGACTCTACGGCGGCTGGATGAAAATTCCATCGACTCCTCTAGGGTTTCTGGAATATTGTGGTATTTATAGAGCAAACAGTCGGTCCAGGGGGCACCCGAGGTGGGCACAGCCCACCTGGGCGCGCCTGGGCCTCCTGGCACGCCCTGGTGGGTTCTCCCCTCCTCAGGACTCCCCCCAGGTGCAACCAGGGCCAGTTGTGTTCCTTCTAGCCCATAAAAATCATCGTAAATTGGCGTGGTATTGATAACCCACAAGTGTAGGGGATCGCAACAGCTTTCGAGGGTAGAGTATTCAACCCAAATTTATTGATTCGACACAAGGGGAGCCAAAGAATATTCTTAAGTATTAGCAATTGAGTTGTCAATTCAAGCACACCTGGATAACTTAGTATCTGCAGCAAAGTATTTAGTAGCAAAGTAGTATGATAGTAATGGTAACAGTGGCAAAAGTAAAGATAGCAGTTTTGTAGTAATTGTAACAGTAGCAACGGAAAAGTAAATAAGCGAAGCAAAATATGTGAAAAGCTCGTGTAATAGCTATAACATAGGGTGACACAAAACTAGCTCCAGTTCATGAATGTAATGTAGGCATGTATTCTGAATATAGTCATACGTGCTTATGGAAAAGAACTTGCATGACATCTTTTGTCCTACCCTCCCGTGGCAGCGGGGTCCTAGTGGAAACTAAGGGATATTAAGGCCTCCTTTTAATAGAGAACTGGAACAAAGCATTAGCACATAGTGAATACATGAACTCCTCAAACTATGGTCATCACCGAGAAGTATCCCGATTATTGTCACTTCGGGGTTGTCGGATCATAACACATAATAGGTGACTATAGACTTGCAAGATAGGATCAAGAACTCACATATATTCATGAAAACATAATAGGTTCATATCTGAAATCATGGCACTCGGCCCCTAGTGACAAGCATTAAGCATAGAAAAGTCATAGCAACATCAATCTCAAAACATAGTGGATACTAGGGATCAAACCCTAACAAAACTAACTTGATTACATGGTAAATCTCATCCAACCCATCACCGTCCAGCAAGCCTACGATGGAATTACTCACGCATGGCGGTGAGAATCTTGAAATTGGTGACGGAGGATGGTTGATGATGACGATGGCGATGAATCCCCCTCTCCGGAGCCCCAAACGGACTCCAGATCAGCCCTCTCGAGAGAGAGATTAGGGCTTGGCGGCGGCTACGTATCGTAAAACGCAATGAAACTTTCTCTCTGATTGTTTTCTCCGCGAAACGGAATATATGGAGTTCGAGTTAAGGTCGGTGGAGCATCAGGGGGCCCACGAGATAGGGGGCGCGCCTAGGGGGAGGGCGCGCCCCCACCCTCGTGGACAGGGTGTGGGCCCCTGGCCTTGATCCTTTTGCCAGTATTTTTATATTTTCCAAAAGTTATCTCCGCGGATTTTCAGGTCATTCCGAGAAATTTTGTTTTCTGCACAATAAACAACACCATGGCAGTTCTGCTGAAAAAAGCGTCAGTCCGGGTTAGTTTCATTCAAATCATGCAAGTTAGAGTCCAAAACAAGGGCAAAAGTGTTTGGAAAAGTAGATACGTTGGAGACGTATCAGGTATTTGGAACCCTTCTGATATTGATTTCCTGTGATGTAAAAAACATGCAGAAAACACCAACTGGCACTTGGCACTATGTCAATAGGTTAGTACCAAAAAATGATATAAAATTACTATATACTGATTATAAAACATCCAAGATTTATAATAAAACAACACAGAATAGTAAAAAATTATAGATACGTTGGAGACATATCAACCCACTTAGTTTCTTTTTTAACTTTCATACACTTATAGCTCTAGTGCATCTTTTGCATGGCAATCCCTACTCACTTGCATCCGTATCAATTGATGGGCATATCCATAGTCCATTAATTCGCCCAGTTGATGTGAGACTTTCTCCTTCCTTTTGTCTACTCCACAACGACCATATTCTATTCCACCTTTAGTGCTATATCCACGGCTCATGCTCATGTATTGTGTGAAAGTTGAAAAAGTTTGAGAACACTAAAGTATGAAACAATTTCTGGATAATACCGGGGTTGTGCATGATAAAATACTTTGTGTCATGAAGATGGAGCATGGCCAGACTATATGATTTTGTAAGGATAACTTTCTTTTGCCATGTTATTTTGAGAAGACATGATTGCTTTATTAGTATGCTTGAAGTATTATTGTTTTATGTCAATATTAAAATTTTGTTTTGAATCCTATAGATCTGAATATTCATGCCACAATAAAGAAGATTACTTGGATAAATATGTTAGGTAGCATTCCACATCAAAAATTCCATTTTTATCATTTACCTACTCAAGGACGACCAGGAATTAAGCTTGGGGATGCTTGTTATGTCTCCAACGTATCTATAATTTTTGATTGTTCCATGCTATTATATTATCTGTTTTGGATGTTTTATATGCATTTTTATGCTATTTTATATTAATTTTGGGACTAACCTATTAACCTAGAGCCCAGTGCGAGTTTTGATTTTTTTTCCTTGTTTTTGAGTTCTACAGAAAAGGAATATCAAACGGTGTCCAAACGGAATAAAAATTCCGCGATGATTTTTCTTGGACCAGAAGACACCCACTCAACTTAGAGAGAGGGCCAGAAGATCCCCGAGGAGGCCACAAGCCTCAGGGTCGCGCCCTAGGAGGGCGCCCTGAGGGCTTGTGGGACCCTCGAGAGTCCTCCAACCCTAATCTTTGCACTATAAATTCCAAAATATTCCCCCAACATCAGAAGCATCCACGAAAATACTTTTCTACTGCCGCAAGCCTCTGTTCCCGTGAGATCCCATCTTGGGGGCTTTTTCGGCACTCTGCCGAAGGGGAATTCAATCACGGAGGGTCTCTACATCAACCTTGCTGCCCTTCTGATGAAGCGTGAGTAGTTTACCACAGACCTAAGGGTCCATAGGTAGTAGCTAGATGGCTTCTTCTCTCTCTTTGATCTTCAATACAACATTCTCCTCTATGTTCTTGGAGTTCTATCTGATGTAATATTCTTTTGTGATGTGTTTGTCGATATCCTATTAATTGTGGATTTATGATCAGATTATCTATGAATATCATTTGAGTCTTCCTGAACTCTTTTATGCATGTTTAAATATCTTTGTATTTCTCTTCGAACTATATGTTTCGTTTGGCCAACAAGATTGGTTTTTCTTGCAACAGGATAGGTGCTTAGTTTTGGGTTCAATCTTGCGGCGTCCTCACCCAGTGACATAGTAGGGGTAGCGAGGCACGTATTGTATTGTTGCCATTGATACGTCTCCAACGTATCTATAATTTTTGATTGTTCCATGTTGTTATATGATCATTCTTGGATGTTTTCCAATCATTTTATAGCAAATTTATATCATTTTTTGGGACTAACCTATTGACATAGTGCCCAATGCCAGTTGCTGTTTTTTGCTTGTTTTTTACTATGAAAAAAATCAATACCAAAGGAGTAAAAACGTAGTGAAACTTTTTGGAGAATTTTTCTGGACCAGAAGACACAATATGGGCCAAAGAAGTACTCAAGGGGTGCTTCGAGGGGTGCCCAGGTGGGTTGTGCCCACCTTGGAGCCCCCCTCTAGCACTTCTTTGGCCCAACATGTGCCTTCTGGTCCAGAAAAATTCTCCAAAAACTTTTGTTGCATTTGGACTCCGTTTGGTATTGATTTTCTCCGAAGTAAAAAAAAAGCAAAAAAATAACAACTGGCAGGTTAGTCCCAAAAACTGATATAAAGTTGCTATAAAATGATTGTAAAACATCCAAGAATGATGATATAACAGCATGGAACAAGCAAAAATTATAGATACATTGGAGACGTATCAGCATACCCAAGCTTAATTCCTACTCATCCTCATGTATGTAAATGATAGAAATAAATTTTTTGATGTGGAATGCTACCTAACATGTTCATCACATATTCTTTTCTTTGTAGCATAGACATATGGACTATTATATGATTGAAAGCAATAGTCTAGTTTTCACATGAAGATTTCAATACTCAAGCATATCAACAAGCAACCATGTCTTTCAAAATATCAACACAAAAGCAAGTTATCCCTAGCCCATTATGCTCAATCATTGATCCATTCATGAAATACCATATTAGCTACACCTAATGCTCAAGTACGATCATAGTGCCCCTTAGTTGGTGCTTTATAAGATAAGATGGAGACTCAAATAAAAATAAAAATTGCATAAAGTAAATAGAAGACCCTTCGTAGAGGGAAGTAGGAATTTATAGAGGTGCTAGAGCTCAAAGCAAAAAATATAGAGATAAAACATTTTGGGTGGCATGCTTTTCTTGTCAACAAAAATGATTGAGAAGTTCACAATACTTTCCATGCTAGATATATCATAGGCGGTTCCCAAATAGAAATTAAAGCTTATTCCTTTTCCCACCATACTTTCACATTCCATGGCTAACCGTATCCACGGGTGCCGTCCATAGCAACACTTTCCAAGGAATTTATTATTTATCAACATAAATTAAATTCATTTTTCATTTCGGGACTGGGCATCCCTATTACCTTTGTCGTACTCCCGTGAAATGACAAGTGAATAAACACTCAACTTGAGAATAACACATCTATCATGGAAAGATATCGACCACCCCTACCGTTTCATGAGTGGTACGAGCACACAAAAGGGAAATTATTTTGAAAATTGTAGATGGCACATAAAAATTTGCTTAGAATGTCAAGAGAATACCGCATATAGGTAGGTATAGTGGACTCATATGGCAAAAATGGTTTTAAGGATTTTGGATGCACAAGTAGTATTCCCACTTAGTGCAAGGGAAGGCTAGCAAATAGATTGAGAAGCATCCAACCAAGAAACGAAAAATCACATAAGCAAGCATTAAGCATAACTAACACCGAATAATGCACCACAAGTAGCATGTAATTTCATTGCATAACTATTGACTTTCGTGCTTGCATAGGGAATCACAAACCTTAACACCAATATTCTTACAAAAGCATAATTACTCACCAACATGACTCACATATCACTATCATCATATCGTAAAACTATTACAACGAAGGAAGTTTATTTTGTCAAATGATCTTCATGAAAGTTTTTATTACTCCTCCATTTCTTTTTAGTTCGCATATAAGTTTTGGTCAAAGTCAAACTTCATAAACTTTGACTAACTTTATAGGAAAAAATATCAACATTCATAATATGAAATTAATTTTACTATATGCATCATGATATTAATTTTCATAGCATATAGGTTTAGTATTGTAGATGTTGATATCTTTTGATATATATTTGGTCAAACTTTGCATCTTTTGACTTTGGCCAAATCTTATATGCAGACTAAAAAGAAAGGGAGGAGTATATCCCTCTTGAATATCTATCACTTTGGGACTAGTTTAATATGTTGCTTTTGATAGCTCAAATAAATTTAAGTGAAGAACATGAGCATACAAATTTCTTCACTCAAAATAATTTAAGTGAAGCATGAGAGCATTTCTTCAAAATTTTACTAACTCTCAAAAAAATCTAAGTGAAGCATGAGAGTATTTCTTCATAAAAATTAAAGCAAACCATGCTCAAAAGATATAAGTGAAGCACTAGAGCAATTCCAACAAAACATAGCATAATTTTGGCTCTCTCAAATAGGTGTGTCCAGCACGGATATATGACACCAACTAAAAAGCAAAACAAGCATAAACTCATATAATACAAGATGCTCCAAGCAAAACTCATGATATGTGATGAAAAAAATATAGCTCCAAGTAAAATACCGATGGTTGTTAGAAGAAAGAGGGGATGCCACTCGGGGGCATCTCCAAGCTTAGTTGCTAGTTTCTCTTTGGATAATAACTTGGGATGCCATGGGGCATCCCCAAGCTTAGGCTCTTCTTACTCCGTATTACTTCATCCATCGTGATCTCACCTAAAACTTGAAAACTTCAGTCACACAAAACTCAACAAACCTTCGTGAGATCCATTAGTGTAACAAAGCAAATCACCACTCTAAGTATTATTGCAAACCCATTAATATTTTATTTTTGCATTATATCTACTGTATTCCAACTTTACTATGGTTCGTACCCCCCCCCCCATGATAAAGTCCATAGATTCATCAAAATAAGCACATAACGCAGAGAAAATAGAATCTGTCAAAAAATAGAACAATCTGTAGCAATCTGAAAACTTCGAATACTTATGTAACTCCAAAAATTCTGAAAAATTAGGACAGCATGGGCAATTTGTATATCAATCTTGTGTAAAAACTTCAGCAATTTATCACGCTCTGGTGGTTTTTAGGATTTTCTGTACTGGGCACAAAAGTTTATGTTTTCCAACAAAATCAAATCAACTATAACCCAAATCATCCCAAAGGCTTTGCTTGGCACAAACACTAAACTAAAACACAAGAACACATCTAACATATGCGTAATTGTGCAAACACTCAAGAACAGAAAGAAAAAATCAAAAATAAATTTTATTCATTGGGTTGCCTCCCAACAAGCGCTATCGTTTTGTGCCCTTAACTAGGCATAATGCATAGATCTAAGTACTGTCATCTTTCTCCTTATTTTCCTTAGATGTGTTTTTGTCAGGAGGTTTTGCAAAAGTAACTTGAAACACACTATCCATAGAAACTTTAGCATTATCAAGTTGACTATCAACATACCCCCTTTGATTTTCGGTAACAATCCAAGAATAGTGTTGATTAACATCATTGAAAACTTGTTGGATTATATATAAAACAGTGATTTCCTTCTTAATATTATCATAAAAGATTTGATTATCTCCAAGCAAATGTCTCAACATATAATCACTATTATAAAGGATCTCATCTATCACCGGTTTTCATGATTCATACCATAAAAATCAAAATTTTCCCTAGCTTCCCGTATTATGTAATCAAATTCTTTCATAAGAACCAGAGTAGCCAACTTTTTAGCCTTGAGATTATATATAACGGGTAGCTCATAAACCAATCTTTGCAAGGTAGGATGGGTAAGGATAAATCTATTTTCAAGTTTCGGAACTAGTGCTTAAATGTCTTCCGCATAAGATTTAGTTCTTTTAAGTATGGGAGTATCATCAAGAGTCAAATTTCCAACACAATTGAAAAATTCTTGGATATGTTCTTTTCCCATGACATTCCCTTGCCCAAAACCAAAGGTTTTAGCTTCCAGATTGCCAGAACATCCAATTTTAGGAGTTAGGCCATCATCTATTTCTGCCATACCAAAATCACTCATGGTGACAAGTTCAAGCAAAAGATAGATCTGACGAGAAAACGGAGAACAAAAAATAAGGTGAATAAAACGGCAAATTTTTGTGAAGTGGGGGAGATGAAAACGAGAGGCAAATGGAAAATAATGTAAATTGCAAGGAGATGAGATTTGTGATTAGGAACCTGATAGATGTTGATGATGTCTCCCTGGCAATGGCGCCAGAAATCCTTTCTTGATGGCTTGTGTCTGCGTCAGTATTTTCCCCGAAGAGGAAGGGATGATGCAGCACAACTATGGTAGGTATTTCCCTCAGTGATGAGACCAAGGTTATCGAACCAGTAGGAGAACTACGCAACACTATATAAACGGTACCTGCACACAAAGAACAAATACTTGCAACCCAACGCGTAAGAGGGGTTGTCAATCCCTCCCGGGTAAAAGATAGATAGGTTTATAGTAGATTGGATAAATAGATCTCGCGGGAATGCGAGATAAAATAAATAACAAAAAATTGTTGGAAGGTATTTTTGGGCTTTTGGAATAATATATCTGAAAATAAAAGAGGCAAATAATATATCAGAAAGCAAATATGATAAAGAATAGATCCGGGGGCTGTAGATTTTGCTAGTAGCTTCTCTTGAGAAAAATAGCATACGATGGGTAAACAAATTACTGTTGGGCAACTGATAGAACTTCAAATAATTATGGCGATATCCAGGCAATGATCATTATATACGCATCACATCCAAGATTAGTAGACGGACTCCTGCCTGCATCTACTACTGTTACTACACACATCGACCACTATCCAACATGCATCTAGTGTATTAAGTTCATGGAAAAACGGAGTGATGCAATAAGAACGATGACATGATGTAGACAAGATCTATTCATGTAGGAATAGACCCCATCTTGTTATCCTTAATAGCAACGATACATACGTGTCATGTCCCCTTCTATCACTAGGATTGAGCACCATAAGATCGAACCCATCACAAAGCACCTCTTCCCATGGCAACAAAAATCGATCTAGTTGGCCTTACTAAACCAAATATTCAAAGAAGAAACATGAGGCTATAAGCAATCATGAATATAAGAGATCAAAACTCAAATAACTTTCATGGATAAAATAGATCTGATCATAAACTCAAAGTTCATCGGATCCCAACAAACACACCGCAAAAAGAGTTCAATCAAATAGATCTCCAAGAAACCATTGTATTGAGAGTCAAACGAGAGAGATAAAGCCATCTAGCTACTTCCTAGGGACCCGTAGGTCTATAATGAACTACACACACATCATCGGAGAGGCACCGATGAGGATGATGAACACCTCTATGATGGTATCTAGATTGGATCTCGTGGTTCTAGAACTTGCGGCGGCTGGAATTGTTTTTCGTCAACTCGCCTAGGGTTTTTGGATTTTTGGGGTATTTATAGAGCAAAGAGGCGGTGTGGGAGGCGGCCGAGGTGGGCACAACCCACCATGGCGCGCCTGGTCCCCCAGGCGCGCCCAGGTGGGTTGTGCTCCCCTCGGAACCCCCCCTCTAGTACTTCTTTGGCCCAACAGGTGTCTTCTGGTCCAGAAAAATTCTCCAAAAAGTTTTGCTGCGTTTGAACTCTGTTTGGTATTGGTTTTCTGCGAAGTAAAAAACAAGCAAAAAGTAGCAACAGGCACTTGGCATATATCAGTAGGTTAGTCCCAAAAAATGATATAAAGTTGCTATAAAATGATTGTGAAACATCCAAGGATGATAATATAACAACATGGAACAAGCAAAATTTATAGATACTTTGGAGACGTATCAGAAATACTTATCTCTACTTTGCTGTTTCACCCTTTCCTCTTCAAGTGAAAAATCAACAAAAGCTCAAGAAGTTGCAACGAGGTCTGTAGATTACCTGTGCATTTCGAGAGCAATCATCATAATATGCATTGAAGTTATTTCCAGAGACATGAACGTAATGAGTTTTGGAGGTACGCATGTACTCCTTCTGTCTAGCATTTGACCGATATCTATTTAAGGAAGTTTCAGCTCGAGTCTGCGAATGATAATTGTTTCCTCGAAGAGAAACACTCTACATGTTCAAGTTAGCAGTGATAGATAACTTTTCAATGATGCACTTCTTCACCCAAATTTGCTTCTTGGGTGAACTAGACCTGCAGTTAGTTCCAACATACCGAGCAAATACCCTACCATTCTGTTGGTTGAAGCATTTTTAGTTTGAGTCATCAGATTCATCAGAAACAACAGAGATGGAAGTGTTATATCCAGAGAGAGTTTCAGGTTCAAGAGTTTTACTTTTGGAAAGAACCCAACTTGTTCGACGATATTGCTTGGGAGTCCAGTAGGTTCCGTTGACGTTGAGTTTTCTTTCGAAAACCAATCCTTCCTATCGAGGATTTTTATGCAGTATGGACCTCTTGAGCACATCAAAGAGGGTTTGATGTCCTTTGAGACTCTTCAGCATTCCTGTCTCATGCAAGCTCTTTAATCTTCAATTGTCATCAGAGATAGCAACAAATTCCTCGGAAGAGCGGTTAGAATTATCATTCATAGTTGTTGCAATTTTCTCGATGGAAGGATTGGATATTTTAGAAGAATAATCAGCATTGCGATGATTTATGCATTGTAAGTAAGGAGGCACAAAATTCTCAGGAACACGTGCAGATTGCTCGACGAACAGAGAAGCTTTTTCTTCGCAAGCTCGTTAATTATGAAACTCTTTCAGTGACATGAGTTCTTGATTCCTGTGAAGGAGTTCATCTGATAAACTCTCATAATAACCTATAAGTGAATCATATCTGTAGGAAAGATCATCAAAGGTTGAAGAAAAAGCATCATGCTTCTCGATCAACTTTTGATTCTTCTCCATCTCTTCGACCAGTAATCCTTCGGTTTTTCTAAGATTGTTCTTAAGTCTTTCAAGCTCATCTTTTTGGGATTTAGCAATATTAACCAGTTTAGCATAGGCAAAGTGTTCAGCAGAATACTCATTCATAGATTTTCAGTGTTTTGCTGATACTTGATCCTTAGAAGTTTTTGCCATGAGGCAGAATGCGACTAATTCATCATCACTGAAGCATCATCATCGGCGTCAGATTTGAGAGATTCCTTAGATGACTCATAAGAAATGAAAGCAATGCTTCTTCCTATCAGTTTGTGTAGCTCTTCATCTTCTAATTCTGAATCTGTTGCCTCATCTTCAGTTTCAAAGTTCAAGTCAGCACAAGCTCTATTTAGCTGCGATATTTTCTTCATGTTTGATTCGATCATTGCTCTGGCGTTCATGTCAGTGACTGGTCTCGTCGAAGAAGACGAGGATGACTCATTTTCCTTTGGGATCTTAGTATGACGATTCATTCGAGTGAATCCACTGCAGTGAATATATTTCCATATGTTGCTAGGATTTCCTTCCCAGCAAGAACAGTCAGCTAAGAGGTGACCGAATTGTTTGCACTTGAAGCATTTCATTTCTTTTGGAGGTAACTTACTTGATGCTTCGGGCTGGAAAGATTCATCATCATTTGTGAGACACATATTCTGTCGTCTGAGATCACTTAGCCTTTCTGTAAGCATTTCTAGTTCCCTTGTGAGTGTGTTGATTCTCGATATCTTCCTCTTCTTGTGAATCGCCATAGTGTGAGAGAATTTCTCCTTCATTTTCCGAAGACGATTCTTGATCAACATTCTTTAGTTCCATCTTTTCTTCATGGATAGATAACAACGTCATGACCTCTACATAATTAAGTTCTTCATAGTCTGATCTTTGCTTGATTTCAGCTATGATGGAATCGAAGGAGGCATCAAGTGCACTTAGTAGTTTGCTGACCACTTATTTGTCGGTGATATCAGCTACTCCTTGTTGATGAAGTCTTTGAACTATATTTTTCAACCGATCAGTGAGTTCCATAGCGCTTTCCTTACGAAGACTTATGAAACTAGCGAACATGGCACGAAGCATATTTCAGTGTGAGTATCTGTTCTAGCAATGAATTCTTCATTCGCATTCTTGATGGAATCCCACATTTGCTTTGCAGTGTCAAGCTCTCGGAAGCAAATGAAGATGTCTTTTGAGATACCGCCACAGATGATATCTTTCGCTTGAGCATTCAAGCCCATATTGACTTTGTCATCAGCATTGGGAGCATCAGGGTGCTAAACAGTGTATCCATTTTCCACAGTCTGCCAAAGATCTATGTCAATGGCTTGAAGTCTGATTCTCATTCTTTCTTTCCAGTAGAGATAGTCATTTCCATCAAAGATAGGAAACCTTTCAGAGTGCAAGGATCTACATGCATACGACATACTCAAAACTCCAAGGCTGTTAGACCTTTAATAAGCAGAGACAGGGAGAACCTGCTCTAATACCAATTGTTAGGACCGAGAGTATATCGACTAGAGGGGGATGAATGGGAGATTGAAAAATTCTTTCGAATGTTTTGAACTGATCCCAATTACAGTAGCAGAAATATAGTTCGGTGGAAAGTAGCTCAATCAAGAACTTTAAGAAGGCACATAAGTATCAATGTAAGATTCAATGATGGCACGAGTATAATATATCATAGACTTCACAATGACTATGACAATGCAGCAGGCTAATAGTAACAGAAACATTGAGAGAAAACAACGGATGAGGATAAGCACGAGGAAGAACTATGACTAAGTAACGAAGATCAACACAGTGACATGTATGATAGTCTAAATAAGATCAGAGCGAAAATAATATGAAAGACTAGTATCATCAAACTGTGTGAAACTATTGATACAGAGTGAGTAACGAACAACAACAGTTGGGATGACAAAGAAGAAGTGGGGCCCACGGGCACCTTCCCGACTCTGTTTTCTTGTAGTACACGTATTTCTTTAGATAAAAATTCTCTATATATACCCCCGTACAATTTTACCACCGCATCACAGAAATATCCTCTGTTCTTGTTTTGTGTTGTTTTCTAGTCAGATCTACCAAGCCAAACATCATGTCTTCCTCTTCCTCCAACAATATGGGAGAAGATGCTTGGTTTATGAAGATAGAACTCAAGAGAGAGGGAATCAAGAAGGATGATGCCAAGGAGGGGAAGGCAGACAAGGTGGTAGGAGGACAAACCATCTCACCGGAGAATGCTACAGTTGAGGGAGATATCCTTAAACCCTACCTTGATCATCTCCCCCCCTCTGAAATTGAAGATTTATGGACCTTTGAAACAGTCTGTGTTCGGAATACTTACCTCACTCGTGAAGTTATTCTTTTGGAGGAGCAAAACGCCACACTTTGGAGTATTAGTCATAAATTGATGCATCTACTCAATTTGAAGGATGATCTGAACAAGGCACCATCACCAAAGAAAGGAGACTTGAGTACACGAGTATGGGCACTCCCCTTGGCTTTTGCCAACCTTGGGGGAGGTGCCCCGGTATCGTATCACCATCACTTCCATTACCTTCACAAGTTTTTAGTTCGATCCTTAGTATTTTTGCGATCTAGTTAAATAAAAGTTTAGTTTGATATATCTTTCGTGTGTTAGTTCGTGATCTATCTATCTATGTAATCGAGTTGAGAGTTATATAATAAAGATTAGTTTGAGTTTTTGCTTCTTTACTTTTTATGTCTCAATCAAAAGAAAGGAAATAATTAAAATGATCATATGCTAATCTTATGGAAAGTAATGACATTACATAATAAAGAGTATAAATGGTAAAATTTATTGAAGATTGACAAACATAGCATTGGTCAATGGCGCAATTCATGAAAGAATTAATACGGGAAGAGAAGATTCGCATGTATATATACTATCTTGGACATATTTTATGATTCTAAACCCCCATTAAATATTTTATGCCAAATTGTTGACGTTGGACAAGGAAGACAACATAATGATTTATGTTTGTTCATATTCACATAGAAGTTATATTGTCATAGATCCTCTAACATGTGGTGCTTGCTCAAATATCTTTGCTGGCCAAGAATCCACACTAAGTAGAGATACTACTTGTGCATCCAAAACCCTTAAATCCAATTTCATGTCATGAGAGTCCACCATACCTACCTATGGATTGAATAAGATCCTACAAGTAAACCCACATTGTGCTCTAAGCCGTGGCTTCACATGACTTGTGGATTTGGCATTGCTTCTTTGGATTGCTAGGTCTCTTAATGATATCAATGTATTGCATAGATCATATCTTTTTGCCCAACTAGCTAGTGGAAAAGCTCTAGCTTGTAACTACACCGTCAATGGACATGATTATACCATGTGGTATTACCTTGCCAACATTATTTATCCTTCGTGGGCAACATTTGTTAAGACAATTCGTAAGTCGGTAGGCAGAAAACAAACTATTTTTGCCCAAGAACAAGAAGCGTGCCGAATAGACATTGAGAGGGCATTTGGTGTGTTGTAAGTTCGGTTTGCCATTGTTCGAGCTCCTGCTTGCTTCTGGGTTAATAAATTCCTCTAAAATATCATGACTACATGTATAATTCAACACAACGTGATCATCGAGGTTGAGAGGGATTCAAACTTAGAGTTTTTCTATGACAATATTAGTAGC
Source organism: Aegilops longissima (assembly GCA_021605205.1). Classification (NCBI taxonomy): domain Eukaryota; kingdom Viridiplantae; phylum Streptophyta; class Magnoliopsida; order Poales; family Poaceae; genus Aegilops; species Aegilops longissima. The sequence goes on along the minus strand of CM038678.1, from coordinate 647,490,890 downwards.
CGTGTCAAGCCTACCAGAAACCCGGAGGGACCACTGCATTTCTTGAGACCCACTAGCAGATTGAAGACCAGGACACACCAGTAGCTCCGCAATGATCTCATTGACCAATGGCAACTGTATCGGAAATATACTCCCATTTTATTAATTTAATTTACTTGTATTCACGTGTGATTTGAACATGAAAGATTGGATGAAGCGTATGCATCTGGCAGGGACACAATACGTGTTATATAGCCACAGAAGTTTACAGGGATACATGAGTTAGGTTAGATCGCATGGATTGACCCTCAAGCAAGCTATACAGCAATAAGGATAACCCTAACGACCTAACAACCCGATTACATCAACACACACAACGCAAAGATCCTACCAGAAGTATATAGAGTTTATACACTACCGTATATACGTACAATTATATCTAACACGCCCCCTCAATCACAACTTCACCAAGTTGAGATTTCTCTCGAAGTCTTCCAACTTGCGCCATGAGCCTTGGTAAAACCATCCGCAACTTGATCACCTGTGGGAATGAAATGAATGTCTAGTAATTTCTGTGCTACTCTTTCTCTAACAAAATGATAGGCCACCTCTTTGTGTTTGATCCTTGCATGAAACACTGGATTTGCTGACAAATATGTGGCACACCAATGTTATCACACCAAAGACGAGCAACTGGTGAATGAGAAACTCCAAATTCTCGTAGAAGAGTTTGAACCCAAATAATCTCTGAAGTGGCATTAGCTAGAGATTTATACTCAGCCTCTGTACTTGATCTAGAAACAGTGGCCTGCTTACGTGCACTCCAAGAAATTAAGTTAGGACCGAAGAACACATAGAAAGCTCCTGGATATCTTCTATCATCAGGACATCCTACCCAGTCAGCATCTGAAAAGGCACTAACCATATTGCAAGGTTACTTGGTAAAGTTGAGACCTGTACTCATAGTACCTCTAAGGTATCTCAAGATTCTTTTGACTGCGGTCATGTGTTGAGAAGTAGTAGAATGCAAATATTGACATACTTTGTTAACAGGAAAACAGATGTCAGGCCTTGTCAGTGTTAAGTACTGCAAGGCACCTACCATACTCCTGTACTTTGTTGCCTCTTCGGCCACCAAAACTTCTCCTTCTTCTCTTGGCAACTTTTTGGATGTAGAGAGAGAGGCATGTTTGAGACTTTGCAACTTGTCATACCTGCACGTTTCAAAATATCCAAAACATACTTCTCTTGGGTTAGAAGAATGCCATCCTTCACTTTAACTTCAATTCCCAAGAAATAGTGTAGATCACCGAGATCCTTTAAGGCAAAATCTTTTCTTAGATCCTCCACTAATGGCACAGTTGCATCTTGTGATGAGCTGGCAACAATAATATCATCAACATAGACCAACATGAAAATAGTGATCTTGCCCCTTTTGAAAAAGAGCAAGGGAGTATCTCCCTTGGAAGGCTTAAAACCAAGTGCTTGAAGTTTTTCACATAACCTAGAGTACCATGCTCTAGGTGCCTGCTTTAAGCCATATAAGGCTTTGTCAAGTTTGCAGAGATGGTTTTCCTTGCCTTTTACCTCATAGCCAGGTGGTTGTTTCATATAGACTTCTTCCTCTAGAACGCAATGGAGGAACGCATTCTGTACATCCAATTGCCTGAGGCTCCAATTGCTTGAAACTGCAACAGAAAGAACAAGTTTGATAGTAGCTTCTTTAAAGACATGCTAAAAGTATCCTCACAGTCTATACCATATCTCTGCTTAAAGCCCTTTGCTACTAGCCTTGCCTTATATCTGTCAATCTGACCACTTGCCTTTCCCTTAATTCTATACACCCACCTACAATCAATAACATTTTTATTTTTTTGGTGGAACTAAGTGTCAAGTCTTGTTTTTAAGAAGGGCATCATACTCATCATTCATAGCCTTTTTCCAATTTGTATCACTCAAGGGTTCACCGGTAGTTGTCAAACCACCAAAACAAACTTTGAGCTTATCATACCTAACCATACCGTCTGTATGAACTTGAGGCTTTAAAATACTGTGTTGTGACCTTGTTCGCCGAGTTGGCACATCAGGAGTTGTAGACGCATGTGGCACAGAAGATCCGCTGAAGAGGGGAACATCCACATGGGATCCCGTGCCAAATCTGACGTCAGCTGCAGAGGATCCTCCATCCTATAAGGCCAGATCCGTGCCAAGGTCTGCACACACGGCTCCCTTGCTTCATTGGTCCACGTGGCGACCAGTGACAGGAGGTCCGCGTCGCCCTGGTTGGTGCGGCTGCCCTTGTGCCACGTGGCTGCCTGGAGACGACTCGTGCAGGTACGCGCTGTCTGGTGAGCCGACCCATGCCACGTGTCGCTCCCTGGGTGGGGTCTACATCCCCGAAGCGATTCGCCCCTGGGTCGCCTGTGTCACCTGCACCCACTGGCGCTGCAGTCTCGGGGTCGCCGCCCGCAGCACCTGAATCAACCTCGTGTTCTGCATCATTTTTGTCTTGTTCTGGCTGCATAAAATCATACACAAAGGCTGAATTTTCTCCACGGTTAGCAACAGGATTAGTGCAAAAATTACCCTATTGATCAACTACATGTTCGCCCCCATGATCAATAGGTTCAGATTCGGGAAGTAACAAGACTTCCGACTGAAGAGGGGTGCCTGCATTGGGATTTAAAGAGGCAAAAGGAAAAACTGTTTCATCAAAAATAACATCACGGGATATATAGACGTGACCAACAGCAACATCTAGGCACTTGAATCCTTTGTGGAGATTGTTGTAGCCAAGGAATACACACCGTTTGGAACAAAATTCTATTTTATTGAATTATAAGGACGAAGATTTGGCCAGCATGCACATCTAAAGACTCGGAGAGAATTATAGTTTGGTTGTTCTTGAGACAAACGAGTTAAGGAGTTTCAAAATTGATCACTTTGCTAGGGGTGTGGTTCATCAAGTATGTAGCAGAGAGGAAAGCCTCATCCCAAAACTTCAAGGGCATAGAGGCATGTGCTAAAAGAGAAAGCCCCACATTGACAATATGTCAATGTTTTCTTTTTGCCGACCCATCTTGCTGATGAGCATGGGGACAAGAGACATTGTGGGTGATTCCTAATTGGTGAAAGAAGGAACTTAAGCGTTTGTATTCGCCACCCCAATATGTTTGCATAGTGATAATTTTCTTATTGAACAATCTTTCAACAAGAGTTTGAAATTTATGAAAGACTTTAAACACTTCAGATATGTGTTTGAGAAGATATATCCACGTGAATTTAATTTAATAATCAATGGAAGACACATAATAGATTTTCCTATTGATAGAATCACGGGCAGACCCCCATACATCGGAGAAAATTTGCTCTAAAGGAGCTTTAGATACACTGTTTAACTAGGGTAAGGAAGTTGGTGACTTTTGCCCATTTGGCATGCATCACAAACACCTTCTTTATTCAACTCACTACTAGAAAAAAGGAATATCATTCTGGCTAAGAGCATGACGCACTATGGTAGATGACAGATGCCCCAGCCGACTATGCCGCCTTTCAACAGGTAGTTTATTTGCACCAAACGCTTGCTTGCTTGAACTAAAAGGAGTTTATGATACGGGTTAGAGGCCTCGTCTACACCTGCCGCGAAGAAGGGTTTTCCTCGTTCCTTGGTCCTTGACGAGAAAGAAATTTGGGTGAACCTCAAGGAAAGTATGATTATCAGTGGACAAGCGATGAGCAGAGACAATATTTTTTGTGGCATCAGGTACATGCAAGATATTCTTTAGATGAAGATCACGAGTAGGGGTACGAACAGTAGTATGACCAATATGAATAATTTCCATACCTTCTCCATTAGCAGTGTGGACTTGCTCGTTGCCGTTGTACTTGTTGTGGACGGTCAGCTTGTCGATCTCGCTGGTGATGTGGTCGGTGGCGCCTGTATCTAGATACCAGTTGGTATCCACTCCATAGGATGAGGTAGTGGTTGATCCAGCACTCTTCTCGTTCTTGGTGTAGGAGATGCCGAAGCGACGGTAGCATTCGAGGGCAGTGTGGTTCGGCCTCTCGCAGATTTGATAGATGACCTTAGGAAGATCATCACCTCCTCAATTGTCATTCACGTGACTCCATTGCCACGGCCACCGCCTCCATTGCCACGCCCTCTGTTGCCGCGGGCCACCTCCTCCATTGCCACAATCACCATTTCCACGCCCGCCTCCACCACGGCCAAAATTACCATGGCCACGGGAGACAGCATTGGTCGAGGACTAAGAGGAGTGATTACCACCCTCAAACATAGCAAGACGTTTTTCAAAACCGATCAACTGGGAGTAAAGTTCAGCTACCTTTATTGGTTCAATCCTTGCAGCGCAGATGGAAGAGACAAACGAGATGTAGTCGTAGTCTAGTCCAGTGAGGATGTAGGAGACCATGTCATCATCGTCGAGCGGCTTGCCTGCTGAAGCCATCTCGTCGCCCATCGCTTTCATGCGCCCGATGTAGTCGACGATGGTCGTGGTGCCCCTTTTGGTGGTGGAGAAGGTGATCCACCTATTGACGATGTCGGCTTGCTTCTGGGAGAGAAACATCTCCCTGATGGCGGTCCATGCCGCTACGGCCTTTGTGCAGTGGGCGACTTGGATCATCACAGGTGGTGAGATTGAGTTGAAGATGAAACTCAGCACCTGAGAGTCTTGCGCTAGGGTGATGAGATGCGCCGAATTCGGCACATCAGTAGGCTTACCATCCTTGTCGGTAAGCTTGGGCTCCGGGAACGGGTGATCGGGGTTGAGGTGGTCGATTAGCTCCGCTCCGCGGATGGTGGCTAGGGCTTGCGCGTGCCAAATGTCGGTGTCAAAACCGGCGGATCTCGGGTAGGGGGTCCCGAACTGTGTGTCTAAAGATAATGTTAATAGTAGGCAGGGGACACGATGTTTTACCCAGGTTCGGGCCCTCTCGATGGAGGTAATACCCTACTTCCTGCTTGATTGATCTTGATGATATGAGTATTACAAGAGTTGATCTACCTCGAGATCGTAGAGGCTAAACCCTAGAAGCTAGCCTATGATTCTGATTGTTGTTGTCCTACGGACTAAACCCTCCGGTTTATATAGACACCGGAGGGGGCTAGGGTTTCACAGGGTCGGTTACAGAGAAGGATATCAACATATCCGAATTGCTAAGCTTGTCTTCCACGCAAAGGAGAGTCCCATCCAGACACGGGACGAAGTCTTCAATCTTGTATCTTCATAGTCCAACAGTCCGACCAGAGTATATAGTCCGGCTGTCCGAGAACCCCTTAATCTAGGACTCCCTCAGTAGCCCCAGAACCAGGCTTCAATGACGATGAGTCCGGCACGCAGATTGTCTTCGGCATTGCAAGGCGGGTTCCTTCTCCAAATACTCCATAGAAGATTTTGAACACGAGAATCGTGTCCGGCTCTGCAAGACAAATTCCATATACCACCATAGAGAGTACAATATTCCACAAATCTAATCTGCTGACAGCTTTCTATAGCATGACATCACACCACGGTCCGGTCATTATTCGAACCATTTTTCACAACCAGCCACTACACGCACTGCGAGGCAGTTTTATTGGCACGTCTTGTCGAAGCAGAGATCGTGTCCCCCTTATCATGGGATTCTCATCAATACATGTGTGGGTAACCCAACCGTGTTTGTTTAATATGACTCATCAATACATGTGTGGGTAACCCAACGGTCACGCGGGGGATGCTTGATATTTGTCCTCTTTATAAGGGGTGAGGGAGTCCTGGATTAGGGGGTGTCCGGATAGCCGGACTATAGCCTTTGGCCGGACTCCTGGACTTTGAAGATACAAGATTGAAGACTTCGTCCCGTTTCCGGATGGGACTTTCCTTGGCGTGGAAGGCAAGCTTGGCGATACGGATATGTAGATCTCCTACCATTGTAACCGACTCTGTGTAACCCTAACCCTATTCGGTGTCTATATAAACCGGAGGGTTTTAGTCCGTAGGACGAACAACAATAATACCATAGGCTAGCTTCTAGGGTTTAGCCTCTCTGGTCTCGTGGTAGATCTACTCTTGTACTACCATATCATCAATATTAATCAAGCAGGAGTAGGGTTTTACCTCCATCGAGATGGCCCGAACCTGGGTAAAAACATCGTGTCCCTTGTCTCCTGTTACCATCCGCCTAGACGCACAGTTCGGGACCCCCTACCCGAGATCCGCCGGTTTTGACACCGACATTGGTGCTTTCACTGAGAGTTCCTCTGTGTCGTCATCTTTAGGCCCGATGGCTCCTCCGATCATCAACAACGATGCGCTCCAGGGTGAGACTCTTCTCCCCGGACAGATCTTCATATTCAGCGGCTTTGCTGCGGCCAATTAAGGCCATCTGGAGCAGATTGAAAGCTACGCCCCTGGCCACCAGGTCAAATTTGGAAGTTTAAACTACACGGCTGACGTCCGCGGAGACTTGATCTTCGATGGATTCGAGCCACAGTCAAGCGTGCCGCACTGTCACAAGGGGCATGATCTAGCTCTGCCGCCACACAGTGTCCTGGAGGCCGCACCAGTGTCCGCTCCGACCTTCAGCTCGGAGCCGATTGCGCCGATCGAGGACGGGTGGCTGGACACCGCCTCGGGGGCTGCAATCTCTACGACGATTGAGCCGTACACTTACCCCGTCCTTTGAGAAGCTCGTAACTCCAAGGTGCCGGACTCCTCTCCGGACTCGGAGCCTTCCGCGCCCCCGCTAATTGAATCTGATTGGGCGCCAATCATGGAATTCACTGCCGCGGACATCTTTCAGCACTCGCCCTTTGGCGACATCCTGAATTCACTAAAGTCTCTCTCTTTATCAGGAGAGCCCTGGCCGGATTATGGTCAGGAAGGTTGGGATGCGGACGACGAAGAAATTCAAAGCCCACCCACCACCCACTTCGTAGCCACTGTCGATGATTTAGCCAACATGCTCGACTTCGACTCCGAAGACATCGACGGTATGGACGATGATGTAGGGGAGGAACATGAACCAGCGCCTATAAGGCACTGGAGAACCACCTCATCTCACGATGTATACATGGTGGACACACCTAAAGGAAGCGACGATGAGGAACAACGGGTCGCTACGAAGGATCATTCCCTAGAAAAGCAGTCAAAACGGCGACGTAAGCGCGGCTCAAAGTCCCGCCTCGACAAAGACAACAGCCATACAGACCCAGCCATAGAGCAGGGCGAACCGGTGGACGATGAAGATGCTATCGAGCAACCGTCCGATCAGGACAATCTGGATAAACAACCCGTCCCCCGCGAAGATAACAGTCCGGACGATCTCACGCCGGACAAGTTGCTGGAGCAGAAGAACCTCCACAAAAGGCTCGTCGCCACTGCACTTAGCCTGAAAAAGCAGAAGCAGAAGCTCAAAACAGCGGAAGATGCACTTAGAATCAGATGGAGCAAAGTACTCAACACCGCAGACAAATACGGCGACAGTCGCCGAACGAAGAGCTATCCCAAGCGAAAACTACTACCTGAATTTGATGAGGAGGCCGTAGAGCCCCCGCAATCAAAAAACAAAGAGGCCACCGGTCGGATGGGCGACCCCATGGCAAGCAGAGAGCGGCAAACGGCGCCACACACAAGCCGCACGCGATCCGCTGAGGATTCGCATCAAAAAGATGGCCCAGTTAGATCTATCTACCGGCCAAGAAAGCAAGCTCTAGTAAGCAATGCAACACATCAAGTATCCGAACATCACGGTACACCTAGATATAGGGGTGCCGCACACCCCCTATGATTCACCGATGAGGTGCTGGATCATGAATTTCCAGCGGGATTCAAGCCCGTAAACATAGAGGCATACGACAGAACAAGAGACCCTGGAGTCTGGATTGAGGATTACATCCTCCATATACACATGGCTAGAGGAGATGATCTCCACGCCATAAAATACTTAACCCTCAAGCTCAAAGGGCAAGCCCGGCATTGGCTTAAAATCCTTCCCGAAAACACCATTGGAAGTTGGGAGGAGCTCGAGGATGCCTTTCGGGCAAATTTTCAAGGGACCTATGTCCGACCTCCGGATGCCGACGATTTAAGTCACATATCTCAACAACCCGGAGAGTCATCCCGGAAATTTTGGAACAGATTCCTTACTAAAAAGAACCAAATAGTCGACTGTCAGGATGTCGAAGCCTTAGCAGCTTTCAAACACAATGTCCGAGACGAATGGCTTGCCAGACACCTCGGCCAAGAAAAGACAAGAACAATGGCCGCATTAACAAGCCTCATGACCCGCTTTTGCGTGGGATAGGATAGCTGGCTGGCAAGATGCAGCACCAGCGACCCAAGTACATCCGAAGTCAGGGATGGAAACGGGAAACCACGACGCAGCAAGGACCAGCGTCGGACCAAGGGAAACAACCCGAAGAGCACGACAGTCAACGCCGGATTCAAAAGCTCTCGGCAGAATCATAAAAAGTTGCCCCTTAAGGATAACAGGGACGAGCTATCCAACTTAAACAAAATCTTGGACAAGATATGCCAAATCCACAGTACTCCCAGGAAGCCTGCAAACTATACCCACAGAGATTGTTGGGTCCTCAAGCAGTCTGGCAAACTCAACGCCGAACACAAGGGGCTCGACACACCAAGCGAGGACGATGGCGAACCCCAAAAGCAGAGCACCGGAAAACAAAAGAATTTCACACAAGAAATCAAAACAGTGAACTCACTCCACGTGACAAAAGGGGAAAATAGAGCGGCGCCCATAGAGGTACGCGCCATACGGCCTATCCCGGAGGAGTCCCGCCACTGGTTGTTAAAACCAATCACCTTCGACCATCGGGATTACTCTAGAAGTATACGGAATGCAGGTTGGACTGCCTTGATATTAGATCCGATAATTGGCGGACTCCAATTTTCACAAGTCCTAATGGATGGCGGCAGTGATCTAAACCTGCTATATCAGGACACAATCCGCAAAATGGGGATAGACCCAACCAAATTTCGCCATAGCAACACTTCCTTTCAAGGGGTAATGCCAGGCCCATATGCCCATTGTACGGGCTCTCTACTGCTAGAAGTTGTGTTCGGCTCACCTGACAACTTCTGCCGCGAAAAATTAACCTTCCACCTCGCCCCATTTACAAGTAGCTATCAAGCACTATTGGGACGCGAAGCTTTCGCCCGCTTTAATGCAATACCGCATTATGTATCTCTTACACTTAAAATGCCCAATCCACGCGGCATCATCTCATTAAAGGGAAACATCAAGGGTTCCTCCAGTCCAGAAAATTGTGCGGATGCCTTGACAGCCCCACAATAAACTGGCTTAACCAATACAAGCACTTAGATAGGTCGTCCAGACCCCGGACACGGCTGGACGAGTCCGGCGTAAACATACAAGGGCTCATTAGATGCATACCCCCGTACAAAGGGCTTCGTGCATCCACAACAAGAGACAATAAAGCTCAATTTTGTTCATTCTTTGAATTGTACTTTGTTTATTTAATATAACGTACATTTTCGCACGATCTTTTTCAACTAAGTTCCTCTCTTTTACATATGAACACCGTGCTACACCCGTCCAGGATACGGCTGCACATGAGAGACACAAAGCGTGCAGTAGGGACCATTGCAAGGATTCTTTTCAGATTAAGACCCTACGTAAACCTTTTACACTGTCTCTTGTTGATACACATCCCCCAGTTTCTTGCTATAACCGAGGAGGAGGCTGGCGTTTTGGCATAGGCCACGCCAGAATTTCGCGCGTACCTGGACACCAGGGGCTTTTTACCAAGGGCGATTGTTCGATCCGTTTTCATAAAGACCGAATACCTTAGGGAGTGTTCGGCGTCTCGAGTTAGGCCTTACATGCATCAGCTCCGAATCATGTCTTTGGTCAAATGTTGGGTTTGCCCGGCTCCTGTGTTTTGCTGCCTTACGTTCCGCTCTATCAGCTAATGCGGCACCAGGAGAACTACTGCGATTGTGCCCCCGGTTCGGCCAGGGAAGCACCTCAGTAGAGAAAGCCGAAAACTGACTGTCATGATATAGCGTGAGACTGGTCAACCACTCGATGACCCGCTGGAATCTTTAGAATTCCTCCGCATTGACGAAGGCCGTTTCCCGGCCAGACACATACGCGCCCCGAATTCGGGTGACTGCGGTGCCCCTATGTAACGCCCTCGATGCGGCTATATCTCCCACGTGTCGAAGCACGACTTAGAGGCATAACCGCATTGAAAGCAATGTCGCAAGTGAGGTAATCTTCACACAACCCATGTAATACATAAGGGAAAAAGATACATAGTTGGCTTACAATCGCCACTTCACACAATACATGAGTAAAGCATTACATCATACAGATACAATCAAGGTCCGACTATGGAACCAAAATAAAAGAAGACTACCCCAAATGCTACAGATCCCCGATCGTCCCAACTGGCTCCACTACTGATCAACTGAAAACGAAACAACACAAAGAACAAGATCTTCATCGAGCTCCTCCTTGAGCTCGATGTCGCCACCGCACAGTTCCATCGGCACCGCAAACTGGTTTTGAAGTATCTGTGAGTCACGGGACTCAGCAATCTCACACCCGCGAGATCAAGACTATTTAAGCTTAAAGGTAGGACAGGGTAGTGAGGTGGAGCTGCAGCAAGCGACTAGCATATATGGTGGCTACAATCGCAAAAGAGAGCGAGAAGAGAAGCAAAGCACGGTCGAACAACTATGATCAAGAAGTGATCCTGAAACTACTTACGTCAAACATAACCCAGAAACCGTGTTCACTTCCGGACTCCACGAGAAGAGACCATCACAGTTACACACGCCGTTGGTGTATTTTAATTAAGATCAACCGGGTTTTCTACAACCGACATTAACAAATTCCCATCTGCCTCATAACGCGGGCACGGCTTTGAAAGATAATACCTGCGGGGTGTCCCAACTTAGCCCATTATAAGCTCTCACGGTCAACGAAGGATATTCCTTCTACGGGAAGACCCGATCGATCTCGGAATCCCGGACTACAAGACATTTCGACAGCAATAAAACAAGACCAGCAAAGCCGCCGGATGTGCCGACAAATCCTGATAGGAGCTGCACATATCTCGGTCTCGTGGCACACCGGATGAGCAGACGTCGGGTTGGCATAGACCCTGATTGCCTGTGGGGCGCGGACATCGCTGGTTTGGGCCGGCACTCGAAGGAGCACTGGTCCGGGGGTTAAAATAAAGATGACCCTTGAGTCTGCAGAACCCAAGAGAAAAAGGCTTAGGTGGCAAATGGTAAAACCAATGTTGGGCCTTGCTGGAGGAGTCTTATTCAAAGCGAACTGTCAAGGGGGTCCCATAAATCACCCAACCGTGTAAGGAACGCAAAATCCGGGAACATAACACCGGTATGACGGAAACTAGGGCGGCAAGAGTGGAACAAAACACCAGGCATAAGGCCGAGCCTTCCACCCTTTACCAAGTATATAGATGCGTTAATTAAATAAGATATATTGTGATATCCCAACAAGTAAACATGTTCCAACAAGGAACAACTACTCCATGTTCCAACAAGGAACAAACTTCATCTTCACCTGCAACTAACAACGCTATAAGAGGGGCTGAGCAAAGCGGTAACATAGCCAAACAACGGTTTGCTAGGAAAGGATGGTTAGAGGCTTGACATGGCAATATGGAAGGCATGATAAGCAAGTGATAGGCATCGTAGCATAGGCATAGCAAAAGAGCGAGCATCTAGCAAGCAAAGATAGAAGTGATTTCGAGGGTATGGTCATCTTGCCTGAAATCCCGCAAGGAAGAAGAACGAGTCCATGAAGAAGACAAACGGACGAAGTCGAATGAATCCTCACAACTCCGGAACGAAACCGAAGCTAACAAGAGAAGCAAACCGGAAAGAAGCAAACAACATAGTAAAACACACAAGCATAAACATGGCATGATGCACAATCAAGTATGATGCATGTCCGGTTTAAATAGCATGGCATGGCAATATGCACAAACAATCCTACAAATTAAGTGGAGCTCAATATGCAACGAGTTGCATATTGATGGAACACCACATCACTTATTTAGTTCTCTCTTGATTAGGTACTCAACAATATTAAATGTTATTGAACATGGCAAGAGGTGAAGCACAACAAAACTACCTAACTAGGCAAGTTTAAATGAGGCCGGAAACAACAACAAACAATTCCGGAAAAATCCTCATATGCAATATATCGAATTTGGAACAGATCTGACCTAAAGCATATTTTAGAGTTGTTAAACATGCAAAGTAAAGCTACCATGTTAAACTAGGCATTTTTCTACCCCATTTGCATATATAATTTATTTAAAATGGAGCTACGGTTATTTAGTTATGAAATAAAGCATTTTAGCATGGCAATTATGCAAATTAATGCAAACAACAATTATAAACATTTAAATGTTGTTATCATGATGCGGATGACATGTGCAAGTTTATGCAATTTTTATGAAAACGTTGACATGAGCATGATATGAAGCATTGTGTCACCGTGGTGGAAGGAAGGGGTGCCACGGCAACGAATCCGAAAATGGTGCCACGGCAACATATCGGTTCCGATAACTCGATTGAGATATCGGTACAAAGGAAAGCGTGACGGAAGCGAGTCATGCAAGATGGTGGGTGATCCGGATTCCGGTTCCCACGGAACGGTGGCATGGCAAAAGAGGGGCATCGCAAGGATGATTCGATCACGGTCGGTCATCTCGGTGGTTATACCTTCGGAACGTTCAAACGGGACGGGTCGAGTTTCGTAGAGGGAAGTAGTCGTTCACGGGTCGTCGAGGGAAGTAGAGGAAGTAGTGTTTCACGTTCGTTTTCGAAGAGGTACTTGACGGGTCCGAATCCCTTCGGGATTGTCGTGGTACTTGCGGTCTCGCGATGGTAGTCGTACACGGCGTAGGGGAAGTAGACGTTCATGTTCGATGGTAGTGGTACATCTCGTCATCGGAAGTAGTTGTTCATGTCCCGTGGATGTTCGGGGTCCACGGGGTCTTCGAGGGTCGACGGTAGTGGTACACACGTTTTCGTAGATGTTCGGATCGACGCTAGCGGTACTTGAAGAATCCCGAAACGGACTTGGCGTCTTCGCGCGTAGGGGTACTTGTCGTTATCCACCTCGGGTGTAGTCGTTCCCGTGTAGTCGAACTTGACGATCCGAGGGGGTTACTTGGCGCATCACCGTGTAGTCGATCTTGACGGAACCGAATGTCCTCGAGGTAGTCGTGGTACTTGGCGATTCCGGAGACGGCAGCAGGGTACTGGACGTGTCACGATGTAATTGTGCGTTTGTTCGGAGGGGAACTTGGCGAAATCCACGAAGCGTCCTCGGGCTTCCCTGGTTGCCGAATCTTGGCAGCAACGAGAGGGCAACAGGACGCGTCCTCCATGCTGCTCGAACGAGGCAGAGGCGGGCGGGGCCCATCGGTCCCCGGCGGCGGGACTCCATGGGGCGGCGGCCATGGCGTCGGGCAGGACCTCCCGAGGTGGAGCAGGAGGCGCGGCCATGGCAGGGCTCGGCGACTCGGGCGGGCGGCGCGTGGACGACGGAGGGCGACGCGAGGCAGGGGGCGCCGGAGTTGGGACGACGGCGGCTGGAGGGAGTACCGGGCGCAGGGAGCGGCGAGGGTCTTCGGGGCGGACGGCGAACTCGCCCGGACGGCGGCATGCGGGAGAAGGAAGGGCGAGGAGGACCGGGCGACGGGGAGAGGGTGCACGACGGCGGCGAGGAGACCGACGGGGCTCCGGCCTGGTACTCTGAGGACGGGCGACGGGGAGAACCTGGAAGGTCCGGGCGCGGCGCTCCAGGTTCGGGCATGGTGGTCGCGAGGAGGCGACGAGGAGGGGGCCGCGGGGACGGCTGGCGCCGGTAGAGGGAGGAGGCGGCGAGGGGAAAGGGAGAGGGGCGACGAGGGGAAAAGGAGAGGGGCGAGGAGAAGCTGCAGAAGGGATCGGGCGAGGCGCTGGGAATCGGCTGAGCGAGGGAGGAGCGAGGGGATCGGGTCGAGAGGAGGGGCTCGAGCGAGAGGAAGGAGATGGGATCGGGAAGGAACGAGGGGGTGGCGGCGCTGGAGGAAGGGATCGAGGAGCGAAGTGGATCGGGAGAGCGGCAGGCCTCTTGGGCCGACTAGGTCAGCCGCACTGGGCCTTGGAAGCCGGCCTGGATGAGAAGGAAGGCCAGGGGCCTGTCTGGAGGCCTGGCTGGGCTGCTGGGCTCTATTCTCCCTCTCTCTTCTATATATAGCAGAAAAGAAAAAATAGAGAGACAAAAGAAAGAGAGGGATAGGGAAAGAATTTGGGAACGAGGACAATTTTCCCGGGCTCACAAAAATATGAGGAATTTAACAAAAATGGCCCGAGGATTTTTGGTGGAGCTCCGGAAAATGATGAAAGAAATATTGGCAAGGTGCGGAGACCAAACTTGAAGCAGAAAAAGGAACGAAATTATTTTGCAAGTGAGTTATGATCAATTCCAAATAAATGGAATAATTTAAATAGCTCCCTAATATCGGGAGGGTATGTTATAAAGAGAAGTCAACCTTCCCTCGATTTAAATGGATCGAAAAATCCATACAATTTATTTAGATGAGTTTTAAAAATTAAATGGCATGAAGGCATGATGGCATGATGCAATGCAAAAACAAAACAAATCACATGGCAAAACTCGGAAACCCTGGAAGGCAACTGAAGCTCCGGTCTTGGGGCGTCACAACACTCCACCACTACGAGAGGATCTCGTCCCGAGATCTAGGATGGCACCGGAGAAAAGCGGAAGAGGAAGAGGTAAAACAAAATTGCTTCTTTGACAAACGAATGAAACCAATGAACCTCGAGAGGTTGAAAACTTGAAAGAATAACACAAAAGAGTTGAACGAAATTGAGAGCATTCCAGTAGAAAATAGAAACAAGGACCACCATGTGAACCTTGGGGGTTGCAAAGCTATGAATGACGAGAACAATGGACAAGAAGGAATTGGAACCACTCTGGTTGAAACGAGATAAGAATGAACAAGAATGATATAATTTTGGCAGCACTCCGACTAAAAGAAGAAGGAAAACTTGATAAGATGAAAAGAACTTGAAGAGATGACACAACCTCCGGTTAAATGGATAATGCAAGAAAAAGAACATGATCTAGACAAAACAAGATGATGGGTCGAAGAGAGCAACATCACAATGCCTCCGGAAACAAAGCATGATCGATAGAAAGTTGGAATGAATAGAACGAAGAATGAAACAAACATGTCCCACCATAAATGAATTTGAAAGAGCATCCTTACGAAGAATTGAACGGAGTTTTGCCAAAAGAACAACGAAAAGCACAAGCTTGTTGTGGGCTTATGGCAAACATCTCAAAATTATGAGGTGAGTTTCTGCCACCAACGGAAACAATTGATTGGATTGATATCAACAAGGAGATGAAAACTTATTTCACCGGGAGGACAAATGAAGAACTTGGGTCATTCATAAGCACCATAAATAGCAACAATCCTTAGGGAAAGCTTTAGGTGAAATATAGCCCAAGACAACTCCAATGAAGAGATTGATGGATTTAAAATACCTCATTCTTGACAACACGTGAAACATGAAACACGAACTCAAATTGTCGAGAATGACATAACACCACCTCAAATGATAAGGTAGAACAAATTGCACTTCGAAATGCAAGAAGAAGAATACTTGAACTCCTCAAAACAAAACATGTGAACACCATGCTTATTTTAGAGTATAGCTTGACGGATCATAACTCCGAGAGAAATCTTGATGAACAATTGAAGAATGAAAAGAATCCTTGAGGAAGCAGTAGAGCCTCCATGAAGAACTCCGGTAAATAAGAGGATGATAGAAAGAAAGAGAAGTTGAAAACACAAGGTGAAGCCTTGCAGTGATAAGATGAAGCTTTGAAATGATATAGCCGAGAAAACTTGGAACTCCGGAAAGAAAAATGAATAAATGAAATAAAGAATTTTGATGATCCTCCGGAATAAGGAATTGAATTTACTCGATGGAACAAGAATAAGAATTACATTATGTTGATCCTTCACCAATTAAATTGATGACAAGCAATGGATTAGGCATACTACTTATTCTCATTGAAAGGATTAAGATAGATATGGCGCAAACTTGAGAAGCTATTGATGGAACCACCGGTGGGATTTGGAAACAACAAATGAATTGATATGATAATGAAGGAAGTGAAATCTTGAACGAACCACCGTAAGAATTGAGAATGAACGAAGAAGGCACAATTCACCAGGAAGAATTGGAAAACGAATGAAGATATTTGAGGGGATTTAGATACAAGTGAACGAATAGATGACGAGCTGATTGTAGAATACTTGAATGATGCACCGGTAAGATTTGGAGAACAAGAGCTGAAAGCTGGAATGAATAATTCTGAGATGATGGCTCTGGATACTCAAACTGAAAAGATTTATGAATTTCTCCGGATGGGTGAAAAGAATTCTCACAATCAAAACAAATATGAGGATGGCACGAAGCTAGAACCATGAATCTTGAAGAGAACGGAGCAAGATTTAAAGAGATTCGGTCTTCAAATGTTGAGAAAGACGATGAGAAACACCAAGAATTGTTGAGGCACTCCGGAATGAAAATTAGGAAGGTTGAACCAACAATGAAAATAATTTGGAAGATCTTGGAGAAAACCAAGACTGATGATAATTCATTCTTACGTCAAACTTTGCAAAGAATTTGAGAATAACTCCAAAAATTAGAAGAGTCAGGTAAGATCCTGGGAAAAGACCTGTGGGTTAGGGCCCACTCAAAAGAACCACCGTTGAACAATTGCTTGAAATAGATATTGCACCGGTAGAATTAAATGGCTTGAATGAGATAGCAATCTCTAAATAACTTGAGTGAATTGAGAATGGAAACTAGAATCTTCTGAGATATCTTCAACACTCCGGAACAAATGAATAACGAGAGGTGAATGATTAGGGGGGCACGGCAAGAGAAAGCATTTGAAACGATGAAAAGAATCGATCAACACCGAAAACTTGACTTAAATCCACCGGAGAAGAAAATAAGAATGGAACAATGATAAGGTTAAAGCTTCCTTAGCGTCTTCATGAGAAATCACCGGATAAAACATTAAAGGAAAAGAATGAAGAAACTTCACTCAATAAAATTGATACTTGATTAAGAAATCTGAGTCCTTGAAGAAAAAGGGGGGGAGGGCGGGAAAACAAAACAACTTGGGTCGGATGAAACGAACACCGTTGAGAAAAAGCTTAGAATTGATCTTGCGAATGTTGGAATGATCAGATCCACTTGAAGAGAAACACGCCGGTTGAGAAAAGAATTGACATGACAAGCTCAGTGATCAAGAAGGATTAGTATTCACATAGCAATATGAGAACACCATTTAGAATGAGGTATGGAATCAACACTTGACTTCGAAGCAACTCGAATACCACAAAACAAAACAAAAACAAAGGATTGGCTTCAAGAATGAGCCGGAACAAATACATATGATAGAGATTTACCCAATCCCGTATCATGCATCTGTCGGAAAGATATTCTAGGAGCTACTTGAATTCCACCTATAAACTCCGAAACTTTCTGGTTATGCAATCTGGTGTTGGGGATACAGGGGACACAAAATATATCACCCAAACTAACAATACCTAGATCCAGTTGTATCCATCCTTCAACACATAACCGAGAAACCTTCGGAAATCGTGTACCTCGACCTTCGAAAAACATCCGTTATACAAGTCATGGCAATACTCCCGCACTCGCCACAGTATTGGGCTATCAGGGTTATCTCACCAACAACTGCACAAAAGAGATTTCGATGTCGGTAAAACTCAGGTATTCCAGAACTGCAACGATAAAATTGTGACGACAACACCTCGGAGCTCAACTCCCCGGGACACTGCCACAACCCCTAAATGACAGGAGGCACCAAGAACAATGTTCTCGTCACAAGACCATCGGAACGATTCCAAGATACCCAAGTGATCCTAAAAAAAATTTTAGTGAAATTTGAGGAGAGAAAAGTCAAAACTCTACGTCAGGATACCTCACCAGAGCGACGAAGGGGCTGAGGAGTAAAAAGAATCCTACTCTCCGATATATATAATCCTAAGACTCAAAACATTTTCCATTCTAGACTCAACAACGCCAACAAACAATCAAGTAGGGGCTCCTAAGTCGGGAAGGCTCGATACCAACATAGCGCCCTCGATGCGGCTATATCTCCCACGTGTGAAGCACGACTTAGAGGCATAACCGCATTGAAAGCAATGTCGCAAGTGAGGTAATCTTCACACAACCCATGTAATACATAAGGAAAAAGATACATAGTTGGCTTACAATCGCCACTTCACACAATACATGAGTAAAGCATTACATCATACAGATACAATCAAGGTCCGACTACGGAACCAAAATAAAAGAAGACTACCCCAAATGCTACACAGATCCCCGATCGTCCCAACTGGCTCCACTACTGATCAACTGAAACGAAACAACACAAAGAACAAGATCTTCATCGAGCTCCTCCTTGAGCTCGATAAGGCCACCTGCACAGTTCCATCGGCACCGCAAACTGGTTTTGAAGTATCGTGAGTCACGGGACTCAGCAATCTCACACCATGAGATCAAGACTATTTAAGCTTAAAGGTAGGACAGGGTAGTGAGGTGGAGCTGCAGCAGCGACTAGCATATATGGTGGCTACAATCGCAAAAGAGAGCGAGAAGAGAAGCAAAGCACGGTCGAACAACTATGATCAAGAAGTGATCCTGAAACTACTTACGCCAAACATAACCCAAAACCGTGTTCACTTCCGGACCACGAGAAGAGACCATCACGGTTACACACGCGTTGGTGTATTTTAATTAAGATCAACTTCGGTTTTCTACAACCGACATTAACAAATTCCCATCTGCCTCATAACGCGGGCACGGCTTTGAAAGATAATACCTGCAGGGTGTCCCAACTTAGCCCATTATAAGCTCTCACGGTCAATGAAGGATATTCCTTCTACGGGAAGACCCGATCAGTCTCGAATCCGGACTACAAGACATTTCGACAACAATAAAACAAGACCAGCAAAGCCGCCGGATGTGCCGACAAATCCTGATAGGAGCTGCACATATCTCGGTCTCGTGGCACACCGGATGAGCAGACGTCGGGTTGGCATAGACCCCGATTGCCCGGGGCGCCGGACATCGCTTCGGTTTGGGCCAGCACTCGAAGGAGCACTGGTCCGGGGTTAAAATAAAGATGACCCTTGAGTCTGCAGAACCCAAGAGAAAAAGGCTTAGGTGGCAAATGGTAAAACCAATGTTGGGCCTTCTTTGGAGGAGTCTTATTCAAAGCGAACTGTCAAGGGGTCCCATAAATCACCCAACCGTGTAAGGAACGCAAAATCCGGGAACATAACACCGGTATGACGGAAACTAGGCGGCAAGAGTGGAACAAAACACAGGCATAAGGCCGAGCCTTCCACCCTTTACCAAGTATATAGATGCATTAATTAAATAAGATATATTGTGATATCCCAACAAGTAAACATGTTCCAACAAGGAACAACTACTCCATGTTCCAACAAGGAACAAACTTCATCTTCACCTGCAACTAACAACGCTATAAGAGGGGCTGAGCAAAGCGGTAACATAGCCAAACAACGGTTTGCTAGGAAAGGATGGTTAGAGGCTTGACATGGCAATATGGAAGGCATGATAAGCAAGTGATAGGCATCGTAGCATAGGCATAGCAAAAGAGCGAGCATCTAGCAAGCAAAGATAGAAGTGATTTCGAGGGTATGGTCATCTTGCCTGAAATCCCGCAAGGAAGAAGAACGAGTCCATGAAGAAGACAAACGGACGAAGTCGAATGAATCCTCACAACTCCGGAACGAAACCGAAGCTAACGAGAGAAGCAAACCGGAAAGAAGCAAACAACATAGTAAAACACACAAGCATAAACATGGCATGATGCACAATCAAGTATGATGCATGTCCGTTTAAATAGCATGGCATGGCAATATGCACAAACAATCCTACAAATTAGTGGAGCTCAATATGCAACGAGTTGCATATTGACGAACACCACATCACTTATTTAGTTCTCTCTTGATTAGGTACTCAACAATATTAAATGTTATTGAACATGGCAAGAGGTGAAGCACAACAAAACTACCTAACTAGGCAAGTTTAAATGAGGCCGAAACAACAACAAACAATTCCGAAAAATCCTCATATGCAATATATCGAATTTGGAACAGATCTGACCTAAAGCATATTTTAGAGTTGTTAAACATGCAAAGTAAAGCTACCATGTTAAACTAGGCATTTTTCTACCCCATTTGCATATATAATTTATTTAAAATGGAGCTACGGTTATTTAGTTATGAAATAAAGCATTTTAGCATGGCAATTATGCAAATTAATGCAAACAACAATTATAAACATTTAAATGTTGTTATCATGATGCGGATGACATGTGCAAGTTTATGCAATTTTTATGAAAACGTTGACATGAGCATGATATGAAGCATTGTGTCACCGTGGTGGAAGGAAGGGGTGCCACGGCAACGAATCCGAAAATGGTGCCACGGCAACATATCGGTTCCGATAACTCGATTGAGATATCGGTACAAAGGAAAGCGTGACTGAAGCGAGTCATGCAAGATGGTGGGGTGATCCCGGATTCCGGGTTCCCACGGAACGGTGGCATGGCAAAAGAGGGGCATCGCAAGGATGATTCGATCACGGTCGGTCATCTCGGTGGTTATACCTTCGGAACGTTCAAACGGGACGGGTCGAGTTTCGTAGAGGGAAGTAGTCGTTCACGGGTCGTCGAGGGAAGTAGAGGAAGTAGTGTTTCACGTTCGTTTTCGAAGAGGTACTTGACGGGTCCGAATCCCTTCGGGATTGTCGTGGTACTTGCGGTCTCGCGATGGTAGTCGATACGGCGAGGGGAAGTAGACGTTCATGTTCGGCGGTAGTGGTACATCTCGTCATCGGAAGTAGTTGTTCATGTCCCGTGGATGTTCGGGGTCCACGGGTCTTCGAGGGTCGACGGTAGTGGTACACGTTTTCGTAGATGTTCGGATCGACGCCTTAGCGGTACTTGAAGAATCGAACGGACTTGGCGTCTTCGGCGTAGGGGTACTTGTCGTTATCCACCTCGGTGTAGTCGTTCCGTGTAGTCGAACTTGACGATCCGAGGGGTTACTTGGCGCATCACCGTGTAGTCGATCTTGACGGAACCGAATGTCCTCGAGGTAGTCGTGGTACTTGGCGATTCCGGAGACGGAAGCAGGGTACTGGACGTGTCACGATGTAATTGTGCGTTTGTTCGGAGGGGAACTTGGCGAAATCCACGAAGCGTCCTCGGGCTTCCCTGGTTGCCGAATCTTGGCAGCAACGAGAGGGCAACAGGGACGCGTCCTCCATGCTGCTCGAACGAGGCAGAGGCGGGGCAGGGGCCCATCTGGTCCCCGGCCGGCGGGACTCCATGGGGCGGCGGCCATGGCGTCGGGCAGGACCTCCCGAGGTGGAGCAGGGAGGCGCGGCCATGGCAGGGCTCGGCGACTCCGGGCCGGGGCGGCGCGTGACGACGGAGGGCGACGCGAGGCAGGGGGCGCCGGAGTTGGGACGACGGCGGCTGGAGGGAGTACCGGGCGCAGGGAGCGGCGAGGGTCTTCGGGGCGGACGGCGGCATGCGGGAGAAGGAAGGGCAAGGAGGACCGGGCGACAGGGAGAGGGTGCACGACGGCGGCGAGGAGACCGACGGGGCTCCGGCCTGGTACTCTGAGGACGGGCGACGGGGAGAACCTGGAAGGTCCGGGCGCGGCGCTCCAGGTTCGGGCATGGTGGTCGCGACGAGGCGACGAGGAGGGGGCCGCGGGGACGGCTGGCGCTGGTAGAGGGAGGAGGCGGCGAGGGGAAAGGGAGAGGGGCGACGAGGGGAAAAGGAGAGGGGCGAGGAGAAGCTGCAGAAGGGATCGGGCGAGGCGCTGGGAATCGGCTGAGCGAGGGAGGAGCGAGGGGATCGGGTCGAGAGGAGGGGGCTCGAGCGAGAGGAAGGAGATGGGATCGGGAAGGAACGAGGGGGGGTGGCGGCGCTGGAGGAAGGGATCGAGGGAGCGAAGTGGATCGGGAGAGCAGGCAGGCCTCTTGGGCCGACTAGGTCAGGCCGCAGCTGGGCCTTGGAAGCCGGCCTGGATGAGAAGGAAGGCCAGGGGCCTGTCTGGAGGCCTGGCTGGGCTGCTGGGCTCTATTCTCCCTCTCTCTTCTATATATAGCAGAAAAAAAAAAAATAGAGAGACAAAAGAAAGAGAGGGATAGGGAAAGAATTTGGGAACGAGGACAATTTTCCCGGGCTCACAAAAATATGAGGAATTTAACAAAAATGGCCCGAGGATTTTTGGTGGAGCTCCGGAAAATGATGAAAGAAATATTGGCAAGGTGCGGAGACCAAACTTGAAGCAGAAAAAGGAACGAAATTATTTTGCAAGTGAGTTATGATCAATTCCAAATAAATGGAATAATTTAAATAGCTCCCTAATATCGGGAGGGTATGTTATAAAGAGAAGTCAACCTTCCCTCGATTTAAATGGATCGAAAAATCCATACAATTTATTTAGATGAGTTTTAAAAATTAAATGGCATGAAGGCATGATGGCATGATGCAATGCAAAAACAAAACAAATCACATGGCAAAACTCGGAAACCCTGGAAGGTAACTGAAGCTCCGGTCTTGGGGCGTCACACCCTAGGGGCTATATAGTAGCCCCACTATCGAACTCCTATGGCTAAGTGAAAGTGATAAAGCATTATAGTCCGGTTGCCTAGTTTGCTGCTCTATCACCTCCTTTGTAGGACCAAGACGTTGGATCAAGTGTGAAAATGCGTTTTCTGCAAACACCCCCGCATTATATGCGTGGGGGCTGAAGCCAAAGACTACCATCTTTCAGGTTATATACACATATACATTAACGGCCGCACAGGAGGTATTTTTAATTCTTGAAGACACAAGTATAAAAAAGCTTTTATATTCCATCGAAACATTGTTTCACAATAATACATGTTATTCGAACATAATATCCTTCGAGCACTGCGTCTCTATTAAACGAGCGCCCTGCAGAACTTCCTGAAAATAGTGCTCGACAGGTACTCGGCTTCCGTCTGAATCTTGGGATGCAACATCGGTGGCCTTCATCTCCGCCCAGTATGTCTTGACACAGGCAAGAGCCATCTGTGCACCCTCTATGCATGTTGACCGCCTCATTGCTTTGATATGCGGCACCGTACCAAGGAACTGCTGCACCAAGCCAAAATAACTCTTCGGCTCGGGCCTTTTCGGTCACAAATGAGTCATGACATTCTTCATGGCAAGTCCGGACAACCTATTCAGCTCTGCCCATTCGGCCAAACGATCGGTTAATGGAAGAGGACGCTCTGGACTACGGAACTGCGACCAAAAAAGCTCTTCCATCTCGTGATACTTTTGATCTCTGAAGTGTTCGGCCGCGTCCGTGGCAGTCGCCGCCAAGTCCAAATAAGCATCCTCACTACTCCACAGCCGGTCCAACTGAGCATATTTAGGATCCGTGAACTTCCTCCGCGGCAGAAAAGGCTTTCCAGCCGCGATATCTCCGGCCTGACGTAGCTCCTCCTTCATAGCTCTCATCGCAGAGCGAGCATCCTTGGTCTCAGTGGTGGCCTTCTTCAGGTCCTCTTGCTCCGCTCGACCTTCTTTTTCAAGAAGATCGCAGCGGTCGGTAGCATTCTTCAACTTCACGGCCATTTCGGCCATTTCCTTTTTGCTTCAGCATTGAGCAGCCTGTTCGGCTTTTAGCTCTTCGGCCGCCTTTAAGGTAGCGGCATCACTTTTTCTGGCCTGCTCCTTGGCTCGGGCAAGCTCCGCCCGGAGGTTCTCCATGGAAGCGGCACCATCTGCATCAAGCATACATGTTGTAAGGCACGGGCATCAAGCTCCCTTACCACGTGTCCGCGGAGAAACCGCATACCTTGTGACTCGTCAAGCCGCTTATTGACAAGCGCGATGTCGGCATCCGCCGCGTCAAGTTGCCGCTTTAGTTCGGCAAAATCATCAGTCCGGCTAGCCACCAGACGCTCCGCCACCTACATATGAAGGGCGACATATTATAACCTGGGATTATGATCCTCGGCACACTGTCATTTTTGACAAACGCACTGAGTCTCAGGGGCTACTATCTAGACAGGACGTATCTTATATATGCGGAACCGTCAAAAGGTACATCATTGCACGTACCTCAAAACCTGTCAGTAAACTTCTGGTGGCCTCGTACTACCCGCTTTCCGCGGACGAAATCTTTTCAATCACCATACCCATCAATGCACGGTGATCCTATGAGATAGACACTCACCCGAGCAGACCCTTTAACCCCTCCGACCGTGCACCAGGAGGTGCCGGACTCGTCTGATGGCCTTTTCGAAGGCCGGACACGAAGGGCTCTGGGGGCCCTACGATCGCCCTCCACCCCTGCCGGATTCGGGGAAACCCTCCGCGACGACACCTCAGGATCGTCCGCCTCGCTAGGCCGTACGGCAGGGGGAGGCGTTCCGCTCTCCATCATCTCCGGACGAAGATCTCCCAAAGACGAGCTCTGTTGAGAAGGGATGAGATCCGAACTACAAGGTAAAATTTCGGTCATCTTCAGAGATAAAATTATGGCTCGCTGGAGGGCTGATAATGCGGCCAGGGCATCTTCCGGCGTAGGACCCTCTGACGAGGATTTCTTCCCGCGCTTTGAGGCCTTGGTCTCCGGATCTTCAGAGGCGGTCCTCTTCTCCCCTTGGATGGAGGGATTCACGATCCCTCCTTGCTTGATAACCTCCTTCGCGGAGACAGTAGCTTCCTTGTTCCCCCCTTCGCCTTCTTCTAAAGGTGCATCCTTCAGCATCTTGGCTAACACGGGATCCGGCGTGGTCTCAGGGAGGGGGTCGGACACCTGATCAGTTTTGCTTTCGCTATCCACTCCTGTTTAGGGGACAGCTCTTTTGAGGGCAAGTTTATGATAAATATACGGATAGCGTGTCCGGGTAGGGAACTACTTACTTGAGCATCCGGGCGATTGCAGCTCAGACCTGCGTCCTCGGTCAAGTCCGGACACATTGCTTGTGATCCGAAGAATAGTTTGTACATCTCCACGGGCGTTACGCCCATAAAATGTTGGAGAGCTCGTGGTCCCTCCGGATTGAACTCCCATAGGCGGAGGGGGCGACGTTTGCAGGGCAGGATGCGATGAATCAGCATGACCTGCGCTACTACGACTAGATTGATCTCTCTCTCTAGGAGGTCTCGAATATGGCCCTGCAACAAGGGCACGTCCTTGGACGGCCCCCAGTCAAGCCCTTTATTGACCCATGATGCCAGCCATGGTGGAGGACCCGAGAGAAAGGCAGGTGGCGCCACCCATTTGGTGCCCCTGGGAGCTGTGATATAAAACCACTCTTGTTGCCATAGGCTGAGCTCCTCTTGAAAAGAGCCCTCGGGCCATGGAGCGTCAGCATTCTTGCTTATAACAGCCCCTCCGCACTCTGCCTGTTGCCCCTTGATCATCTTCGGCTCCACCTTGAAGGTCTTGAGCCATAATCCGAAGTGAGGAGTAATGCGGAGGAAGGCTTCACACACGACGATGAATGATGAGATGTGGAGGATGGACTCCGGATCCAAGTCGTGAAATTCCAGCCCGTAATAAAACATGAGCCCCCTCATGAAGGGGTCCGTCGGGAAGCCTAGCCCCTGAAGGAAGTGAGACGCGAACACCACGCTTTCACCGGGCTTGGGAGTGGGAATAACCTGCCCTTGAGCAGGCAGCCTATGCGAGATTTCGCCGGTTAGATACCTGGCATCTCTTAGCTTTAGACGTCTTCTTCCATGATGGAGGAAGGCATCCACCGGCCTTGGAGGTCGGAGCCGACATCATCGAAGGTCCAAGCGCTGAATCTGGAGCTTTGGGTGTTGGAACTCAAGCGAGGCGGATTCGATGGAGATTGAGAAAAGGAGCGGGACTTGGTATCTTTATAAAGAGGTTGAATACCGTGAGCCCTCCCAGAACCGTTCGGGACTCGCCGATAGAGAGGCGTGCCAACGGGCACGATCGGGTTACCCACGCCCGTATTAATGAGGATCCGGAATAAGGGGACACGATCTCTGCTCGACAAGGCGTGCAAGGAAACCGCCTCGTTAAACGCTACCGGGTGGGACAAGTAAAAACGATTCAATAAAGGCTTGGCCGTGGTGTGATGTCATCTTTGCGGAATACGCCGCCAGATTGAACTTGTGTGAATATTATTCTCTCTACAAAGTGGTATGTGGAACTTATTTTGCGAGCCGACACTATCCTTGTGTTCAAAATCTTCTATGAAGTATTCGGAGGAGGAACCCGCCTTGCAATGCGAAGACAATATGCGTGCGGACCGTCGTCATTGAAGCCTGGTTCGGGGGCTATTGAGGAGTCTGGATTAGGGGTGTCCGGATAGCCGGACTATAGCCTTGGCGGACTCTCGGACTTTGAAGATACAAGATTGAAGACTTCGTCCGTGTCCGGATGGGACTTTCCTTGGCGTGGAAGGCAAGCTTGGCGACACGGATATGTAGATCTCCTACCATTGTAACCGACTGTAACCCTAACCCTATTCGGTGTCTATATAAACCGAGAGGGTTTTAGTCCGTGGGGACGAACAACAATCATACCATAGGCTAGCTTTAGGGTTTAGCCTCTCGATCTCGTGGTAGATCTACTCTTGTACTACCCATATCATCAATATTAATCAGCGGAGTAGGTTTTACCTCCATCGAGAGGGCCCAACCGGTAAAAACATCGTGTCCCTTGTCTCTCGTTACCATCCGCCTTAGCACAGCTCGGGACCCCCTACCGAGATCGCCGGTTTGACACCAACAAGGGGGCCAAGTGTCGGTGTCAAACCGCTAATCTCGGTAGGGGTCCCGATCTGCAAGGCTAAGGTTGATGGTAACAGGAAGCAAGGGACACAGATGTTTACCAGGTTCGGCCCTCTCGATGGAGGTAAAACCCTACTTCCTGCTTGATTAATATTGATGATATGGGTAGTACAAGAGTAGATCTACCACGAGATCGTAGAGGCTAAACCCTAAGAGCTAGCCTATGATGGTATGATTGTAATTGTGATCGGCCTTCTAAGGACCAACCTCTCCGGTTTATATAGACACCAGAGAGGGCTAGGGTTTACATGGAGTCGGTTACAAGGAAGGAAATATAATATCCGGATCGCCATGCTTGCCCTCCACGCCAAGGAAAGTCCCATCCGGACATGGGCCGAAGTCTTGAGTCTTGTATCTTCACGCTTCAATAGTCCGGACGTAGTACACAGTCCGGCTGTCCGGATACCCCCTAATCCAGGACTCCCTTAGTAGCCCCTGAACCAGGCTTCAATGACGATGAGTCCAACACGCAGTATTGTCTTCGGCATTGCAGGGCGGGTTTCTGCTCCGAATACTCCAAGGTAATTATCGAACACTCAAACCGTGTCCGGATCCACAAGATGATCTTCGTATGCCACCGTAGAGAGAATGATGTTTCACAAATGCAATCTGCTGACAACTTTTCAAGCAACGCGACGTGTCGTTACGATCGGCTCAGTATTCGAACCGTCTTCCCACAACCAGCCAAAGCGCATATTGCGAGGCGGTTTCCTTGACACGTCTTGTCAAAGCAGAGATCGTGCCCCCTTATCGTGGGATTCTCAGGAATACGGGTACGGGTAGTCCCACCACGTCATTAGTCGTGGCGCTTGGGAAGTAAGCGATTCTCAACGGGCAAGTGGGGAGGCGCACCGCTTTCGTCGCCTCTATAAAGGGATAAGATTTCCTCATTTCTACCCACGCCTTGTTCTTTCTCTGCCCATTCTTGCCCCCTCGAGCTCTAGCACCCAAGCCCAAGTCTCCTCCGCACAGCTAGACATATCCGGAGCAGGAGGCAAGTGGGTGGCTTCCACCGTCGAGGAGAAGCACATCATAGATCTTCGGGCGGCCGGATACTTGGCCACAGACATAGCGCACCGGCTACCGGACGCTGGGCAGGTCATTCCGACCCCAGGACCTCACGAGAGAGTCGTGTTCGTTGCCCACTTCGTCCGTGGACTGGGATTTCCACTCCACCCCTTCGTCCGCATGCTCATGTTCTACTATGGGCTAGATTTCCATGATCTAGCCCCGAATTTCGTCATCAACATCTCGGCGTTCATCGTCATTTGCGAGGCTTTCCTCCGCATCCGGCCTCACTTCGGCCTGTGGCTGCAAATCTTCTGCGTGAAGCCAAAGATTGTACGCGGCCAACAAGCAGACGGAGGGGCCATGGTGGGCAAGATGTCTAACGTCACCTGGCTGGACGGCTCCTTTGCAGAGATCGTAAAAGGATGGCAATCGGGGTGGTTCTACATCACCGAGACGCGCGGCGCCAACTAGGCGGCGGCCCCCGAGTTCCGATCTGGAATCCCCATGTGGCTCACCTCCTGGAAAAAGAAGGCCCTGTCCTGGGGTAATTCCACGGAGCTGGCCGGACTCCAGACATGGATCAAAAACATGAAGGACAAGAACATCAAGCTTGTCAATGTGATCCAGGTCATGCTCGTTCGCCGGATCCTGCCCTGCCAAAGGCGGGCGGTAAATCTGTGGGAGTTCGTCCCGGCCGAACACTAGACGCTCCGGAAGCTCTACGGCATGACGCACAACATGGAAAGTGTTTTTCAAGGCCTCCGAAGCACCTCCTCTCACATTCGAGGACCGTGGACTTCACGCAGCGCAGCCCCCGAATCCGGTGAGTCTTGGGACCACCACCGGGTTTAGTTTTTTTTCAATACATTCATGGGGTGGTTTTAAGTATTTATATATATTTGCCTCATGATTATGTGAAGAAAGCGCAACAGATTGACTGTCCGGCTCCGTTGCTGGAAGATCCAGCGGATGCTCTCGTGACGGAGATGCTAGTCCCGGCACCGTACAAGGTGTCGGAGAAGAAGGCCGAAAAGAAGGCCCCGGGGACCAGGAAGGGTCTCCGGCGTAAGGTTACATCCGAAGCCTCGTCCGAAGATGACGAGGCAGACTCCTCCCATGAAGGGGAGGAGGAAGAAGAAGAAGACGCCCCATCCGGGAAGGATGAGGGGCCCACAAGCGGTCGGGGCGGAAAAGTCCCTCGGTGCAAGGCCGTTATTCCTGTGTCGTCCGATGACGACGAGACACATTCCTCCTGCGGAGGCGGAGGGAATCAAGAAGAAATTCCACCTCCCCGCACTAGGGGGGAGAAGAAGAGAAAAGCCGCCCGGAGGGGGAGGCTGGGGCGTCCAAGAAGGGGAAAGCATCCCTTCCGGACTACTCCACCACGGCCGCCTACAGTGATGAAGGGTGGCTGCCTAGGGGGAAGCCCCTGGTGCGATCGTAAGTGTCCGCATTCTACCATGGTTTTAAGTTATAGATGTTTTAATGACGCCGAGTATATATGCAGTCCGGCCAGGGCTCACCCGGAGGAGTCGTCCTCGGACGGGTCTCTGAGCTCTTCAGAGATGAACTCGCTCCCGACGGCCACCACTCCTCAGCCTGCGGATGACACGGAGGTGTTGTCCTGAAGGTTCCCTGAGCAGGGGGAGGTGACCCTGGAGACGCCCCAAGGCGGACTTCCAAATGTTGGACATGCGGGGTTCAAGGTCCCCGCGGATCGCGTTGAGGAGAGCCGCAACAAGGCGGACTCTCGACCGAACACTGCTCCGGAACCCCCAACGGTTCCGGACTTGGGCGGGCAGCCCCTCGTTAGGGAGGGCGAGCCGCTCGTGCCGAGGAATTCCGGCGCATCAACGTCCCCGGATAGTCTGGTGGAAGCGCTCCGAGGCACCTCCATGGAAGAAGAGCACCGTACTCTTATGAGTGCGGTGATTCAAAAGGTTCTGTCCGCCAAAAGCGGACTAACTGAAGCCTGCACACGCCTTCTGACGGGCTTTGAGGTAAGTAAAAATGTATGAAATTACCACCCGATAGGTAGTATCCCCTAATACTTTGGTTGGTGTTCTGAAAGAAAAGCCAAACGGAGGGTCAACTATAATCCGCAGGAGTCTAATAATAAGTATTGTTGTGAATAAGCAGGCTATGCTGCTTGCTGCTGCTGCCCGAACTGCCGAGGTTGCCAAACTGAGGCGGCACCTGGAGCAGGCGCAGGGAGAGCTCGTACTCACGAAGAGGCAGCTCGAAGAGAACAAAGGTAAGTAATTCCCGCTCTTATGCGTTTAAGGATAGGCAGAATTTCTCAATCTAACACCGAAGCGTCGTGACTGTGTAATAGGGGCCACCATCAAAGTGGCGTCCCTAAAGAAAGCGCTGTCCGAGGCCGAAAACAAAGCGGCCTTGGAATGCAGGGAGCGCGAAAAGCAAGATGCTAGAGTGGGCGAGGTACAGTAGGAGCTCCAGGACCTCGGCAAGAAGTGCGAGTCCGTGGAGCATAATCTGAAGATGAAGGAGGCCGAGCTTGCGAAGGCCCTTGTAAGTTTGAAGGATGCCAAGGCCGAAGGCCGAAGCCATGGTGTGGTACCTGGCAAGTCAGCATATCCTGTTGGTAAAATATCTCTGGAAGTGGCCTTTGGTGATGATTATGACTCCAGATCGGAAACATTGACGTTTGAAGTGGTAAAAATCCAAAGTCCATATCATGCCCTGTTCGGGCGACCGGCTTATGCCAAATTTATGGCACGACCCTGTTATGTGTATTTATAGCTCAAGATGCCGCGTCACAAGGGGACCATAACGGTTCACGGAAGCTGTAAGGTCACTTTGGAGTGCGAGGAAGGAGATGCAGCTTACGCAGAGTCGGTTTGTGCCACCGATGAGCTGAAGTACTATAAGGACAATGTTGATCCGGCGGACATGACTCCATTGAAGAAGCCAACTACAGAGCATGATCCGGCCCTGAAATTCAAATTGGTAGCTGAGACTAAGCTTGTTGACTTCGTGCCTGGTGATTCGTCCAAGCAGTTCAGCATCAGTGCCAACTTGGATTCAAAATAGGAAAGCACGCTCATCGAGTTCATCTGTGAGAATCGGGACATTTTCGCATGGAAGCCTTCTGACATGCCAGGTGTACCGAGGCAACTCGCTGAGCACACTCTTAATGTGGATCCTAAGTGCAAACCGGTGAAACAGTTCCTCCGCCGGTTTAACGAAGAAAGACGCAAAGCTGTTGGTGAAGAAGTAGCCAGGCTCTTGGCAGCTGGCTTTATTGTTGAAGTTTTCCATCCTGAGTGGCTGGCTAATTGCATCGGGTCCTTAAGAAAAACGGCACTGGCGATGTGTGTGGATTACAGACCTTAATAATGCTTGTCCAATGATCCTTTTGCCCTCCCTCGTATTGATCAAATCATTGATGCTACGGCGGGTTGCGAGCGTTTGAGTTTTTTGGATGCATATTCTGGCTATCATCAGATCAAAATGGCGGTCAAGAACCAGGAGAAGACGGCGTTCTTCACTCCCTTTGGAGCCTTTTGCTATGTGTCTAGGCCTTTTGGGCTCAAGAGTGCCCAGGCAACCTATCAATGGTGTGTGCAAAATTGCCTTCACAAGCAGATTGGACGTAATGTACATGCTTACGTGGATGATATTGTGGTTAAATCACGGAAGAAGGAGACTCTGGTTGACTATTTGAAGGAAACCTTTGATAACCTGAGGACGTATAAGATGATGCTCAATCCGGCCAAGTGTGTTTTTGGTGTACCGGCAGGCAAATTATTGGGTTTTCTGGTGTCAGACAGAGCAATTGAGGCTAATCCAGAAAAGATCACAGCCATCACCTCCCTGGCTAAACCGAGGTGTATTAATGATGTTCAACGTGTGGCCGGCCGGATTGCCGCGTTGAGCCGGTTTATCAGCCGCCTTGGTGAGAAGGCGATTCCTTTATATCAGATGTTAAAGAAGACGGATCAGTTTGTCTGGAGTCCCGCGGGTGATAAGGCATTTGAGGACTTAAACCGGCAATTGGCCAACCCGCCTGTGCTCGCCGCTCCCATTGACAAGGAGCCGCTTCTGCTATATGTTGCTGCTAACGCCAGGGCGGTCAGCATGGCCATTGTGGTGGAGCGGAAGGAGGCAGGGAAGGAGCATCCGGTTCAACGTCCGGTTTACTATATCAGCGAGGTACTTATTGAATCTAAGCAAAGGTATCCGCATTGGCAGAAGCTGGTATATGGAGTTTTCATGGCAAGCCGGAAGCTGAAGCAATATTTCCATGGGCACCCCATCACGGTGGTTAGTTCTGCTCCCTTAGGCGATATCATACAGAACTGGGAAGCGACTGGCCGGATTGCCAAGTGGGCTATAGAGCTTGGGCCGCACGGTCTGAAGTACGTGCCTCGGACGGCGGTGAAGTCTCAAGAACTTGTGGATTTCATTAATGATTGGACGGAGTTGCAAGCACCTGAAGAAAAGCCGGATCACACATATTGACCATCCATTTTGACGGATCCGTGCAATTGAGGGCTCGGGGCTGGAGTCGATTAACTTCCCCACGAGGTGACAAGTTCTGTTACGTTCTCCGCTTAATGTTCCTTTGTACTAACAATGCAGCTGATTATGAAGCCTTCCTCCATGGTCTCCGGATGGCTAAGGAGATGAATCTAAGCCGGGGTAAGTGCTTCGGTGACTCGGACCTAGTGGCTCAACAGGTGTCTGGCACTTGGGATTCAAAGGACCCACTCATGGCTGCATATCGTCGTGAGGTGGATATTGTTGTAGGTCATTTCAAGGGCTATCAGGTGGACCACGTGGACCGTCGGAAGAATGAAGCGGCGGACGCTTTAAGCCGGTTGGGCTCTCAACATAAACCGGTCCCGCCCAATGTTTTTCTGGACGTTCTGCACAACCCGTCGGTCAAGCTCCCTGGTGAAGCGGATTTGACTATTCCTGATCCGGAAGCTCAATTGGTGGTAGCTCTTCACGTCACTCCGGATTGGACGCTTCCTTATCTTGCGTACATGAACCGGGGCGAGTTACCAGAAGATGAGACGTTGGCCCGGCAGATAATCCGGCGATCCAAGTCTATGACCATTTTTAATGGCGAATTGCATCATTGCAGCGTGCCAGGCGCGTTTCAACGCTGTGTGTCCCCTGAGGAAGGCTGTGAAATATTGCGTGAGTTCCACGAAGGAGATTGTGGTCACCACGCCGATTCAAAATCCTTGGTGGCAAAAGCGTTCCGCCACGGTTTCTATTGGTTGACTGCTCATGCTGATGCGGAAGATCTGGTCAGACGATGTGATGGTTGCCAAAAGTTTTCCAAACGTGCTCATGTACCAGCCCAAGAATTGAGGATGATTCCAATTGCTTGGCCGTTTGCAACCTGGGGGCTGGATATGGTTGGACCTTTCAAAAGGTCCAAGGACAAGAAGACCCACCTCCTGGTGGCGGTTGACAAGTTTACAAAGTGGGTAGAGGCAGAACCTGTTAGCAAGTGTGACGCTGTTGGCGTTCTGGGAACGGGGGTCCCTAGAATTGCCTGCCTGCGGCCTGCGGCGTGGCTCAAAGGAGGCCCAGGACAGCCCATCTTCATCAACACGAGCTCAAGATCCTCGCGAGGGGCCAAGCCTCGCGGGGCGGACGACAAGGAGCTTCCTCAGGCACGGCCTCGTCAGGCTGGCTCATGAGGAGGCGGAGAGTTCAAGGCAGGGTACCTCACGAGGTGCCCGTGACGCAAGCCATGACGACCAAGGGCGCCAGTCGGGCGCCAGCCGCGCAGCGTCCTCCTTTCCTCTTTGGTGCAAAGGGAGCAAGCGCAGGCGAGAGCATCAAGCAAAGGCATCCGTTTCAGTGCAACAAGACCAAGACCAGCCCCAACGGCTGGAAGGGAGTCATCGTGGAGCCCAAGCAGGCGTCATCACCAGAGCCTTTGGCAAAGCGAGGACCAACTTTAGTCAGATAAGTGTACCCGCTGTTCCCTTCAAATGGCCAATTGTTGGCGCCCTTCCCGCCAATATTTGGGAAGAGGCCCAGGCCTTCGCCTATAAATAGGAGTAGCCACACTCAGAGCGGGGGATCGAAAATCGGAGGGATCGCAAGGATAGAGGGGATCTGGCATTTGGAATCTAGAGAGAGAGAGATAGAGACCCGATCCTCAAGCTAGAGCGACGGGACGCAACCTAGCAGTTCATCACACCCACCAAGAACAGACCCTCGCGAGGTTGTTCTTCCCTGTACCGTTCCTCATCAGCCCAAGAGGCAATCCACCACACCACAAACTAGAGTAGGGTATTACACCACAACGGTGGCCCGAACTAGTATAAATCTTGTGTCTCTTGTGCTGTTCTGTTTAGTAGTTTAGGTCCCTGTGATTCGGCGAGGTACGAGACGGTGGGAGGTTGGATCTCCGCGCGCACCCCAGAGTTCGGACCTTAAGGGTCTGCCGGAACCCGAAATCCGACAGACGCGGCCACAGCGGTTCAGTTCATCAAAAAGGTGATTTTCCGGTTTGGCTTTCCACACAGTATCATCACAGACAATGGTACCAATTTGTCCAAAGGTGCCATGAAAGAGTTCTGCGAACGTGAACACATCCGGCTTGAAGTTTCTTCAGTAGCCCACCCACAGTCCAATGGTCAAGCGGAAAGGGCTAATCAAGAGATCTTGAGAGGCATCAAGCCCCGGCTTATGGTCCCTTTGCAGAGGACACCGAGTTGTTGGGTAGAAGAACTACCATCTGTGTTATGGAGTATCAACACTACGCCCAACAGATCCACAGGATACACACCATTCTTTATGGTCTATGGAGCGGAGGCGGTTCTCCCCAGTGACATCCGTCATGACTCACCTCGTGTGGCAGCTTATGTTGAAACGGACAACGAGACGGCATGGCAAGACGCTTTGGACCTGTTGGATGAGGAGCGTGACATAGCAGCTGCCCGCTTGGCGATTTACCAACAGGATCTTCATCGTTACCATAGTCGCCGGGTCAGAACCAGAACTTTTCAAGAAGGAGATTTGGTGCTTCGGCTCATCCAAGACCAGACTGATATGCACAAGTTATCCCCACCTTGGGAGGGACCTTTCGTGGTCAGCAAGAATCTGCACAACGGGTCATACTATCTGATCGATATTCGAGAGCATAAAGACTCACGTACATCGGAGGAGGAGACCAACAGGCCGTGGAACATAGCTCATCTTCGGCCTTATTATACCTGAGCCATCGGCTCTACTCATGTACATATTATGACAAAGTGTATATATTATGAATAAAGTAATAAATCAGAGCCTCGGCTAAAGCAGGGTATCTGTTACATTACATCATGCGTGGTTACATGGAGTTGTTCTGTCTTAAAGCGGCCTCGGTTTACCCTTAAGTTTGCTTTTCAAAAGCTTTATGATATCACTTGGGGGCTTGGTGGTGTCCGAACCAATGCAACACCTTTTGATAGGCGAAAGCCACCGGATCACTTGGGGACATGGTCAAGTCTGAACCATCACGCCTCTTGATCGGCCTAAGGCCATAGAGTCACTTGGGGCTTGGTGAACCAACCATTGCCACGCCACTTGATCGGCATAATGCCACGGTTTCAGCTTGGGGACCTGGCTGACTTGAACCATAGCTACACCTTATTGGGAGCTTGGTGGTAATGCGCCATGGTAACACCATCGATCGGCTCGAAGAAAGCCTCTTTTCGCAAACGGTTTTATCATTGCCTTTGCTTCCATATTTTTTCATAACTGTTATTTGATTTTTGTTGTGTTTTTTTAAACCAATGACATTTTTAAACCGGTTCAAACTGTCAATTGACGGAATTCGGTCCATTTTTAATCCGGAGATAATTTTTCCGGTTTGACTTTTCCTGTTAACATCCCATTATGGAGTAACAGGGGGCTTGTCATGACCCGACACGGTTTACATGGTAAACCGGCATTACAAACACAGGAGCTGTTTTCTCCTTTGACGGTAATGGTTTCTACAACCTCCGCTTCAAGATTGGCTAAGCCAACTTCATGCCCAGCGATGGCAGGTATTTTGTATCACAAATTTTGATCATATACCTCAATATTTCATTGCATATATATATATATATATATATATATATATATATATATATATATATAGTGATGCTATTCATCACCCAGGGTGCAGAATAACTTATTTTCACCCGAGGTAATCTTACGATCATTTCATAATTAAATTACGTTTGGAATTCAAATAGTTACATTCCTATTCATTCACTACGTAATATTTGACATAAGAAAATAAAATATAGGTCATAAGACAAGAAAATTTGCAGTTTATGTGTATTTTACACTATGTTTTTACGTTTGTAATTTTACATAACATAAAATATTTTTTACTATTTATTATATATTTTCTTACCGTCTCTTTTTATGTCGAAAATAAGACAAAACTTACTTAAACGTAAAATTACGGTGTATTGATGGTAAAATAGAGGGGTGAAGAATAACTATTCCTCACCTGTGGTGACGAATAGACAATCTATATATATATATATATATATATATATATATATATATATATATATATATATATATATATATATATATATATATATATATATATGAACGCCACAAGCCAGTGGCGGCACAAACCGCCGTGGCAGTTTAAGATTTTGTGAGTGCATGCAATATAGATTGAAGGTTTGATCATTCAATCAAAAGTATCAAACACCTATGCACGAAGGCATATTAAAAGAAAAAGTGTTGGCTATCCTATTACAAGGCAACATGGTGCCCAAATAAGATCATTGTTTTCTTGGCGGAATATAATAAAGCAGCTATTTAAACCGGCTTCCGGTTCATGCTTGCTCGCCGCCCCGGTCTGACGGTTGTGGGTCGTCCTGCGCCGCTTCAGCTTCTTCATCCCTACCCAGCGGCTGGAAGTTAACAGTGGTCCAGTCGATTCCCATTAAAGCTTGAAAGACAGCCTCCTCATGGATCAGGGAAGATGGTTCAATATCAGGAGCGTAAGTATGCTTACGGATCGGAGGGATCAGGTTCTCCGCTTCGGGAATAGGTGCAGCTACTCGTCTGTTCTGATCGTTATATTGAGCTTGATAATGCGACAAGTCTGCCTCTTCGCCAATTGGCAAGCCGTAGGGCACCGCCGGTTTATCGCTCTCGAGTCATCTTCGTTGAACTCGAACCATCTTCCTTGATTTGGGATAGCCCTGAGCTGCCTCAACAGATCGAAATTTGGCACCCATGCTTTTGCCCGGATTAAGGCATTAATGGCACCGGTTCGAGCAGCAGATTTCTTCAGCTCTTCAACCCGGGTGGGAAGCATTGACAACCTCCTAAGAGTATCTTGAATTAAAGAGGGTGCCGGATTGTTATGTGATGCAGTGGAGATGATCCGCTGCGCTCCAATGTACAGCTGTTCGATTAAAGTGTAGGCAACTTTCAATTTCATCCGAACATCTGCCCCCAAGTGACCAATGTGTGTGCCTGCAGCATTACAAGAAAGATCACAAACCGGACTTATCATAAGAAGGCCAAGTTATCATAGAAACCAAAGGAAGCTTACCAAAGATGGCAGCAGTCATGGCATGCACTTGCCGCTTCACGTTGGTCAGCTCATCTACCACCGGTTTAAGGGCAGCTTCAGCATTTTCCACCTTTTTGGTTAAAGCGGCCATCTCAGTGGCCCAATCCGCCCGCTCCTTTTTGAAGCCCTCCTTAAGTTGTTCCATGACGCCCAAAGCGTTGGTCAATTCTTCCTTTGCCTTTAAGGTTTCAGCTTCTTGGGATTTCAAGTTTTCTTAAAGATCGGTGAGTTGGCTTTCTTTAGTCCTCAGCTCAGCCTACATACAGACAGTCATCTGATTTAACAAACGGTACAAGATTTGAAGTACCAACCACATAACAAGTTATGCAATTGGCACTTGGGGGCTCATGCATATTTGATCTTCATCTGTCAATAAAATCACAAAGTCCCAAGCTCAATACAGGTATTCAACTTGGCACTTGGGGGCTAATGGCTATTTGGTCGAACATGTTCTGATGCTGCGATATAAATTAAAGTCCCGGTTTAACTATACTAAGTTGAACCGGCCCTTGGGGGCTACATCAGTGAATTCTGAAAATATTGAGTTCTATATCAAGTCCCGGTTTGAAAGAAGATTACAAACAGGCCCTTGGGGGCTAGGAGAGTTAACAAAAATTGAAATATCCAAGCAGGAAAAAGAACATGGAGGTTACCTCGAATTTTTCTTTCATCATATTCACCAGGTCAGCTTCGTAATCAGGGCTGGTATACAGCCGGTTCAAGTAGCCAGAATGAAGATCTTGGGGGTTCAGACCAGCATAAGTTGCCAGATCAACATTCCACTTGCCCTTGCTCATAGTGGCAAATTCTACTTTGGCAGAATGTTTGGATAAGGCGACCGGATTACCCGGTTCGCTGTAGCCAAAGCCAGTAATCACAACGTCATCGTCCTTGGTATCACCGGTTTGACCAAGGACAGTCGGTTTGTCAGCAGGCCGGATTAGACTGGTGGATTTTCCAATCCGGGTTGGGCTTCTGGGCTGGTCAGCAGGACGGGAGGTGTCAACAGGCCTTTCTTCAGCAACAAAATCGTCATCTTGCAGTGGCGGATCATTGGGCATATCTTCACAAATAGCCGCTTCAAGATTTGGGGCGCTGTCCGGTTCAGGGGCAGTCTCTTCGTTGGCCGCTTTATCCAGGCGAGCCTTTTTGCTCGGCCTAGGCTTGGCCCTGAAAAGGCATAATAACAGTCAAATACAGCATATACTACGCAGTGATGCAATAGAAACAATATGATATGTATAACTTACCCAAGCACCGTTTTAAGTGGTGGCAGCTGAGTAGCTGATGACTCGCCAGATGAGGAATGGGAAGTGACCTGATAATCGGAGTCAGATGGATTAAGAGGTTGACGAAAACAGCCCGCTTTAGGACAAGCACTGACAAGCAAATTAGAGACCTCTGAACGACGTTTTCGAACCGGACTGTTCGGTAAACCGGCGGAGGTAACTACCTGGCCGTTGTGCTGAGTTGTGCGGCGAACTTCATGTTGTTGAGTGTTCATAAGAAATTTGGGATCCAAGCAAGCAAGGGGATGAGAAAATTTAATTTTCCGGTTTGCCCGATGGATTTTTAGTGAAGGCAAAGGATTTGAGTCAGAGGAGAGAATAGTTACCTCTACAACATCAGCATTACTGGCTTCAGCATCATCCTGACAAATATCATCATTAATTAGGCGTATGAAAAGTAAGCCAAGTGAATCAAGTTCTACCTCAAGGTCCGGATTACCCACATCATCATCCATAGCTGGATCAGAAGATGCAGTGGTTTTCTCTTATGAGCAGACCTCTTGACAACTTTGGTCTTTGGCCGGATTGGTCTTTCCGGTTTGTCTGGCTTCTCTGGTTTCTCTTGTGGAAGTTTCTTGCTCTAGAATGGATCATCGCCCTGATTAAGCAGCAGTTGATGTTAAAAAAGATATCGGAAATGGCAGTAATATATTCAGTAAAAATACAATGAGTCTTACGGATGGTGGTTTGTTGGTAGCACGTAGGGGAGCAGACGGTTCGGACACAGAGGTGTTCCGGTTCGTTCAACATTTTCTTCACAGCCTTGGTGACCTCATCATTGGTAAGCTGGATATTAACATGTCGGAGGGGGTCGTTGACGCTACTAGTGTACTCACACATTAAACCGGAGCGCTGGTAGAGGGGCAGTATGCTCCATGATATCCAACAGCGTGCGAGATCAATTCCTGTTAAACCATTGGCCATGAAGGCTCTGAGCTTGGAGAGTTGAGGAGCGTATTTACTTCTCTCCTTGGCGGTTAATCTTTGCGGAAAGGGATGTGTATTACTGAGTCGCTCCGGATGAAAGCCAGGCAAAGGATTTTCATTGGCAGGAGAGGTGTCTCTGCAATAGAACCATGACTGATTCCATTCCTTGGGGTGGCTGTGCAGTTTGGCATGAGGATAAGTGACCTCCTTCCTTTTTTGAATCGCCACGCCACCCAATTCTGTGTTGGACCCATCAGTGAATTATGTGCGGCGGTTTAGATGGAAGCAGTCTCTAAACAGCTCAACTGTGGGTTCTTCTTGAAAGTATGCCTCACGAGCACTTGGAAGTGACATATATTGGTAATGAATTGGGGCGGTATCTTGCAGACGGAGTTGAAAATTGGCTAAGACATCCGGTAAAATTTTGAACCGGGCGGGTTATAACCCCGGGCTAAGTGATCTGCGAAAACTACAACCTCTCCTTCTTGAGGTGTGGGTGGACATTCTTTGCCAGGAACCCTCCAATGGATAGTATCCTTACTGCTTAAAGCGCCAGTCAGGACCAGATTGTTTAATTGAGTTTGGGTGACACGGGAAGGAGCCCAGTTGCACTCATATACTTGTTTGGCCATGATAAAATCTACAAAAAATATGCATCCGGTTCAAGAAATGTGTTGGGACAAAGAGAGAACCGGTGTACAATGCTAACTCGGAGACAAGTACATCTAAACCGGAGTTCTATGAAGCGACAGTGTCTGGTTAAGGAGTTCTGGCGGTTCAACAAGGGGACTAATGGTGTATACCGGTTTATTAATTCTTTCTATGTTAAGTTAAACCGCCTGATCTAAATATTGAAAGCAATTGAGGTTGCGAATGGCTAAGTGTGCATAAACAGGTTTCACAAGATTTCTCTACAACGAAGGATCTGAAGCCAGATCAGAAAAGAAGAAAAATATCCAAAAAAGAATAAAGCAGAGCAGTATTTATGCAATGAGCAGGAAATAATATGCGAGATCTATGGACATGAGCACGAAACTACAGGCGGATGCTAAAAGCTACTACTAATCAGAGCAAGGTGTCACAGATCTATCCAGAGTGCGGTATGAGCATGAGCAGTTAATGGAGCATTTGCAAGAACAAGAAACCCTAGAACGAATCTAGGTCGAGGCGAGGACCTACAGAGTTGAGGAGATGCG
This sequence comes from Aegilops longissima, assembly GCA_021605205.1. Taxonomy (NCBI): domain Eukaryota; kingdom Viridiplantae; phylum Streptophyta; class Magnoliopsida; order Poales; family Poaceae; genus Aegilops; species Aegilops longissima. Next base: position 647,449,896 of record CM038678.1, on the reverse strand, counting down.
GAAGATCGCTGTGTTTTTCTGGTGCGTTCAGGTTGATGCAGCGGCCCAAGACGGTGCAGAGGTCGACGGCGGCGGCGGAGCTCAGAGGCTAGCGACGCGAGGAAGACAAAGAGAAAGGGGACGGAGGGGAGAAAAGGAATGACCCTTCGGTCCTATTTATAAGGTAAGAGACCTGTGTCAGGCGCGTGAATCAAGGAACCACAAATCTGGGAAGCAGAGCTGTCGCCTCGGTTATTGCGGATCTGTTAAACAAAGAAGGTATCATGAATGCTATCTTTATGGGGACGTCATGCTGGTTTACAGCAACCAGAGAAGGTGACATCACGGCGGTTCAACAATTACAAGAAGATGTTGAAGATGAAGGTTTTTTATCAAGGATTGACATGAACCTGTTCAAATCAATCTGGGGCCTAATGTTGGGGATATTACTACTGGGCGTAAACCGGCCTATCTGGGCTGGGTTAACTTCATCAGTAGTTCAACGGTGTAAAAGCCCAAGCATGAAGGTAAGGGCCCAAGGCCTGTAGTCGGTTTAGAACCTGTAGCCATAAACCGGCCTGGTATGTAAACTTGTATTGTAAGTTAGGAATAGAGAGAGACCAACCCGGATACGAGTATGAACCGGAGATTGGGACTCTGTGAACCGACGGGCGTCACCCGTGTATATAAGGGGACGACCCGGGGCGGTTCAAGGAGGACAGACAACAACAACTCGAGGCCTAGGCGAAGCTTATTTTCTCCCTAGTCATCGAAACCACATCAATCCCATCACAACTAGACGTAGGCTTTTACCTTCATAGAAGGGGCCGAACTAGTATAAACTCTCGTGCCTTTGTGTCCGCTTTAACCCCTTCAAGTTAACCCGTAGCGATGGCTCCAGGACTAAGTCCTTTGACGAGGACATCTGTCGTGACAAAACCACGACACCCACCCTCATTCTTGTTGGCCGGAACCCACTCCAAGAGCGGTGGGTGGTCGGGCTCTCCCACAGCGGTATTGACCTCATGGTGTCCATCTGTGCGTACGTCACCCTTCTGCACCCACCTGCGTCCTCCGACCAATGCATTTTCGGCTGCTCTGGCTTCGCCTCTGTATCCCGGCCTAGAAGTTTTGGGTTCGGCTACGGGGGCGCCGAGAGCCTTGTCACCTCCAACGACGACAACCTTTGGCCGGAATGGGTTTGTTTACGCCCATTCAAGGGTTTTCTCCGACGCAAGACAAGGGGGCGCAACAGGCGGTGGGGCGTTCGGTTTGTCTTCCTCCACCCGCATGTGACGAGTGTTGGGGAACGTAGTAATAATTCAAAAAAAATCCTACGTGTCACCAAGATCAATCTAGGAGATGCTAGCAACGAGAGAGAGAGAGGGAGTGTATCTTCACACCCTTAAAGATCGCTAAGCGGAAGCGTTACAAGAACGCGGTTGATGGAGTCGTACTCGCGGCGATTCAAATCGCGGAAGATCTGATCCAAGCGCCGAACGGACGGCGCCTCTGTGTTCAACACGCGTATAGCCCGGGGACGTCTCCTCCTTCTTGATCCAGCAAGGGGAGAGGAGAAGTTGAGGGAGAACTCCGGCAACACGACGGCGTGGTGGTGGAGCTCGTGGTTCTCCGGCAGAGCTTCACTACGCTCAACGGAGGAGGAGGAGGAGTTGGAGGGGGAGGGCTGCGCCAGGGGCAAGGGGTGCAGCTCCCATGCGCCTCCCCATTATATATAGGGGTGGAGGGGGATGGTTTCTTGCCCTCCAAGTCCATTGGGGCGTTGGCAAAGGTGGGTGGAAAGAAATCCCATCCTTTCCCTTCCCCACTTATTGTTATCCCCCCTTTTTAGGGATCTTGATCTTATCCCTTCGGGATATGATCTTATTCCTTCTAAGGGGGGATCTATTGGGGAACGTAGTAATTCAAAAAAATTCCTACGAACACGCAAGCTCTATCTAGGAGATGCATAGCAGCGAGATAGGAGAGTGTGTCCACGTACCCTCGTAGACCGAAAGCGGAAGCATTTAGTAACACTGTTGATGTAGCCGAACGTCTTCACGATCCAACCGATCCAAGTACCGAACGTACGGCACCTCCATGTTCAGCACACGTTCAGCATGATGACGTCCCTCGAGCTCTTGATCTAGTTGAGGACGAGGAAGAGTTCCGTCAGCATGACGGCATGTCGACGGTGTTGATGATGTTACCGGCGTAGGGCCTCGCCTAAGCACTACGACAATATGACCGAGGTGTTAAACTATGGAGGGGGCACCGCACACGGCTAAGAGATTGTCTGTTGTCCTTTGGGGTGCCCCCTACCCCCGTATATAAAGGAGGGAGGAGGAGGAGGCCGTCCAAGGGGGAGGCGCGCCAAGGGGGGAAGTCCAACTAGGACTCCAAACCTAGTAGGATTCGCCCCCCCCCCTTTCCTATTCCAAGAGGGGGAGAGAGGGAAAGAGGTGCAGGAGAAAGAGGAAAGGGGGGCCGCGCCCCCTCCCCTAGTCCAATTCGATTTGGGCTAGGGGGCGCGCGGGCCTCCACCTGGCCGCCTCCTCCTCTCTTCCACTAGGGCCAATGAAGGCCCATTAATCCCCTGGGGGGTTCCGGTAACCTCCGGGTACTCCAAAAAATGCCCGAGCCTATCCGAAACCTTTCCGGTGTCCGAACATAGCCTTCCAATATATCAATCTTTATGTCTCGACCATTTCAAGACTCCTCGTCATGTCCGTGATCTCATCCGGGACTCCGAACAAACTTTGGCCATCAAAAACGCATAACTCATAATACAAACCGTCATTGAACGTTAAGCGTGCCGACCCTACGGGTTCGAGAACTATGTAGACATGACTGAGACACATATCCGGTCAATAACCAATAGCGGAACCTGGATGCTCATATTGGCTTCTACATATTCTACGAAGATCTTTATCGGACAAACCGCATGACAACATATATTGTTCCCTTTGTCATCGGTATGTTACTTGCCCGAGATTCGATCGCCGGTATCATCATACCTAGTTCAATCTCGTTACTGGAAAGTCTCTTTACTCACTCCGTAATGCTTCATCCCATAGATAACTCATTAATCACATTGCTTTCAAGGCTTATAGTGATGAGCATTACCGAGAGGGCCCAAAGATACCTCTCCGATACACGGAGTGAAAAATCCTAATCTCGATCTATGCCAACCCAACAAACACCTTCGAAGACACCTGTAGAGCATCTTTATAATCACCCAGTTACGTTGTGACGTTTGATAGCACACAAGGTGTTTGTCGAGGATATACCCCGCGGTATGACCCGGCCGGAGTTATGACCCGGCCAGACTTGGCGATTCACCAGAAGACCCGGCTGGAGCTAGGCGACTCACTGGCGATCTGCTTGGACATGGCGGTTTACATATAACCCGCCTGGACATTATGACTCACTGGAGACCCGGCGGGCGGGTCAAACGGACGGCAAGGCCCAAGGCCCAGTAGGCCGGTTCATGTGATGGTGGGCCGACTTAAGAAGAAAGGTGTAAGGAATATTTCCCTTACAAGGAATCAAGACCCGGACTTGTATCCGGCTTGTAGTAGAAGATAGGCTAGTCCTAGTCCTACTAGGACTCCATATGTAACCCGCCCTTCTAACTTATATAAAGAGGGGAAGGGCTCCCCAAAGAGGGACAGAAAACAAGAACAATCTCTAGGGCTAGACACAAAGAGCCGGCTTACCGGCGACTTTCTCATAATCATAATGAGACCTAGCCACAAACAGCATGTAGGGTTATTACCGGATGATGTTTCCCGGGGCCCGAAGCTGTCTAAATCCTTGTCTTGCGTGTTGCGTCTCTCGTCCCGATCAACCCCTCTCAAGCTACCACATAGATGCGTTGGCCTCGTGACTAAGTCCTTACACTAGGACATCTGCCGTGACAAATCCATGACAGTTGGCGCCCACCGTGGGGCTTGCGCACGGTGATGTCGAGTTCTTGGAGGGATCTTTCTAGGGATCGAGAAGTTCGTAATTGTCAGATGAGAAAAGCCAGATTGCGTCTATGTGCACCGTCAAACGCGGCCAGGCGATCCGTCGTGGCCGGATCACTTTCCGTTGCATTGCCGCAAAAAGCCAAGTGCAAAGGAGGTTTCATCAGTATGGATCAAGATCATCAAAATACTGTTATTTTCGTCTGATTCGCCAAGTCGCCGCTGTCGCATGCAGGAGTTGCCGAGACGATTGCCTGAAGCCGGATCGGTTTGTCTTTTGTCAAATCGGGTTGCTATATGCATACAAGGAAACTTCCCGGAAGTTAACTCAAGAATTAAAGAAAAGAAGAAGGTGCTACGCAGGGTTAGCACGTGAAGATCAGGGAAAAAGTGACTCTCTGCATCCGGGCAGGTCATGGCAGGGACTCTCGGTCAAACCACTGCCAGGATTTCCCGGCCTTACCCTCGCGACCCAGTCACTACCGGAGAAAACGCCACAAGCCAGTTTTTACCGCCATATCTTCTCCGGCTCACCTCAGCCGGACCATTGTGTCGCTCGCCTCTGGCCACGTCTCCGCTCCGAATTGACCGAAAGCACGGAGGGACTCCGCCGCCGCAGCTAGTAAGACGCCTTCACCTCGCCGTGTTGGGCCGCCCCCGCTACTCGTCGGCATCGTGCGGACTGCCCGCACCTGCGCCAGCTCCGACCAGCCATCTCCGCGCGTCAAAGCCGGCTGCGCCGGGCCACCAGTCCCTGCCGCTGCGGGCCTGAGTCGTCGGCCACCTTCGCTGTCGAGCCGGCTGTACACCTCTGCCCCTATTACAAATTCTTCAGTATATACATATGCAACGACAGGTTAAGCAGAGAGGTTTGGGTGTCAGCGTTTCCTCCACCCCGGATCCAAATTGCTTCGCCGTCCTTATAGAGCTGCGTTGTGACCCCGTCGTATTGAGCTGCCGACCTCGCCGTGGTTCGTCTCGCCGCCAAGGGTCCCGCATGGCCTGCCTCCTCCGCTAAGAGCCGCCCAAAGCAGTCGCCTCCGATGCCACGGTCCCTCATCAAACCAAGTGTTCAGCAACTACTGCGCTGGTGCCGCCCAGGTCGTCTGTTTCAACCCGCCACTCCCTTCTGCCTATGCGTGGCTTCTGAGCCGCCGGTCGCCGCGATCTTCGTTGCAGACCGCCGTCACTTCAGCGCGGTTTCCGAGTCACCGTTCTAAGTCGCCGCCGGCCTGCGAGGCGTCTCTCACGAGTGCATGCTTTGGATGTTTCCCATAAGTATGGTGAGCCGGGGAGGTAGAAGCTGTTGCAAGCCCTCAGCCGGATGACTTCAACCCACCGTTGCGGGCCGGCCTAGACTTCAGTGTGAGCCGCTGGTGACTGGATCAAATCGCCAGCGCCAAGTTCTACATCCATGTGCAAATTCTGGCCGAGCTCGTTTCCGTGGCCTGCACGCCCTCGCCCATGTTGGCTAGCTGGGGCTAGTAGATAGACAGTGCTAAAGAGAAGTAAAGTACGCGAAGGAGGTTGCGCCAAGGACAAGTCTGGAGGCGTTATTTCTCCTAACCTGTTGATGAGACTGAGAAGGTGCAGATTTTAAACAGTACAAACGGGGGATGCTTCAGAAGAAAATGCTGCACGCGCTCTACTGTGGAGAGTTCACACCAAATATGACCCCAACTCCAGACGCCTGCAGTCTGAATCCGTTTGTCCAGCTCCAATCATAGTTTTACACCATTGGAAGGAAAAGTGGCTACGTTGTTTTCAAGAGAGAGGGTCAAACTACTTGTTTGATTCACATGCACATGCATGCAAGAAAAATCAGTTAGTATTACAAAGTACTACTACGACCCACGCGGAGATCAAATGAAAAAGAAGATCGGCAGCATCAACACAAATATGCTTTGGATACATATATGGATCAAAGGGAATTCAGTAATAATACTAAAAAAATTATTGAAAAAATTATCTACGGGCAGATGACCTGTCGTAAAAAAAATCAGGACAATTGTTCATTATGAATGAGGGGTTATATTGTGGGTATGGAGCGAGCGATGACAATGTTCTGCACCGGGGTTTCATCCGTGTCATACTGCCCGGTGAATGAACGTGCACAAAGTCACCATCCTCTGTGGCCCGTTTTACATTAACTCAACCGTCCGCTCCAGCTTACAGTGCCGTGGCCGACTCATCTGTTGTCCGGACGAATCTGGTGATATTCATCCAAGTTTGTTATATTAACACATATTGTTTTTTAAGAACAAGTTTATCTTTGACTAGGTCTGCAATATTGTTTATGCAGGGCAATTATTTATGACAAAAAGTAATATTATACCGCGAAGATGGAGGCACGCCAACATCTTTTGGTACATGTGGTTGTCGTTACTCAACGGACTCCCGCACCGGCTTACAACGCCGTGGCCGTCTCTCGCGACCACGCCGGCTTACAACAAGGAGGACAACTTGCCCGTCCGCACCGGCTTACAAACGCCACGGCCAGTTTATCTGTCTGGGCCGCCTCAGATGTTGCGGTCGTCTTTACCGTCCGTCTCTCGTGGCCTGGTCTACATCAACACATCGGGCCTCACCTATCTGCATGAGTTGTTTATTGAGTATGAGCAAGTCACAACTTGGGAAGCCCGGTTTTCTTCCGACAAATTGGAGTGGAATGATCATGTATTATCAGCCGCCGTCTGCACTGGATGGCTCAATGGACAGGCGCACAAGTCGCCGCTACTACGGTTTGGTTAACTCCAAACAGCCGTTGGAAGGAACCATTGGCGAGTTCGACACGGTTCATCTGGGATCATTTATAACCGCCGCAGATCACCTCAACTTTACGTGGATTCACATCGCGTTATCAACGCCAATGATATACACCTTTTGCTATGGACAAATATGGAGAATATCACGCCAACTCTTCGAGTCATCTTGAGACTCGGGGGCTACAATGGTATGGCTCGGCAAAATTAGCCGGTTTCAATGGATTCAAGAACTCCGGGTCATTGGAGGAAGGTAACCCGGTTCGAGGCTACGCTATATTGGTGAAAAATTTAAAGGCCGTCAGAAAATTTCCGGCTTAAAAAGAAGGACTCCGGTTTAAAATCCGGTTCAAGAGACATCTCTCTCCCACAAAGCACTGACACTCTTAATATCTGGTTTAAAAACCGGTTCAAGGGAAATTTATTTACCACAAGGCTTTGAAGCTCTTAAATCCGGTTCAAATCCGGCTCAAGGTAAATTTATCTCTTACAAAGTTTTGAAGCTTTCAAATCCGGTTTAAACTTCCGGTTCAAAAAGAATTAATCTCTCGCAAGTTCGAGTTCTCAGAAAGATTACAGGGTGCCAAAAAGAACTTACTGCCATGATGTGCGGTTTAAACATAGGTATCCTGCCTTACGGCTTATCTTATTATGGTCACTTGGGGGCTTCCTGTTCAAACATAGGTCGTATTCGAACCAAAGAGAACATAGCTGTCGATACCCTCTTGATCGGCATACTGCCAAACCCACTAGGGGGCTTCTTGATCATATCTGAATCATAGCTTAACCCCTTTGGGTCCGACGTGGGTCGATTGAACCAGCGTCATTAAACAACTCTTATGGTCACTTGGGGCTTCTGTTCAAACATAGGTCGATTGAACCAAAGAGAACATAGTTGTCGATACCCACTTGATCGGCATCGCCAAAGCCACCGGGGCTATATGATCGTATTGAATCTTAGCTTAACCCCTTTGGAGCGGTTTCTTGATCGTATCCGAATCGAAGCCTCAAAAATTTTATTCTATCTCGGTAAAGTTTATTGCAGCCACAATTACTTAACTTGAGACCTTTTGGGGATTATATCTCAAATGTATATAAGTGTTTTATGATTAACCCGGCTTGACTTTTGACTATAAGTCGCCAGCTTATGACAACCATCATTTATATGGAAGCATTGGCTTCTAAGGATTGGGTTATCACCCTTATTACACAGGTCATGTAAACCGGCAGTACAACTTCAATATCACAGTGGTCATTTGGGGGCTTCCTGTTCAAACATAGGTCGTATTCGAACCAAAGAGAACATAGTTGTCGATACCCACTTTGATCGGCAACGCCAACGCCACTGGGGGCTATATGATCGTATTGAATCTTAGCTTAACCCCTTGGAACGGTTTACTGATCGTATTCGAATCAGAAGCCTCAAAATTTTTAACTGTTTTTATACAATCGCAAGTATTTGAGTTGTCACAAATATCATATGTGCCGGCTCTTACAGAGTTGAGTTGTCAACTTCACTGTCCGGGTCCCATAAGCCGGTGGTATCATTCAAAGGATCATAGGGATCTTGTGATCTACTTGTGTGCAGGATAAGGCTACATTTGTGTGGTTACCCGCCCTGGCTTTTGACGTTAAGTCGCCAGGGCATATGTTGTTTAAACTCTTTGCAGGATTTGCAGGAATATGACATATAAATGATTAAGTTCAAGCTCCTTATCAAACTTGATGTTTCAAAATAATTATCCGTTCTGGATTTTTCTCAAAGGTATAAGCCGTCGGGTTATAAAAATTCCGGCTTACAATGGAGGCGTATTAAATCGCTATCAGCCAAGAGCCGCCGAGTATTTAAACTCCGGATTTACTTGTCAACCGATGAAGTATTCAAATCTTTAATAGCCAAAACTGGCTGGATTTTCATGATGATATTGAATGATTGAGGTTTTCATACCGGATTATATTATTCAAATCTCGAATAGCCAACATGGCTGGATTTCTATTGTGATTATCAATAACCAGTGCTATGATTGAGGTTTTCAAAGTCGCTTTAGCGCAACGGCTATTATTTTTATCAATGGATATGATTTATTCTACAATGGAAGGAATAGCCCCGAGTCGCTGCAAGCTTACGACCCGGCACTTGGGGGCTATATTATTCAGATTGGGATTATATCAAATATGCAAGTCCCATGTCACTGCCAGCATGCACCATGGCACTTGGGGGCTAATGTAAAGTCATTTTTTTATCAACTTATTGAAGACCCGACTCATCCCATTGTAATGAGCCGGCCCTTGGGGCCTACCAATTACTCCTGTCAAAAATTCAAGGTACACAAGCATTAATCCATTATATTGAACGGTCCACTATTTAGTTGGTGGAGTACAAAGCTCTTAACCTTGTGGACGTGGGTTCAAGCCCCATGGTGGAGACTATATTAAATGATGTTATTATCAATTATATACAAAGTCCCAGCTCAGTATTATCTTACTAAGCCGGCCCTTGGGGGCTACACATTGCTGTTCAAATTTACATGGTTATATCTACAAAGTCCCTGCTCACTATTTGCATAATGACCCGGCCCTTGGGGGCTACACTGGTTGAAGTTTTCATGAGTATAAAGCAATTACAAGTCCCAGGTTGCTGCAAGCATGACAACCCGGCACTTGGGGGCTACATGTGTGGAATATTCAATTTATATGATTGAGATGAATAAACCAGATTTCTTCAAGGTTGCAACATTCATTGGAGCAAGTCTTAAACCATCACTTTGTTCTGCTCACGACTTGGGGGCTAAAGGTAATATGGATATAAGGGAGAAAAAAATCTTCAAATTATCAGTTTTGAGCAAATTAGGAGGATCAATTACATAAACCGGTGTCAACAACAATTACGACCCGGCATCGTCTGTTTTATAATCAGGCAGTTTTTGGTAATGATAAACCGGCAAGTTTTTACATCTTGAAGCCGGCTGAATATCAGATGAGTATTTGAAGACCAAAATTATTTAACCCGACGTCTTGGAAGCCGACTCAAGTGGATTATTCTTCACAATATTTTTCTGTGAGAAACCAACATCAGCAAATTGAGTATGAGCTAGCTTATTTGACCCGGATTTTCTAGATGAAGGAAATGACAATTGGACTTAAGGATAATCAGGACCTGTCTCAGGAGAATTTTTAACCCGGAGCACAACCTGTCAAAGTTGTTCTGGTGTTTATTTTGCCGGATCAATTTAACTTGGATAAATACAAATTAAACTGGGGGCTAATGTCGGGGATATACCCCGCGGTATGACCCGGCCGGAGTTATGACTCGGCCGGACTTGGCGATTCACCAGAAGACCCGGCTGGAGCTAGGCGACTCACCGCGATCTGCTGGACATGGCGGTTTACATATAACCCGCTGGACATTGTGATTCATTTGGAGACCCGTGGGCGGGTCAAACAGACGGCAAGGCCCAAGGCCCAGTAGGCCGGTTCATGTGATGGTGGGCCGACTTAAGAAGAAAGGTGTAAGGAATATTTCCCTTACAAGGAATCAAGACCCGGACTTGTATCCGGCTTGTAGTAGAAGATAGGTTAGTCCTAGTCCTACTAGGACTCCATATGTAACCCGCCCTTCTAACTTATATAAAGAGGGGCAGGGCTCCCCAAAGAGGGACAGGAAACAAGAACAATCTCTAGGGCTAGACACAAAGAGCCGGCTTACCGGCGAATCTCTCATAATCATAATGAGACCTAGCCACAAACAGCATGTAGGGCTATTACCGGATGATGTTTCCCGGGGCCCGAAGCTGTCTAAATCCTTCTCTTGCGTGTTGCGTCTCTCGTCCCGATCAACCCCTCTCAAGCTACCACATAGATGCGTTGGCCTCGCGACTAAGTCCTTACACTAGGACATCTGCCGTGAAAAATCCACGACAGTGTTCCTTCGGTATTCGGGAGTTGCATAATCTCATAGTCTGAGGAACATGTATAAGTCATTAAGGAAGCAGTAGCAATGAAACTGTAATGATCATAATGCTAAGCTAATGGATGGGTCTTGTCCATCACATCATTCTCCTAATGACGTGATCCCGTTCATCAAATGAAAACACATGCCTATGATTAGGAAACATAACCATCTTTGATTAACGAGCTAGTCTAGTAGAGGCACACTAGGGACACTATGTTTTGTCTATGTATTCACACATGTACTAAGTTTCTGGTTAATACAATTCTAGCATGAATAATAAACATTTATCATGATATAAGGAAATATAAATAACAACTTTATCATTGCCTCTAGGGCATATTTCCTTCAGTCTCCCACTCGCACTAGAGTCAATAATCTAGATTACGCAGTAATGATTCTAACACCCATGGAGTCTTGGTGCTGATCATGTTTTGCTCGTGGAAGAGGCTTAGTCAACGGGTCTGCACCATTCAGATACGTATGTATTTTGCAAATCTCTAGGTCTCCCTCCACGACTTGATGCCGGATGGAATTGAAGCATCTCTTGATATGTTTGGTTCTCTTGTGAAATCTGGATTCCTTTGCTAAGGCAATTGCACCAGTATTGTCACAAAAGATTTTCATTGGACCTGATCTACTAGGTATAACACCTATATCGGATATGAACTCCTTCATTTGCTGTTTCTGAAGCAGTTATGTACTCCGCTTCACACGTAGATCCCGCCATGACGCTCTGCTTGGAACTGCACCAACTGACAGCTCCACCATTCAATATAAATACATATTCGGATTGCGACTTAGATTCATCCGGATCAGTGTCAAATCTTGCATCGACGTAACCATTTACGATGAGCTCTTTGTCACCCCCATAAACGAGAAACATATCCTTAGTCCTTTTCAGGTATTTCAGGATGTTCTTGACCGTTGTCCAGTGCTCCACTCCTGGATTACTTTGGTACCTCCCTGCTATGCTTATAGCAAGGCACACATCAAGTCTGGTACACAGCATTGCATACATGATAGAACCTATGGCTGAAGCATAGGGAATGACTTTCATTTTCTCTCTATCTTCTGCAGTGGTCGGTCATTGAGTCTGGCTCAACTTCACACCTTGTAACACAGGCAAGAACCCTTTCTTTGACTTATCCATTCTGAAATTTTTCAAAACTTTATCAAGGTATGTGCTTTGTGAAAGTCCAATTAAGCGTCTTGATCTATCTCTATAGATCTTAATGCCCAATATGTAAGCAGCTTCACCGAGGTCTTTCATTGAAAAACTCTTATTCAAGTATCCTTTTATGCTATCCAGAAATTCTATATCATTTCCAATCAACAATATGTCATCCACATATAATATTATAAATGCTACAGAGCTCCCACTCACTTTCTCGTAAATACATGCTTCTCCAAAAGTCTGTATAAAACCATATGCTTTGATCACACTATCAAAGCGTTCCAACTCCGAGAGGCTTGCACTAATCCATAAAATGGATCGCTGGAGTTTGCACACTTTGTTAGCACCCTTTGGATCGACAAAACCTTCTAGTTGCATCATATACAACTCTTCTTCCAGAAATCCATTAAGGAACGCAGTTTTGACATCCATCTGCAAAATTTCATAATCATAAAATGCGGCAATTGCTAACATGATTCGGACAGACTTAAGCATCGCTACGGGTGAGAAAGTCTCATCGTAGTCAACTCCTTGAACTTGTCGAAAACCTTTCGCAATAAGTCGAGATTTGTAGACAGTAACATTACCGTCAGCGTCAGTCTTTTTCTTGAATATCCATTTATTTTCTATGGCTTGCCGATCACCGAGCAAATCCACCAAAGTCCACACTTTGTTCCCGTACATGGATCCCATCTCAGATATCATGGCCTCAAGCCATTTCGCGGAATCTGGGCTCGCTTCCTCATAGTTCGTTGGTTCATCATGGTCTAGTAACATGACTTCCAGAACAGGATTACTGTACCACTCTGGTGCGGACCGTACTCTGGGAGACCTACGAGGTTCGGTAGTAACTTGATCTGAAGTTTCATGATCATCATCATTAGCTTCCTCACTAATTGGTGTAGGAATCACTGGAACTAATTTATGTGATGAACTACTTTCCAATTCGGGAGAAGGTACAATTACCTCATCAAGTTCTACTTTCCTCCCACCCACTTCTTTCAAGAGAAACTCCTTCTCTAGAAAGGATCCATTCTTAGCAATATCTTGCCTTCGGATTTGTGATAGAAGGTGTACCCAACATTGTCCTCTGGGTATACTATGAAGACACACTTCTCCGATTTGGATTCGAGCTTATCAGGTTGAAGCTTTTTCACATAAGCATCGCAGCCCCAAACTTTAAGAAACGACAACTTTGTTTTCTTGTCAAACCACAGTTCATAAGGTGTCGTCTCAACGGATTTTGATGGTGCCCTATTTAAAGTGAATGTAGCCGTCTCTAAAGCATAACCCCAAAATGATAGCGGTAAATCAGTAAGAGACATCATAGATCACACCATATCCAATAAAGTACGATTACGACGTTCGGACACACCATTACGCTGTGGTATTCTAGGTGGCGTGAGTTGCGAAACTATTCCACATTGTTTCAAATGAAGACCAAACTCGTAACTCAAATATTCGCCTCCACGATCAGATCGTAGAAACTTTATTTTCTTGTTACGATGATTTTCCACTTCACTCTGAAATTCTTTGAACTTTTCAACCGTTTCAGACTTATGCTTCATTAAGTAGATATACCCATATCTGCTCAAATCATCTATGAATGTAAGACAATACCGATACCTGCCATGAGCCTCAATGCTCATTGGACCGCATACATCAGTATGTATTATTTCCAATAAGTTAGTAGCTCGTTCCATTGTTCCGGAGAACGGAGTTTTAGTCATCTTGCCCATGAGGCATGGTTCGCAAGCACCAAGTGATTCATAATCAAGTGATGCCCAAAGCCCATCAACATGGAGTTTCTTCATGCTCTTTACACCAATATGACCTAAACGGCAGTGCCACAAATAATTTGCACTATCATTATCAACTTTGCATCTTTTGGCTTCAATATTATGAACGTGTGTATCTCCACGATCGAGATTCAATAAAAATAGACCACTCAACAAGGGTGCATGACCATAAAAGATATTACTCATATAAATAGAACAACCATTATTCTCTGATTTAAATGAATAACCGTCTCGCATCAAACAAGATCCAGATATATTGTTCATGCTCAACGCTAGCACCAAATAACAATTATTCAGGTCCAAAACTAATCCCGAAGGTAGATGTAGAGGTAGCGTGCCAACGGTGATCACATCGACCTTGGAACCATTTCTGACGCGCATCGTCACCTCGTCCTTAGCCAATCTTCGTTTAATCCGTAGCCCCTGTTTCGAGTTGCAAATATAAGCAACAGAACCAGTATCAAATACCCAGACACTACTACGAGCATTAGTAAGGTACACATCAATAACATGTACATCAAATATACCTTTCACTTTGCCATCCTTCTTATCCGCCAAATACTTGGGGCAGTTCCGCTTCCAGTGACCAGTCCCTTTGCACTAGAAGCACTCAGTTTCAGGCTTAGGGCCAAACTTGGGCTTCTTCCCGGGAGTAGCAACATGCTTGCTATTCTTCTTGGAGTTCCCCTTCTTCCTTTTCCCCTTCTTCTTGAAACTAGTGCTCTTTTTGACCATCAACACTTGATGCTCCTTCTTGATTTCAACCTCCGCAGCCTTTAGCATTGCGAAGAGCTCAGGAATCGTTTTTGTCATTCCTTGCATATTATAGTTCATCATGAACCCTTTATAGCTTGGTGGCAGTTATTGAAGAACTTTGTCAATGACACTATCATCAGGAAGATTAACTCCTAGTTGAGTCAAGTGGTTATGGTACCCAGACATTCTGAGTATGTGTTCACTGACAGAACTATTCTCCTCCATTTTGCAGCTATAGAACTTTTTGGAGACTTCATATCTCTCAACTCGGGCATTTGTTTGAAATATTAACTTCAACTCTTGAAACATCTCATATGCTCCATGACGTTCAAAACGTCTTTGAAGTCCCGATTCTAAGCCGTAAAGCATGGCACACAGAACTATCGAGTAGTCATCAGCTTTGCTCTGCCAGACGTTCACAACGTCCGCAGTTGCGTCTGCAGTAGGCTTTGCACCTAGCGGTTCTTCCAGAACGTAATTCTTCTGTGCAGCAATGAGGATAATCCTCAAGTTATGGACTCAGACCGTGTAATTGCTACCATCATCTTTCAACTTAGTTTTCTCTAGGAACATATTAACATTCAAGGGAACAGTAGCACGAGCCATTGATCTACAACAACATAGACATGCAAAAACTATCAAGACTAAGTTCATGATAAATTAAAGTTCAATTAATAATATTACTTAAGAACTCACACTTAGATAGACATCCCTCTAGTCATCTAAATGATCACGTGATCCAAATCAACTAAACCATGTCCGATCATCACGTGAGATGGAGTAGTTTTCAATGGTGAACTTCACTATGTTGATCATATCTACTATATGATTCACGTTCGACCTTTCGGTCTTAGTGTTCCGAGGCCATATCTGCATATGCTAGGCTCGTCAAGTTTAACCCGAGTATTCTGCACGTGCAAAACTGGCTTGCACCCGTTGTATGTGAACGTAGAGCTTATCACACCCGATCATCACGTGGTGTCTCGGCACGAAAAACTGTAGCAACGGTGCATACTCAGGGAGAACACTTATACCTTGAAATTTAGTAAGGGATCATCTTATAACGCTACCGTCGTTCTAAGAAAAATAAGATGCATAAAACATAAACATCACATGCAATCAAAATATGTGACATGATATGGCCATCATCATGTTGTGCTCATGATCTCCATCACCGAAGCATCGTCATGATCTCCATCGTCACCGGCTTGACACCTTGATCTCCATCGTAGCATCGTTCTCGTCTCGCCAACTATTGCTACTACAACTATCACTACCTCTTAGTGATAAGGTAAAGCAATTACATGGTGATTGCATTTCATACAATAAAGCAACAACCATATGGCTCCTGCCAGTTGTCGATAACTCTGTTACAAAACATGATCATCTCATACAACAATTTATATCATGTCATGTCTTAACCATATCACATCACAATAAGCCCTGCAAAAACAAGTTAGACGTCCTCTACTTTGTTGTTGCAAGTTTTACGTGGCTGCTATGGGCTTCTAGCAAGAACCGTTCTTACCTACGCATCAAAACCACAACGATTATTCGTCAAGTGTGATGTTTTAACCTTCAACAAGGATAGGCCGTAGTCCAACTCGATTCAACTAAAGTTGGAGAAACAGACACCCGCCAGCCACCTATGTGCAAAAGCACGTCGGTAGAACCAGTCTCATGAACGCGGTCATGTAATGTCGGTCCGGGCCGCTTCATCCAAAAATATCGCCGAATCAAAGTAAGACATTGGTGGTAAGCAGTATGACTATTATCGCCCACAACTCTTTGTGTTCTACTCGTGCATATAACATCTACGCATAGACCTGGCTCTGATACCACTATTGGGGAACATAGTAATTCAAAAATATTCCTACGAACACGCAAGATCTATCTAGGAGATGCATAGCAACGAGACAGGAGAGTGTTTCCACGTACCCTCATAGACTGAAAGCGGAAGCGTTTAGTAACGCTGTTGATGTAGTCGAACGTCTTGCACAATCCAACCGATCCAAGTACCGAACGTACGGCACCTCCGTGTTCAGCACACGTTCAACACGATGACGTCCCTCGAGCTCTTGATCGAGTTGAGGACGAGGGAGAGTTCTGTCAGCACGACGGCGTGGCGACGGTGTTGATGATGTTACCGGCGTAGGGCATCGCCTAAGCACTATGACAGTAGACCGAGGTGTTAAACTGTAGAGGGGGGGCACCGCACACGGCTAAGAGATTGTATGTTGTCCTTTAGGGTGCCCCCTGCCCCCATATATAAAGGAGGGAGGAGGAGGAGGCCGGCCAAGGGGGAGGCGCGCCAAGGGGGGAGTCCTACTAGGACTCCAAACCTAGTAGGATTCGCACCCCCTTTTCTATTCCAAGAGGGGAAGAAAGGGAAAGAGGTGGAGGAGAAAGAGGAAAGAAGGGCGCGCCCACTCCCCTAGTCAAATTCGTTTTGTGCTAGGGGGCGTGTGCCTCCACCCGGGCGCTGCCTCCTCTCTTCCACTAGGGCTCATGAAGGCCCATTAATCCCTCGGGGGGTTCCGGTAACCTCCCAGTACTCCAAAAAATGCCCGAACCTTTCCGAAACCTTTCCGTTGTCCGAACATAGCCTTCCAATATATCAATCTTTATGTCTCGATCATTTTGAGACTCCTCGTCATGCCCTGATCTCATCCAGGACTCTAAACAAACTTCGATCATCAAAAACACACATAACTCATAATACAAACCGTCATCGAACGTTAAGCGTGCGGACCCTATGGGTTCGAGACATGACCGAGACACACCTCCGCTCAGTAACCAATAGCGGAACCTGGATGCTCATATTGGCTCCTACATATTGTACGAACATCTTTATCGGTCAATCGCATAACAACATACGTTGTTCCCTTTGTCATCGGTATGTTACTTACCCGAGATTCGATCGTCGGTATCATCATACCTTGTTCAATCTCGTTTCCCGAAAGTATCTTTACTCGTTCTGCAATGCTTCATCCCGCAACTAACTCATTAGTCACATTGATTGCAAGGCTTACAGTGACGAGCATTACCGAGAGGGCCCAGAGATACCTCTCCGATACACGGAGTGACAAATCCTAATCTCGATCTATGCCAACCCAACAAACACCTTCAGAGACACCTGTAGAGCATCTTTATAATCACCCAGTTACGTTGTGAAGTTTGATAGCACACAAGGTGTTCCTCCGGTATTTGGGAGTTGCATAATGTCATAGTCTGAGGAACATGTATAAGTCATGAAGAAAGTAGTACCAATGAAACTGTAACGATCATAATGCTAAGCTAACGGACGGGTCTTGTCCATCACATCATTCTCCTAATGATGTGATCCCGTTCATCAAATGACAACACATGTCTATGGTTAGGAAACATAACCATCTTTGATTAACGAGCTTGTCTAGTAGAGGCACACTAGGGACACTATGTTTTGCCTATGTATTCACACATGTACTAAGTTTCCGGTTAATACAATTCTAGCATGAATAATAAACATTTATCATAATATAAGGAAATATAAATAACAACTTTATTATTGCCTCTAGGGCATATTTCCTTCAGGATCTTGGTGCGCCTTGACCAGGGGTCTGGGGCCTTGCCCCCACTACCCATGTTCATGTGGGTCCCCCATGAGGGCCCCACCCCGGAACCTTCTAGAACCTTCCCGGTACAATACCAAAAAATCCCGAACATTTTCCGGTGGCCAAAATAGGACTTCCTGTTGGGGAATGTTGCAGAAAATAAAAAAATTCTACGGTTTCACCAAGATCAATCTATGAGTTCATCTAGCAACGAGAGAGAGGAGTGCATCTACATACCCTTGTAGATCGAGCGGAAGCATTCAAGAGAACGGGGTTGAGGGAGTCGTACTCGTCGTGATCCAAATCACCGATGATCCTAGTGCTGAACGGACAGCACCTCCGCGTTCAACACATGTACGGTTGGGGAAGACGTCTCCTCCTTCTTGATCCAGCAAGGGGGAAGGAGAGGTTGATGAAGATCCAGCAGCACGACGGCGTGATGGTGGATGCAATAGCGATCTCGGCAGGGCTTCGCCAAGCGTCTGCGAGAGGGAGAGGTGTAGCAAGGGGAGAGGGAGGGGCCAAGAGCATGGGTGCGGCTGCCCTACCTCCCCCCCTTTATATAGGCCCCATAGGGGGGGCGCCGGCCCTGGGAGATGGGATCTCCAAGTGGGGGCGGCGGCCAGGGGGGTGGCCTGCCCCCCAAGCCAGGTGGAGGCGCCCCCACCCCTAGGGTTTCCCAACCCTAGGCGCAGGGGGGCCCAAGGGGGGGTGCACCAGCCCACCAGGGGCTGGTTCCCCTCCCACTTCAGCCCATGGGGCCCTCCGGGATAGGTGGCCCCACCCGATGGACCCCCGGGACCCTTCCGGTGGTCCCGGTACAATACCGGTGACCCCCGAAACTTTCCCGATGGCCGAAACCTGACTTCCTATATATAATTCTTTACCTCCGGACCATTCCGGAACTCCTTGTGGTGTCCGGGATCTCATCCGGGACTCCGAACAACTTTCGGGTTACTGCATACTCATATCTCTACAACCCTAGCGTCACTGAACCTTAAGTGTGTAGACCCTACGGGTTCGAGAGACATGCAGACATGACCGAGATGCCTCTCCGGTCAATAACCAACAGCAGGATCTGGATACCCATGTTGGCTCCCACATGCTCCTCGATGATCTCATCGGATGAACCACGATGTCGAGGATTCAAGCAACCCCGTATACAATTCCCTTTGTCAATCGGTACGTTACTTGCCCGATATTCGATTGTCGGTATCCCAATACCTCGTTTAATCTTGTTACCGGCAAGTCACTTTACTCGTACCGTAATGCATGATCCCGTGACCAGACACTTGGTCACATTGAGCTCATTATGATGATGCATTACCGAGTGGGCCCAGAGATACCTCTCCGTCATCAGTGACAAATCCCAGTCTCGATTCGTGCCAACCCAACAGACACTTTCGGAGATACCCGTAGTGTACCTTTATAGTCACCCAGTTACGTTGTGATGTTTGGCACACCCAAAGCACTCCTACGGTATCTGGGAGTTGGACAATCTCATGGTCTAAGGAAATGATACTTGACATTTGGAAAAGCTCTAGCTAAACGAACTACACGATCTTTGAGCTATGCTTAGGATTGGGTCCTGTCCATCACATCATTCTCCCAATGATGTGATCCCGTTATTAATGACATCCAATGTCCATAGTCAGGAAACCATGACTATCTGTTGATCAACGAGCTAGTCAACTAGAGGCTCACTAGGGATACGTTGTGGTCTATGTATTCACACGTGTATTACGATTTCCGGATAACACAATTATAGCATGAATAATAGACTATTATCATGAACAAAGAAATATATTAATAACCATTTTATTATTGCCTCTAGGACATATTTCCAACAGTCTCCCACTTGCACTAGAGTCAATCTTCTAGTTACATTGTGATGAATCGAACACCCATAGAGTTATGGTGTTGATCATGTTTTGCCCTAGGGAGAGGTTTAGTCAACAGATCTGCTACATTCAGGTCCGTATGTACTTTACAAATATCTATGTCTCCATCTTGAACATTTTCACGAATGGAGTTGAAGCGGCGCTTGATGTGCCTGGTCTTCTTGTGAAACCTGGGCTCCTTGGCAAGTGCAATAGCTCCAGTGTTGTCACAGAAGAGTGCGATCGGCCCCGACGCATTGGGTATGACTCCTAGGTGGGTGATGAACTCCTTCACCCAGTTGCATCATGCGCTACCTCCGAGGCTGCCATGTATTCCGCTTCACATGTAGATCCCGCCACGACGCTTTGCTTGCAATCGCACCAGCCTTCTTGCCCCACCATTCAAAATATACACGTATCCGGTTTGTGACTTAGAGTCATCCAGATCGTGTCGAAGCTAGCGTCGACGTAACCCTTCTGACGAGCTCTTCGTCACCTCCATAGACGAAACATGTCCTTTGTCCTTTTGGTACTTCAAGATATTCTTGACCGCTGTCCGGTGTTCCTTGCCGGGATTACTTTGGTACCTTACTACCAAACTTACGGTAAGGTTTACATCAGGTCTGGTACACATCATGGCATACATAATAGATCCTATGGCTGAGGCATAGGGGATGACACTCATCTCTTCTTTATCTTCTGCCGTGGTCGGGCATTGAGCCGAGCTCAATCTCACACCTTGCAATACAGGCAAGAACCCTTTCTTGGACTGATCCATATTGAACTTCTTCAATATCTTATCAAGGTATGTGCTTTGTGAAAGACCTATGAGGCGTCTTGATCTATCCCTATAGATCTTGATGCCTAATATGTAAGCAGCTTCTCCAAGGTCCTTCATTGAAAAACACTTATTCAAGTAGGCCTTAATGTTGTCCAAAAGTTCTATATCATTTCCCATCAAAAGAATGTCATCTAATATAATATGAGAAATGCTACAGAGCTCCCACTCACTTTCTTATAAACGCAGGCTTCTCCACAAGTCTGCATAAACCCAAACGCTTTGATCATCTCATCAAAGCGAATGTTCCAACTCCGAGATGCTTGCACCAGCCCATAAATGGATCGCTGGAGCTTGCATACCTTGTTAGCATTCTCGGGATCGACAAAACCTTCCGGCTGTATCATATACAGTTCTTCCTTAAGATAGCCGTTAAGGAATGCCGTTTTGATGTCCATCTGCCATATCTCATAATCATAGTATGCGGCAATTGCTAACATGATTTGGACGGACTTCAGCTTTGCTACGGGAGAGAAAGTCTCATCGTAGTAAACCCCTTGAACTTGTCGATAACCCTTAGGGATAAGTCGAGCTTTATAGATGGTAACATTACCATCTGCGTCCGTCTTCTTCTTAAAGATCCATTTGTTTTCTATCGCTCGCCGATCATCGGGCAAGTCTGTCAAAGTCCATACTTCGTTTTCATACATGGATCCTATCTCGGATTGCATGGCTTCAAGCCATTTGTTGGAATCTGGGCCCGCCATCGATTCTTCATAGTCTGAAGGTTCACCGTTGTCTAACAACATGATTTCCAGGACAGGGTTGCCATACCACTCTGGTGTGGAACGTGTCCTCGTGGACCTACGAAGTTCAGTAGTAACTTGATCCGAAGTACCTTGATCATCATCAATAACTTCCTCTTCAGTTGGTGCTGGCACCACAGGAACATCTTCCTGAGTTGCTCTACTCACCGGTTCAAGAGGTAGTACTTCATCAAGTTCCACTTTCCTCCCATTTATTTCTCTCGGGAGAAACTCTTTCTCCAAAAAGGACCCGTTCTTGGCAACAAAGATCTTGCCTTCGGATCTGAGGTAGAAGGTATACCCAATGGTTTCCTTAGGGTATCCTATGAAGACGCATTTTTCCGACTTGGGTTCGAGCTTTTCAGGTTGAAGTTTCTTGACATAAGCATCGCATCCCCAAACTTTTAGAAAAGACAGCTTAGGTTTCTTCCCAACCCATAATTCATACGGTGTCGTCTCAACGGATTTAGATGGTGCCCTATTTAAAGTGAATGTAGCTGTCTCTAGAGCGTGTCCCCAAAATGATAGCGGTAAATCGGTAAGAGACATCATAGATCGCACCATATCCAATAAAGTGCGATTACGATGTTCGGACACACCGTTATGCTGAGGTGTTCCAGGCGGCGTGAGTTGTGAAACGATTCCACATTTCCTTAAGTGCGTACAAAATTCGTGACTTAAGTATTATCCTCCACGATCTGATCGTAAGAACTTTATCTTTCGGTCATGTTGATTCTCTACCTCATTCTGAAATTCCTTGAACTTTTCAAAGGTCTCAGACTTGTGTTTCATCAAGTAGACATACCCATATCTACTCAAGTCTTTAGTGAGAGTGAGAACATAACGATATCCTCCGCGAGCCTCAACGCTCATTGGACCGCACAGATCGGTATGTATGATTTCCAATAAGTTGGTTGCTCGCTCCATTGTTCCGGAGAATGGAGTCTTGGTCATTTTGCCCATGAGGCATGGTTCGCATGTGTCAAATGATTGATAATCGAGAGACTCTAAAAGTCCATCAGCATGGAGCTTCTTCATGCGCTTGACACCAATGTGACCAAGGCGGCAGTGCCACAAGTATGTGGGACTATCGTTATCAACTTTACATATTTTGGTATTCACACTATGAATATGTGTAACATCACATTCAAGATTCATTAAGAATAAATCATTGACCATCGGGGCATGACCATGAAACATATCTCTCATATAAATAGAACAACCATTATTCTCGGATTTAAATGAGTAGCTATCTCGTATTAAACAAGATCCAGATACAATGTTCATGCTCAAAGTTGGCACTAAATAACAATTATTGAGGTTTAAAACTAATCCCGTAGGTAAATGTAGAGGTAGCGTGCCGACGGCGATCACATCGACCTTGGAACCATTCCCGACGCGCATCGTCACCTCGTCCTTCGCCAGTCTTCGCTTATTTCGCAGCTCCTGTTTTGAGTTACTAATATGAGCAACGGCACCGGTATCAAATACCCAGGAGCTACTACGAGTACTGGTAAGGTACACATCAATTACATGTATATCACATATACCTTTAGTGTTGCCGGCCTTCTTGTCCGCTAAGTATTTGGGGCAGTTCCGCTTCCAGTGTCCGCTTCCCTTGCAATAAAAGCACTCAGTTTCAGGCTTGGGTCCATTCTTTGACTTCTTCCCGGCAACTATCTTACCGGGCGAGACAACTCCCTTACCGTCCTTTTTGAAGTTCTTCTTACCCTTGCCTTTCTTGAACTTAGTGGTTTTATTCACCATCAACACTTGATGTTCCTTCTTGATCTCTACCTCTGCTGATTTCAGCATTGAATATACCTCAGGAATGGTCTTTTCCATCTCCTGCATATTGAAGTTCATCACAAAGCTCTTGTAGCTCGGTGGAAGCGACTAAAGGATTCTGTCAATAACCGTGTCATCCGGGAGATTAACTCCCAGCTGAGTTAAGCGGTTGTGCAACCCAGACATTTTGAGTATGTGCTCACTGACAGAACTATTTTCCTCCATCTTATAGCTAAAGAACTTGTAGGAGACTTCATATCTCCCGACCCGGGCATGAGCTTGGAAAACCATTTTCAGCTCTTCGAACATCTCATATGCTCCGTGTTGCTCAAAACGCTTTTGGAGCCCCGGTTCTAAACTGTAAAGCATGCCGACCTTGAGCGAGGGAGTAATCATCAAGACGAGACTGCCAAGCGTTCATAACGTCTTGGTTCTCGGGATGGGAGCTTCACCTAGCGGTGCTTCTAGGACATAATCTTTCTTTGCAGCTATGAGGATGATCCTCGTGTTCCGGACCCAGTCCGTATAGTTGCTGCCATCATCTTTCAGCTTGGTGTTCTCTAGGAATTCGTTGAAGTTGAGGTGGACATGAGCGTTGGCCATTTGATCTACAAGACATATTTGCAAAGGTTTTTAGACTAAGTTCATGATAATTAAGTTCATCTAATCAAATTATTTAATGAACTCCCACTCAGATTAGACATCCCTCTAGTCATCTAAGTGATACATGATCCGAGTCGACTAGGCCGTGTCGGATCATCACGTGAGACGGACTAGTCATCATCGGTGAACATCTCCATGTTGATCGCATCTTCCATATGACTCATGTTCAACCTTTCGGTCTCTTGTGTTCGAGGCCATGTCTGTACATGCTAGGCTCGTCAAGTTAACCTAAGTGTTTATGCATGTGTAAATCTGTCTTACACCCGTTGTATGTGAACGTTAGAATCTATCACACCCGATCATCACGTGGTGCCTCGAAACAACAAACTTTCGCAATGGCGCACAGTTAGGGGGAACACTTTCTTGAAATTATTATGAGGGATCATCTTATTTACTACCGTCGTTCTAAGTAAACAAGATGCAAAAACATGATAAACATCACATGCAATCAAATAGTAGTGACATGATATGGCCAATATCATATAGCTCCTTTGATCTCCATCTTCGGGGCTCCATGATCATCTTCGTCACCGGCATGACACCATGATCTCCATCATTGTGTCTCCATGAAGTTGCTCGCCAACTATTACTTCTACTACTATGGCTAACGGTTTAGCAATAAAGTAAAGTAATTACATGGCGTTGAATCATTGACACGTAGGTCATACAATAATTAAGACAACTCCTAT
Organism: Aegilops longissima; assembly: GCA_021605205.1. Classification (NCBI taxonomy): domain Eukaryota; kingdom Viridiplantae; phylum Streptophyta; class Magnoliopsida; order Poales; family Poaceae; genus Aegilops; species Aegilops longissima. The sequence continues at coordinate 647,425,306 of CM038678.1, read as the reverse complement.
GGCTCCTGCCGGTTGTCATACTCATCGACATGCAAGTCATGATTCCTATTACAAGAACATGATATCATACATCACATATATATATATATATATATATATATATATATATATATATATATATATATATATTTCATCACAACATTTGGCCATATCACATCACAAAGCAATTGCTGCAAAAACAAGTTAGGCGTCCTCTAATTGTTATTGCATCTTTTACGTGGCTGCAATAGGGTTCTAGCAAGAACGTTTTCTTACCTACGTAAAAGCCTGGCGTGATTTGTCAACTTCTATTTACCCTTCATAAGGACCCTTTTCATCGAATCCGCTCCAACTAAAGTGGGAGAGACAGACACCCGCTAGCCACCTTATGCAACTAGTGCATGTCAGTCGGTGGAACCTGTCTCACGTAAGCATAGGTGTAAGTTCGGTCCGGGCCGCTTCATCCCACAATACCGCTGAAGCAAAATAAGACTAGTAGTGGCAAGAAAGTTGACAACATCTACGCCCACAACAAGTTTGTGTTCTACTCGTGCAAAGAGAACTATACATAGACCTAGCTCTGATACCACTGTTGGGGAACGTTGCAGAAAATAAAAAATTTCTACGGTTTCACCAAGATCAATCTATGAGTTCATCTAGCAACGAGAGAGAGGAGTGCATCTACATACCCTTGTAGATCGAGCGGAAGCGTTCAAGAGAACGAGGTTGAGGGAGTCATACTCGTCGTGATCCAAATCACCGATGATCCTAGTGCTGAACGGACAGCACCTCCGCGTTCAACACATGTACGGTTGGGGAAGACGTCTCCTCCTTCTTGATCCAGCAAGGGGGAAGGAGAGGTTGATGAAGATCCAGCAGCACGACGGCGTGGTGGTGGATGCAATAGCGATCTCGGCGAGGCTCGCCAAGCGTCTGAGAGGGAGAGGTGTAGCAAGGGAGAGGGAGGCGCCAAGAGCATGGGTGCGGCTGCCTCCCTCCCCTTTATATAGGCCCCATAGGGGGCCCGGCCCGGGAGATGGGATCTCCGGGGGGGCAGGGGTGGCTTGCCCCCAAGCTAGGTCGGCGCCCCACCCCTTGGGTTTCCCAACCCTAGGCGCAGGGGGCCCAGGGGGCGCACCAGCCCACCAGGCTGGTTCCTCCCACTTCAGCCCATGGGGCCCTCAGGATAGGTGTCCCCACCGGTGGACCCCGGGACCCTTCCGGTGGTCGGTACAATACAGTGACCCGAAACTTTCCCGATGGCGAAACCTGACTTCCTATATATAATTCTTTACCTCCGGACCATTCCGAACTCCTCGTGACGTCCGGGATCTCATCCGGACTCGAACAACTTCGGGTTACTGCATACTCATATCTCTACAACCCTAGCGCCACCGAACCTTAAGTGTGTAGACCCTACGGGTTCGGAGACATCTGCGACATGACCGAGACGCCTCTCCGGTCAATAACCAACAGCGGGATCTGGATACCCATGTTGGCTCCGACATGCTCCTCGATGATCTCATCGGATGAACCACGATGTCGAGGATTCAAGCAACCCCGTATACAATTCCCTTTGTCAATCGATGCGTTACTTGCCCGAGATTCGATCGTCGGTATCCCAATACCTCGTTTAATCTCGTTACGGCAAGTCACTTTACTCGCATCGTAGTGCATGATCCCGTGACCAGACACTTGGTCACATTGAGCTCATTATGATGATGCATTACCGAGTGGGCCCAGAGATACCTCTCCGTCATACGGAGTGACAAATCCCAGTCTTTTTTCGTGCCAACCCAACAGACACTTTCAGAGATACCTGTAGTGTACCTTTATAGTCACCCAATTACGTTGTGACGTTTGGCACACCCAAAGCTCTCATACGGTATCCGGGAGTTGCACAATCTCATGGTCTAAGGAAATGATACTTGACATTTGGAAAAGCTCTAGCTAAACGAACTACACGATCTTTGAGCTATGCTTAGGATTGGGTCTTGTCCATCACATCATTCTCCCAATGATGTGATCCCATTATCAATGACATCCAATGTCCATAGTCAGGAAACCATGACTATTTGTTGATCAACGAGCTAGTCAACTAGAGGCTCACTAGGGACACATTGTGGTCTATGTATTCACACGTGTATTACGATTTCCGGATAACACAACTATAGCATGAATAATAGACTATTATCATGAACATAGAAATATAATAATAACCACTTTATTATTGCCTCTAGGGCATATTTCCAACACTTCCCATATGTAAATCTTTACCTCCGGACCATTCCGGAACTCCTCGTGACATCTAGGATCTCATCCGAGACTCCGAACAACTTTTGGTAACCACATACAGTTCCCATTACAACTCTAGCGTCACTGAACCTTAAGTGTGTAGGCCCTATGGGTTCGGGAACCATGCAGACATGACAGAGATGCCTCTCCGGCCAATAACCAATAGCAGGATCTAGATACCATATTGGCTCCCACATGTTCCATGATGATCTCATCGGATGAACCACGATGTCGGGGATTCAATAAATCCCGTATACAATTCCCTTTGTCCATCGATATGTTACTTGCCCAAGATTCGATCGTCGATATCCCTATACATTGTTCAATATCGTCACCGGCAAGTCTCTTTACTCGTTCCGTAACGCATGATCCCATGACTAACTCCTTAGTCACATTGAGCTCATTATGATGATGCTTTACCGAGTGGGCCCAGAGATACCTCTCCGTCATATGGAGTGACAAATCCGAGTCTCGATTTGTGCCAACCAAATAGACACTTTCAGAGATACCTGTAGTGCACCTTTATAGTCACCCAGTTACGTTGTGATGTTTGATACACCCAAAACATTCCTACGACATCCGGGAGTTTCACAATCTCATGGTCTATGGAAATGATACTTGACAGTAGAAAAGCTCTAGCAAACGAACTACACGATCTTGTGCTATGCTTAGGATTGGGTCTTGTCCATCACATCATTCTCCTAATGATGTGATCCCGTTATCAATGACATCCAATGTCCATGGTCAGGAAACCACAACCATCTATTGATCAACAAGCTAGTCAACTAGAGGCTCACTAGGGACATGTTGTAGTCTATGCATTCACGCATGTATTACGGTTGCCGGTTAACACGCATGAACAATAGCCAATTATCTTGAAAAGGAAATATAATAATAACTATTTTATTATTGCCTCTAGGGCATATTTCCAAAAGTCTCGCACTTGCACTAGAGTCAATAATCTAGTTACATTGTGATGAATCAAACACCCATAGTGTTATGGTGTTGATCATGTTTTGCTCGTGTAAGAGGTTTACTCAACGGGCCTGCGAAATTTAGATCCATATGTACTCTGCAAATCTCTAGGTCATCGATGTTGCTTCCACGCTCCACTTGGAGCTATCCCAAATGGTTGCTCCACTATACGTATCCGGTTTGCTACTCAGAGTCATCCGGATAGGTGTTAAAGCTTGCATCGACATAACCCTTTACGCCGAACTCTTTATCACCTCCATAACCGAGGAACATTTCCTTATTCCTCTAAGGGAAATTTTGACCATTTCCAATGATCCACTCCTGGATCACTCTTGTACCCCCTTTCCAGACACGTGACAAGGCACATATCAGGTGCGGTACACAGCATGGCATATCGTATAGAGCCTATGGCTAAGGCATAGGGGACGACCTTCGTCCTTTCTCTTTCTTCTGTTGTGGTCGAGCTTTAAGTCTTAACTTCACACCTTACAACTCAAGCAAGAACTCCTTCTTTGGCTGATCAATTTTGAACTCCTTCAAAATCATGTCAAGGTATGTGCTCTGTGAAAGTCTTATCAGGCGTCTTGATCTATCTCTATAGATCTTGATACCCAATATGTAAGCAATTTTACCCAGGTCTTCCTTTGAAAAACTCCATTCAAACAACCCTTTATTGTAACGCCCCGAATCCGATGCACCAGGTGTCTTCCAGTTATTCACCGTCGTTGCCATGTCATTTGCTTGCGTTTTTCACTTTTCCATGTCATCATGTGCATTTCATATGCATATTTTTCAAAACTTGCATCCGTTCGGGTTCCCCGGTTATCTCCGTTGTCCGTTCTGAGCCCGACCACACTCGCACGCACCCGCGGCACCCCTTAGTCCTTGGTTTTGTGAGCCGCCGAAAAACGTTCTTGGAATGGGCCGAGATTTGCCGAGTGGCCTTGGCATATCACTAGTAGATCGCCCATCAAATTTGGTTCCATTTGGGGGTCGTTTGATGCCCCAACGGTTAACCAAGCTAAACGAAACCCCCTTTTCCCTTGCAGCCCAGCACCTCTTCACACAGCCCACCTAGCCCATCTAACTTCCCTCCATGCTCTCCGTCGTTGGATCACGATCGTGTGGGCGAAAACCGCACCCCATTTGGACTCTCCTAGCTCCCTCTACCTATATAAACTCCCCCTCCCCCGAAATTTGCGGATGAATCCTACCCTAACCTTAACCTTCTTCCCTCCGCGCTGCCGGACACTTCTCCCCACCGACGACATGTCTGCCGCTGCCTCCACAGCCAACCCCGCACCGCCACGTCACCGCCCGTCCGCCCCTGCCTACGCGGCCTGCGGCAAGCCCGCCGAGCCCATCGGGGCCCGTCCCCACGCCCGCCTCGCGGACTCCACCACCGGCCTCGCCGAGAGCGCCGCCGCCGGCCTTCCCGCCGCCGTTCGCTGTAGCTCGCCGCCCCACCGCTCCTTGACCCCACTTCCTCGCCGGAGGGCCACGGCGCGCCGCCGCCGGCCGTCCGGCGCCTCCGCGCCACCGAGTCTGCCGACCGGCGACCCGTGCCGCCCAGCGGCCGAGCCCTTGCCTCGCCGTCCCTGCCATCTTCGCCGCCGCCTGCCGGCAGGCCAAGACGGTTGCCGTGCCCCAAGCGGCGCCGCCCTCTCTCCTCCTCTCCGGCGCCGCCCACCTCGCGCCCGCCTTGTTGTCGTCGCCGTCTCCGGCCGGATCCGGCGAGATCCGGCCCGGATTCGCCCGGGTGGATGAAATCCAACCACTCCCCCAACCAAATGCGCTTCCCCGTCCCGCTGGACCTCCACGTCCACGTTTCCCCGAGGTTATTTTTGACCAAGTCCCTGAATTTTAACGATATGTGCTCATGTTTATCATGTCGTAACTTTCTGCCCGTTGCTCCGATTCATGCATATGATATATCAAAATGTTCATTGTGAGATGGTATTCATTTCATTACATTGTGGCATGCTTGTTTGAGTCTACCTGGATGCTCTAATCATCGTTGAAAGAGTGCTATATGATGTTTACTGCAGGAATCTGCTGATTGTTAACATCATTTGTGCATTTTGTGAGTGCCATAACTTTGTCCCTGTTGATGCTATGATGATGATCTTGATATGCGCATGTTCTGATCTTTATGCTATACATGTTAGTATGCTTTTAATTCATGTTATAGTGCATCTTGATATCGAAGTATCTGTTGCGAAAGTGCATGTTGCTGTTAACTACTGAAAACTGTTGTAACTTGTTGATTTGTCATTTTTGTTGCATTCTGTGTGTGCATACTATGAGCATGATGTCTACATGTTTTAGGAGCATATTTATTTCATATTTACAGGGGTTAAATCCATGTATTTTTATATGGCCTGTAGTAAGTTCATCGAGCTTGTGAAGTGGGCCACTTGCTGTTAACTTTCTGTCAATGCTGAAACTGCTATATCATGTTGCCATGTTTGCTTGATTCTACCAATTAATCCATGCATATTATGGAGATGCTTAGTTGAGATGTTTTGTTTTCTATGTTATGCTCTGTCATTCGATGCCTTTTTATGCCCTATATATGTCATGTAGCATATGTTTTCATTGCCATGAACATGCTTATATAATGCTCCAGATATCTGTTAACTTCATGATGCATTGTCGTGAGCTTGTTATTGAGTGATCCATGCCTCTTCTGGAGATGCTCCAATTACATGAATTGTAGTATGCTATCAGTAATTTGTTCACATTCCATGTTTGCTAATTTTGGAGATCATATGCCTCTGTTTCATGCTTGCATACATGCTATCATAATGTTGCTGTTTTACACTTCCTGAAACTGTTTCAGCATTCAATCTTGTCATGTTGGTTCCCACTAATCCATGAGCCATATGTTTATGATGCCATGATGTTATTTGCTCTTTGTTATGTTTAATTTTATACCATGCCCTTGGTTGCTATGTTTACTTGATGTAGCTTGTCTCTCTCTTGCTCTCAAGTTGCCATCATATTAACTCTGCTCATGCATATGCTGCTGTGTTAAAAAGTTGCATTTTGCATTGATCATATTAGTTTAATATTAATGCCTATAAACCTGAACCCTTAATGGTATTTGAATTAAGTTACCTGTACATGAAGTGAATGCCAAGTTTGTGCTCATTTGATTCCTTTAGCATGTTGTTTTGATGTTTGCAAAGTGTCTACTTGCTGTTTTGGACAGATTGTGGTTATATCTTGTTTGGAGTGTATGTGTTGCACCGTTGCTCCGTTTTAAGCATACTTTATATGAAACTTGCTTAGAATTGCATGTAGTTTCATCTTATAATATTGCATCCATGCTTTGAGAGTGTTTGCTTGATGTTTGAATGCATTTTGCATCAATGACAGGTTTAACTTGTTTTGCTCATATCTTCTAGGCCGTAGCTCCGAACTAAATGAACTTTATATGTAACTTGACTAGAATTTCGTGTAGATCATCTTGGTGCATTTTAACTTGCTGTTTAACAACTTGAACATCAGGTTTTTTCAGTTCTGGACCAATTTCAAAATTTGCATGAGGACTTATCGGATTTGTTATATGTTGTACCGGCCTCATTTAAACTTGCTTTGATGTGTTGTTCTTGTATGCATCATCTCTTTCCATGAGTAGCCTCATAAAGCCTTGTCATGCATCATGTTTGGTTGTGCATCATGTCATGTTTATGTGTTATGTGTTCACCATGTTGTTTGCTTCTTTCCGGTTGTGCTTCTTCTCGATAGTTCCTGTTTCGTTGCGATCGTGAGGGTTCATTCGTCTACGCTTGGTTCGTCTTTGCCCGTTCGTCTTCTTCATGGACTCGTTCTTATTCCTAGCGGGATTTAGGCAAGATGATCATTTCCCTGGATCTCACTACTATCATTGCTATGCTAGTTGCTTCGTTCTGTCGCTATGCTGCGCTACCTATCACTTGTTGTCCAAGCCTCCCAAACTGCCATGCCAGCCTCTAACCTTTTCACCCTTCCTAGCAAACCGTTGCTTGGCTACGTTACCGCTTTGCTCAGCCCCTCTTATAGCATTGTTAGTTGCAGGTGAAGTTGAAGATTGCTCCATGATGGACAGGATTATGTTGTGATATCACAATATCTCTTATTTTAATTAATGCATCTATATACTTGGTAAAGGGTGGAAGGCTCGGCCTTATGCCTGGTGTTTTGTTCCACTCTTGCCGCCTTAGTTTCCATCATACCGGTGTTATGTTCCTTGATTTTGCGTTCCTTACACGGCCGGGTGTATGGGAACCCCTTGACAGATCGCTTTGAATAAAACTCCTCAGCAAGGCCCAACCTTGGTTTTAACATTTGCCACCTAAAACTTTTTCCCTTGGGTTCTGCAGACTCAAGGGTCATCTTTATTTTAACCCCCCGGGCCAGTGCTCCTCTGAGTGTTGGTCCAAACTAGAGCCCTTTGCAGCGCCCCCTCAGGGAAACTTGAGGTCTGGTTTTAGTTGTACGGATTGCTCATCCATTGTGCCCTGAGAACGAGATATGTGCAGCTCCTATTGGGATTTGTCGGCACAGTCGGGTGGTCTTGCTGGTCTTCTTTTACCATTGTCGAAATGTCTTGTAACCAGGATTCCGAGACTGATCGGGTCTTCCCGGGAGAAGGAATATCCTTCGTTGGTCGTGAGAGCTTATAATGGGCCAAGTTGGGACACCCCTGCAGGGTTTGATCTTTCGAAAGCCGTGCCCGCGGTTATGTGGCAGATGGGAGTTTTTGATATCCAGTTGTAGAGAACTTGACACTTGACTTAATTAAAACGCATCAACCGTGTGTGTAACCGTGATGGTCTCTTTTCGAGTGGGTCGAGAAGTGAACACGGTTTGTGTTATGTTTGAACGCAAGTAGTTTCAGGATCACCCCTTGATCACTTCTAGCTTCTCGACCGTTGTGCTGCTTCTCTTCTCGCTCTTATTTGCGTATGTTAGCCACCATATATGCTTAGACGCTGTTGCAACCTCACCACTTACCCTTTCCATACCCAGTTAAGCTTTGTTAGTCTTGATACCCATGGTAATGGGATTACTGAGTCCTCGTGGCTCACAGATTACTACAACAACAGTTGCAGGTACAGGTCATGCGATGATCATGACGCGAGAGCGATGCTTGCTTGTTTTGAGTTCTTCTTCTGCTTCGTCGTTCAGGGGATAGGTTCCTGGTCGGCATCCTGGGCTAGCAGGGTGGATGTCGTTTGAGTTTCTGTTTGTGTTTCATCCGTAGTCAGATGTCGCCTATGTATGATGTTGGTGTATTCATGCGGCATTGCATGCCTCCTGTATGTATCCCCAACTATTATGTAATGGTACGATGTAATGATATCCAACTTGCAAAAGTGTCTCCAATATGCGCTTCTATCCTTGGTGGGACCTTCGAGTTCCTTTAGGATAGGGTCGCATATTGGGCGTGACATTTATGCTTTCCAGAAATTCTACATCATTTCCGATCAACAATACACTTTCTTGTAAATACAAGTTTCTTGCAAACTTTGTATAAACCCAAAAGTTTTGATCACCTCATCAAAGCATATGTTCCAACTCCGAGATGCTTGCTCCAGTCCATAGAAGGATCGATGGAGCTTGCATACCTTTTAGCATCCTTAGGATCGACAAAACCTTCTGGTTGTATCACATACAGTCTTTCCTCACCCAAACCATCAAGAAACTTTGTTTTTTTACATCCATCTGCCATATTTTGTAAATAAAAATGCAGCAACTGCTAACATAATTCTAACAGACTTCAGCTTCACTATGATTGAGAGAGTCTCATCACAGTCAACTCCTTGAACTTGTTGGAAACTTCTTTGATACAAGCCGAGCTTCATAAATGGTGACATTACCATTAGCGTCCGTCTTCTTCTTAAAGATCCATGTATTCTCAATGGCTTGCCGATCATCGGGCAAGTCCACCAAAGTCCATACTTTGTTCTCATGCATGGATCCTAACTTGGATTTCATGGCTCCTAGCCATTTGTTGGAATCCGGGCCCACCATCGCTTCTCCATAGCTCGTAGGTTCATCGTTGTCCAACAACATGAATTTTAAGATAGGGTTACCACTCAGAAGTTGTACGCGCCCTTGTCGTCCTATGAGGTTCAATAGTAACTTGATCTGAAGCTTCATGATCATCATCATTAGCTTTCTCTTCAACTGACGTAGGTGCCACAGAAACATCTTTATGTGTTGCGCTACTCTCTGGTTGAAGTAAAGGTTCAACAACCTCACCAAGTTATATCCTCCTCCCACTCAATTCTTTCGAGAGAAATTCTTTCTCGATAAAGGAACTGTTCTTAGCGACAAACACTTTGCCCTTAGATCTGAGATAGAAGGTATACCCAATTGTCTTCTTTGGGTATTCTATGAAGACACCATCGTCCGATTTGGATTCGAGCTTTTCTGGCTGAAGCCAATCGACATAAGCATCGCAGCCCCAAACCTTAAGAAATGACAACCATTGTTCATACGGTGTCGTCTCCACGGACTTAGATGGTGCCCTATTTAAGGTGAATATAGTGGTCTCTAATGCATAACCCCAAAACGATAGCGGTAGATCGGTAAGAGACATCATAGATCACACCATATCCAATAGAGAGCGATTACGGCGTTTGGACACACCATTACGCTATGGTGTTCCAGGTGGCGTCAACTGTGAAACAATCCCACCTTGTTTTAAGTGATTGCCAAACTCATAACTCAGATACTCTCCCCTCGATCATATCGTAGGAACTTGATCTTCTTGTTACGATGATTCTCAACTTCACTCTGAAATTGCTTGAACTTTTTAAACATTTCATACTTATGCTTCATTAAGTAAACATGCCCATATCTACTCAATTCATCGGTGAAGGTGAGAAAATAATGATATCCACCGCATGCGTCAACACTCATCGGACCGCACACATCAGCATGTATGATTTCCAACAAGTCACATGTCCATTTCTATTGTTCCAAAAACGAGGTTTTAGTCATCTTGCTAACGAGTCATGGTTCGCATATGTCAAGTGATTCAAAATCAAGTGACTTCAAAAGTCTATCGGCATGGAGGTTCTTCATGTGCTTTACACCATTATGACCTAAGCGGCAGTGCCAGAAGAAAGTGGTACTATCATTATCAATTCTACATCTTTTGGCATCAATGTTATGAACATGTGTATCACTACGACCGAGATTCAATAAACCATTCACATTGGGTGCATGACCATAGAAGGTGTTATTCATGTAAACAGAATAACCATTATTCTCTGACTTAAGTGAATAACCGTATTGCAATAAGCATGATCTAATCATGTTCATGCTCAACGCTGACACCAATGCAAACAACATTTATCTAGGTTCAACACTAATCCTGAAGGTAGAGGGAGCGTGCGATGGTGATCACATCGACCTTGGAAACACTTCCAACACACATTGTCACCTCGCCCTTAGCTAGTCTCCATTTATTCCATAGCTTTTGTTTTGAGTTGCCAATATTAGCAACTGAACCGGTATCTAATACCCAGGTGCTACTAGGAGTACTAGTAAGGTACACATCAATAACCCATATATCAAATTTACTTTTGTTGAAGTTGCCAGCCTTCTTATCTACCAAGTATTTGTGGTAGTTCCGCTACTAGTGACCGTTCCCCTAATAGAAGCACTTCGTATCGGGTTTGGGTTCTTGGGATTCTTTACTAGAGCGGCAACTGGCTTGCCATTCATGAAGTTTACCTTCTTGCCCTTGCCCTTCTTGAAGCCAGTGGTCTTGTTAACCATCAACCCTTGATGCTCCTTCTGGATTTCTATCTTCATGGCCTTAAGCACAACGAACAGCTCCGGGATCATCTTCCCTTGCATGTTATAGTTATCATGAAGTTCTAGTAGCTTGGTGATAGTGACTGGAGAACTGTGTCAATCACTCTCTTATCTAGAAGATTAACTCCCATTTGATTCAACCGATTGAAGTACCCAGACATTCTGAGCACATGCTCACTGGCTGAGTTATTCTCCTCCATCTTGTAGGCAAAGATCTTGTCAGAGGTCTGTAACATCCCAAAATTCTAAATTTTGGAATGTTATAATAAATAGATAGATTTGTTTGTTTGTTTGAATTGTTGTGTGATTGATTGAGTGAAATTTGAAACTTTTTGAAAGTTAAATGAGAGGGAATAAAAGGACTTTCCCAAACTTTCATTTTTGCTTTTATGCTTTTCGTGAATTCAAATACTCTTCATCACAAAACCCTGGAGAGAAGATGATATGACTTCTTCCATTTATTTAAATGACAAGGGTGTTGAAAATATTTGAATTTCATTTGGAAAATATTTCCAATTCTGAAACTTTATGCAACTCAATGATTTTCACGAGCGAAGATAAAATGACTTCTTCAAAACATATGAAATATGAGTAGGAGTTTCAAAGAAATAAATTCAAAGTTCTTTTGAATTTATTTTCAATTTGGAGTTATTTGAGTTTTATTCAAATTACTTTTCTCCAAAAATAAAATACATGGAAAATAGGGTAACATGATTCCTACAACAGAAAATTGGAGAGGAATAAATTTGAATTCATTTTGGTATTTTTAAAATGATTTTTTTATTTGATTTTATTAGAGCTGAAGTATTCTTTGCTTTATTTGAATTTGTGTGTATTTTATTTGACATTAGAATAATGTTCATGTTGTAGAAAATCTTTTTCTGAAAATTTTGATATATTATATGCCTATATAAAATTTTTTATTTTTGTTTTGTTGTCCCTGTCTTAAAAAAAAATCGCTGCACCCCGCCGGGCCAAGGGCCAAGGCCCAAGGCCAAGCCAGCGGCCGGCCGGCCACAAGGCCATCGCCGCACGCACCAAGGGAGCCAAGGAGCCTCCTTTTTCCAATCCTAGTAGGATTCTTTTCCTATTTCCGTTTATTCCGATTTGTTTCTAGATCTTTTCCCTTTTGTTTCCTAATCCTAGTCTATTTCTTGTCCCCTACCCCAAGCAAACCCCTCCCCTCCCCACTATAAATACCCAAGCACCCCCTCCAACACATCAAACCAACACCTCTCCTCTCCTCTCCTCTCTCTCAGCAGCAGCAGAAGTGCAGCTTCCACCACCGCCGCCAAGTGCCGCCCGGCTCGCCTCGACCTCTCCTGAGGTTTATATGATCTCCTCTCCACCGTCCCGTGATCTCCTTTCCTCTAGGAGTAACCGCAACATCGGATCCGATCTTCTTCCCCAACTCCGACGACTACTCCGGTGAGATCCACGAATTCCCGTAATTCATTTTTTTCAGAAAATAGCAATCTTAGAAAATTCATATCTTTTAGAGTTTTTAGTATTTTTGAGTGATTCCAATTGCTATGTGTCACAAATTTGATGAATTTTCTGTTAATGTCTCTGGATTTCAAATTTGAGTAGTTTAAATTTGAATTTGATAAATTTTGTTCAGATTAGTATTTTGGCCATAACTTGAGTTTAAAAATAGGTTTTTAATTAATTCTTTTTGCTCATGGTCTCTAGGACCTTTGTTTATCCAGTAGTAGCTAGTATTTTATTTTTAGGTTAATTTAAATTAGGTTTTTAGCAAAACAGTACTGTTTTATTATTAGTTCTGTTTTAGCTTTTTCTTTATTGTTTTTATTAGTTTTAAATTATTTCTTTTTGTCACTTTTGACAAAATTAGTTGTGTTTCTGTTAGACAACAGGAGAAAATTTTATTTTATTTAAAAAATTATTTTCCTTAGTTTTGTATGAAACCTTCTATAGGTCATAGTTAGAGTTTTATAAAAGGTTTTTATTTGTTTCTTTTTGCAAATAAAATTTTATGAAAAAATACTTTCTGTTAACTTAGTTGTTTTACTTTTTATTTTCTGTTAAATTATTAGTTTAGTGTTTTAATTGCTGTTATGTTTTTTTTACTTAGGGCAAAACTATGTTAGATGCTTGTAGCAAAGTCATAGATCTTCGTTAGTAGTTTTTCTTTGTAGTTTTATTTAAAGTTTCTTTTGATTTTGTTTGAGTTTTATTATCGATTTTCCTTGTTGTTTTGATTGTTATTTCGAGTGCTAAAATTGTTTGCTAGGATGTTTGCTTATGTGAATGATATGTTTGACTTGTATAGATTTTCTTCGGAGAGTGACGAATAGTTCTATCAAATTTTGTGAGAGTGTTGTTATCTTCATCAACGTACCAGGCAAGTTCACTTTGACCATGTTTTTCATACCTATGTGTTTTATTGCATCTAGTGTCATCTTCGCAACAATCCCTCCAGTAGTGACATTGAATCCTTGTAGTTGAGTAGTATGCATGAGGTAGGAACCCACCACCTGTTACCAAGCCCGGACGTTATTTATTTTAATGCTACGCTATAGTAGACGGGGTTGGTATGAGTGCTCGGAGTGGTGTGAGAATGGAGGATCTACGTCAATGACGATAACTCCATGATGGAATCTGCAAGGACTGCATCTTCAAGGCCTCAAGACTTCAAGACTCGAGACAAGAATTCAATACACACTCATTGGGTGAAGGATGGTTGACGGGCACCTGGAGAAACCAGTGGTTGGCGGGATGCATGGAGAAGCGCCATGACATCTTGCGGAAAGCTTCACCCAGACTCAAAGAGACGGAAGAATACTTCATGCCCGGAAGCTTACCTGCAACCGCAAGTCACTATGGGCTCGCTTGGTTGACCTTAGTGGTGACTCTGGCTGGGACGGTGCTAGCAGATGTAGAACTACGGTAGGATTGGATGAGCACCGGACGGTGGTCGAGGAACTCTTCGAAGACCATGTTTGGTCATCTTGTTCTCAAACACCCTGAAGTGCGAGAACGTAAAAAGAGGGATTGAATCTTGCGGGTAAAGTGTACAAACCTCTGCAGAGGGTTAAAACCTAATCGATTAGCCGTGTCCCCGGTTACGGACAATTTGAGCACCTGGACTTGGATCTATCTCGGAACTCTCAACACCGGATCGATAACTTAATTGTGGGCAACTTATGATGATTTTGGGCTATGAGACATCGGTTGGCGGAACCATGTCATGATAGACAACTCTATAGTACAGACTTCATTTATTCCTTTGATGTAGGGAAAATAAAACCAGCTTTTATGCAAACAAAACTCAGATACAGAGCCACAAAGCCATACTGCATATAGTATAATTTATCATCTGTTTTCTCTTATTGTGATCTTGCCGGTACATTCAATGTACTGACCTACACGGCTGCAACGTATCATGTTGCAGATATTTTCTTCGACGAGTAAGAGTTACGATACATGTGGTTACGGTCTACACTCAACTGCCGATGGCGTTGATGGGACTCCACACCCGTTTGATTGTTTCGCTGGGTATTATGAGGTATATATCATTTTACGTTATTTATACATGTGATTGCACTTTGATATATACATTGATGTCTTGTGTGTGCCAAAGATCTTGATCCGAGGATGGCACAGATATACGAGGCTTGACCGTCTCGAGGTCGGGTCGCTCTGTAAATGGTATCGAGCACATGTTGATCAGAGGACGTGACCCTAGAAACCGGAAAGCCCTAGGACAGGAAATTTCTAAAACTTTATTTTTAAAAAAGACTCTTACTTCTCATCTTTTCAGATTTTATCAAATAGACACTCTCACCTCAAATAGTTAGAATATATCCCTTTTCCCTTTTGACCACATGAAGGATCAACTGAAGCCGCTCCAAGAAAGATATCGGACAGCTGATGACCCCTTCAAAGTAACCAGGATTTCACCATGCGTTGGAAGAAATTGCAACTGCAACAATTGAAGACTCTGAAGACTTGAAGAATTTGAAGTTCCTGAAGAATTATTTTACCGTTAGAGGACCAAACCCCTGTTACACACTTACGTTAGATGCGGCGATTTGCGAGCTATCATTTGTTTGATGTTTTCCGACAGCCACAAAGTAAAACCCGTTTTTTTCAAAAAATTATTGTTTGTATTGTGTGTATCTCTCTCTATCCAGCTCTCTCTTATCTCACCCTAAAACCCTTGGAGCCATAGATGATTAATGAATAAGGACTGGTATTCTCTGGACCGATGACTCAGTTGGAGTCAGAGCTATGGATTCAAAACATGGAGGATCACTTCAAGAAGAAAATGATTGCAAGGAAGTATGAGGTTCAATATGCTCTTCAGTATTTTACCGAGAGTGCTGCAACCTGGTGGAAAATGCATCAAGCCATACAAGGATTTAATGGAACAAGAACTTGGGAGGAATTCAAGAAGACCTGTTGAGATCACGTCTCATCCGGAAGCACTACGATAACTCAAGAAGAAACCTTGTGCTGCAAGATTTGCGGAGAAATAGGACACACCTGGGAGGAACACAAGGATGGATGCCCTCATTGTGAGGAGAAACACCCAGTGAGGAATGCCCAACTAGTCGGGTGACTTGTTTCTTGTGTGAAGGAACCACCCACTACCCGACTCAGTGTCACATTTACCCCATGGTGCAACAAACTATTCAGGAGCAGGAAGAAGGAATGAAAGAAGCCCTCCGAGAAGTTATGAAAGAACCTGTGATGAAGGAATGTGTTGAAGACCCTGATGGAGAAGGCCTCAACAGATTTTACTCCAACGCTGGCTATTCATGTGGAGAAGAAGGACATTTTCCCGAAGATTGTACCAAGGAAAGAGAAGAATATTTCAGAGATTTCCGACAGCAGAAGTGAAGTTTGACCCTCGGAAATAGAAGCTCTGATCATTACAGAGAAATCCAGAAGAGAAAAGAAGGCAACCCTGAACAACACAACTTTCACAGAGAAGGACCTGAGTCATATCACTTGTTACTGGTGCAAGGATTTAGGTCATTACGCTAGTAAATGTCCGAAAAGAAGCCAAGAATCCAAGGAGCCTACATATTCACAAAGAAGCCCGAGACATGTCAAGTCTTTTGTTTTCGCTGCAAGGAAGCAGGACATTATGCTACTAAATGTCCCAACAAGATGAAAGCTGGAGTTGAGTAGTTGGAATTTTGATATTGGAAACAAGAGTAATAGAAAGCAATTTCATTTTTATGAGTACAATAAGTTGAGTTATGTAATGGGTGCTCAGAGTTTGTAATGGATTCATGAAATCAATAAAGTTAAGGTGACATGTTTTCATATGTTTAATTGTAGGAGTTGTTACTCGTGAACAAAGATTTTGACCATTTTCGAGGATATGAGAAATATGGTCTATGGATGGATTTGTGAATTTCATTTTTAGGGTGGTAGTACCCTGTGAAGAAGACTAGACTAATGGATAAGAAAATATATATTCCACGGACTGTAGTTCGAAGGAAAAAAATGAGTTGGAGTTTTATCTTTGATATGATGGTATGAAGAAATGAAATGTTATTGGATTTAAAGGATGTGTAATATGGAACAAGAGAGTTACCCCAAGGATGAGTTAAAGCTGCACTAGTGTTGAAGTGGGCCATAACCCACATGCCCAAGAATTAATAAGGATCAAGTACCCACTGGAGAAAGAAATTTTGGGAATAGACTACGATTTGATCAACCTACGATTCTATAGGAGTTTACGCAAAACCTGAGAGTTGTTAAGGAACGATAGATGTTTGTTTGGCCTGCAGAATCAATGGATTTTTTCGAACTTGGTTCGTCGACAAGAGAAATTCTGCAATGCTTGTGAGGATGACCGAGTGTTAGAATGCGAGATTCACTAAACCATGTACAAGGTAATGATTTGGGTGCGGGATGGATTGATCACCATACCGACTTACTCTTATTATTCGCTTTGCTATATGGGATGGTAAAATCTGAGTGACTTACCTATAGTAGAGAGACGACGGTCAAAACCTTGTTTAAACCTTAGAAAGGTATAGGTTTTTTTTTCCCCTGTACACGGCAGTTGTTGCCAACCGTAGGTTATACGGTGAGGTTCAACCCAGACCCGTTTTCTGCAGGGGCAACCATAAATCATTGACCACCATGAGATACCGATATTTGTTTACAATTGGCGCCAGACCCGTCAGCTATGAAGACCCAGTCTCGGAATAACCTTACCAAGAGTAAAATACAAAAGAATTGAGGAAAAGGTTATGCCACTACCAGAAGAGCCCAGAGAAGATAATATCCTTAATATCTGAGAAGACCGACACTGTCAGCAATAAGGATGGAGTATCTGAGTTTTGATGGAACCGTCACAATGCTTCTAAGGGTGGTAGCACCCAAGACCCGGAGACGATCGATGGATTTTTTAGAAGATCCCCAAACCTTAACCTATTTCTTGCTAGCCTCTTCGAATCTCGGGGACGAGATTCATTTTAAGTGTGGTAGATTTGTAACATCCCAAAATTCTAAATTTTGGAATGTTATAATAAATAGATAGATTTGTTTGTTTGTTTGAATTGTTGTGTGATTGATTGAGTGAAATTTGAAACTTTTGAAAGTTAAATGAGAGGAATAAAAGGACTTTCCCAAACTTTCATTTTGCTTTTATGCTTTTCGTGAATTCAAATACTCTTCATCACAAAACCCGGAGAGAAGATGATATGACTTCTTCCATTTATTTAAATGACAAGGTGTTGAAAATATTTGAATTTCATTTGGAAAATATTTCCAATTCTGAAACTTTATGCAACTCAATGATTTTCACGAGCGAAGATAAAATGACTTCTTCAAAACATATGAAATATGAGTAGGAGTTTCAAAGAAATAAATTCAAAGTTCTTTTGAATTTATTTTCAATTTGGAGTTATTTGAGTTTTATTCAAATTACTTTTCTCCAAAAATAAAATACATGGAAAATAGGGTAACATGATTCCCTACAACAGAAAATTGGAGAGGAATAAATTTGAATTCATTTTGGTATTTTTAAAATGATTTTTTATTTGATTTTATTAGAGCTGAAGCATTCTTTGCTTTATTTGAATTTGTGTGTATTTTATTTGACATTAGAATAATGTTCATGTTGTAGAAAATCTTTTCTGAAAATTTTGATATATTATATGCCTATATAAAAATTTTATTTTTGTTTTGTTGTCCCTGTCTTAAAAAAAATCGCTGCACCTCGCTTGGCCAAGGGCCAAGGCCCAAGGTTGCCAGTGCCGGCCGCCACAAGGCCATCGCCAAGACGCACCAAGGGAGCCAAGGAGCCTCCTTTTTCCAATCCTAGTAGGATTCTTTTCCTATTTCCGCTTATTCCGATTTGTTTTAGATCTTTTCCTTTTGTTTCCTAATCCTAGTCTATTTCTTGTCCCTACCCCAAGCAAACCCTCCCTTCCCACTATAAATACCCAAGCACCCCCTCCAACACATCAAACCAACACCTCTCCTCTCCTCTCCTCTCCTCTCCATGAAGAAGAAGCAGCAAGACCACCACCGCCGCCAAGTGCGCCGCCGCCGCCTCGACCTCTCCTGAGGTTTATATGATCTCCTCTCCACCGTCCGTGATCTCCTTTCCTCTAGGAGTAACCGCAACATCGGATCCGATCTTCTTCCCCAACTCCGACGACTACTCCGGTGAGATCCACGAAATCCCGTAATTCATTTTTTCAGAAAATAGCAATCTTAGAAAATTCATATCTTTTAGAGTTTTTAGTATTTTTGAGTGATTCCAATTGCTATGTGTCACAAATTTGATGAATTTTCTGTTAGTGTCTCTGGATTTCAAATTTGAGTAGTTTAAATTTGAATTTGATAAATTTTGTTCAGATTAGTATTTTGGCCATAACTTGAGTTTAAAAATAGGTTTTAATTAATTCTTTTGCTCCTGGTCTCTAGGACCTTTGTTTATCCAGTAGTAGTTAGTATTTTATTTTTAGGTTAATTTAAATTAGGTTTTAGCAAAACAGTACTGTTTTATTATTAGTTCTGTTTTAGCTTTTTCTTTATTGTTTTTATTAGTTTTAAATTATTTCTTTTTGTCACTTTTGACAAAATTAGTTGTGTTTCTGTTAGACAACAGGAGAAAATTTTATTTTTATTTAAAAAAATTATTTTCCTTAGTTTTGTATGAAACCTTCTATAGGTCATAGTTAGAGTTTTATAAAAGCTTTTTATTTGTTTCTTTTTGCAAATAAAATTTTATGAAAAAATACTTTCTGTTAACTTAGTTGTTTTACTTTTTATTTTATGTTAAATTATTAGTTTAGTGTTTTAATTGCTGTTATGTTTTTTTTACTTAGGCAAAACTATGTTAGATGCTTGTAGCAAAGTCATAGATCTTCGTTAGTAGTTTTTCTTTGTAGTTTTATTTGAAGTTTCTTTTGATTTTGTTTGAGTTTTATTATCGATTTTCCTTGTTGTTTTGATTGTTATTTGAGTGCTAAAATTGTTTGCTAGGATGTTTGCTTATGTGAATGCTATGTTTGACTTGTATAGATTTTCTTCGGAGAGTGACGAATAGTTCTATCAAATTTTGTGAGAGTGTTGTTATCTTCATCAACGTATTGCAAGTTCACTTTGACCATGTTTTTCATACCTATGTGTTTTATTGCATCTAGTGTCATCTTCGCAACAATCCCTCCAAGAGTGACATTGAATCCTTGTAGTTGAGTAGTATGCATGAGGTAGGAACCCATCACCTGTTACCAAGCCCGGACGTTATTTATTTTAATGCTACGCTATAGTAGACGGGTTGGTATGAGTGCTCGGAGTGGTGTGAGAATGGAGGATCTACGCCAATGACGACAACTCCATGATGGAATCTGCAAGGACTGCATCTTCAAGGCCTCAAGACTTCAAGACTCGAGACAAGAATTCAATACACACTCATCGGGTGAAGGATGGTTGACGGCACCTGGAGAAACCAAGTGGTTGGCGGGATGCATGGAGAAGCGCCATGACATCTTGCGGAAAGCTTCACCCAGACTCAAAGAGACGGAAGAATACTTCATGCCGGAAGCTTACTGTGCAACCGCAAGTCACTATGGGCTCGCTTGGTTGACCTTAGTGGTGACTCTGGCTGGGGACGGTGCTAGCAGATGTAGAACTACGGTAGGATTGGATGAGCACCGGACGGTGGTCGAGGAACTCTTCGAAGACCATGTTTGGTCATCTTGTTCTCAAACACCACGAAGTGCGAGAACGTAAAAGAGGGATTGAATCTTGCGGGTAAAGTGTACAAACCTCGCAGAGGGTTAAAACCTAATCGATTAGCCGTGTCCCGATTACGGACAATTTGAGCACTGGACTTGGATCTATCTCGGAACTCTCAACACCGGATCGATAACTTAATTGTGGGCAACTTATGATGATTTTGGGCTATGAGACATCGGTTGGCGGAACCATGTCATGATAGACAACTCTATAGTACAGACTTCATTTATTCCTTTGATGTAGGGAAAATAAAACCAGCTTTTACGCAAACAAAACTCGAGATCTGAGCCACAAAGCCATACCGCATATAGTATAATTTATCATCTGTTTTCTCTTATTGTGATCTTGCGGTACATTCAATGTAATGACCTACACGGCTGCAACGTATCATGTTGCAGATATTTTCTTCGACGAGTAAGAGTTACGATACAGGTTACGGTCTACACTCAACCTCGCCGATGGCGTTGATGGGACTCCACACCCGCTTGATTGTTTCCGCTGAGTATTATGAGGTATATATCATTTTACGTTATTTATACATGTGATTGCACTTTGATATATACATTGATGTCTTGTGTGCCAAAGACATCTTGATCCGAGGATGGCACAGATACACAGAGGCTTGACCGTCTGAGGTCGGGTCGCTACAAGGTCTCAAACCTCTCAACACGGGCATGAGCCTGAAATACCAATTTCAGCTCTTGGAACATCTCATATGTTCCATGGCGTTCAAAAATGCCTTTGCAGCCCCGATTCTAAGCCGTAAAGCATGGCGCACTAAAATATAAAGTAGTCATCAGAACGTGTTTGCCAGACGTTCATAACGTCTTGAGTTGCTGGGAAAATGGGTGCGTCACCTAGCGGTGCTTCAAGGACATATGCTTTCTTGGCAGCTATGAGGATGATCCTCAAGTTACGGACTCAATCCGTATAGTTGCTACCATCGTCTTTCATCTTGGTTTTCTCTAGGAACGTGTTGAAGTTGAGGGCAACATTAGCGTGGGCCATTGGATCTACAGGATAGATTGTAAAGACAATTTTAGACTAAGTTCGTGATAATTAAGTTCATATAATCAAATTATTTAATGAACTCCCACTCAGATAGACATCCCTCTAGTCATCTAAGGGATACATGATCCGAATCAACTAGGCCGTGTCCAATCATCACGTGAGACGGACTAGTCATCAACAGTGAACATCTCCATGTTGATCGCATCTACTATACGACTCATGTTCGACCTTTCGGTCTCTCGTGTTCTGAGGCCATGTCTGTACGTGCTAGGCTCATCAAGTCAACCTAAGTGTTTTACATGTGTAAATCTGGCTTACACCCGTTGTATGCGAACATTAGAATCTATCACACCCGATCATCACGTGGTGCTTCGAAACAACAAACTTTCGCAACGGTGTACAGTTAGGGGGAACACATTTCTTGAAATTTTAGTGAGAGATCATCTTATTTATGCTACCGTCGTTCTAAGCAAATAAGATGTAAACATGACAAACATCACATGCAAATCATAAAGTGACATGATATGGCCAATATCATCTTGCGCCTTTGATCTCCATGTTTGAGGTGTGACATGATCACCATCGTCACTGGCATGACACCATGATCTCCATCATCGTGTCTTCATGAAGTTGTCTCACCAACTATTACTTCTACTACTATGGCTAACGGTTAGCAATAAAGTAAAGTAATTACATGGCGCTTATATTGACTCGCAGGTCATAAAATAAATTAAGACAACTCCTATGGCTCCTTCCGGTTGTCATACTCATCGACATGCAAGTCGTGATTCCTATTACAAGAACATGATCAATCTCATACATCACATATATAATTCATCACATCCTTTTGCCCATATCACATCACATAGCATACCCTGCAAAATTAGGTTAGACGTCCTCTAATTGTTGTTGCATGGTTTATGTGGCTTCTATGGGTTTCTAGCAAGAACGTTTCTTACCTACGCAAAAGCCATAACGGTGATATGCCAATTGCTATTTAACCTTCATAAGGACCCTCTTCATCGAATCCGATTCGACTAAAGTGGGAGAGACAGACACCCGCTAGCCACCTTATGCAACAAGTGCATTTCAGTCGGTGGAACCTGTCTCACGTAAGCGTACGTGTAAGGTCGGTCTGGTCCGCTTCATCCCACAATGCCGTTGAATCAAGATAGGATTAGTAACGGTAAGCAAATTGAACAAATCGTCGCCCACAACTACTTGTGTTCTACTCGTGCATAGAATCTACGCATAGACCTAGTTCGGATACCCGCGTTCAACACACGTATAGCCCGGGGACGTCTCCTCCTTCTTGATCCAGCAAGGGGAGAGGATAAGTTGAGGGAGAACTCCGGCAGCATGACGACATGGTGGTGGAGCTCGTGGTTCTTCGGCAGAGCACTACAAGAAATATGTCAACTTGTGACCTTGACTATTTGTCATTGAAAGGTCATTGTTTTTCATTTGCGACCTTTTTGTGACCAAAAACAGAAGGTCAAAAGCTAGCGGTCGTAAACTGAAATTAACGACCTTCTATGTGAGAAGGTCATAGACGTTTACGACCAAAACAGAAGGTCGTTGAACCCATGACCTTTTGTTTTGGTCACTGAGTGTCTGCCCAGGCCACGTCGGATCCGACGTGGCAATCTGACGTGGCAAAATTGCGACCAATTCAAAAGGTCGTTACTTAGAATCAGCCCGGTCCATTTCGGTGCTTTAGATGGGCCGAGCCCATTAATTCAGCCTTTTTAATATATTTTTCTGTTAATTTTCGCTAGCTACATGGGCCTGGCCCAGTAATTCGGCCTTTTAAATTTCTTTGACTATCCCTTTTGACAGATTTTTTTGGTCTTGTTTTTTTTGGGCCATTTCTTTGTTGGGCCTCTCAAGTTTTCCCCTCGGAAATAATTGTTCAATATATCTTGGGTTGGGCCGAAATGATTGATCCAATCCAACTTCTTTTATTATGCCATTGACATTACAATACATCACACTACAAGTTATCTTGGGCCTAGCCCAGTTCTGATACATTTTCAAAGCAACATGGAATATTATAGGAGCCCAAAATATCTTTACATGCATTCATTCTAGCAGTACATATCTTTATGTCCAAGGAACCAGTAAGTGCCAAACAAAACTATTCTACAGCAAAGAAAAGAAAATAGATGACAAGACATCACAGAAGTTCCTATTGTCCTCCTCCTTCAAAATTTGAAAACCTTCACCTGGCAGTAGATCAATCATGAGTGAGAAACAATACAACAGCAAAAAAAGTTTAGATGATGCAAAAAATAACATTCATAACACATGGTATTCACGTATAGATTGTAAATCATGGATCCATTACACATAGTTTTTGTGTTGTGGACTATCTTCATGCAATTGCTACTTGGTAAGGCATTACAATGCTCCAGGAAGTGTACCACACTACAATAAACAGTTTACAGCATGCACAACTAGGAATGGTAAGTCACATTGCATAGTCAGCAGAAGCATACTAACATCACAAAGGTAGGAGAGTATAAAGTGATGATCTAGATTGACTTACCATCGGTGAGGAGGTCGATTATCTCCGTGGTGTGCTTGATGATGCGCACAGCCATGATCTTCTTGCCATTGCATCCATGCGCTCGATTATGGGGGTACCAATGCATCCAAGTAGAACAAAATCACCACATTAACCCACAGCTTCAAGTACAAGCTAAGTATATATCAAGTGTCAATGAAAATAAGTTGAAAAAAACACTGGAAATAATTATAGCATGTCATGCAAAGTTCAAACCGAACAAACATATGCATGCCAAGGTGAAATATTACAAAGAAAGCACTCATCAGGTAGCAGTGCATACAAAATTGTTGTTTTAGTAGTAGTAAATACTCTCTGTGTAAGCAGTAGTAAAAACTCATGCAGTACCAAATTCAAAGATTTTTTGTTGTAGCTATCAGAAGTATGGAACAATAGTTAACAACTCAAGTCAGAAAGGTAGGAGTATCTCTCTAAGAGACACAACTGATACTGATCAAAGATAATAACAGAGCACAAAATAAGGTAGGTACATTGACTTCTTTAAAGACAATAAGCAGGACCAAAAGATTCACATGTTACATCAGCATGAAGTTACAATGGCAGATGCCAGGCTGTAGGAGGAATCAACAACGACAAGTAGCAGCATCTACGAGCAGTGCTTAGGAGCAGCAACAATGACTAACTAGCAGGAGCAGTAGCAAAACAACGAGCGGCGGCAGCGGAGTAGCAAGTAGGAGCAGCTACTGCATCTGATGGTTGGCAGTGCAACAATGTTGCATCATCAGGGACACAAGTCCACCAAAAAAATCAAGCATGCCATGCCACAACTCTAAACTCAAGGAGGAAGCAGAGACAAGCCGTGACTTACAGTTGTAGCCTAGAAGCCAAGCATAAGGGCAATTCAAGTACAAAACTCTGGAGTTAATACCTGGTTCTCGATAGACTTGGCCATCTTGCGGAACTCCTTGCGCATCAGATTCTTGTAATAAGCGGATTTTTGTAAACATATGAAAGATTCAGTGTTTAGCATATAATATTTAACATCATTTGCCCCTGGTTTTGATAATCTTGTATGGCATAACAAGGAAGATAAATATAGTGCTTAGTGCAAGGCATCAGATAATAAGATGAGATTATTAGTCCACACATGGAATTTTCCATTGAGAGTGCAGGATATTTGATCATCACTTGCCAGCTCAAAATTTAAACAACAAAATCTTGGTTAGACCATTTGACCCAGGAGTAATGGCAAACGCTGCAAAGGGTTTGTAAGTAAAACATTTCTCTATCTGCACCCACTACATCCCCCTCGGGCCAAGTGCAACAAAGAGGGATACTAGAAGCTAAGTGCAAACAGGACAAAAAGCAGAAGAATTTAAAAAATGTAACTTATGAGAAGAACAAAATGCACAATTTTTCTCTCAGATGCCAACCACAAGGGTAGCACGGATGATGTAGACATATCAACATGGCATCAGTTCAGACCGCCCATCTGCTTGTACTCTCTTCATAGAGAAAGATTTTAGACTAAAAAATTATCAACAAAGATCAAAGCAACTTAAAAAAATATGAACATATTTGTCCAGTCATCAGGTGTCCAAAAATATGGTGTGTTTTATTCGGTTTTCATCGTTGTCCAGCCATATTCTATACATAGTAAACAACAAAATAAAAAACTGAAAAGTAGATGACATGTAAGTTCGGAAGTATTCAGAAAAATTATAGTCAAGTTGTTCAGTTTGTCCTCATAATTGCAGAATGACAACATGGGCGCACTGCGACCAATCAGTCCCGAAAGATGGTATGATTAATAGGTTTTTCATCACCGAACAAACAGAACAGTAACACAAACAAATAGGTCTACAAAACAGAACTTAAATTACTACAAAAAACAAAATCTGACAAAAGAAGACAGAAAAGGAACGACACTAACAGTAATACGTGAGAACATCCCTCACAAACTCCCATTCTTTTAAGCAATGCAGAGGAGCTTTATCCTCAGGACCAAAAGAAGGACCAAAAGAAGAATACAGATGATACATGCAGGCTGACGATGCAATATGTTTGTAAAACTATGGGAGAGTTTTAAGAATTATAGAGGAATTTTATAATCAGGAAAAACGGAGCATGGCAGATAAATGCATGTGTATCTGAAACTACATGAGACTTAGAAGTACATTCACTTTAGCGACTCTTCTTTTCAAGCATTCAATCAAATGGCCTTATAATACCAGACAAAGAGAAGTTGTAGTGGTATGCACTTATCACATATACAGGAACCATGCTTAAAATCCACACATACATATACATATCCCAATAGAACAAAGCTAGTAAGCAAACTAGCAGATGTGCACTCGATGTCTTGTACTAACAGTTAATAACACATAAAACTGAACTGCAACAAGAAGAATTGCATAAGACAAGCTTATGTATGAGCTGTGACATAAGCATAGGATCTGGAACTAAAATTCTCGACAAATCCAATGACGTAACAGGCATTTTACCTCGCCCATGTCTGCGAGCAGGAGGTCTCCCTCCGTCTCCCGCTCTAGAGCAATGTCTGCTAGAGGAAAACAAAAGTGAAGTTGTTAAGCAGAAACCTAACTGGGCTATCAAACATTTAGTTTTTGTTCCTCCTACTGGGTTGTCAATCATTTCTAACTACTTTGCACCTTCTGAAACATAAACTTATATTCAAGGTGATATTCATAAACATTCAAGATAGTGAATTACACACAAGTGGAGCTCCCAGAAATGATGGGCAGGAAAATTAACATTCATAATGTGTCTGTTATTGCTCATCTGGGCCATGGTATGTGCTAGCATACTCAAGTTTTCTTCACATGCAAATATTTTCCCGCTGTTCTAAAGCTTGTGTTGATGGCACGCAAGGACGGGAGCGAGTAAATAAATATGTGCTCAAACCTAAGAGTCTGGCTAGGGAACATCAGATTCTTGAACAGGAGATATTTTTATGCACTACTAGGTGCATTAGATTCTTGCAAGCCGATATCATACTGCTAATTTTAAAGCTGAGAACTGTGGTATAACAAACATACAAGACTCAGTATTCTTCCTAAACTCGGTATGCTACTCTTCTCCATCCCAAATCAGGGCTCATGTATCTTCAGAAAGGGGCGAAAATTACCTGAGCCAGGGCAGTGGCCACGGCAAAAACCAGGTACAGGGCATCACCCTCCACCGAGTTGAACTTGAAGCAGCAGTACTCGTCCTGCTCCTTGGTCGTCACCCTGCTGTTTGCGTTGCCCCGCCGCTGGTGGATCTCGACGCCGTCAGGCGCCTTGGCGTCACCGTTGATGGAGGCAGGCTTCACTGGGTGGCAGTAGTGCGCGTCGCAGACGGCCACGTCGGGAAGAACGGAGCCGTCCGGGCGGCGCGGCTAGGACATGGTCTACGGCAGTGTAGGCCTCGTCGGCGGTGATGACGTTGAAGAGCACCACGAGCATGGCCCCTAGTAGGGACACAACCGTGCGGCCGCCCAGCACCAATGAGCTCGCTCCTGCCCCCACTCCGCTTCGATCTGGTACATCAGAATTCGAGGAATCTGATCTGGGCCACGGGGTTTGGGAGTAGAAGGGGGAGGGTGCAGGGTGGGATGCGGGAGCTTCGAGAGGGATCGAGAGGGGCGAGAGAGATCCGTGGGAGGGAGAGGGGAAGAGGAGCTCGACCTCGTCTATGGTGAGGGTCGTCGACGGTGGTGGTGGGGTTGGGGTGGAGGTGGGGGTGGGCTTGGGGGCGGCTGCGGATCGAGATCTGGGGGAGGGAGAGGGTGGCGGTTGTGGGTGTGGGGGAGGGAAGGGGAGGAGCGAGAGCAGGAGGGCGTGGGGGAGGCCATGGATGGCGGCGAGCTCCGCTGGAGGGAGCTGGCGGCGGCGATCTGGAAGGAAGGATGCGAGCTCTCTCTCGATCTGGAAGGGAGGTGGGAGGTTCGGTGGGATCGATGGATGGATGTGGGAAAAAAGGAGGCGGAGGGTGGATGCAAAATTACCAAGAGGACAGAGCTAGGGTTGGTGTGGAAGGGTTGATGACTGCGTTGGATCCTCGAGCATCCGACGGTGTATGTCCATGATCCGCGTGATATGCCCATGGACCAATCAGAACGCAGCAAACAATTTGAAGACCTTATGACCATCTAAATTGGTCGTGATCAAAGATAAGTTTTCACGAAAAAAATCATTTTTCATTTTTCACTGCTCAATATTAGTTTTTTTGTGAAAGACCTATCAAATATTTGTTCAAATGATATCATATTTTGCGCAAGTTTACATCTTAGGTTGGCAAACAATGTTGCCTAAGGAAGTTTTCATTTTCTTTGGACGAACAATTCATTTTCTAGTTTTCGAGTGCCCAAAATGAGTTTTTTTGTGAAGCACCTACCATATATTTGTTGCAATATTGGACCAAATCATTTTCATAAAATAATAGGACATATTTAATGCACAATTGACCAAACGGTTGGGTGTCAAAAGATTTGATCCACCTCTCGTGAAAAAGACAAATTTCCACCTATTCAGTAGGAAGCGGGTAAAATTTGAACTGCAGCTGCCTCATAGTTTGCTCTTTATTTTTTCCAAAAATCATTTCTAGGTACATAAGTATCTATTTAATCAGAGAAACACAAAAAGTTTTCCAAGATTCAACCACTAGCTAGGAACGGTCATGCCCGCCGTTTTGACCGCATTTTGAAATAGGCATAAAAAATTCAAAAAAATCAAAAATTTGGAAAACCTTCGTATTGTGTCATTATATGTGACCAAGTTACCAGGAAAAATAATAAAATTGTAATATGGTAATTATTTTTAAAAAGTGTTCTCAGAAACGAGCTATCATGTGTGAAGATGCATGGCTTTCAAGTCAAATGATCAATCTTATGGCCACATTCACGGCATACTTTGTTCAAATGATCTAATATTGTGCACAAGGGTGCATCTTGGGATGGCAAACAATGTTGCCTAAGGAAGTTTTCATTTTCTTTGGACAAAAAATTCATTTTCCATTTCTGGAGTGCCCAAAATGAGTTTTTTTTGTGAAGGACCTACCATATATTTGTTGCAATATTTGACCAAATCATTTTTATAAAATAATAGGCCATATTTAGTTCACAATTGACCAAATGGTTGGGTGTAAAAAGTTTTGATCCACCTCTCGTGAAAAAGACAAATTTCCACCTGTTCAGCTGGAAGCGGGTCAAATTTGAACTGTAGCTACCTCGTAGTTTGCTCTTTATTTATCCAAATATCATTTCTAGGTACATAAGTATCTATTTAATCAGAGAAACACCAAAAAAATTCCAAGATTCAACCACTAGCTAGGAACGGTCATTCCCGCCGTTTTGACCGCATTTTGAAACGGGCATAAAAAATTCAAAAAAAATCAAAAAATTGGAAAAACCTTCGCATTGCGTCATTATATGTGACCAAGTTACCAGGAAAAATCATAAACCTTTAATACGGCAATTATTTTAATAAAGTGTTCTCGGAAACGAGCTATGAAGTGTGAAGATTAATGGCTTTCAAGCCAAATAATCAATCTTATGGCCACATTCATGACATAGTTTGTTCAAATGATCTCATATTGTGCACAAGGGTGCATATTGGAATGACAAACAATGTTACCTAAGGAAGTTTTCATTTTCTTTGGACGAAAAATTCATTTTCCATTTTTCGAGTGCCAAAAATGAGTTCTTTTTGTGAAGGACCTACCAAGTATTTGGTGCAAAATTGTACCAAATAAATTTTATAAAATACTAGGACTTATTTAATGCACAATTTACCAAATGGTTGGGTTCCAAAAGCTTTTATCCACCTCTCGTGAAAAAGACAAATTTCTGCCGATTCAGCTAGAAGCGGGTCAAATTTGAACTACGGCTGCCTCATAGTTTGCGCTTAATTTTTTTTCATCATTTATAGGTACATAAGTATCTATTTAATCAGAGAAACACAAAAAAAATTCCAAGATTCAACCACTAGCTAGGAACGGTCAAGCCCGCCGTTATGACCGCATTTTCGAAACGGGCATAAAAATTCAAAAAAAAATCAAAAAATTGGAAAACCTTTGCATTGTGTCATTATATGTGACCACGTTTTCGGGAGAAATAATAAACTTGTAATACGGAAATTATTTTAAAAATGTGTTCTCAGAAATGAGCTATCATGCGTGAAGATTCATGGCTTTCAAGCCAAATGATCAATCTTATGGCCACATTCATGGCATAGTTTGTTCAAATGATCTCATATTCTGCACAAGGGTGTATCTTGGAATTCCAAACAATGTTGCCTAAGGGAGTTTTCATTTTCTTTTCACGGAAAATACATTTTCCATTTTCTGAGTGCCCGAAATGAGTTTTTTTGTGAAGGACCTACCATATATTTGTTGCAAAATTGGGCCTAATCAATTTTATAAAATAGTATGCCATATTTAATGCACAATTGAAAAAATGGATGGGTGTCAAAAGTTTTGATCCACCTCTGGTGAAAAAGACAAATTCCTGCCGATTCAGTTGGAAGCGCGTCAAATTTGAACTGCAGTTGCCTCATAGTTTGGTATTTATTTTTTCCAAAAATCATTTCTAGGTAAATAAGTATCTATTTAATCATAAATACATGGTTTGATGCCGAAACATCGAGGTTTGGACGGTGGCCGAGGGCCCCAACTCTAGAGCGCATAAGCTCGCATGCCCGCCGCGTGGTCACCGAGTGACCGTGGCGTTGCCATGCGTTCTGGGCGGCCTAGGCATGTCTAGTGGGTTGGGCACTCCACAGGTAGGTGCTAGGAATAAAATTACAACATAAGATTCTCATGAGGAGACCGAACTATGCTCAAAAATGAATTAGCAGCCAAGTGTTTGATTAGCGGTATGGGAAATGCACATGGCCAATGGGCATGAGTTTTGGCTGAGGATGATCATATACTAAGAAGAATGTCTTCAAAAAATTTTAGGGAAATCAAGAATATATAAATAACACTTCCTTCACAAAGTGTTGCTCCGAACAGAATAGGAAAATATATATTGTTGAGTTATTTTTGAACTAGACAAGGAAGGTTTTTGACATATTTGATGAAGATATGATCCAAACAATTTATGAGATTTTTTTGGGAATTTTTGGAATAACAGAAATATAGGTTGCTTCACAACCTAGGGCAAAAATTGACACATGGACATGACACATAGGCAAAACTGATGAGATGGCGCCTAGTCATCACAACCCACCACAATTTACAAGGCTATGACCATCTATATTGGTCGTTAACAACTAGAAATAAGGCAGCGGACCAGTGCTATTTGCTTTATGACCATTTCGTGTAAGGAAATTACGACCTTTCTGACCAAAATGGTCACAATGGTTTAGAGTTTGGAGCCCCCCGAATAGCTTTTGACCAATTGGTCTCAAATGGTCTTAGATCTATGACCAATTCTTCCAGGGTCACTGACAGAAGGTCACTAGTTGACATATTTCTTGTAGTGGAGCTTCGCTACGCTCAACGGAGAAGGAGGAGGAGTTGGAGGGGGAGGGCTGCGCCAGGGGCAAGGGGTGCAGCTCCTATGCGCCTCTCCACTATATATAGGGGTGGAGGGGGCTGGTTTCTTGCCCTCCAAGTCCATTGAGGCGTTGGCAAAGGTGGGAGGAAAGAAATCCCATCCTTTCCCTTCCCCGCTGATTATTATCCCCCTTTTTAGGGATCTTGATCTTATCCCTTCGGGATATGATCTTATTCCTTATAAAGGGGGATCTTGGTGCGCCTTCACCGGGGGGTGAGTCCTTGCCCCCACTACCCATGTTCATGTGGGTCCCCCTATGCAGGTGGGCCCCACCCCTAAACCTTCTAGAACCTTCCCGGTACAATACCGAAAATCCTGAACATTTTCCGGTGGCCAAAATAGGACTTCCCATATATAAATATTTACCTACGGAACATTTTGGAACTCCTCGTGACGTCCAGGATCTCATTCGAGACTCCAAACAACTTCCGGTAACCACATACAATTCCCATTACAACTCTAGCATCACTGAACCTTAAGTGTGTAGACCCTACGGGTTCGGGAACCATGCAGACATGACCGAGATGCCTCTCCGACCAATAAGAAATAGCGGGATCTGGATACCCATATTGGCTCCCAGATATTCCACGATGATCTCATCGGATGAACCGCGATGTCGGGGATTCAATCAATCCCGTATACAATTCCCTTTGTCCATCGGTATGTTACTTGCCCGAGATTCGATCGTCGGTATCCCTATACCTTGTTCAATCACGTTACTGGCAAGTCTCTTTACTCGTTCCTTAACGCATGATCCCATGACTAACTCCTTAGTCACATTGAGCTCATTATGATGATGCATTACCGAGTGGGCCCAAAGATACCTCTCCGTCATACGGAGTGACAAATCCCAGTCTCGATTCATGCCAACCCAACAGACACTTTCGGAGATACCTGTAGTGCACCTTTATAGTCACCCAGTTACGTTGTGACGTTTGATAAACCCAAAGCATTCCTACGGCGTCCGGGAGTTGCACAATCTCATGGTCTAAGGAAATGATACTTGACATTAGAAAAGCTCTAGCAAACAAACTACACGATCTTGTGCTATGCTAAGGATTGGGTCTTGTCCATCACATCATTCTCCTAATGATGTGATCCCGTTATCAATGACATCCAATGTCCATGGTCAGGAAGCCACAACCATCTATTGATCAACGAGCTAGTCAACTAGAGGCTCACTAGGGACATGTTGTAGTCTATGCATTCACACATGTATTATAGTTTTTGGTTAATACAATTATAGCAAGAACAATAGACAATTACCATGAACAAGGAAATGTAATAGTAACTAATTTATTATTACCTCTAGGGCATATTTCCAACAACGAGGAGCACTACCGCAGTGGCGATGACCCTCGGATTGGCAAACTCATCCCCTTCTGTCGGCCCATTGTTTTCGCTAGGGTCTTCTCTTTGGCTGGCGTATGCTCCAACGGCACCCACTCCAATACGATTTCATTACCATCCTTGTAGTTGAGTTAAGGTTTTTGCACACTGCAAACTATGTAGGATTGGTTTGGATCTGATTCGATTCCAATCGATTGCGCTTACTATTGTTCTTGTTTCAATGACAGTAGATTGATGCTTGGGGCTCTTAGTGCTAGATTGGGGTGCTTGATGCTAGATTGGGAGTCTTCATGCTAGATTTGAGGGTTTTGATGCTAGATTCGTGCTAGTACGTGCTCCTATCTAGATTGATGTTGTTACTAGTTAGGGTTCGTGCATGATCAATGTATGTGCTTGCATGATCATAAGAAGAAGACAATGCATGTGCATGCGCAAAGTAGTAGCGGGACAATTGTGCATGCTACCAAATAGGAGAAGGCTATTTTTGGGCAATACTGGTCAATGTCATTGCCACTTGGACAGTGCTATGTTCAGATCATAGCAGTGATCCACTACAAAAAAAGACACATCCGTGACATTTTGGGCCGAACGAATTTTTTTTGTCATACATATGACACTTCTATGATGATAATTATGACAGAACCCAGTATCATCATAGATGTGGTGGGCTCCTACTTCTATGACAAAAAATCATGACAGAAAATGGGCTTTTCGTCCTGGGCGGGCGGAGACGCAGCTGCATGACATTCTTTGGGCCGCCCATGACGGAAAAACCGTGGTAGAAGCGAGGGTAGGAAAATTTTGGGAGTTGCGGTTACGGTGGGAGGTCGGGGCCGAGCGATGCTGCGTTCTCGTGACACGACACGCAGCGTGTGTGTAGGCGTTGGCTCTAATCAACCCGAAGCGAGGCGTTGGGCTCTAATCAACCCGGCGACAGACCTTTGCGAGCTACGCGTTATCGAACCCGAGCCATCGATCGATGGTGTTAATCGAACCCGATGGAGCGATTCTTCACTACCGCCGCTAATCAAGCCGATCGATTGATGAACAAAGTGGCGTTGCGGGGCGGGGGTTGGATGAGCGATGGCGGTGGCGTTGCCTCCGGATGAACAGGACCCGTGGTGTGGAGGGCTGGATGAGCGATGAGCGGTGGAGGGTGGCCGTGGAGGGTGGTTGAACAGACCCGTGGTGTGGAGGGCTAGATGAACATGAGACGGTGGAGGGGTGCCCGTGGAGGGTGGTTGAACAAGAGCGGTGGAGTAGCGCGGTGGAGGCTGGATGAACAGGAGCCCGTGGAGGCTAGAGGAGGTCGACGGTAGCCCGTGGAGGCTGGAGGAGGTCGACGGTGGAGATGAACAGATCCGTGGAGTCCGTTTTGCACGCCACACCCTCCCGATGAACAGGACCCTGTTTGATCGTAGGAGGTCCGTTTCTTCGTTTTTTGCGGTACGCCACACCCCTCCCGATCAACAGGACCCCCGTTTCGACCGTAGGAGGTCTGTTTCCTCCGTTTTGCGGTACGCCACACCCCTCCCGATCAACAGGACCCCCGTTTCGACCGTAGGAGGTCTGTTTCCTCCGTTTTGCGATACGCCACACCCCTCCCGATCAACAGGACCCGTTCGAGCGTGGCGGTCGAACACAAGGTCGTTTCTCCGTTTCCGCGATACGCCAGCCTCGCTTCCATAGCCTGTTCCGTCCAAGCGGTTGGCTCCCAGCGTTCCGTTGCCTCCCGATGAACACGACGCATTCCGTTGCCTGCCCATGAACACGACGCATTCCGTTGCCCCCCCATGAACACGACGCATTCCATTGCCTCCCCATGAACACGAGCCCTCGCTGTACGTATGCGTGACTAGGCGTTGGAGACCCCGCCCATATGTACACATACGTGGCCGTATTTTCTTTCTTGCACCCTGGCCGCTCTACGTACGTGTACATGCTACATGCGTGCCTCTACTACGACACGTGCGCGCCTCTACATCGACCAGTATGTACGTACACGTTCGCGACCAGGATGACAACGCTACATACGCTCCGACCAGGTGGGTCCCGACCGCCGTGCACTTCCTTACTGCGAAGATGTAGCTGGTGGGTCCCTAGCGATCGTGGGGCGAATCGTTTTGTTTTGTTTTTCCGGACGCACTTCCTTGCGTGCGAAGGTGTAGCTGCTGGGTCCCAGCAGTCAGGGGGGCGAATCGTTTTTTTGCGGACGCACTTCCTTGAGTGCGAAGGTGTAGCTCTTGGGTCCCAGCAGTCGTGGGGCGAATCGTTTTTTCGCCGGACGCACTTCCTTGCGTGCGAAGGTGTAGCTGGTGGGTCCCAGCAGTCGGGGGGCGAATCGTTTTTTTTTTCGGACGCACTTCCTTGCGTGCGAAGATGTAGCTGGTGGGTCCCAACAGTCAGGGGGGCGAATCATTTTTTTTCGGACGCACTTCCTTGCGTGCGAAGATGTAGCTCGTGGGTCCCAGCAGTCAGGGGGCGAATCATTTTTTTTCGAAATATGGTGGCCCGTCCGGTGGGTCCCCACTGTCAGGTGGAGGAATAATTATTTTGCGCGTAATAAGGAGGCACTTCCTTGCGGCTGCCGTGGACCCAGTTGTCAGCCTCTCCACGTACATTCCACGTACGACGGAAGTCGTTCCTTGACCACGTTGACCACGCCGCGCCGAGAGCACCACGGCGGTGGACGACGGCGAGGCCTAGGAAGGGGACGACGCGGAGCCGGGGAAGACGCGGCAGTGGATGCACACGCGGAGAGGAGTACGAGGGTTCACTGGTTCGGCTGCGCTGCCGTCGCCGCAGAATAACAAGGGGTGTGGGTGAACGGAGGGATGGCCTCGCCAGAGTAGTAAGGGGCGGTGAGGCCTCCGCGGCAGCACAGCCGGCCACGGGAGGCAGGAGCAGGCGGCACGACCGGCGCTGCTTTGGGCGGCTGGAGCAAGAAGACCAGAGGTTGAAGAAGCACGACGGCCGTTGGATGGACATCGTACGGTCACTGCTGCTAGAATCGTTTATTATATTGACTAAGTTGATAAAGCCCTTGGTACGTCAACTTAGTAGGCCCTGAGTCGACTTCGAAACAGTGCGCCCGGATGTCGGGGAGGAATCATTTTTGGGCGGGTGAATCTAGAATATCCGAGATTGAAGAAGAAGCACGGCATCCGTTGGATGGACATCCAATGGCCACTGCTGCTAGAACCGTGTCTTGACTATAAGTTGACAAAGCCTTGCATACGCGTCAACTATGTTTTTTTAGGGGACGCGTCAACTTAGTTAGGCCAGAAGTGTGTGGCAGAGAACTTATAGCCCATTTGAGATTTGCAAGAATGTGTAGCCCATTTTTGAATTCTAATGGAATTTACTACATCCAATTAACAGTTTGTTAAAAGTACAACCCATTTCAACCAACCGTTCAAAACAGAATTCAATAAAAATTCCCACATTTTGATGGGATCTGAATATTTTTATTCTGAAATTTCTAGTCAGATTAAATACAATTTCAATATAAATTTATATTACGTAAAAATCCAACGAAACATTGAGCTCACAACAATTAATGAAATTAAAATTTTCAATATTCCAAAAATAATATTTTATAAAGTAATCACTGTTTGGTGCATTTTTTAATAGTTACTACCCAGTTTTTATAATTACATCCCATTTATTATTTCTTAAAGCCCATTTTCTTGTCAAGCCTAATGCATCCCTCCTAGGAAAGATTTGCAGCCCAGCGGGGTGGTGAATAACAACTTGACCTTGCCTGGGTATTCCTAAAAAAAAGTATAGCTGGGCTAGCCATTTTTAGCTTGAAAAAAATTAATATCTGGGCTGGATATCTGGCCTGGGCTAGACGGGCCACAGCCCGCCCAGTTAATACCTGCAGCGATGTTTTCGTTGTTGTTCAGAGGAGAAAAATTAATATCGAAAAACTATACAGTGCTCACACCTCAAAAACACAAATACTGCTCGAGCTGCTTGGCCCCAGCTGTCGGCCGCTTCTTGTGCAATTCTCTCGTTTATTGACTACTCCCTCCTTTCCGGTTTATAATGCTGAATTCAAAAATCTCACCAATCAAGGTAGATGGCGAGTGGTGGAATACTTTTTGTAGTTTTTCAAAAGCACCTAATTAATGCTCTTGTTATCCTCAAAAAATTATGCTTATGAATGCATTAATTGCAATGCATGCATGCATAAAGTACATGCATTGGTCAATTTTCTCTTAATACTAGCATGCAATGATTTAATGCACCTTGGAATCTGAACATGTGATGGAAAACAACCAAATTGAGCCTAATAAAATGGAAAAACTAAAATTTTGAGATAAGCCCTATAAACCAGAAAGGAGGGAGTACATAGGTTGACAATGGTGTGGGACCGTGATGTCGAGAAACCAGGAGGAAGCAAAATAAATTATAGTTATATATATATATATATATATATATATATATATATATATATATATATATATATATATATAATAAGGAGGCACTTACGTGACGTGAGGCTATGGACTGGTGGGTCCCCATTGTCATCCTATCCAAGTAAAGTCATCTCTCGCCTTGGTAGCGTGCTTTCCGCCCTCAAAGCAATCGGCCGCCGGCTGGCCCGATGCAAAGCGATTGCTCGCCTTCAAACGACACAAGAGTCGTCCGTCCGTCCATCTGCCGCACACATTAATGATACACGGTTGCCGAGGCGGCTACTCGGCGCCACACGTCCGTCCCTCGCCCGCCCACCATTGCTATATAAACCGCTGCGCCGCCATAGCCGCATCATCCGCATCCGTTCCTTTCTCCTGTCCACACCACTACTGCCCACCATGGCTTCCTCGCGCCCAGCGCTCTTGGACAGGCGGACGACGGACCACAAGGAGATGGCAGCCATTGCTGCCGACCGCTGGCCGGCAGCAGCCGGAGGACGACGACGCCCTAATGGAGAACATGGTAGTCGACGATCCGGCGCCAACCCCCTCCTCCGTGCCATCCTCGCCGGTGCATTGCACCATGACCATCGGCAAGGCTCGTGCCCAATATATGGACAGGGTGAGGCCGATGCGTGAGGACCAGTTCCGGGAGGCGCAGGCCGACGCCGCCTACATCCACCATCTCTCCGTGAGCACTGCGCAGCGGAGGAGCAGATCACCGCGGAGCGGGCGGAGCAGGAGGCGCTGCTCGACTCGTACCGCTCCGCCCGTAAGGGCCGCCTCGAGCGCTGGCGGTACCGCATGCGGGTGGCGGAGGCTGCGGCTGCCTACAAAGAGGCTAGCAAAGAGGGCGATGAAGCGGGCGAGGCGCTATTTTGCGAGACCGAGGATGAGGCAGAGGACAATGCCGGCTCCGACGAGTCCCCGCTCTGCTGGCGTCGACAATGCCCTGCTCCGCCGAGGCCCCGCGGCGCCAACAACGAGGCAGAGGACACCGCCGGCTCCGCCGAGGCCCCGCCCCACCAACAACGAGGCAGAGGACATCGCCGGCTCAGCCGAGGCCCCACCCTTCCATCAACGTGGGGGAGGATTTCCACCGCTCCGCTGAGGCACCGCCCGCCGGCAACGAGACAGCGGACATCGCCGGCTCCGCCGAGGCCCCGCCCCGCTGCCAACGAGGCCGCGCCACACAGAAAATGAGGAAGAGTAGAACACGGTAGGTCGCCATCGATCGGGTCCAAGTAAGGCCACCGCTGCTACCCTCCGGTTGAAGCCAAGCTAGGCGGGTTGACCATTGACGGCCGATTAGCTTCTTGGCGGCGACGTGGAGTCGAGAGAGCTGCGCCGAGAAGAACGCTGCTTTACTTAATGCGGTTGGTGATCGACACGTGGGCCCAACAGGCCACATGTCGATTCACGTGAATCGCACTGCAGCTAAGTCACTCAAGCTTCTGTTCGCTCGGCGGGACACAGTGGGTGGCTTTGGTTAATTAATTATACCTCCAAAGACACCCTTTTAGTTTTTTTGAAAAGGAGGATGACCCCGGCCTCTGATCCGGGAGATGCATGTGGCCACAAACACCCCTTTTTAGTTGAAGAATGTATGAAATGTAATGAAATCCGCATGTTTATATGAAATCCGACCGTGTATGAATGAATTTATTTGATTAGTTCAATTCTGTATCACGGCATTGATGAACATGCAAAACAATATGTACTAGCATTATTCCTGTGGTGATCACCACGTTTGCAGCAGTTTCACATGTACTCCTCCGGTCCTTTCTAGTCTGCATACAAGTTTTATCTGCAGTCAAAGTATCTCTACTTTGACCAATCTTATACAAAAAGTATGCACTTTCACAATGTGCTAAGTAAAAGGAATGTAAGAGTACAAAGAGTTTGAGCAGGTTTTTAGCGTTTCAGACATTGCAATCAAACACACAGGCACGGCAATTCATAGAAAACATTCAAAACAATCGATGATTATGCATCTCGGCGACTCACATGTCGAGGCAATATTTACTTCACAACTAAAGAATAAAGAAAAATTGATCGCCGCCGACGAAGAAAAGGCGCCCCATTCAAAAATATCAAACGATATCTTGCTAAAATCAATGAGCAAAATTTGACAAGGTTGTCCCATTCCAAAATATCAAATGCCTACGATTGTGGAATTGGCAGGGTTTGCCATCGTTCGGACATTGACATGGCACCTCGTGCTAAATAAACCAGCTGTTCTTTTTGTGCGTTCCACCAAAATCAACCAAATTCGCGTAGCTTGTATGATTTCACCCTTATATGTTGCAACGCCTTGAACTTATGGGCACCTCCTTTCTTGTGGTGGAAATGAATGATTCAATGTATTCATGAACATTTTGTGCAGTTCTGTTGAAATCAAGTGAGCACCCTGTTTGCACAAATACAAAAAAGTGATTAGTATAAAGCAAACTGTACAATGAATTGACAGTTTCAACAGCACATACATGGTCCATGTAGAGCACACTTTTAGAAAAATGGAACTCACCGAAAGAATCCTAGAACAACATTGTACTCGCAAGATCACAGCAAAAAATGGAGATTTGTCGGTCCTTCCGAGCTGAAGTTAGTTTGGTCTTGTGGGGAGTAATGTAACCATCCTTCAACCGCTCCTTCCGATGAGAAGATAGATGTGGCTTCTTCATCTGGCATAATCGGAACTAGTCACTTCACGTACTCCATATTCTTCTTCAGAGGAAGATGATCCTGTTTGCTCGAAAAAAGGAAAGGAAATATTTAAAACAGCACAGATGAAGCACTTCTCAAGGACAATACCACTTTTTCATGACAAGATCTAAACAAGAGCACAACACCAATAGAGATGACAAAGCTCAATCATATGGATGAAATCAGTGGGTGAGTACCAACATTTGTCGAGGCTGATTGTGTAGAGCATACAGATGAAGCACTTCTCCGAACCATCCGTTGCTATCTACGGGGTGGCCATGCTTACTATATACTCCTCGATTAGTTTAATGTTTCCAACATCTTCTTGTGCAGTTCCAGTAAAATATATGGTATCTTCAAAGAAGATCCCTGTTTGCACAAGTAGAGATAATTATGTATGGCATCAAATCAGTGGCAAAACAATTGCTCGTTCCAGCCATAGCAATAAATTAAGATGCAAAACTATATCATTACTTGTGTCATCACAGTTCTAGTGCTTCATTACAGCACCGGGAGTTGATTTTTTTTCTTTCGCTTGTTCTTCCCCTTCATCACTTGGTTCAATAACAGACAAGCTTCGCCTTCAATCTAAGATTTGACATGTCAATTAGGGAGCAAAAGTATAGTACTAAACTTAATTTTCTGATGAAAGTGGCAATATATAGGCCAACAGTTGTGAAATATCCTTATCTTACCTCAATGGGATATTACGGTGCACATCTGATTGGAAGTCTTGTTCCATTTGTGCAGTTCACTAAAATCAAGCAACATTATCGTACAAGTAGCACAACATATGAAAGCACACTGCAGAATCATGTGAAAGAAGGCTAGTACTGACCTCTCATGATGCGGAATTCAAACAACTCACAAGAAGAAGATATGAACCAAATTCGCCTTCACGGATAGGAAGTAAGATCTCCTCTTGTGCAGTTCCACTAAGATCAAGCAATCAAGCAACGTTGTCGATTGTGATTTTGGTTGAACTGCACAAAACACTCTTAAAACAAAAGTGTTTTGTGCAGTGCAACAAAAGGTCACAATGTCAATGAGGCGAAGTAGATAACCCTGTTTACACAGAGGTGCAAAGGAAACAATTAGTGGTCAATAACGGTGGATGACACAGAAGCCAACAAAAAGAAGCATCTACCTTATCTAAATGGGAAAGAAAGCAAGACGGTAGCATTTCTCAAACGGTGGCATTGATTAATATTAACATAGAGATTATATTAACAATAAAATTCATTAAACATGTAATTTGCTTTTAACTGTGGCATTGCATCAATTTTCCAACGGCATTATTAGAGGGTGTTTGTTTACAGGGACATTTTGGTGTAGGGACTAAAAAACTCCGTGTCACCACATCTAAACCAAACAGGAGGGACTTTTCGGGACTAAAAGTGGGCATTTGGGACTAAAGAAAGAAGACCCCGAGAGAGTCTTTTGGGACTTTTCCAACAGTTGCCCTCGCCACGATCGCACCTTGTTTCTATTAGTTCATTACTATGGGTAACATGGTATTTTATCATGTCATTTAATAACCTCTAGTCCATGTTTAGTCCCCGAACCAAGCAGGTAGGGACTAGGAGTTTTAACCAAACAGGGCCTTAGATTAACAACAGCTAATGAGTTGCACGGACGGTGGGACGACCAGCACCATGTGCATCTACCGATGTCTTGTGGTCATGCACGATCTGTTGCAACAAAGAACAAACAACCAAGGAGCATATTTGTGTTGGTCCCAGTTTTGTTATCTTTAGACACCTTTCCTATGTGAGCGCAGCAAATCTAGTCCTGCTCAAACTCTACACCTTGTCCCTTCCTTTCCTTTTTGAACTAGTACTTTCGCCCTTCCTTTCCTCTTTGAACCACGCCCTAGATTTATGCGATACAACTTTCCCCACTACTTTCCCCATTCCTTTCCTCTTTGAACCACGCCCTAGATTCATGCTATACAACTTTCCCCCTTCATTTCCTCTTTGAACCACGTCCTAGATTCATGCTATATACAACTTTTCCCACTACTTTCCCCCACTCCTTTCCTCTTTGAACCACGTCCTAGATTCATGGTATACATGCAGCTAGAGCAATGCATGTGGAGTAAGTAAAATATACCTTAAGGTTCTTGGGGCGTGGTTCGGTGGGCGATGGGACGGCTGCGAAGAAGAAGGGTCGGAGGCCCTCCCGCGCCGCCGCTGGGTGGAAAGTGAACAGCAGCGCCGGTAGTGGATTCCCTCCTCGCTAACGGCGACAGCAGTTAAGCCTCCTTCCCTTCCGTGGACGGATCCTGCCGGCTCTTTGAGCAGCAGTGAGGGAGAGAGAGGCCAACTAAGTCTTGTTTAGATCTGGAGAGGGCGAGAGAGTGTGAAGAGAGTAACTACAAGCTACCGAGGCTCCAGCTGGAGAGGGCGAGAGAGTGTGAAGAGAGCAACTACAAGCGGTGAGGCTCCAAGTGTATATATATCTTGGAGAGAGAGTGTGAAGCGTGCAAACCCTAGAAAACATTTTGACCACCAAAGAATCCTCCCGCAAAAATTATGCTCAAGTGTAGTTATCAAACCCGAGACCTCAAGTTTGATGAGCGAACAGGCTAACCAGCTACACAACCCTCCCGTTATGTTCAACGAGAGGAAAATAACCTTTTATACATTCCTGCATTCGTGTGACAGGCATGCCGTGTTTTATTTTGTGTGTGTGGGAGTCATTAGGATTTCAATCATAATCGTGTCATGTGGCTTTGGTGGTAAGACTATCCACAGTGGTGTAGAAATAATGCAGCCTTAGTCACCTTACCTCTCTCCACGTAGTACGTTGGGTCCCACCAGTCAGAGGGTGAAACAAACAAATTAATAAGAAAAATTAAAAGCGCTAGCGCTATATCTTACTACCTCACACATCTCCCTACTGCTCGGGAACACTGTCCAATTGATCCCTCTGTTCGCTCACATACTATTTTAAGTCAATCCTTATTATAACATCCACACAAATTTTGGGCACTTGTATTCGACTTAAGTCAGTGTGCCACCGTATCTCGTATACTTACTACTCCCTCCGTCTAGGTGTAATAAGTCACGTTAGAAGGTGCAACAGGACCAAGGTGCGTGCGTGTGCGTGTGTGTGTTTAACAGCATGTGTGTGTTAGAGTGTGCGACAGATCGACCTACTCCTACAGAGATATGGTGTGTAGTGTACGATTTTAGCCACGAGAGTCGGTGCATCCTCTCGTTTCCGGGCGTGTCCGGTAGGGACATGCGGACAGCTGCCACGCCCGCTCTCGACCAGCTGCCCACCCAAAGCCCCTCCATCGCCAAGGCTTCCCTCCAAGCAGTCGGTGCCACTCCAAAGAATCGGTGCCGCATTCATGCACGGGCAGAGCAGACGCGACCTCTCACTTGCGCAAGAGTGATGGTTGCTTCGTCCGTCCAACTTCTTGTTGGGTCTATGTGATTTGTGGCTCATTGGTCTTTATTCTCGAGGTGGTAGGACTCTGGATGTCCCACGCCGCTAAAGGAGGTAGTAGATTACAATTTTCTCCATTCTTACAGCGGAGGAGTGCAAGAGTAGTGAAAACACGCAGGCTCAGTGATTACATGGCCCACCTCACACTATCACCGTGCGACACCTAACTCTTTACATAGTACTCCCTCTGTTCCTAAATATTACTA
This sequence comes from Aegilops longissima, assembly GCA_021605205.1. Lineage (NCBI taxonomy): Eukaryota > Viridiplantae > Streptophyta > Magnoliopsida > Poales > Poaceae > Aegilops > Aegilops longissima. Next base: position 647,381,761 of record CM038678.1, on the reverse strand, counting down.
AATGAGTCCCCGCGTGTTGCCGCAGAACAGCAGTATATCTCTCTGCGCAAAATTATCGATTTCATAGAACTAAAAAAATCTATAACCGCATGAAAAATGTGGTAGCCAAACTAAATAAACTCCCAACATCATTTAGATCATCCCACGTAAGGAAAAAAGATCAGCCAACTCCTCTGCATAATGGGATTATATTTTCTTTTGACATGTTAATGGGACTTAAAAGCTCACTTACTTGCATGCTACGGTGCATGCTTGCATGCGAACATGTTGATGTGATTTAAAACCCACTCACATGCATGTGCCACGGTATTTCTGCATGCTTGCATGTGGCTTAGTCTTGAGCCTCTCAACATCTAGATCAGATGGCTATTATGACTGATTTACTTCATCTAACGGCTACGTCAATTTTGATGATGTGGCTCAAGGAGAGGATAGAGAATTCCTAGTAGTGGGGGCTAGCTATTACTAGTAGATAAGTCTTTGTAGAGATTCCACTAGGTGAACTACATGATTGAATCTACACTTAAGATGCATATATATACATCCGCATGTGGTTAATGGTGAAATCTCTACAAGGACTTATATTTAGGAACGGAGGAAGTAGTAGTATAGTACTAGTACGTACTGTAATTTATCAGCGAGATAAATTTGTACAATGCTATGAAGCTTCCAGCTCCTGTTACATGTATCTTGCATCCAAGGTTGCCCGTTGCAACATTTCATCAAATACAAAGGAGACTAACATGCATGCTATTGCATCTCAATGATTGATGATCATAGCAAATATGTACTCCCTCCGCTCCAAAATAAGTGTCTCAACTTTGTGCAAACTTTAGTACAAAGTTGTACTACTACTAAAGTTGACACTTATTTTGGAGCAGAGGCAACAAAAGAAAAAAAGATCCATGCAGTCCCTAGCCCTTGAACCGTGAACCCGACCAGGCTTCAATTTGTCGGCAACGCTCGAGCTTCCTAATAAATGAAGTTTGCAACCTTTTGACCATCGGATCATTTTGTGCAGTTTCACCAAAATCGAGATGAGCATCCTGTGGCAAAGAAATTGAAGAAGCGTGATTAGAATAAGATTACTAGGACTAGTTGATGAGACATAAAATCATCACAAATACAGTATGTAGAAGCCACTAGAGGTATCAGGTATGTGCGGGGCAAAGAAGTAGAGAAATATCCACAGGGAGTGATGTGGGCAGCTGGAGCGATGGTGCAAGCCGGCTGTAAAGCGAGTTGTACCGAGGGACGAGCTCAACCTTGAGGAGGGGGGAGGCGGCAACTGCCCACGTCGCAGCAGTGAGCAAGGGACGAAGGCAACCTCACCGGCTTTGTGAGAGAGAACGGCGGGGACCCCTGATCGGGACGTGCCGATAGTGGGTTTTCACCGTTGGCGACGGCCACCGCATCTACACTAAGCATCCACCCCTTCCCCAAGCGGACGTGATCCGCGGGGATGTTAGAGATGTGGCCACAGTCGTTTTGTGCGAGAGAGTGTGAAGAGAGCAACCCCAGCAAGCAACCGTGTAGGCTGGCCCGTCCTGACTATGTATATAGTGGAGCGGTTTCCTTTTCTCTCCATATGAACCTATCATATTGCATACGTTCCACTAAAGAAAAAAACTTATTTATAAATGACGCGGCACTTACTACTCATTCTCCTATAACCTTGCGCTTGGCATCTCCAAAATATTAACCTTGCGATTGGATGTTCGCCTCTTCGGGAAGTCGAGCAATAAAGGTAGTGTAGTATATATCGTTCTGGCTATATGAGACCGAATGAATTGTTGCACGTCCACCACGTGGGCGAGGGTCGAGGGGCGAGGGAGAGTGCTACTACATACGGAGCAAAATGAGTGAATGTACACTCTAAAATACGTCTATATACATCAGTGTTTGGAGTATGTACTAGTAGTTCATATTAAAATCTACTAAAGGACATATATATTCCAAACAATATGATATAATCTCTATAACCAAGGTAGTAGGGACGAGGAGTAAACGGAGGGAGTAGTAATTTTTTCTCCTCGTCCTGCGAGCCACCACGCGCATGGGCAAGGGAGGAGCAAGCTTCACCTCATCCTGCGAGCCACCGCGCCCGTGGTCGGGGGATACGGCGTACTAAGCAAGCTTCTCCTTGTTCTGCGAGTTGACGGGACACATCAAAAGTACTCCAGTGTATAGAGCCTTGCCTTTATGGTAGGCCCCACATGGTTTGCCTCTTTTTTTAATTTAACATAACGCGTCAAGTCGCAATTTGTTTGTTCACCCGTGGTAGACGATCCTCCCTCCACCAAGTGGACAACCAAGACACGTGCCAAATTACCACATGGGCTGCCTTTTAAATGACAGAAATGAGCTCCACCGTGTACCAGCGGGTGTGGTTGGGAAAGAGACGGAGTATGCGTGCGCGTGCATGCACCTCTTCTCTTCGGCACGCCCCACCTACGTGGGTGTGTGTGAGAGATACAACCCTGCGTTCGTGAGTGTTTTTGTTTTGTGGTGGGGGTGGGGGTAGGGTGGGGGTTGATTTCGTGAATTATTTGTGGGAATATGTGTCGATGACATCTCAAACAAAATTTTGCATGCAATGTGTGTGAAATGGAGGCCTATCCATATCATACATAGAGGGTCGGGCAATCCACGAGAAGAGAGGGAGGGGTCATAGCTATCAATAGAGTCGAAGAGAGGATCAAGTGGGTGGGTGCGAGATCGATGAAGAGAGCCATCGAAATTGTGTGTGTGTGTGTGTGTGTGTGTGTGTGTGTGCAAGTCAAAGATATAGGGCGACTGGCCTCTAGGAACGTTAAAGGGCACATGTCAAGTTTGTGTGTGGGTGGAGACATGACTAGAGCGCTTGATGTATCGGTGTGTGTGGGGGGAGGGGTGGGGGGGGGGTAGGCAGAGGCCTAACTATAGAGGTAGAACGACTCGTATATGTGTTGAGAAGGAGAGACCCAGCTATGTCTTGAGGGAGATCGGTCGACATCCATACATAATCAAGGACGGAAATATGATGGGACAGAGAGAGAGAGAGAGAGAGAGAGAGAGAGGGAGGAGAGGGAGGGAGAGGGTAGAGTGCTGGATGGGTGATGGAGTTGCTTCTCGGAGATGTTGGGAGAGGCCTAGTAGACAAACCGAGGGTGGAACTGCAATGTTATCAATAAGAGTGGGGATGTGTTTCTGTGTGTGCCTGTGCGTGATAGATCTGTCGGGACGCATCCATGGATGATGAAGGGGAACCATGTGTTAGCAAACCTAACTAGATCAGTAGATCAATTGTTGTTTGTCGGAGGAAGGGAGAGACACAACTAATGAGGTAGATCGATCGATGTGTGGGTAAAAATGAGTTATAAGGACCTAGCTGGCTATATGTATAGCGAGAGATCGGTCGGTGTACGTACATTTGTTAGAGGCAAATAAGGCCCAGCGAGACGGATAGACAGATAGAATGGAGCTAGGAGGTGGTGCGAGAGGCCCAACTACTAGCTAGATAGGGGAGGAGTGTGCGGTTGTGAGATCGATGAAAAGAGGGGCGAGAGTTTACACGTGTGTCTGACCATATGAGAGACACGAGGCAAGGACACATAAAGGAGGAGATTGAAGCTGTGTGTGTATGCTGTAGGCAGGCATCGCTGGAGAGGTTTATCGATCGGTGTGTGTCGGAAAGGAGTTGTGGAGACTCTGGGAGAACGACCTAAAGAAAAAAAATGAATGTTCCCGGTGGATAGAATGCTTTGAGGAGGGGAGGCGAGGAGGGCGTGTGCATGCACGATAGAAAGTTAGTGGTAGCTACAAAGGCTAGAGGATTGTGTGGGTGTAAGAGACTAACAAAGATCATAATTTGATATGAAAGCGGATTCATATATTTGAATAGGAGATCATAGTGTTTTAAACATTGCATGCATGAATATAGCGGTGATACACGTGCTATGCACATGTTATACCATAATGTGATAATGCATGGCGTTTGCACCTCACAGCTAAATGCCGAACAATCTAAACCATACTATACATCAAACAATCTCACATTTTATTTGAATTTGTGATAATGTGCGGCATTTGCAGCTTACAACTAAATATCGAGCAATCTAAACAATACTATATATCGAACATTCTCACATTTTATTTGAATTTGTGGTAATGTGTGGTGTTTGCAACTCACATCTAAATACTTGTAGGCGTAGGGGGCGGGGCACCATACATAATGTGATAAACACATTATACATATGAGACATGGTTTAGATTATGAAGATCTAGCTAGAGCTAGAAATGTAATGTGATTTGAAATCAAAATAAAGTGGATTCAAAAAATCTAGTTCGAGTTCATATAGTACACATAGTTCATATGTAACTCGAGACTAATCATGTGGTGTGTTGTGAAGATAATACACAAATGATGATTTAACTTGACAATAATGATGATTGTAGATCTTATTAAAGCGGAGAAACGAATTCAAATGCTTTGACTTCACAACAATCATTACTGTACATCTTATTCAAATTTAGTTCATATTGAAGCGGTACTATATACGTTTGGAATGCACTAAAACGTTCATTTGAGTAGTAGGTTGCATGCATTATACACGTAGCGAAATATTTTAATTGAACATAACATGAATTCAAAGTTTTGAATGACATTTGTAGTGCGCATTGATTTGGTACAGTACTGAAGGAAATATGCCCTAGAGGCAATAATAAAGTTATTATTTATTTCCTTATTTCATGATAAATGTTTATTATTCATGCTAGAATTGTATTAACCGGAAACATAATACATGTGTGAATACATAGACAAACATAGTGTCACTAGTATGCCTCTACTTGACTAGCTCGTTTATCAGAGATGGTTATGTTTCCTAGCCATGGACAAAAGAGTTGTCATTTGATTAACGGGATCACATCATTAGGAGAATGATGTGATTGACTTGACCCATTCCGTTAGCTTAGCACTTGATCGTTTAGTATGTTGCTATTGCTTTCTTCATGACTTATACATGTTCTGTAACTATGAGATTATGCAACTCCCGTTTACCGGAGGAACACTTTGGGTACTACCAAACGTCACAACGTAACTGGGTGATTATAAAGGAGTACTACAGGTGTCTCCGAAGGTACATGTTGATTTGGCGTATTTCGAGATTAGGTTTTGTCACTCCGATTGTCGGAGAGGTATCTCTGGGCCCTCTCGGTAATGGACATCATTATAAGCCTTGCAAGCAATGTGACCAATGAGTTGGTTACGGGATGATGCATTACAGAACGAGTAAAGAGACTTGTCGGTGACGAGATTGAACTAGGTATTGGATACCGACGATCGAATCTCGGGCAAGTAACATACCGATGACAAAGGGAACAACGTATGTTGTTATGCGGTTTGACCGATAAAGATCTTCGTAGAATATGTAGGAGCCAATATGGGCATCCAGGTCCCGCTATTGGTTATTGACCGAGAATAGTTCTAGGTCATGTCTACATAGTTCTCGAACCCGTAGGGTCCGCACGCTTAAGGTTTCGATGATGTTATATTATGAGTTTATGAGTTTTGATGTACCGAAGGAGTTCGAGTCCGGATGAGATCGGGGACATGACGAGGAGTCTCGAAATGGTCGAGGCGTAAAGATCGATATATTATACGACTATATTCGGAGTTCGAAAGGTTCGAATGATTCGGTATTTTCGAGTACCGGAGAGTTACGGGAATTCGCCGGGAGAAGTATTGGGCCTTATTGGGCCCTGGGAAGAGAGAGAGGGCTGCCTAGGGCAGGCCGCACACCCATGGCCTAGTCCGAATTGGACTAGGGGAGGCCGCACCCCTCCTTCCTTCCTTCTCTCTTCCCTTCCTTGTCTCCTACTCCTAATACATGGAAGGACTCCTAGTTGGACTAGGAAGGGGAATCCTACTCCGGTGGGAGTAGGACTCCCCATGGTGCGCCCTCCTAGGGCCGGCCTCCTCCTCCCTCCCTCCTTTATATACGAGGCGGGGGCACCCCATGAACACACAAGTTGATCTACGGATCGTTCCTTAGCCGTGTGCGGTGCCCCCCTCCACCATATTCCACTTCGGTCATATCGTCGTGGAGCTTAGGCGAAGCCCTGCACCGGTGGAGCATCATCATCGTCACCACGCTGTCGTGCTGACGGAACTCATCCCCGACGCTTTGCTGGATCGGAGCCCGGGGATCGTCATCGAGCTGAACGTGTGCTGAACTCGGAGGTGCCGTACGTTTGGTACTTGGATCGGTCGGATCGTGAAGACGTACGACTACATCAACCGCGTTGTTATAACACTTCCGCTTACGGTCTACAAGGGTACGTGGACATACACTCTCCCCTCTCGTTGCTATGCCATCACCATAATCTTGCGTGTGCGTAAGAAAATTTTTGAAATTTCTACGTTCCCCAACAGTGGCATCCGAGCCTGGTTTTATGCGTTGATGTCATATGCACGAGTAGAACACAAGTGAGTTGTGGGCGATATAAGTCATACTGCTTATCAGCATGTCATACTTTGTTTGGCGGTATTGTGAGATGAAGCGGCCGGACCGACATTACGCGCGACGCTTACGCGAGACTGGTTTCACCGCCGAGCACTCGTTGCTTAAAGGTGACCAGCGGGTGTCTGCTTTCTCTCACTTTAGTTGAACCGAGTGTGGCTACGCCCGGTCCTTGCGAAGGTTAAAACAGCACCAACTTCACAAACTATCGTTGTGGTTTTGATGCGTAGGTAAGAACGGTTCTTGCTCAGCCCGTAGCAGCCACGTAAAACTTGCAACAACAAAGTAGAGGACGTCTAACTTGTTTTTGCAGGGGCATGTTGTGATGTGATATGGTCAAGACGTGATGCTATATTTTATTGTATGAGATGATCATGTTTTGTAACCGAGTTATTGAAGGAAATATGCCCTAGAGGCAATAATAAAGTTATTATTTATTTCCTTATATCATGATAAATGTTTATTATTCATGCTAGAATTGTATTAACCGGAAACATAATACATGTGTGAATATATAGACAAACAGTATGTCACTAGTATGCCTCTACTTGACTAGCTTGTTAATCAAAGATGGTTATGTTTCCTAACCATGAACAAGGAGTTGTTATTTGATTAACAAGGTCACATCATTAGTTGAATGATCTGATTGACATGACCCATTCCGTTAGCTTAACACTTGATCGTTTAGTATGTTAATGCTTTCTTCATGACCCATACATGTTCCTGTAACTATGAGATTATGCAACTCCCGTTTACCGGAGGAACACTTTGGGTACTACCAAACGCGTCAGCGAATCGGGTGATTATAAAGGAGTACTACAGGTGTCTCCAAAGGTACTTGTTGGGTTGGCGTATTTGAGATTAGGTTTTGTCACTCCGATTGTCGGAGAGGTATCTCTAGGCCTTCTCGGTAATACACATCACATAAAGCCTTGCAAGCATTGCAACTAAAGAGTTAGTTGTGAGATGATGTATTACGGAACGAGTAAAGAGACTTTCCGTAGCGAGATTAAACTAGGTATTGGATACCGACGATCGAATCTCGGAAAGTAACATACCGATGACAAAGGGAACAACGTATGTTGTTATGCGGTTTGACCGATAAAGATCTTCGTAGAATATGTAGGAACCAATATGAGCATCCAGGTTCCGCTATTGGTTATTGACCGAGAATAGTTCTAGGTCATGTCTACATAGTTCTCGAACCGTAGGGTCCATGCACGCTTAAGGTTTCAATGGCGGTTATTATGAGTTTATGTATTTTGATGTACGAAGGAGTTGAGTCCCGGATGTGATCACGGACATGACGAGGAGTCTCGAAATGGTCGAGACATAAAGATTGATATATTGGATGGTTATATTCGGACACGGAAAGGTTCGGAAGTTTCGGAGAAAACCGGAGTGGGAGGGTTCGGAACCCCGGGAAGTTATGGGCCTTATTGGGCCAAGAGGGAGAGAGAGGGCTGCACCAGGAGGTGGTGCCCCCTCCATGGGGAGTCCGAATTGGACTAGGAGGGGCGCAGCCCCCTTTCCCTCTCCCTCTCCTCTCTTTCCTTCCCTTCCTCTTCCTAGTAGGACTAGGAAGGGAGTCCTACTCCTACTAGGAGGAGGACTCCCCCCTCCTTAGTGCGCCCCAAGGCTGGCCGGCCCTCCCCTTGCTCCTTTATATCACAGGCGGGGGGCACCCTAATACACACAAGTTGATCTACGGATCGTTCCTTAGCCGTGTCGGTGCCCCCTCCACCATATTCCACCTCGGTCATATTGTAGCGGTGCTTAGGCGAAGCCTGCGCGACGGTAGAACATCAAGATCGTCACTGCGCCGTCGTCGTCTTGTGGAACTCCTTCCCGACGCTTTGCTGGATCGGAGCTCGGGGATCGTCATCGAGCTGAGCGTGTGCCAAGAACTCGGAGGTGCGAATAACGGTGCTTGGATCGGTTGGATCGTGAAGACGTCGACTACATCAACAGCGTTAATATAACGCTTCCGCTTTCGGTCACGACAGTGCGTGGGCGGACACTCTCCTCTCGTTGCTATGCCATCACCATGGTCTTGCGTGATCGTAGGAAAATTTTTGAAATTACTCGTTCCCAACAATGGCATCCGAGCCTGGTTTTATGCGTTGATGTCATATGCACGAGTAGAACACAAGTGAGTTGTGGGCGATACAAGTCATACTACCTACCAGCATGTCATACTTTGGTTCAGCGGTATTGTGAGATGAAGCGGCCGGACCGACATTACGCAGACGCTTACGCGAGACTGGTTTCACCGCTGTGAGCACTCGTTGCTTAAAGGTGGTGGCGGGTGTCTCTCTCTCTCACTTTAGTTGAACTGAGTGTGGCTCGCCGGTCCTTGAGAAGGTTAAACGGAGTCTATTTGACGAAATATCGTTGTGGTTTTGATGCGTAGGTAAGAACGGTTCTTGCTCAGCCCGTAGCAGCCACGTAAAACTTGCAACAACAAAGTAGAGGACGTCTAACTTGTTTTTGCAGGGCATGTTGTGATGTGATATGGTCAAGGCGTGATGCTATATTTTATTGTATGAGATGATCATGTTTTGTAACGAGTTATCGGCAATTGGCGAGAGCCATATGGTTGTCGCTTTATTGTATGAAATGCAAGCGCCATGTAATTGCTTTACTTTATCACTAAGCGGTAGCGATAGTCGAGAAGCAATAGTTGGCGAGGCGACAACGATGCTACGATGGAGATCAAGGTGTCGCGCCGGTGGCGATGGTGATCATGGCGGTGCTTGAGATGGAATCACAAGCACAAGATGATGATGGCCATATCATATCACTTATATTGATTGCATGTGATGTTTATCCTTTATGCATCTTATCTTGCTTTGATTGACGGTAGCATTATAAGATGATCTCTCACTAAAAATTATCAAGTAGTGTTCTCCACGAGTATGCACCGTTGCCAAAGTTAAATCGTGCCGAGACACCACGTGATGATCGGGTGTGATAAGCTCTCGTCCATCTACAACGGGTGCAAGCCAGTTTTGCACACGCAGAATACTCGAGTTATACTTGACGAGCCTAGCATATACAGATATGGCCTCGGAACACGGAGACCGAAAGGTCGAACGTGAATCATATAGAGATATGATCAACATAAGATGTTCACCATTGAAAACTACTCCATCTCACGTGATGATCGGTTATGGTTTAGTTGATTTGGATCACGTGATCACTTAGATAACTAGAGAGATGTCTGTCTAAGTGGGAGTTCTTTAATAATATGATTAATTGAACTTAAATTTATCATGAACTTAGTACTGATAGTATTTTGCTTGTCTATGTTTATTGTAGATAGATGGCTCGTCTTTGTTGTTCCGTTGAATTTTAATGCGTTCCTTGAGAAAGCAAAGTTGAAAGATGATGGTAGCAATTACGGACTGGGTCCGTAACTCTGAGGATAATCCTCATTGCTGCACGAGAAAAGTTACGCCCTGGAAGCACCGCTGGGTGACAACTCGCTGCGAGATCTTGAGCCGAAGTTGTGAGCGTCTGCAAAGCAGAGCTGATGACTACTCTATAGTTCAGATGTGCCATGCTTTACGGCTTAGAACCGGGTCTTCAACGACGTTTTGAGCGTCATGGAGCATATGAGATGTTCCAGGAGTTGAAGTTGATATTTCAACAGAATGCCCGGATTGAGAGATATGAAGTCTCCAATAAGTTCTATAGCTGCAAGATGGAGGAGAATAGTTACGTCGGTGAGCACATACTCAAAATGTCCGGGTATTACAATCACTTGAATCAACCGGGAGTTAATCTTCCGGATGATTGTGTCATTGATGAATTCTTCAATCACCGCCACCAAGCTACAAAGGCTTCGTGATGAACTATAATATGCAAGGGTTAGTAAAGACTATGCCTGAGCTCTTCGCAATGCTAAAAGCTGTGGAGGTAGAAATCAAAAAGGAGCATCAAGTGTTGATGGTCAATAAGACCACTAGTTTCAAGAAGAAAGGCAAAGGGAAGAAGAAGGGAACTTCAAGAAGAACAGCAAACAAGTTCTTGATCGGGAGAAGAAACCCAAGTCTGGACCTAAGCACTGGCCGAGTGCTTCTCTGCAAGCGACCGGTCCTTTGAGCGGAACTGCCCCAAGTATTTGGCGGATAAGAAGGATGGCAAAGTGAACAAAGGTATATGTGATATACTTGTTATTGATGTGTACCTTACTAGAGCTCGCAGATAGTACTGGTATTTGATCTGGTTACATTGCTAATATTTGCAACTCGAAACAGGAACTACGGATTAGCTTAACACGGCAAAGGACGAGGTGACGATGCGGCGTGGGAAGCGGTTCCAAAGTCGATGTGATCGCGATCGCACGCTACCTCTACATCTACCTTGGGATTAGTTTTAGACCTGAATAATTGTTATTTGGTGCGGCGTTGAGCATGAACATTATATCTGGATCTTGTTTGATGCGAGACGGTTATTCATTTAAATCGAGAGAATAATGGTTGTTCTATTTATATGAATAATATCTTTTATGGTCATGCACCCTTGAAGAGTGGTCTATTTTAATGAATCTCGATAGTAGTGATACACATATTCATAATGTTGAAACCAAAAGATGCAGAGTTGATAATGATAGTGCAACTTATTTGTGGCCTTGCCGTTTAGGTCATATCGGTGTAAAGCATGAAGAAACTCCATCTTGATGGACTTTTGGAGTCACTTGATTATGAATCACTTGGCACTTATGAACCGTGCCTCATGGGCAAGATGACTAAAACACCGTTCTCGGTACTATGGAGAGAGCAACAGATTTATTGGAAATCATACATACGGATGTATGTGGTCCAATGAATGTTGAAGCTCGTGGCGGATATCGTTATTTTCTCACCTTCACAGATGATTTGAGCAGATATGGGTATATCTACTTAATGAAACATAAGTCTGAAACATTTGAAAAGTTCAAAGAATTTCAGAGTGAAGTTGAAAATCATCGTAATAAGAAAATAAAGTTTCTACGATCGATCGTGGAGGCGAATATTTGAGTTCTGAGTTTGGTCTACATTTGAAACAAAGCGGAATAGTTTCGCAACTCACGCCACCGGAACACCACAGCGCAATGGTGTGTCGAACGTCGAATCGCACTTTATTGGATATGGTGCGATCTATGATGTCTCTTACAGATTTACCGCTATCATTTTGGGGTTATGCTCTTGAGGCGGCCGCATTCACGTTAAATAGGACACCGTCAAAATCCGTTGAGACGACGCCTTATGAACTATGGTTTAGCAAGAAACCAAAGTTGTCGCTTCGAAAGTTTGGGGTTGCGATGCTTATGTGAAGAAACTTCAACCTGATAAGCTTGAACCCAAATCGAGAAATGTGTCTTCATAGGATACCCAAAGGAGACAATTGGGTACACCTTCTATCACAGATCCGAAGGCAAAACATTCGTTGCTAAAATGGATCCTTTCTAGAGAAGGAGTTTCTCTCGAAAGAAGTGAGTGGGAGGAAAGTGGAACTTGATGAGGTAATAGTACCAGCTCCCTTATTGGAAAGTAGTTAAATCACGTAAATCAGTTTCGTAACACCTACACCGATTAGTGAGGAAGATAATGATAAAGATCATGAAACTTCAGATCAAGTTGTCCTTGAACTTCGTAGATCAACCAGAACAAAATCCGCACTGAGTGGTACGGTAATCCTATTCGGAAGTCATGCTACTAGATCATGATGAACCTACGAACTATGAAGAAGCGATGGTGAGCCCAGATTCATAAAATGGCTTGAAGCCATGAAATCTGAGATGGGATCCATGTATGAGAACAAAGTATGGACTTTGGTAGACTTGCCCGATGATCGGCAAGCTATTGAGAATAAATGGATTTTTAAGAAGAAGACCGACGGCGATGGTAATGTAGCTGTCTACAAAGCTCGACTTGTTGCAAAAGGTTTTCGACAAGTTCAAGGGTTGACTACGATGAGACTTTCTCACCGTGAAGCGATGCTTAAGTCCGTCCGAATCATGTTAGCAATTGCCGCATTTTATGATTATGAAATTTGGCAAATGGATGTAAAACTGCATTCTTGAATGGATTTCTAGAAGAAGAGTTGTATATGATACAACCAGAAGGTTTTGTCGATCCAAAAGGTGCTAACAAAGTGTGCAAGCTCCAACGATCAATTTATGGTGCAGTGCAAGCCTCTCGGAGTTGGAATAAGCGCTTTGATAGTGTGATCAAAGCATATGGGTTTATCTGAGACTTTTGAGAAGCTTGTATTTACAAGAAAGTGAGTGGGAGCTCAGTAGCATTTCTAATATTATATGTGGACGACATATTATTGATTGGAAATGATATAGAATTTCTGGATAGCATAAAGGATACTTGAATAAAAGTTTTTCAATGAAAGACCTCGGTGAAGCTGCTTACATATTAGGCATCAAGATCTATAGAGATAGATCAAGACGCTTGATTGGACTTTCACAAAGCACATACCTTGATAAAGTTTTGAAAAGGTTCAAAATGGATCGAGCAAAGAAAGGTTTTTACGTGTTACAAGGTGTAAGATTGAGTCGGACTCAATGCCGACCACAATGAGAAGATAGAGAGAAAATGAAAGATGTTCCTATGCTTCAGCCATAGGCTCTATCATGTATGCAATCTGTGTACCAGACTGACGTATGCTTAGCTGTAAGCTTGGCAGGAAGGTACCAAAGTAATCCAGAGTGGATCCTTTGGACAGCGGTCAAGAACATCTGAAATACGAAAAGGACTAAGGATATGTTTCTCGATATGGAGGTGACAAAGAGCTAGTCGTAAATGGTTACGTCGATGCAAGCTTTGACACCGATCCGGACGATTCTAAATCGCAAACCGGATCGTGTTTTTATTAAGCGGTGGAGCTGTCGGTTGGTGCAGTTCTAAACAAAGCGTCGTGGCGGGATCTACATGTGAAGCGGAGTACATAGCTGCTTCGGAAGCAGCAAATGAAGGAGTCGGATGAAAGAGTTCATTTCGATCTAGGTGTCATACCTAGTGCATCGGGACCGATGAAGATCTTCGTGACAATCTTGGTGCAATTGCCTTGGCAAAAGAATCCAGATTTCACAAGAGGACCAAGCACATCAAGAGACGCTTCAATTCCATTGGGACCAAGTCCAAGTGGGAGACATAGAGATTTGCAAAATACATACGGATCTGAATGTTGCGGACCGTTGACTAAGCCTCTTCCACGAGCAAAACATGATCAAGCACCAAGACTCCATGGGTGTAAGGATCATTACTTTGTAATCTAGATTATTGACTCTAGTGCAAGTGGGAGATGAAGGAAATATGCCCTAGAGGCAATAATAAAGTTATTATTTATTTCCTTATATCATGATAAATGTTTATTATTCATGCTAGAATTGTATTAACCGGAAACATAATACATGTGTGAATATATAGACAAACAGTATGTCACTAGTATGCCTCTACTTGACTAGCTTGTTAATCAAAGATGGTTATGTTTCCTAACCATGAACAAGGAGTTGTTATTTGATTAACAAGGTCACATCATTAGTTGAATGATCTGATTGACATGACCCATTCCGTTAGCTTAACACTTGATCGTTTAGTATGTTAATGCTTTCTTCATGACCCATACATGTTCCTGTAACTATGAGATTATGCAACTCCCATTTACCGGAGGAACACTTTGGTACTACCAAGCGTCTGGCGAATCGGGTGATTATAAAGGAGTACTACAGGTGTCTCCAAAGGTACTTGTTGGGTTGGCGTATTTCGAGATTAGGTTTTGTCACTCCGATTGTCGGAGAGGTATCTCTAGGCCTTCTCGGTAATACACATCACATAAAGCCTTGCAAGCATTGCAACTAAAGAGTTAGTTGTGAGATGATGTATTACGGAACGAGTAAAGAGACTTTCCGATAAGCGAGATTAAACTAGGTATTGGATACCGACGATCGAATCTCGGAAAGTAACATACCGATGACAAAGGAACAACGTATGTTGTTATGCGGTTTGACCGATAAAGATCTTCGTAGAATATGTAGGAACCAATATGAGCATCCAGGTTCCGCTATTGGTTATTGACCGAGAATAGTTCTAGGTCATGTCTACATAGTTCTCGAACCGTAGGGTCCATGCGCTTAAGGTTTCAATGGCGGTTATTATGAGTTTATGTATTTTGATGTACGAAGGAGTTGAGTCCGGATGTGATCACGGACATGACGAGGAGTCTCGAAATGGTCGAGACATAAAGATTGATATATTGGATGGTTATATTCGGACACCGGAAAGGTTAGGAAGTTTCGGAGAAAACCGGAGTGGGAGGGTTACTGGAACCCCGGGAAGTTATGGGCCTTATTGGGCCAAGAGGGAGAGAGAGGGCTGCACCAGGAGGTGGTGCCCCCTCCATGGGGAGTCCGGTGGACTAGGAGGGGCGCAGCCCCCTTCCTCTCCTCTCCCTCTCTTTCCTTCCCTTCCCTCTTCCTAGTAGGACTAGGAAAGGGAGTCCTACTCCTACTAGGAGGAGGACTCCCCCTCCCTTGGTGCGCCCCAAGGCTGGCGGCCCCCCCTTGCTCCTTTATATCTCGGGGCAGGGGGCACCCTAGTACACACAAGTTGATCTACGGATCGTTCCTTAGCCGTGTGCGGTGCCCCCTCCACCATATTCCACCTCGGTCATATTGTAGCGGTGCTTAGGCGAAGCCTGCGCGACAGTAGAACATCAAGATCGTCACCACGCCGTCGTCTTGTGGAACTCCTTCCCCGACGCTTTGCTGGATCGGAGCTCGGGGATCGTCATCGAGCTGAGCGTGTGCCAAGAACTCGGAGGTGCGGAGTAACGGTGCTTGGATCGGTTGGATCGTGAAGACGCACGACTACATCAACAGCGTTAATATAACGCTTCGCTTTCGGTCTCACGAGTGTACGTGGGCGGACACTCTCCCCTCTCGTTGCTATGCCATCACCATGGTCTTGCGTGATCGTAGGAAATTTTTTGAAATTACTACGTTCCCAACGATTATCGGCAATGGCAGGAGCCATATGGTTGTCGCTTTATTGTATGAAATGCAACGCCATGTAATTGCTTTACTTTATCACTAAGCGGTAGCGATAGTCGTAGAAGCAATAGTTGGCGAGACGACAACGATGCTACGATGGAGATCAAAGTGTCGCGCCGGTGACGATGGTGATCATGACGGTGCTTCGGAGATAGAAATCACAAGCACAAGATGATGATGGCCATATCATATCACTTATATTGATTGCATGTGATGTTTATCCTTTATGCATCTTATCTTGCTTTGATTGACGGTAGCATTTTAAGATGATCTCTCACTAAAATTATCAAGGCGTGTTCTCCCGAGTATGCACCGTTGCCAAAGTTAAATCGTGCCCGGACACCACGTGATGATCGGGTGTGATAAGCTCTCGTCCATCTACAACGGGTGCAAACCAGTTTTGCACACGCAGAATACTCAGGTTAAACTTGACGAGCCTAGCATATGCAGATATGGCCTCGGAACACGGAGACCGAAAGGTCGAGCGTGAATCATATAGTAGATATGATCAACATAGTGATGTTCACCATTGAAAACTACTCCATCTCACGTGATGATCGGTTATGGTTTAGTTGATTTGGATCACGTGATCACTTAGATGACTAGAGAGATGTCTGTCTAAGTGGGAGTTCTTAAGTAATATGATTAATTGAATTTAAATTTATCATGAACTAAGTCCTGGTAGTATTTTGCAAATTATGTTGTAGATCAATAGCTCGCGTTGTTGCTTCCCTATGTTTTTGCTTCCCTATATTTTGATATGTTCCTAGAGAAAATTGTGTTGAAAAATGTTAGTAGCAATGATGCGGATTGGATCCGTGATCGGAGGTTTATCCTCATTGCTGCACAGAAGAATTATGTTCTTAATGCACCGCTAGGTGATGACTATTGCAGGAGAGCGGATGCGAGGCGTTATGAGCGTTTGGCTAGCTCAAAATGATGACTACTTGATAGTTTAGTGCACCATACTTAACGGCTTAGAATCGGGACTTCAAAGGCGTTTTGAGCGTCATGGACCATATGAGATGTTCCAGAGTTGAAGTAAATATTTCAAGCAAATACCGAGTTGAGAGATATGAAGTCTTCAAACAAATTCTATAGCTAAAAGATGGAGGAGAATCACTCAACTAGTGAGCATGTGCTCGATTGTGCGAGTACTTTAATCGCTTGAATCAAGTGGGAGTTAATCTTCCGAGATAAGATAGTGATTGATGAATTCTCTAGTCACCATCACTAAGTTACTAGAACTTCGTGATGAACTATAGTATGCAAGGGATGACGAAAACGATTCCCGAGCTCTTCGTGATGTTGAAATCGTGAAGCTAGAAATCAAGAAAGAGCATCAAGTGTTGATGATTGACAAGACCACTAGTTTCAAGAAAAGGGCAAAGGGAAAGAAAGGGAACTTCAAGTAGAATGACAAGCAAGTTGTCACTCCCACGAAGAAACCCAAAGCTGAACCAAAGCCTGAAACCGAGTGCTTACACTGCATAGGAAATGGTCTTTGAAGCGGAAATACCCCAAATATTTGGTGGATAAGAAGGATGGCAAAGTGAACAAGGGTATATTTGATGTACAGGTTATTGATGTGTGCTTGATTAGTGTTTATAGTAGCCCCTGAGTATTTGATACTTGTTTGGTTGCTAAGATTAGTAACTCGAAACAGGAGTTACAGAATAAACAGAAACTAGTTGAAGGGGAAGTAACGATGAGTGTTGGAAGTAGTTCCAAGATTGATATGATCATCATCGCACACTCCCTATACTATCGGGATTAGTGTTGAACCTAAATAAATGTTATTTGGCGTTTGCGTTGAGCATGAATATGATTTGATCATGTTTATTGCAATACGGTTATTCATGTAAGTTAGAGAATAATTATTGTTCTGTTTACATGAATAAAACCTTCTATGGTCATACACCCAATGAAAATGGTTTGTTGGATCTCGATCGTGTGATACACATATTCATAATATTGAAACCAAAAGATGTAAAGTTAATAATGATAGTGCAATTTATTTGTGGCACTGTCGTTTGGGGTCATATCGGTATAAAGCGCATGAAGAAACTCCATAAAGACGGGTTTTCGGAATCACTTGGTTATGAATCATTTGATGCTTGCGAACTGTGCCGTTTGGGCAAGATGACTAAAACTCCGTTCTCTGGAACAATGGAACAAGCTACTGACTTATTGGAAATAATACATACCGATGTATGCGATCCAATGAGTGTTGATGCTCGTGGCAAGTATCATTATTTTCTAACCTTCACATGATGATTTGAGCAGATATGGGTATATCTACTTGATGAAACATAAGTCTGAAATAGTTGAAAGGTTCAAAGAATTTCAGAGTGAAGTGGAAAAATCATCGTAACAAGAAAATAAAGTTTCTGTGATCTGATCGCGAAGACGAATAATTGAGTTATGAGTTTTGTCTTCAACTAAAACAATGTGGAATAGTTTCACAGCTCACGCCACCCGGAACACCACAATGTTATGGTGTGTCCGAAC
Organism: Aegilops longissima; assembly: GCA_021605205.1. Classification (NCBI taxonomy): domain Eukaryota; kingdom Viridiplantae; phylum Streptophyta; class Magnoliopsida; order Poales; family Poaceae; genus Aegilops; species Aegilops longissima. The sequence goes on along the minus strand of CM038678.1, from coordinate 647,363,698 downwards.
GTCGTAACCGCACTTTATTGGATATGATGCGATCTATGATGTCTCTTACTGATTTACCATTATCATTTTGGGGTTGTGCATTAGAGACAACTGCATTCACGTTTAATAGGGCACCATCTAAATCCGTTGAGACGACACCGTATGAACTATGGTTTAACAGTAAACCTAAGCTGTCGTTTCTTAAAGTTTGGAGTTGTGATGCTTATGTGAAAAGTTTTCACCTGATAAGCTCGAACCCAAATCGGAGAAGTGCGTCTTCATAGAATACCCAAAGGTAACTATTGGGTACACCTTCTATCACAGATCCGAAGGCAAGTTTTTCGTTGCTAAGATGGATCCTTTCTAGAGAAGAAGTTTCTCTCGAAAGAAGTGAGTGGGAGGAAAGTAGAACTTGATGAGGTAATTGCACCTACTCCCTTATTGGAAAGTAGTTCATCACGAAATCAGTTCGATGATTCCTACACCAATTAGTGAGGAAGTTAATGATGATGATCATAAAACTTCAGATCAAGTTGCTACCAAACCTCGTAGGTCTTCCAGAGTAAAATCCGCACTGTGAGTGGTACGGTAATCGTGTTCGGAAGTCATGTTACTAGACCATGATGAACCTCACGGACTATGAGGAAGCGATGATGAGCCCAGATTCCGCATGAAATTGCTTGAGACCATGAAATCTGAGATAGGATCCATGTATGAGAACAAAGTATGGACTTTGATTGACTTGCTCGATGATCAGCAAGCCATGTTAAATAAATGGATCTTCAAGAGGAAGACGGACAGCGATAGTAGTGTTACTATCTACAAAGCTCGACTTGTTGCAAAAGGTTTTCGACAAGTTCAATGTGTTGAATACGATGAGATTTTCTCACCGTAACGATGCTTAAGTCTGTCCGAATCATGTTAGCAATTGCCACATTTTATGAAATCGGCAAATGGATGTCAAAACTGCATTCCTTAATGGATTTATTAAAGAAGAGTTGCATATGATGCAACCAGAAGGTTTTGTCAATCCTAAAGGAGCTAACAAAATGTGCAAGCTTCAAACAATCCATCTATGGATTTGGTGCAAGCATCTCGGAGTTGGAATAAACGCTTTGGTAGTGTGACCAAAGCATATGTTTTATCTGAGACTTTTGGAGAAGCCTGTATTTACAAGAAAGTGAGTGGGAGCACTACAACATTTCTGATAAGTATATGTGAATGACATATTGTTGATCAGAAATAATGTAGAATTATTCTGCAAAGCATAAAGGAGTATTTGAAAGGAGATTTTCAAAGAAAAAACCTTAGTAAAAGCTACTTACATATTGAGCATCAAGATCTATTGAGATAGATCAAGACGCTTGATAAGTTTTTCAATGAGTACATACCTTGGCAAGATTTTGAAATAGTTCAAAATGGAACAGTCAAAGAAAGAGTTCTTGCCTGTGTTGCAAAGGTATGAAATTGAGTAAGACTCAAATCCCGACCACAGCAGAAAATAAAAAGAGAATGAAAAGTCATTCCCTATGCCTCAGTCAATAGGTTCTATAAAGTATGATATGCTATGTACCAGACCTATTATATACCTTGCTCAGATTTGGCAAGGAGTACAATAGTGATCTAGGAGTAGATCATTGGACATTGGTCAAGAATATCCTTAGTAAGGACTAAGGAGATGTTTCTCGATTATGGAGGTGATAAAATAGTTTGTTGTAAAAGTTACATCGGTGCAAACTTTACACCGATCCGAGATGACTCTAAGTCTCAACTTTGGATACATATTGAAAGTGGGAGCAATTAGCTAGAGTAGCTCCGTGCGAGCATTATGGACATAAAATATTTGCAAAATACATACGGCTCGAATGTGATGGACCGCTGACTAAGCTTCTCTCACGGGCAAAACATGATCACACCTTAGTACTCTTTGGGTGTTAATCACATAGCGATGTGAACTAGATTATTGACTCTAGTAAACCCTTTGGATGTTGTTCACATGATGATGTGAACTATGGGTGTTAATCATATCTGAGATATGAATATTGGTGTTAAATCACACAATGATGTGAACTAGATTATTGACTCTAGTGCAAGTGGGAGGATGAAGGAAATATGCCCTAGAGGCAATAATAAAGTTATTATTTATTTCCTTATTTCATGATAAATGTTTATTATTCATGCTAGAATTGTATTAACCGGAAACATAATACATGTGTGAATACATAGACAAACATAGTGTCACTAGTATGCCTCTACTTGACTAGCTCGTTTATCGAGATGGTTATGTTTCCTAGCCATGGACAAAAGAGTTGTCATTTGATTAACGGGATCACATCATTAGGAGAATGATGTGATTGACTTGACCCATTCCGTTAGCTTAGCACTTGATCGCTTAGTATGTTGCTATTGCTTTCTTCATGACTTATACATGTTCCCGTAACTATGAGATTATGCAACTCCCGTTTACCGGAGGAACACTTTGGTACTACCAAACGTCACAACGTGAATCGGGTGATTATAAAGGAGTACTACAGGTGTCTCCGAAGGTACATGTTGAGTTGGCGATTTCGAGATTAGGTTTTGTCACTCCGATTATCGGAGAGGTATCTCTGGGCCCTCTCGGTAATGCACATCATTATAAGCCTTGCAAGCAATGTGACCAATGAGTTGGTTACGGGATGATGCATTACGAGCGAGTAAAGAGACTTGCGGTGGCGAGATTGAACTAGGTATTGGATACCGACGATCGAATCTCGGGCAAGTAACATACCGATGACAAAGGAACAACGTATGTTGTTATGCGGTTTGACCGATAAAGATCTTCGTAGAATATGTAGGAGCCAATATGGGCATCCAGGTCCCGCTATTGGTTATTGACCGAGAATAGTTCTCGTCATGTCTACATAGTTCTCGAACCCGTAGGGTCCGCACGCTTAAGGTTTCGATGATGGTTATATTATGAGTTTATGAGTTTTGATGTACCAAGGAGTTCGAGTCCGGATGAGATCGGGGACATGACGAGGAGTCTCGAAATGGTCGATACGTAAATATCGATATATTGGACGACTATATTCGAGTTCGGAAAGGTTCGAATGATTCGGTATTTTTGAGTACTGGAGAGTTACGGAATTCGCTTTGGGAGAAGTATTGGGCCTTATTGGGCCTGCGGAAAGAGAGAGGGCTGCCTAGGGCAGGCAGGCGCCCCATGGCCTAGTCCGAATTGACTAGGGGAGGCCGCACCCCTCCTTCCTTCCTCTCTCTTCCCCTTCCTTGTCTCCTACTCCTAATACATGGAAGGACTCCTAGTTGGACTAGGAAAGGGGGAATCCTACTCCCGGTGGGAGTAGGACTCCCCATGGCGCGCCCCTCCTAGGGCCGGCCTCCTCCTCCCTCCCTCCTTTATATACGGGGGCAGGGGGCACCCCATGAACACACAAGTTGATCTACGGATCGTTCCTTAGCCGTGTGCGGTGCCCCCCTCCACCATATTCCACTTCGGTCATATCGTCGCGGAGCTTAGGCGAAGCCCTGCGCCGGTGGAGCATCATCATCGTCACCACGCCGCCGTCGTCTTGTGGAACTCATCCCCGACGCTTTCTGGATCGGAGCCCGGGATTGTCATCGAGCTGAGCGTGTCTGAACTCGGAGGTGCCGACGTTCGGTACTTGGATCGGTCGGATCGTGAAGACGTCGACTACATCAACAGCGTTGTTATAACGCTTCGCTTACGGTCTCACGAGGTGCGTGGACATACTCTCCCCTCTCGTTGTTATGCCATCACCATGATCTTGCGTGTGCGTAGGAAATTTTTTGAAATTTCTACGTTCCCCAACAAGTACATGTTAGGCTTGTCCGGATATTTCAACCCGCGCCTTGTTAGCCCGAAATATTTAAGATATATCTTTGTCTCGTTGTGCTCCGACCACTCCCTCCATCTCAACCCGCGCCTTGCTATTCCGAAATTACAACGCGCGCGAAAACTCCCACCTCCTGTGAAATCCCGACACGTGAAATGCCCGTGGTACCCCTGAACTGAAAGAACCGCCTCAAATCGGTGGGGGGTACTTTTGTAACTTACCCCACATTTCGGACAAGCGCGTCTCTAAGCCATGGTTCCCCACTGCCATCCCATCCGCCCACCCATTCATACACCGAGGCCGCGAAAACCCGCGATGAAACCCCACACCCTGCTCCGTCCGCCACCCAGCCGGAGCCTCTTCCCCGACGACGTCGTCCACAAGAACACCTCGGCGTCCCTCATCCACCGCACGGATGAGGATCCGTCGTCGATCTCATCGTCCCCGCCGGTTCAGCCACCCGTCCTCCACCTCCAAGGAGCTGCCCGCCATTCCCTTGTCTTCGCGCCACCTCCATTCCCACACCGCCGTCTTCACATGCACCACCGGAAGAGCATCATCATCACCGTTTCCTCGGATGAAGTTGCGGCCTAATCGGCGCCACCAAAGAGGTTGTACACTAATCGCCGCATTTTCTTCTTGATTCGATCTCACGGTGCTGCCGGCACTCGGTCCCGAGCCGACACGGCGCGGCTCCATCCACGGCGGCATCGCCGACCACTTCCTCCACGGCATCGCTCCCTCGGCAGCGACGTCCACATCAGTAGGAGCTGCTTCTGCTTTAGCTCTCGCTTCGCGCTGCTGCTCTGCTCTTGCTCTCGGTCTCTGCACAGTCTGCTCTTGCTATTGCTCTTGCTTTCGCATTGCTGCTCTCGCTCTTGCTCTTGCTTGCGATCTTTGCTCGATTTGGCTACACTTGATCGGTGAATCGACTTGGGTCGATCAATTTTCAAGGGTGGGCTCACGGGGTGAAGGAAGAACCAGCTGCAGCTGGGAGGGGCTCACGGAGAGGTACCCACTATCTATCTTAGGGTTCAGGATGGGGGCGGTGGTCGCCGGCGGTGGCGGGCGTTGGCGGGCGGTGGCGTGGGGATCGCCGGAGAAAAAGCTCGGCACGTGGGGGCCTAGAGGGATGGTCGGGGCAGCGGAGGACCGGTGGTGGGGAGTGTTTTCAGGCGGCGGCAGCACCACCACCGCCATGCGGCGGGGGCTCTTTGTTTGGCCGGTGGTGGTGGCGGCTCGGGGTGGAGGTTGAAGATGAACCACAGGCCCTTGATTTCGTATCAATGGCTGCAAAATCAATCGACAGAGATGAAACATCGATCGACCGACGTGTAGCCTCACCTTGCTAGTGCGTTCGGTTCGACAAACAAAATTCAGTTTCGACAAGCAAAATTCAGTTTCGACGATTCGGTTCGGTTTCGATAGTTAAGTTCAGTTTCGACGATTAAGTTCAGTTTCGACGCTTAAGTTCAGAGATGAGCGGCTGATGTATTTTACATCTAGCACTTTGTGGTTATGTATTTTACGTCATGTATTGGAGATGCTACTAGAATTCCACTCGAGTTAACGTTGTTCGTTGTCTCTCTTGTCTGCTTCAGCCTCGGCGTCGTACAACTCACGGAGCTGCTCCAACGAGCGAAACCCTCCATCACAATGAGAAGTACCTCGGCCTCCATCTCCAGACGCCTAAGATCTTCTTCCCCTCCGACAACAAAGTCACCGGAGCATCCTCACCGCCAACCCAATCACGCTGAGATCGACATGGCTTCGCCAAAGAGGTTGTACACTTGTTGCATCTCTTTTTACTCTACATGTTATATATATTGTCCATCGAGCACACGGATTTGTTCCTTTAGTGTCTCCTTGAAAGAAAAAACGTAGGAATTTTAATTTTCGCTTGTCCTCCTTTTCAAATTCCTATTCATGAAGCACAAGACTAAGAGATAGTAGCATAATAGCATTATAACCGTACATTTTCTTGTGGTTTGACTTAATCTCACCATGCTTCTTTGCATCCTGTGATCTTCCAATTGTTGTGAATCAAACACCCAGTTAGCGGAAATCCGGTGTTTTTAAATTCTCTATTTTGCGTGCATTCCTATCCTATACTGTCTATTTCCTATCCTGCGTTGTTGGAATCCTCCAATTCAAACGAGCCCTTACAGAATTACTTCTCTTACAGATAGTTGTCAAAGAAAATCTTGCGTGGTTTGTCCCGCTCTCGCTGCGCCGTCGTCCACCCAGCTCATTTGCTCCAACGATGAAGGGTCCAAGCCACAGCAGGATCCGGCCTCGGTCGTCTTTCGCCGCCTCAGATCTTCTTCCCTTGTTGGCGCATATGAAAACTGCATTACCATCATCAACCAAGCAGATGACCTCGAGGACTACGGGTCCGCAAGAGAGGTCGCACTCTTTCGTGTCCGCCACGTTATGCATCGCTTAATATTACATGCTACTTTATCGTCCTGTTCACCGATTAGACTCGAGTCATCTCCAAACTAATGGTCAAACTTGAGTTTTAAATGGTTGTGGGGTACATATCGGGCCGCTATCAATAGTATCTATCTACTATCTGGTTAATCTGCGGTGTCTACTATGAGTTTCATGTTGGGTGGGAAACAAACAAAGTAAAAGCCATTATCTGTATTTATTAGCGAAGCCATTATGTACTGCTATTATTGGTTTTGGGTCTATCCACGAGTTGCTACCATCACTCTGGATTTCGCATGCACTCCTTACATAATCTCACTATGTTTTATTCCTATGCATGACAGTTATTGTAAACAATGGAACTGAACATGTAGAGCAAAAGAGACGAGCCTTGCGTGGCAATATAATTTCATGCGACGTCGCTCCATGCTAGGCGCAAAGGCAGCCCCCTCCACGCATTTCGGATTATAATCGAGAGGAAGATATCATTATGAGGGGATTCGGAAGGAGAAGATAACTCCTATTTACCCCCGAGGTCTTCGCTCTAACTTGGCATCTTGATGTTGGTTATATCATGCATATGGTGTCTTGCATTGCTTACTTTATACATCAAAATGTCATCCGCTTAGTTTAGACATCCTTTGTGCGAATGCTATCATTTAGTTTATTCATCGTTTATGTGAATTATGCAACGCCACCTTGTTTAGCCGGGCATCATATATGTGAATTTTGCAATGCCATCCTGCTTAGCCATCATCTTATATGTAAATTATATCAGGCCATCCTTTTTTCGTTACATATTACGTTTGTCAACAATGTTAGTACATTCAACGGTCTTCGTGTGCATCAGCCATTTGACACGGTGATGGCAAATTCGGAGTGAAAACAAGGTCTTCGAGCAGACTATGCTATCGACGACGGCGCATATCTCGCTGGTTACGGATAGCTCCTCAGAGGAGGATTCAGAGACAGATGACCAGTCCTATTCCCCCCCCCCGAGGTGTATGCTCTAACTTGGCGGGGTTATGTTGCTCATATCGTGCGTATGGTGTCTCGCATTGCTATGCCATTTGATTAGTTTAGACATGCTTTGTGTGAATGCCACCTGTTCAGTGTCTAATTACCATATATGTGAATTATGCATTGCCATCTTGTTGCAAGACATTATATATGTGAATTATACAATGCTATCTTGTTGCAAAGGCATTATATATGTGAATTATGCAATGCCATGCTGTTTAGCCAATCATCATGTATATGAATTATATCATGCTATCATTTTTTGTATTACGTATTCCATTTGTCGACAACGTTTGTATATTCAACTACTCTTCCTGTGCATCAGCCATTTGAAGCGGTGATGGAAGTATCTCGAGTGAAAACAAGGTATTGAGCGAGACAATGCTACTCGCTAAAGCGTACATCTTGTTGGCTACAAAGAGCTCCTCAGAGGAGGATTCAGAGACTGATGACCAGTCCTATTTCCCCCCTGAGGACTATGCTCAAACTTGGCAGGGTTATATTACCCATGTCATGCATTTTGTCTTGCATTGCTTAGTTTTTACATCATATATAGATTTACATCTGCTTCCTTGCTTACTATATAAATCATATATTTGAATTATATCATGCCATCATGTTTACATAGTACATACACATCATCTATCTGAATTATGGCATGGCAACCCATTTAATAAAGACATCATATAGTTATATCATCTCATCCTGTTTAGTGTTTGGTCATCATATTTAGAATTATGGCATTCTATCCATGAATGTATGTGAATTATGGCATGCCAACCTATTTAATAAACACATTATATATTTATGTCATGTCATCCTGTTTACATAATCTCATATTTTGAACTATGTCTTTCCATCTTTTTTAGTTAGCCATCATAATGTGAAATTGAGTCATGCTATCCTGTTTAGTTAGCCATCATATATGTGAAATTGTGTCATGTTATCATGTTTGGTTAGACAACATAAATATGAATTATTTCATGCCCTCTTTTATTCCCCACTATCCATTGCACCTGTCTATCATACAATGTCTATACTTTCAATTACTTTTCTTGTTTATCACCATTTGAATTGGAGAGCGTGATGGCGATATCTAAGGGAGTAACAACACGGTCTTGTAAAAGATAGTGCTACCAATTGATGCAGATAGAACCACGGTTGTACTTGCCCAAGGACCAGATCCACCACACATAACCCTGACTCTCGCAGATTGTACCCCTACCCACTTGGACAGAGAACCAGCTACACCCTTCTAACCCCAACCCCGGCAGATAGTAACCAGTTCAGTTGACACAAAGACCGTCTCCAACACAGAGCACCCAAACACGGCGGTTAGTAAGGGAACCCAAAGTGCCCAAAGCACGAGGACCACCACTCGAATCCCAACTCAACGCTTAAAGGAGAAGAAGATTTGTTCTCGTGTCGGGTTACGTAGCTATGGTTCATAATCCTTTGCTCTTGCATTCTTGTATTTACTCATACCAACTATTTTCAAATTTGAAGGATGGAATTGAAACTCCAATGGCGCAACAGTATGTTTTAAACCTGTTTCTTTAACTGGTTTCTTTGTTGTAACCTGCTCTATGTTGATTTCAGTTTCAATTGAATAAACAGTTATGTTCTCATGTCATGCACATTACAAGTGTTGTTATTGCTCTATAGTTACCCACACTTATATTACATCTATTCTGCTTTGTCTTGAAAAATATTATTTGAACTGTGTCTCTATCTTGATTTGGCAACAAAAACTAGAATGATATAGACCATAAAATGACCATGGTACATAGATATATGTTTGTTTCATGTTGTTATCCTATCCACTTTACTCTTGAACTCATTTACCAAAATGAGTTTCATATACAACATAGTAAACATGTGATGTGTGCTTGTTTCTCTTTTAGAATGCGGACAAAATATTCGAGAAAAGATCTGCGTTATCCAATGGTAAAGGAAGTAATGCGAGATAAGGTTCAAGATAGTGAGACATCCTTGTTGGTCTCCAAGAAAGCGATAAAACTATCTTGACGACGGTGAGGGAACCCAAAAGTCCTGTCTTGATGTAGTGTTCGAGTTCTCGCCACTATTGGCACAAGCTCTTGAACTCGTTGCTGAATCAGTTCGTCTTCTTGAGTCTCAACTTCAAGTTGAAAGACATCGATCGAGATGTCATGACAGGAAGTGAATGACCGAGGAAGTCCTGCAGAATTCAGATGCATATTTTACGGTGCAACGACAAGTTATTTGGAGGATTTAAGCGCCAAACAAGAGAAAGTTAATAAGCTTGCTAAGCATCTTGCCGACATTATGGGTACCAGGATATTGTTTCTTGAGATCTTACAAGTGGTTTCAGATTCTGGATTTGTTTTCTTTGCGGCGTTTATTTGCGCTGGTCGCCAACTTTGACAACCGATGTATATGATATCTTTGCTTTGTTCCCTATATTTGCCTTTGGTGGCGAACTTTCATGCCCGATGGGCGTAATATATGTAATGCCGTGATAGCCTAGCATAAGTTGCTTGCTTATTTATTTCCTTGTTGTCTTGTTTATTTCTTTGCTTGTAGTCGATGCAGTTCTTTTTAAAACTAGGCCATAATAACCATGGGCTAATATTTCTTTGTAGTGACACTAGGCCTCCCACGGGCAGTAAAGCAATGGGCCTTCTACGGGCCATAGAAAGCGATAGACCTTCTACGGGCCGTAGAAACAATGGGCCTTCTACGGGCGTAGAAACAATGGGCCTTCTACGGTCGTAGAAACAATGGGGCTTCTACGGGCGTATCATCAATGGGCCTTATACAGTCAGTATGACCATAACGGGCCATCGTTAATAGGCCGATTTGATGGCGCTATGAAAACGCCCAGCGATTAACGAGACCACAAGCGGGCCGATGTAACCACGGGCTGAATTTGGCCCACAAGCGTAAAATACGATGTCGCGCCGTAAGTAAGCGAATCGCCGGAAATGAGCCCAAGAATAAATGGGCTCGAGAAGGCCGAAAGATAACATTCTTTGAAGCGCCCAACTGAATAATGGGCCCTTAATGGGTATAAAGTGATATCTTTGTTCATTACGGGCCGTTTCACCATGGGCCGTTAATGGGTGTAAAGTGATACCTTTGTTCATTGCGAGCCGATTTCACGGGCCGTTAATAGGGCAAGAGTTACATAGGGCCTCATATGGGCGAAGGCGTCATGGGCCATACATGGGCCGAAGTGAAAACGGGTGGAATCATATTGGATGGCCCGGATGACGCGCTCTTGGGCCTAATTCGGATATGGCGAACGGGCCTTGGGTTAGCGGGCCGTAAATGGGCTGTATCTTGACAGCACGTTAATATGAGCTTTCCATGGGCGCCCGCGACCTTTTGACCAAGTCAAACGTGCCGGCCTTTTCACAGGAATGGGCCTCTGTTGGGCCGTGCCACGTGTCGACGTATCATAGGTGCCTTTTGTCCAATGAGTGGATGACATCTGTCCCAACGATGAGTCGACACGTGTTTCCTCCAGCCAATGATGATTTTACACGTGGAAAATCCCCATTGGTCGGGGCTGTTAACGGGTTATCGGATCCAAAATCCGACCCGATAGCTTAACGGCGTTCCGTTACGGTGGATGCCACGTGTCGGTCACCCTTGACGAAAGCACTTCTGTGACGCGCGATTTATCGTCATGGAAGTGGACACTTCCGTGATGATAATTTTGGTAATGTCATGGAACACTTCTACGATAGCACAGGTATGACTATCTTGATTCTGTCATAAGTTTGTCATGGATGTACATGCATGACAAAAAACGCGACCTACTGTGACAAACACGTATCACCACGGAAGTGTATTTTTTTGTAGTGATCATTTGCATCTGCCACCGATCATTGACAGTTGCAAATGACCAGTGATATGATCTGGACATTGCATTGCCCAAGTGGCAACTGCTAGCGATCCGTGGCAATTGCAACTGATCTGAACATAACACTTCCCAAGTGCAACTACCACTGACCAGTGTCTGAAAGTGCAAATAATCCCCGGATGGTTTTGGTAATTAATAACAACATATATATATATATATATATATATATATATATATATATATATATATATATATATATATATATATATATATATATATATATCATTGATGTAATGCTCATTTCTAATAGATTTCAGAAAAGATCAATGATTGGCATGGCAAGGACTAATAGATGTGGACCCCTCAAAATGTTAAGGACAAGAATTGGCAACTCCAAGACTCTACATTTTTGGTTTAGTGATCCAAGATTACATTGAGTCCCTTAGGAAAGCCAATACTATTAAAAGGGGATGAGGTATTGATGATGAGGTTGTTTCTCAAGTGCTTAGTGATATTGCTCCAAAAACCCTCAATCATTTTCTCAAAAACACATATGTCCAAACCCTAATTCCCTATCTCGATCCCACCAATATCATCCAATCCGGACCCACCAAGATGATCACTCCCATTGCCATTGCCAAATCCTAGCAATTATGTTTGACCGAAATGGATCTCGGTCCCACCGAGATGGCATTGCCAAGTTCCTGTGATGACATTGTTTCACTTCGGAATCACCGAATTGAAACAATCGAAATTCCTAAACGAAGTTTTGCCCTAGACATTGCACTTCGGTCCCGCCCAGTTGTTCCACTTCGGTCCCATCGAGAAGCCCAACGTTCATATCTTTTACACTAATAGTTCTTACCGAGTTTATATTCGGTCTTAGCGATTTGGGTCAGAAGTGTGTAACGGTTGGATTTTGGGTGAAGGCTATTTATACCCCTCCACCCCACCTACTCTCTAAGAGAGCCATCAGAACGAAACACTACTTCCACCATTCGTTTCCTGAGAGAGAACCACCTACTCATGTCTTGAGATCAAGAGATTCCAATCCTACCATTTGAACCTTGATTTCTAGCCTCTTCAACTTGCTTTCCACTCCAATCCTTCTCCTACCGAAGCCAAATCTGTGTGAGAGAGATTAAGTGTTGAGGAGACTATCATTTCAAGCACAGAAGCAAGGAGTTCATCACCAACACAACATCTATTACCGTTTGGAGAGTGGTGTCTCCTAGATTGGTTAAGTGACACTTGGGAGCCTCCAAGATCATGTGGAGTCAAACCAAGGAGTTTGTAAGGGCAAGGAGATCGCCTACTTCGCGAGGATCTACCCGAGTGAGGCTAGTCCTTCGTGGACGTAAGCCATGATGGAATAGACAAGATTGCTTCTTCATGGACCCTTCGTGGGTGGAGCCCTCTGTGGACTCACGCAATTTTTATCCTCTGTGGATTGAAGTCTCCATCAACGCGGACGTATGATAGCACCACCTATCGGAACCACGTCAAAAATCACTGTGTCTTCACTGAACATGTGTAACTGCTGTTTAAGGCTAACAAGAATCTTTGTTTATGGTCAGAATCATCATCACATGAAAGTGCCAATATGAAAGGCGATTTCCTATGCATGGTGATAGCTATACACCCTTTGGCATGAGTTGTCGGGTTTTTTACGGCATTGAGACAAGTGCCTTTTCATTGTATAGAAATGGCATTTTTCTCATTTCTCTTTGTCTTCTTTCTTGCCTTTTTGGCACAAGTACCCTTTTGTTGTATAGAAAGGTTTTTTTTGTCACTTCTCTTTGTCTTTTTGCTAGCCTAACTAGTCCTATATCACAAAAATAACTTCATTTTTGTTAGAGAGTTATTCTCCATGGTCCAATATAATTTACCAAATTAATTAGAGAAAAAAATTTGGGGCGTGCGCAACTAGAGAGTTATTTTCAAATATAATATATCATGTTAGTTCAACAAAAAGTGAGATTGTTACCATAAAAGCATGTTGGTTCAACGTGGGTGTACCTTAGTACCTGTCACGTAAGGACTTGTTTGGGACAAGGGTCTTTGAAGATCCGAAGGGGTTCGGGACTGGGGATTACATGGGATTTGGTGAATCCCCCCCCACCAATCTCTTCCAGCCCAAACACTTTTCTATAAAAATACTTGTTTGGTGCACAAGGATTGTAATATTGAGAAACATAGTCTTCTATAATTAAAAACCAATTTTTACATCAAAGACTACAAATATTTTATCAACATTCATTGATGCATGACACTAATGCTTTGAACACAGAGTCAGATCATCATCTTCTCTATTTTTTAGCTAACTCCTATGCAAAACTCATGACAACAAAACTTGTTGAACACACTGCTTCACATAATTTGCATGCTTAATTCAAAGTATTTGCCTCATCAATCAAGATGACATATCTCATCCTACCATTTTGACCTCAATGCATGCTAGTTTTTGTTTGAGCAAGTTCTTCTTGCATATACTAGACAAGAGCACTAGCAGCTTCTGCAGCATCTGGCTAAGCTCAACCAAAGCCCAAGGTTCTTCAAAATGTTTCCTATAGTGTCAGAGAAACAAGACTAGTGGATCAAAAGAAAGAACTTGGAGAAAACAAACATTATGTGCTACCAGCAATACATCCCGGCATGCCAAGAAGTATCGAACAAGAATCATGTAGTTTTCATGAGCTTAAACAATGGTGCATGCAACATGCCAGTTTAATATATGAACATGCACTAGAAATCAAAATGCACTAAATGCATGAAAAAGACACTCAAAATAAAGTCATAACTATTCTTCAGGCATGTGTGTACTGTACAAAGAGTATTGGAGGCCGTTTCGTACTCAAAACCGCCTAAGAGCAACTCCAACGCGCCGATCCATTTCATCCGCGCACGTCTGTTTGGGTCGGCGTGGACAGAAAAGTTGGCCCAACATGCCGATCCAAATGGACGCGAATCCACTTCTCGTCCGCCTGCCGATCCATTCCCGACCCAATTTTGAGTCTGATTTGCGTCGGCATGGACACGAAGCAGACACGCGTGACGGGCGCCTACTCCTCCCCTGGCCCACTAGTCGGTGGCACATTGGCAATCCTCTTCCATTCATATCGACAGAGAAACCTCCCCCCCCCCCCCCGTCGTCACCACCGCCCATTTTCCGGTGCCTCTCTGCGGCAGCCCGCGTGCCGACACCTCCCCCATCACCGGCACCACCGCCACGCCGCCGGGGCACCCAAAGCTTCCGACCCCACACTTCAACGTCACATGACGAAGCCCCCGCCCGGCCAGCTTGTTCGTCTGACACCACACGCTGTCCTGACAACGGCGCGCTCGACGGACGTCGCCAGGCAAGCCACCTGGTCCAAGGGAGGCACGCATCTCTTCTCTTCACCAGCCAGCTTCTTCGTTGACGCCCGCAAGCTCTTCGACAGTTTGCCAAGGTAAAAAAAATGGACTCCACCGACAAGTTCTTTTTCTACAATTTCCTGTGCGACCCCGACGATTCCTCGTCCGATGATGAGGAGATGTTGGCTGTTGTGTTGGTCCTTGTCCTCGCCCGACTCCGACAATTTCCTGGAGCTCGATCCCATGGCACATTTTGGCATTGAATCGCAACCGAGAGCGGCCATTTGCTTCTTTGGAAGGACTACTTTGACACAACCGACCCATTGTTCAAACATCAGAAATTTTGGCGGTGTTTTCATATGGCTAGGCATCTTTTCAACCATATTAGAGAGGGGGTGGTCGGATACGATAACTATTTCAAGTGCAAAGATAATGCCCTTGGAAAGATTAGCTTCTCATCTATCAGAAATGCATTGTAGCCATCTGGATGCTTGCATACGGAGTGCCCGGTGGTGTCATTGATGAGTACGTCCGTATGAGCGAGTCTACATGCCTAGAGTCCATGTACAGGTTCTGCAAGACTGTGATTGTTGTGTTTGGCCCTGAGTACTTGAGAGCCGACTGCTCAAGATACAACCTGCTTGTTAGCGATGAATGCCAGCAGGGGCTTCTCAGGGATGCTTGGCAGCATAGACCGCATGCACTAGGAGTGGAAGAACTGCCCTTCTGCTTGGCAAGGGCAGTATAAGGGCTATGCAAGGGCTTGCACTGTCATACTTGAGGTCATGGCCTCACAAGATCTCTGGATCTGGCACTCTTTGTTCAGCATTGCTGGGTCGCACAATGATATCAACGTGCTTCAACGCTCGCCGGTGAATGTTACCATCAACGACCACAACTACGACAATGGATACTACCCAGGTGACGGTATCTATCCTTAGTGGACCACTATTGTGAAGACAATCCCCAACCCTGTCGGAGAGAAGAGGAAAATATTTGCTCAAGAGCAAGAGAGTACTAGGAAGGATGTCGAGCGTGCCTTTAGTGTTCTGCAATCTCGATGGGGAATTTTACGGTATCCTGCTAGGACTTGGAGCACCAAGAAGTTGTGGGAGGTGATGATTGATTGTGTCATCATGCACAATATGATCGTAGAGGATGAGCGCCCGTAACGTATTTACGATCAAGGGTTTCAGTTTCAGGGTGAGAATGTTGTGCCTAAGCATGGAGGAGGAACGGCAACGTTAGTACACTTCATCCAATTTCACCATGAAATGCGTGACTGGGAAACTCACAAGCAGCTGCAAAATGATTTGATTGAGCATATGTGAGATCATATTGGCAACTATTACATATATCTTTTAAAATGTATTTGAGACAATTTAATTTTTATTCGGCTTGTAAGACTATGCTAAATTTATTTGGTCGTGAAACTATGCTATTTTTTGTTTCTTATGAAACTATGCAAATAGGGCATATTTGTTGGAAAACAGCGGCCAGCCGGCCACACCGGCAGTATCGGTCGGCGTGTTGGCCGCACTGCTGACCGAAAAGAAAAACAGGGCGGACGCCCCTCGGACGACCGATCCAAACAGACAAAAAACGGATAAAATCGTCGTCCGTTTGGGTCGGTGCGTTGGAGTAGCTCTAAGGCTTACGGAGTATTGTATCCAAGACATCCCACACATATGGAGTATTAAAAGCGATGGCTTAGATGTGGAATCCAAAAACACCTCCAGCCCTTGTACGAAAACCTTCTCTAAATGCAAGTCCCACGTAAGATGCAGATTTTCTGTTGGCGCGCTCTCTATAGAATTATCTCTACTCCTAATGGACGACTTGGTGAATAGTCGCCTGGTCAATTTTCGCTGGTTTTTTTTCGTCATACTCCCATCGCCGGTTTTTTTTCGTCATCGCACTCCGGTTTATTTTCGTCATCGTATCAAAAACAACTGGGATCGATCCCTGTTCACACAGATCTGACTCCGCCGCCGCCGGATCGCACGCCAGATACACCAGTACGCCCAGACCGCGGCCTCGATCCCACCAGAATGATTATTATCTCTCTCCTCCCACCAGCGGCCTCGATCTGGGATCGCCAGGGACACCGCCGCCGCCGCCACGGATCCCACGGACGCCGCCTCCGCGGATCCCACGGACGCCGCCTCCGCGGATCCCACGGCGCCACCTCGCCGCCACCTCGCCACCGCTGGTCGCCATGGCGCGGCGTCACCCCGCCGCCACCTCAGCCAAGCGCCGCGCCGCCCCTCCGAACCCTAGCCCGCCCCCTCCGCCCGCCGACGGATCACTTCCGCTCCTCCACGCGGCGAGCTGCGGCGACCTGCGCCTCTTCAAGAGTACGTGGGCGATTCCGGGCGGGTTTTGTTTGGATCTGGGAGGCACTGACTCTCCCGTTCGTCGCGTCGCAGGGCTGGTGAGAGATCTGGATCAGGGCAGGGGCCGTCCCAGGGAGGTGGTGGAGGCGGCCAAGGACCAAGGTCTCGTGGCGCTGCACTTCGCTGCCGGGAAGGGAAGGCCACGGGTGTGCAGGTACCTGGTCGACGAGCTAGGGGTCGATGTGGACGCCGTCGACAATGGAGGTGCGTGCCTCTGCCGTTTAATTTGCCTCTAAACTGTAAATGTGTCTGAACTGTACTCCTATATGGCTCGCGTTCAGAATTGGGCTATAGGAAACTGTATGTTGACCAGCACCAGTTTAACTTTCGAAATAAACCGGGGATTCCGCCATGCCCCGCGTCAAGTCCGGCTCTAGCGGCTGCTTGTTCTACCGGAGGAAGCACTCATGGCGCTGCGATGAGTTAGTGAGCAGGAGCACCGTGCATCTGGTGAGGCCTTCTTCATCATCTCCCATCAATTGCTATCAGTTGCCACTTGCCAGTCAGAATCGGCCTGCAGACGTTGTTTCTTTGTGCGCATTGGGAAGGTGGCAGAATTGTAATATTGCATCCTTCGACATTCTCTAAGTCAACAGCATTTTGTTGATATATATATTAGTCTGCTATGTTGCTGATTATTATGGCCACTCTGAATAATCAGAGTCCTTCTATTTTTGTGTATTTTTTATGACATGTTTTATGTGTTACTGTGAATATTCAGAAGTTGTGCCTGTACTAAGACAGTTTATCAGGCTTTATGCAGTCAAGAGATCAAATTTCACGATTAAGGCATCACAGAGTCATGCCAGACTTCTTTTTATTCAGAAAGGAGTTATTGTTAGTCTTTGGTAGAGCATGTGGCATCATTCCCATAATATGATAGGGATTTGTAAGATCATATAGTTGCAATTGGCTGTTGTTTTTACTGGCCTCATTATTCTGATGTTTCTTGTTGATTTTTATGGCAACACCTGCAGCTGGACTTTGATGACGGTACACCACCAGAAGATGCTTGGAGAAGAAAATTAAGTAGTTACGCTAATAGACTGAAGGAGTTCAATGTGACGTTCAGAGAAGCATTTAAAATGGTATGAAAAATGCAATTGTCAAACAGAGGTACTAACTATCTGTGTTGTCATTCTTCTGAAGTCTTGAGGAAGATGTCCAAATTATGTTTTCCCCTTGACCATCAGATGAAGCTTGGTCTCCGGCTTTGGTCATATGTTCGAGAGGAAGCTTCTCATGGAAGGGTAATGCATTGGCATCCTTTTATTTTTCTTAAGCATGCATCTAAATTCACGTAATTTTGTATTAGAATTTAGAAGAAAGACACCGAGAAGCCTCAGAATACAAACCCAAACCAAAAACCAATTCCAAACAAATAAAATAAAATTATACGAAAGAACATTGAAACAAAGATCCTTGTACTGTTTATAATGCGTATGCATTCCTTTACTATTTTTCACCATAAGATCCTTTTATCACTCATTAAAATTTCACAAGTTCTTGCCACACCCGAAGCTTCCGTTCGCTGACTTCACCGGAATGCCTGCACCATGTTCCACGGTACCAATTTTTAATCCTGTGTTTAGGTGCTTCTACATGAACCCTGTGCATAGTCTCGATCACCACCCACCGTGGCAGCTACTTCTGCTGTCAGTAGCACTTTCCTCTGACATATGTGTTTTCTGTCATTGTGTGCTTCTATATTAATCCTGTGTCATTGTATTTAGGTTCTCTAAGGCCTAAACTGTGACTTTTCTTAATTGTATGTCTTACACCTCATTTTATTGTACTAATTTATTCAGTTGCACCATTACTAGGTGGGGAGAGTTTGGGTTCGGAAGGTAGTGGGTGGGAGCGGAGGAAGGAAAGGGGAGAAAGATGTGCTTTCCTCGCTGCAACGCACGGGCAATTAACTATATTGCTATTAATTATGTCATTTTCTATCTTCTTTGTACAATTCAAATGAATTTTGATAATGATCACACCTAATAATGGATATTTTAACATGTCTTTCCAGGAGGGCTCCTGCAGTGACACTACTATTTTTGCAGGTGAAGCGACAACCAAGTTTCCAAGTTTATGTCAGAATACAAGAGAAGGGGGTTTAGTATTTTCTTGATGGCACATGTTGGAAGGTGCCATCTTTATTTCTCTTATCTTATGGGTTTCCTCACAATAGTTTTCTTACAATGTGCACAATTTTGCAACAATAAACATTGGCTGGGTATATACACTTGAATGGATGATCTGGTTAGATAGCATGCAAAACGAGGAGTTTCAGGAATTATGATGTGTTGGTTTTATTTGGTTGAAACCATTAATGGTTGTGTCTGAGTTACTTTACTAGGACTGTTTGGGCATGATGTGTTGCTAACTCCTTCCTATTGTATATTTTTGCTCTCCTTATTGCCCATGTTCCTGACAAAAGTGAAGTACTTAATTATGTCGATAGGATGTTGTTTCTCAAAACTCTTAACATCTCGTAGTGTACCGTTAGTGTTAAAATATAAGTCTTATCATCTATTGCATTTCTTCTGTCCTTGATTCGAAAGGAACTGTAGTAATTACTTTGCCTAAAGTTTGTGTTATTTCCATTTACGATGTGTTCACTCACTTGTGTTATTAAAATACTTTTATCGCGGATATTTATCAAGAAGCTAGCTTACCACTTTGAATACAACCTTAATTATTACATGCATTAGTTTTCTTATTACATGTTGTCATTATTGTAAGCATCAAAACTATCTTCACGGTCACAACTTATGCTTATGCCTCCATTTAAAAAAACTACCTTCTACAGTCACGGCGTTACTGGGAGCTAGGGTGAGAAACTAAATGTCAACGTGGTTGTGCAGGTCTGCAGGAGGTGCCTTTGAGGACTTGCTCGTCTACTCGAGCTTCACTGTCAGCGAAGTCTCCACTGGGTTGCCTAGATCTGTCCTGAATTGCTTCATTGATGACAATTTGGAGAAGGCTCCGCTGACACTTACAAGGATGTTTTCCTTTGTTAGAAAGACGAGGATGCGCTGGAGATAGACATGGGGTGGTAAGAAAATGACGAGCTCCTGATGGTATTATGCTTGCTGGTCTGAACCAACATGTATTATGTCAGTTTGTTGTTAAGAGTATCTTGAAAATATAAAGCCACTGGAGGGCCAGGCATTCGGTACCATCGTCTTTCCAATAGCCCACATTTCTGCATGTATATATTTGTTGTACAGCCTATGCTGGCTTTCCTGCAATAATAATTATCAAAAGGTAATATGCAGCAGCCGAATTCTCTCGACGTTCATTTTGTCATGTTCCTAAGCAAACCCTGCGTTGCCATATTCCTCAAGAGGTGAAGTGGACAGGAAGACACATGTGCTAAAGCAACAAAATAAATAGAAAAGCAGTATATTCGGAATCTACCCCTTAGCTTAATTTACAAGTTGTGTGAGTGTGCTCATATATTGATATTATTCTCAGGATAGCAAGAAACATATTCTTTTATTCTGCTAGAATTGAGTAACCAGCTTTAAAATTCGTAACTGTAACCATGTTACGTATGCGTTCCTATTAAAAAGAGAGAGCAATGCATGTCAGCATGTGTGTCTCGGCGTGGCGTGCCGCAGCGGATCACAATATTCTTCTAGGTACGTATGAGCTGTGTGCCTGTGTGTATAAGTTGCACAAGCATCTCTATACCGCTCGTCGCTTATGTCTCCGTTTTCCTCTACTGTAATGTCACCGATAATTGGTTGCTCTATTTCTTTCCTCTCTCTAGCGCACTTCTCTTTGGGTTCCATGCTTCAGTCAAATCAAATCAACAGCATTACGGGATTGCGTGCTGATTTTTTGTTTTTCTTTCACAACAGTAATTAGGGGATTGTGATACAGTCTTGCCCAACCTCACAACTAAGACTCCCAGTCGATACTATATCCGTGAGATCTACCATTAAGATCCATGCAAAAAAAAAAAAAAACAGTTTTTTCTCTCTCTCCTATATGTTAGGTCACTTAACTTAGACTTGGTTAAATTTCAATGGACTGAGACCTAGCCATACTCATTGTGATAAGTTAGGATTAGCTCCTAAAAGTTGCTGCTCGCCTCTACCCATCTTCGCCCTCCTCGCTACCGCCCAAGCCGGTCACGCCTGGCTTTGGTTAGGCTGGGTGGTGGCGGGCTTTCTCCTCCCTGTCTGTCTCTGGTGGCGTGAGGGTGCGGCGGGTCCAACGGGTGCTGTGCTGTGTGTAGGGCTTGGCGGCTGGGTTGTAAGTTACAACGCTGGTAGCGTGGCGATCTTTGGTGGTGTGGCCGAGGTGGTGGGGGTGCGTCTGGCGCCCCGAGTCCGATCGGGCCTTCCTCCCGGCTTCGGACGACGGCGTGCAAAGACGTGCGTACATCTCTAGGGCCCATCCTTGGCGGTGGATCTACCCTCCTCTTGGCAGCATGTGTTTGTTGTGGCCTCTCGCCGGTCTGCAGCGAGAGCCGTGGTGGGGCGAAGAAGGGAGCTTCGGCGTGGTCGGGGAGGGAGGAGGGTACAAGGGATGGGGGCTCCGCCGTTGTTGAGTCCCATGTCGTCGGCATAGAGGATGCCAATTGTGGTCATGTGTCGTTCCTCCCTTCCCTTTCCCCACTGGTGCTTTCGCAACGCTTGGTGGGGACAGGCGTTGCCGATTTGGCGGTGGTTGGAGTTCGCGGAGCTATTTGAAGCCACCCCTTTGATTTTCTCAGGTGTGCAGGTGCGAGCCACGACCCTAGCGATGGAGGCGCGTTGATCTTGGGCGGATTTGCGCGGCTTGGGTGCGGGCGAGCGACATGGCCTCTCGGGCGGCATGGATGCGGGTGGTTGGCGGAGCGGGGTGCGACGGAGGGGGTCAGAGAACCAAGGTACATCACGTGCCCAATCTTTGTACTAGCCGTCGGCGGCGGCATCCACAGACGTTGTTTCCTTCTTGCAGGTTCCGCCGCGGTACTCTCACCCCCTTCGTGTTGCTCTGGGTGAAAACTTGATCCACGGGATCAGACGGTGGCGGCTATCCGCAATCCTGCCCTTTTTGGAGGCACTGTTTTGGAGTCCTCGCTTCGGCGTTGGTCGTCTCACCCCTCCTTGATGGATCACTCATGTGGTGGTCCGTCGACTAGAAGCGGTTCTTCTCTGCTCATTCGTAGTATGCTTGGTAGTCGTTGGGGTGGTTTGTCGGCACCTTTGTATCTTGCTTCGGGTGTGTGTTGAGCGCGGTGGTAGCGTGTGTTTGTATCGGTCTTCTCAGATGTATGAGGTGATGGTTGCTTTATAATATAGGGGGGTGGGGCGTTTTCGTCATTAGGGGATTG
Source organism: Aegilops longissima (assembly GCA_021605205.1). Classification (NCBI taxonomy): domain Eukaryota; kingdom Viridiplantae; phylum Streptophyta; class Magnoliopsida; order Poales; family Poaceae; genus Aegilops; species Aegilops longissima. The sequence continues at coordinate 647,341,480 of CM038678.1, read as the reverse complement.
TGTCCCGAAGAGATAGAGAGGGCTAGAAAGAAAGAGGGAGCGAGGGTGGGAAAGAGACGGTTAGGGAGAGAGATGGAGGGTGGTAGACAAAGTGGGGAACGAAAGACATATATGCAATGTATTCATAGGTGCAATCAGATTAAAACAAACTAAAAAGCCCGTGGCAACGCACGGGCATTGTACTAGTCCCCTTAAAGTCAATATTCGCAAATAGACATGTAGGCAGGCCCGGCCCTGATCGGGGGGCAGGGGGCGGCCGCCCCGGGCCCCCGATATGGAGGGGCCCACCCCAGGGATGCTTTGTTAGGCCTGCGAAGCTTGTAATATTGGGCCAAATTACTGTGTACAGAAGCTAAGCTGGGCCAAGTTACTACCAGGCCTTGCGTGAAGCCAGGAGTGATTCGGCAGCCTCCTAGGAGCATGCACGACGTCGATGGCGGCTGCCACCGGATGCCTTTTCGCCTTTTCTCCTTGCGGGTCACGCCGCACCCTTGCCTGATCTGTGATCGGCGCCGCAACCACGATTAATCGTTCAACAACGGCAGACGAGCAAAGCCCACCGCGCATGCGGCCGCCGGCGGCCACAATTTAGGGCCTCTTTGATTCCCATAATTTTGAAATCGCAGGAATAGGAAAAGTATAGGATTGAAATGGCATGGCCACTTGAATTCTATAGGATTAGCAAGGAGTGTTTGATGTCACGGGAAAAGCAAAGGAATTGTAAAAAAAGGTTGGAGTGGATGTTAGATTTCCTATGAAATGTAGTGCAAAAGATTTCATAGGAAAAATTCCTATGGGATTCAATCATATGAATCAAAGGACAAACATAGGAAAAATCCCAAAGAATTTCAATCCTTCAAAAATCCTATAAAATTCCTTTGAATCAAAGAAGCCCTTAGGAGAAGCCCCATCTCCGGTTCCTACGCTGAATCAGTAGAAGGAAGCTGATTCTTGAGCAGGTACCTATGCGTCTATGCCCTAGCTATTTTGCCATGATAGTTGATTCATTATGTTTATTAGCAACATATATTATTGGGCTATGTTATTTACGAGGTGAACATGACGATAAATAATATTTTGTCGAGGTATTTTAGAAGTTTTGCCCTAATTTTCCATTACCAAGGGCACACCCAATGCCCAGATCTTGATACGATGCTTACATGGAAATAAAAAAAATAACAATTACATAGCATGGAACATATAAAGCCCGCTATGCTACCTGCCGTTCTGGAGGCTTTGCATCGCGCGGTAACTCTGGATCGCACGATCTACTGAGGGAGGTCCTTTTTAGTCTGTTGTCAAAAATCGGGCCATTGGTTTCCCTACATGTTGTGCTTTCAGGTTTGAGTGGATGATTAGTGGGCCTCCTTTGCTCACAGGCCAAGCTTTGCAGTGTGGGTGCGTTTGTCGTTGGTGAGAAAGGGGTGGAATGCAGCGCTCCTGGTCTTTGGGGCATCGAACGTGGGTTGGACGAGCGTGGGTGAAACCCTATTAACCAATCCCCACGCTCCTCGAGCCCCGCGTCCCCCTCCTCCCCCGATCTCCACTACCCCGCTCCCCCGCGCAGCCGCCGTCTCCCCATCTCACCAGAGCCGCCGGTCCGGGAGTCTTTCCCAGCCCTTCGAGGAGCTTATATCCCATCCTGGCGCTGAAGTTGAACAGCAGGAGAGGAGAGATCGACGATGGCGCAAGATCGAGGAGAGAGCGAGCCATCGAAGAGGAGAAGGGAGACAAGGGTGGGCGGAGGCTTGTAGCATTAGGCGGCCACATCCAGCGAGGGTGGGGTTCTGTGGATCGGGCGCCCCCCATCCCAGCGCATGTGGAGCCTGTCTACAGGTATGATAGCTCCTCCACCCCCTCTCTGATTATTTTGTTGCTGTTGTTGCGGAAACAACCAAAACATGCTTGAGATTTCAATTTCAGTAAAAAACAAAAGCATTTTGTTTTACTGACCAGTTTTTGAGAAGGAGGAAGGGAGGGAGGAGGGAGTTAGCTCTTATGTTAGTTGATTGCTTTGCAGACTTATTGGTGTTTGGTTCAGATAGAACAGCTCCATTTGCATTAGCAACTGTTCAGGGAGTCCCTCGCTGCTACAGGTATGTTTGCTCTGTAGAATCTAGAATATGCATTATGTGCTACTGCTTTTTTTCAATTAAACCATGAAAATTTTATGATATAGAAGAGATTATAAGGGGCTAGCACATGATAGCGAGAGAATTACTCTCTGACAATGCCTTAATTGCAGAATGGGGTGAAGTATGCAAGGAAGTTGCACATTATCTCTCGTCACCCGACCAAGGATAGGTGAGCGGCCATGTATTTTTCTCTCTCCTCTACTTAGTGCTTGCCAAAATCATGTTAATTCATAGCGATTTAGTTTGTCTGTTCCAGGTTTGACTGACAGAGGAAGTCAATTGAGGAGTATGTTGACACCAAAGTCCAAGACCATGGGTGAAGCATTTTAATCAATCTGTTGTTCTGGTAAGTTTCTTGCATCCTTAAGATTTAAAATAAGTGTAAGGATTGTAGAGTTATAATGGTTGTGTTGGGTGTTTGCGGTGGCAAGGCTGAGCAGATCAAACTGTACGCATGGACCGTGACTAAGGTGTGCCAGTGTGGTAGTGTTGGGGAACGTAGTAATTTCAAAAATTTTCCTACGACCACGCAAGACCATGGTGATGGCATAGCAACGAGAGGGGAGAGTGTCCGTCCACATACCCTCGTAGACCGAAAGCGGAAGCGTTATAACAACGCGGTTGATGTAGTCGACGTCTCCACGATCCGACCGATCCAAGTACCGAACGACGGCACCTCCGAAGTTACGCACACGTTCAGCTCGATGGCGATCCCGGACTCGATCCAGCAAAGTGTCGGGATGAGTTCCGTCGGCCACGACGGCGTGGTGACGATGTTGATGCTCCACCGACGCAGGGCTTCGCCTAAGCTCCGCGACGATATGACTTCTCCGCGCAGGGCTTCTCCTAAGCTCATGACGATATGACCGAAGTGGAATATGGTGGAAGGGGCACCGCACACGGCTAAGGCAAGATCCGTAGATCAACTTGTGTGTATTGGGGTGCCCCTGCCTCAGATATAAAGGAGACAAGGGGAGGTGGCGGCCCTAGAGGAGGCTCACCAAGGAGGAGTCCTACTCCCACCGAGTAGGACTCCCCCTTCTCCTAGTTGGAGTAGGATTGGGGAGGGAAAGGGGAAGGCGCGCCCCTCTCCTTGTCCTATTCGGACTGGAAGGGGAGGGGGCGCAGCCCACCTGGCCGGCCCTTCTCCTTCTCCCTCAAGGCCCATGAAGGCCCATATACCCCGGGGTTCCGTAACCCCGGTGTTCCAGTAACATCCTGTTTTCACTCGGAACCATTCAAGTCCAAACATAGGCTTCCAATATATCAATCTTTATGTCTCGACCATTTCGAGACTCCTCGTCATGTCCGTGATCACATCCGGGACTCGAACAACCTTGGTGCATCAATACTTATAAACTCATTATGAACTGTCATCGAAGCGTTAAGCGTGCGGACCCTACGGGTTCGAGAACTATGTAGACATGACCTAGAACCATTCTCGGTCAATAACCAATAGCGGAACCTGGATGCCCATATTGGTTCCTACATATTCTCGAAGATCTTTATCGGTCAAACCGCATAACGACATCGTTGTTCCTTTGTCATCGGTATGTTACTTACCCGAGATTCGATCGTCGGTATCCAATACCTAGTTCAATCTCGTTACGGTAAGTCTCTTTACTCGTTCCGTAATACATCATCTCACAACCAACTCATTAGTTGTAATGCTTGCAAGGCTTAAGTGATGTGCATTACCGAGAAGGCTGGAGATACCTCTCCGACAATCGGAGTGACAAAACCTAATCTCAAATCGCCAACCCAACAAGTACCTTTGGAGACACCTGTAGTACTCCTTTATAATCACCCGATTCGTTGTGACATTTGGTAGTACCCAAAGTGTTCCTCCGGTAAACAGGAGTTGCATAATCTCATAGTTATAGGAACATGTATGGGTCATGAAGAAAGCATTAACATACTAAACGATCAACTGTTAAGCTAACGGAATGGGTCATGTCAATCAGATCATTCAACTAATGATGTGACCTTGTTAATCAAATAACAACTCCTTGTTTATGGTTAGGAAACATAACCATCTTTGATTAACAAGCTAGTCCAGTAGAGGCATACTAGTGACATACTGTTTGTCTATATATTCACACATGTATTATGTTTCCGGTTAATACAATTCTAGCATGAATAATAAACATTTATCATGATATAAGGAAATAAATAATAACTTTTATTATTGCCTCTAGGGCATATTTCCTTGATCTCCCACTTGCACTAGAGTCAATAATCTAGATTACAAAGTAATGATCCTAACACCCATGGAGTCTTGGTGCTGATCATGTTTTGCTCGTGGAAGAGGCTTAGTCAACGGTCGCAACATTCAGATCCGTATGTATTTTGCAAATCTCTATGTCTCCCACTTGGACTTGGTCCCGAATGGAATTGAAGCGTCTCTTGATGTGCTTGGTCCTCTTGTGAAATCTGGATTCCTTTGCCAAGGCAATTGCACCAAGATTGTCACGGAAGATCTTCATCGGTCCCGATGCACTAGGTATGACACCTAGATCGGAAATGAACTCTTTCATCCAGACTCCTTCATTTGCTGCTTCGAAGCAGCTATGTACTCCGCTTCACATGTAGATCCCGCCACGACGCTTTGTTTAGAATCGCACCAACCGACAGCTCCACCGCTTAATAAAAATACGATCCGGTTTGCGATTTAGAATCGTCCGGATCGTGTCAAAGCTTGCATCGACGTAACCATTTACGACTAGCTCTTTGTCACCTCCATATACGAGAAACATATCCTTAGTCCTTTTCGGTATTTCGGGATGTTCTTGACCGCTGTCCGATGATCCACTCTGGATTACTTTGGTACCTTCTGCCAAGCTTACAGCTAAGCATACGTCGGTCCGGTACACAGCATTGCATACATGATAGAGCCTATGGCTGAAGCATAGGAACATCTTTCATTTCTCTCTATCTTCTGCTGTGGTCGGGCATTGAGTCGACTCAATCTTACACCTTGTAATCTGGTAAAAACCTTTCTTTGCTCGATCCATTTTGAACTTCTTCAAAACTTTATCAAGGTATGTGCTTTGTGAAAGTCCAATTAAGCGCCTTGATCTATCTCTATAGATCTTGATGCCCAATATGTAAGCAGCTTCTCCGAGGTCTTTCATTGAAAACTTTTATTCAAGTATCCTTTATGCTATCCAGAAATTCTATATCATTTCCAATCAATAATATGTCGTCTACATATAATATTAGAAATGCTACTGAGCTCCCACTCACTTTCTTGTAGATACTGAGGCTTCTCCAAAAGTCTGTACAAACCCATATGCTTTGATCACACTATCAAAGCGTTTATTCCAACTCCGAGAGGCTTGCAGGACCATAAATTGATCGTTGGAGCTTGCACACTTTGTTAGCACCCTTTGGATCGACAAAACCTTCTGGTTGCATCATATACAACTCTTCTTCTAGAAATCCATTCAAGAATGCGGTTTTACATCCATTTGCCAAATTTCATAATCATAAAATGCGGCAATTGCTAACATGATTCGGACAGACTTAAGCATCGCCACGGGTGAGAAAGTCTCATCGTAGTCAACCCTTGAACTTGTCGAAAACCTTTTGCAACAAGTCGAGCTTTGTAGACAGTTACATTACCATCGGCGTCGGTCTTCTTCTTAAAGATCCATTTATTTTCAATGGCTTGCCGATCATCGGGCAAGTCAACCAAAGTCCATACTTTGTTCTCATACATGGATCCCATCTCAGATTTCATGGCTTCCAGCCATTTTGCGAATCTGGGCTCACCATCGCTTCTTCATAGTTCGTAGGTTCGCCATGGTCAAGTAACATGACTTCCGAATAGGATTACCGTACCACTCAGTGCGTATTTTACTCTGGTTGACCCACGAGGTTCAAGAGTAACTTGATGCGAAACTACATGATCATCATCATTAGTTTCTTCACTAATTGGTGTAGTTGTCACAGAACCATTTCTTGTGATGAACTACTTTCCAATAAGGGAGCAGATCTGATTATCTCATCAAGTTCTACTTTCCTCCCACTCACTTCTTTCGAGAGAAACTCCTTCTCTAGAAAGGACCCGAATTTAGCAACGAAAATCTTGCCTTCAGATCTGTGATAGAAGGTGTACCCAACAGATCTCCTTTGGGTATCCTATGAAGACACATTTTCCGATTTGGGTTCGAGCTTATCTGGTTGAAGTTTCTTTACATAAGCATCGCAGCCCCAAACTTTAAGAAACGACAACTTTGGTTTCTTGCCAAACCATAGTTCATAAGGCGTCGTCTCAACGGATTTTGACGGTGTCCTATTCAACGTGAATGCGGCCGTCTCTAAAGCATAACCCCAAAACGATAGCGGTAAATCGAAATAGACATCATAGATCGCACCATATCTAGTAAAATACGATTCGACGTTCGGACACACCATTTCTCGTGGTGTTCGGGTGGCGTGAGTTGCTAAACTATTCCACATTGTTTCAAATGTAAACCAAACTCGTAACTCAAATATTCTCCTCCACGATCAGATCGTAGAAACTTTATTTTCTTGTTACGATGATTTTCCACTTCACTCTGAAATTCTTTGAACTTTTCAAATGTTTCAGATTTGTGTTTCATTAAGTAGATATACCCATATCTGCTCAAATCATCTGTGAAGGTGAGAAAATAACGATACCCTTGGCGTGCTTCAACATTCATTGGACCACAAACATCGGTATGTATGATTTCCAACAAATCAGTTGCACGCCCATAGTTCCGAGAACGGCGTTTTGTCATCTTGCCCATGAGGCACGGTTCGCAAGTACCAAGTGATTCATAATCAAGTGATTCCGAAGCCCATCAAGATGGAGTTTCTTCATGCGTTTTACACCGATATGACCTAAACGGCGATTGCCACAAATAAGTTGCACTATCATTATCAACTCTGCATCTTTTGGCTTCAACATTATGAATATGTGTATCACTCTTGTGGAGATTCAACAAGAATAGACCATTCTTCAAGGGTGCATGACCATAAAAGATATTACTCATATAAATAGAACAACCATTATTCTCTGATTTAAATGAATAACCGTCTCGCAATAAACAAGATCCAGATATAATGTTCATGCTTAACGCTGGCACCAAATAACAATTATTTAGGTCTAAAACTAATCCCAAGGTAGATGTAGAGGTAGCGTGCCGACTGCGATCACATCGACTTTGGAACCATTTCCAACGCGATCGTCACCTCGTCCTTAGCCAATCTTCGCAATCCGTAGTTCTGCTTCGAGTTGCAAATATTAGCAATGTAACCAGTATCAAATACCCGTGTACTATCATGAGTATTAGTAAGGTACACATCAATAACATGTATATCATATATACCTTTGTTCACCTTGCCATCCTTTTATCCGCCAAATACTTGGGGCAGTTCCGCAAAGTGTCCATCGCTTGCAAAGTAAAAACACTCGATTTCGTGCTTAGGTCCAGACTTGGGTTTCTTCTCTTGATCAGCAACTTTCTTGCTGTTCTTTTGAAGTTTCCTTCTTCTTTCCTTTGCCCTTTTCTTGAAACTAGTGGTCTTGCTGAACATCAACACTTGATGCTCTTTCTTGATTTCTACCTCCATGCTTTCAGCATCGCGAAGAGCTCAGAATTGTCTTAGTCATCCCTTGCATATTATAGTTCATCACGAAGCTCTTGTAGCTTGGTGGCGTGATTGGAGAATTCTGTCAATGACACTATCATCCGGAAGATTAACTCCCAGCTGAATTAAGTGATTGTTATACCCGGACATTTTGAGTATGTGCTCACCGACGTAACTATTCTCCTCCATCTTGCAGCTATAGAACTTATTGGAGACTTCATATCTCTCAATCCGGGCATTTGCTTGAAATATTAACTTCAACTCCTGGAACATCTCATATGCTCCATGACGCTCAAAACGTCGTTGAAGACCCGGTTCTAAGCCGTAAAGCATGGCACATCTTGAACTATAGAGTAGTCATCACTCTGCTTTGCGAGACGCTCATAACTTCGCTCAAGATCTGCAGCAGGCTGCACCCAGCGGTGCTTCCAGGCGTAATTTTTCTCGTGCAGCAATGAGGATAATCCTCGTTACGGACCCAGTCCGTAATTGCTACCATCATCTTTCAACTTTGCTTTCTCAAGGAACGCATTAAAATTCAACGGAACAACAGACGAGCCATCTATCTACATCAAACATAGACAAGCAAAATACTATCGGTACTAAGTTCATGATAAATTTAAGTTTGATTAATCATATTAAAACCTCCCACTTAGACGACATCTCTCTAGTCATCTAAGTGATCACGTGATCCAAATCAACTAAACCATGTCCGATCATCACGTGAGATGGAGTAGTTTCAATGGTGAACATCACTATGTTGATCATATCTACTATATGATTCACGCTCGACCTTTCGGTCTCGTGTTCGAGGCCATATCTGTTATATGCTAGGCTCGTCAAGTTTAACTCTGAGTATTCGCGTGCGCAACTGTTTTGCACCCGCTGTATTTGAACGTAGAGCCTATCACACCCGATCATCACGTGGTGTCTCAAAGACGAAGAACTTTCATAACGGTGCATACTCGTGGAGAACACTTCTTGATAATTTTAGTGAGAGATCATCTTATAATGCTACCGTCAATCAAAGCAAGATAAGATGCATAAAGGATAAACATCACATGCAATCAATATAAGTGATATGATATGGTCATCATCATCTTGTGCTTGTGATCTCCATCGCCAAGCACCGTCATGATCACCATCGCCACCGCGCGACACCTTGATCTCCATCGTAGCATCGTTGTCGTCTCGCCAACTATTGCTTCTACGACTATCGCTACTCCTTAGTGATAAAGTAAAGCAATTACATGGCGTTGCATTTCATACAATAAAGCGACAACCATATGGCTCGCCGATTGCCGATAACTCGGTTACAAAACATGATCATCTCATACAATAAAATATAGCATCACGCCTTGACCATATCACATCACAACATGCCCTGCAAAAACAAGTTAGACGTCCTCTACTTTGTTGTTGCAAGTTTTACGTGGCTGCTATGGGCTGAGCAAGAACCGTTCTTACCTACGCATCAAAACCACAACGATATTTCGTCAAATAGACTCCGTTTAACCTTCTCAAGGACCGGGCGAGCCACACTCGATTCAACTAAAGTGAGAGAGCAGACACCCGCCGGTCACCTTTAAGCAACAAGTGCTCGGAGCGGTGAAACCAGTCTCGCGAAGCGACGCGTAATGTCGGTCCGGCCGCTTCATCTCACAATACCGCTGAACCAAAGTATGACATGCTGGTAGGCAGTATGACTTGTATCGTCCACAACTCACTTGTGTTCTACTCGTGCACATGACATCAACGCATAAAACCAGGCTCGGATGCCATGTTGGGGAACGAGTAATTTCAAAAATTTCCTACGACCACGCAAGACCATGGTGATGGCATAGCAACGAGAGGGGAGAGTGTCCGCCCACGCACTCGTGAGACCGAAAGCGAAGCGTTATAACAACGCTGTTGATGTAGTCGACGTCTCCACGATCCGACCGATCCAAGCACCGAACGTCACGGCACCTCCGAGTTACGCACACGCTCAGCTCGATGACGATCCCGGACCGATCCAGCAAAGTGTCGGGATGAGTTCCACAAGACGACGGCGTGGTGACGATGTTGATGCTCCACCGACGCAGGGCTTCGCCTAAGCTCCGCGACGATATGACTTCTCCGCGCAGGGCTTCTCCTAAGCTCCGCGACGATATGACCGAAGTGGAATATGGTGGAAGGGGCACCGACACGGCTAAGGCAAGATCCGAGATCAACTTGTGTGTATTGGGGTGCCCCTGCCCTCAGATATAAAGGAGACAAGGGGAGGTGGCGGCCCTAGAGGAGGCGCACCAAGGAGGAGTCCTACTCCCACCGGGAGTAGGACTCCCCCCCCTTCTCCTAGTTGGAGTAGGATTGGGGAGGGGGAAAGGGGGAAGGGGCGCCGCCCCCCCTCTCCTTGTCCTATTCGGACTGGAAGGGGGAGGGGGGCGCGCAGCCCACCTGGCCGGCCCTTCTCCTTCTCCCTCAAGGCCCATGAAGGCCCATATACCCCCCGGGGGGTTCCGGTAACCCCCCGGTGTTCCGGTAACATCCTGTTTTCACTCGGTACCATTCAAGTCCAAACATAGGCTTCCAATATATCAATCTTTATGTCTCGACCATTTCGAGACTCCTCGTCATGTCCGTGATCACATCCGGACTCGAACAACCTTCGGTGCATCAATACTTATAAACTCATTATGAACTGTCATCGAAACGTTAAGCGTGCGGACCCTACGGGTTCGAGAACTATGTAGACATGACCTAGAACCATTCTCGGTCAATAACCAATAGCGGAACCTGGATGCCCATATTGGTTCCTACATATTCTACGAAGATCTTTATCGGTCAAACCGCATAACGACATACGTTGTTCCCTTTGTCATCGGTATGTTACTTACCCGAGATTCGATCGTCGGTATCCAATACCTAGTTCAATCTCGTTATCGGTAAGTCTCTTTACTCGCTCGTAATACATCATCTCACAACCAACTCATTAGTTGTAATGCTTGCAAGGCTTAAGTGATGTGCATTACCGAGAAGGCTCGAGATACCTCTCCGACAATCGGAGTGACAAAACCTAATCTCAAATACGCCAACCCAACAAGTACCTTTGGAGACACCTGTAGTACTCCTTTATAATCACCCGATTACGTTGTGACGTTTGGTAGTACCAAAGTGTTCCTCCGTAAACGGAGTTGCATAATCTCATAGTTATAGGAACATGTATGGGTCATGAAGAAAGCATTAACATACTAAACGATCAACTGTTAAGCTAACGGAATGGGTCATGTCAATCAGATCATTCAACTAATGATGTGACCTTGTTAATCAAATAACAACTCCTTGTTTATGGTTAGGAAACATAACCATCTTTGATTAACAAGCTAGTCCAGTAGAGGCATACTAGTGACATACTGTTTGTCTATATATTCACACATGTATTATGTTTCCGGTTAATACAATTCTAGCATGAATAATAAACATTTATCATGATATAAGGAAATAAATAATAACTTTTATTATTGCCTCTAGGGCATATTTCCTTCAGGTAGTGGGTGCCACACACTCACACAGGTTCCTGGTACTCTCTGTAACCTGGAGATGATGGGCGGCGAATCCGGCAACCACAGATCCATTCCTCTGCATAATTTTCGTTTTTTCATTTGATTAGGTACAAAGCCTACTCAGAATTGGTTCCCTCGTCTCAGAATTGTCAATTTTCTTGCCTTCAGTTTATAGGTACCTTAACAAATACACGTATTTACCATATTGGCAGTCAGCACCATACGGCATTCATGCTTCAGGATCTCATATTTGAGGTTAGCAGTTCGAAGTAATGTAAGAGCATGCATGTTTATAGTTCTAACTAGGTTTTAGTTTAGCGTAGGATAAGTCTTCCATGAATGGCACTAGCGGTCCGAGAACTTGCGCTGAGGGAGCACTTAAGTCACGGAACTTGCAAACCGGAAAAACCCGTCATAGAACTTGCATTGCGGGTGTAGATAGGTCACATATGCCATCTGACCGGCCAGCTGCCCTATTTTCGAGAAAAACCCGTCATAGAACTTGCGTTGCGGGTGCAGATAGGTCACATTTCAAATTCTTCGTTCCTGGGCTTTTTATTTAACTCATGAATCACAAATAATTTTAATAAATATTTTTTAATTTATCGTTCGAGAACATTTTTTTAAGTCGTGAATCACAAATATTTTTTAAAATGTTCACAACTTAAAAAAATGTTTGCGAATCACAAATATTTTTCAAATTTATCATTCGTGAACATTTTTTTAAGTCGTGGACAAATAGTTTTAAAATTAATCATTCATGAGCATTTTCAAAATTATTGTTCGCAAACATTTTCAACTTTTTCGTTCGTGAACATTTTTTACAAGTCACGAATCACAAATATTTTTAATAAATACTTTTAATTTATCGTTGGCAAACTTTTATTAAAGCCACAAATCACAAATATTTTTTCTAAATGTTCACAACTTTAAAAAAATGTTCGCGAATCACAAATATTTTTCAAATTTATCGTTCTCGAACATTTATTTAAAGTCGTGAAAAAATAGTTTTCAAATTAATCATTCACGAGTATTTTCAAATTTATCGTTTGCATGCATTTTCAAAAAAATTGTTCGTGGACATTTTTTTAAAGTCAAGAATCACGAATATTTTTAATAAATATATTTTAACTGATCATTCACAAACTCTTTTTAAAGTCGTGAATCACAATTTTTTTAAATGTTCACAACTTTAAAAAAATGTTCGCATATCAAAAATATTATTCAAATTTGTCGTTCTCGACCATTTTTTTAAAGTCGTGAACAAATAGTTTTTAAATTAATCATTCACGAACATTTTCAAATTTATGTTCGATTATTTTTCAAAGTTTTCGTTCCTGAACATTTTTTTAAGTCACGAATCACAAATAGTTTTACTAAATATTTTTTAATTTATCGATCGTGAACATTTTTTTAAAGTCGCGAATCACAAATATTTTTTTTAATGTTCGCGAACATTTTTTTAAAGTCGTGAACAAATAGTTTTCAAATTTATCATTCACGAACATTCTTTTTAAAGTCACGAATCACATATATTTTTAAAGTTGTGAACAAATTTATCGCGCTTGACTGTTAGAGGATGAAAACCGGGCAGCTGGCCGGTTCAGATGACCTGTGTGACCTATCTATACCCATAATGCAAGTTCTATGACGGGTTTTTCCGGTGTTCAAGTACCATGACTTAAGTGCACTCGCAGCGCAAGTTCTCGGACCGCCAGTGTCATTTACTCTTTATTTTGCTGGCTGTGCATGACACTGTAATTTTTTCATAATTTTTCAAAAGTTAACTATTTTCTTATCTACAATTAACTGGTTATTGCTCCTAGCTGTTAGCAAGTCTGTCGTCCCTGACCACCCTGTCAATCATCTATACAACTGTGGTTCATGCCTATGTGTTATCCGCTTCTAAATTCTCACATCATGTCAGGTGTTTAGAAGTGATGATCATTGTGGTCTTTGGTTGTCATGGCTATAATCCTAGCGCATGGGCTTTTGCGGGCTGGTCCAACCGGATTTGGTTGATGGCAGGGGCTGCACTTCGGCGGCCGTAAGGCTGAAGAAGGGATGCAAATGGAAAGAATTTTGAGATGCATAAACTCCCGGCCATCTTTGAATCAGAAACAGAAAATTGTTAGTTTTCTTCTTTCTTAGTTATGCTATCCTGGTCCACAGAGGTTTTACAGTGAAAAGCTGAAGAAGTTGTGATGGCGATGAAAGGTCTGAAAGATTGCTCGAAGCAAAGGGTTGGAGTGCAGCGCTCCTGGTCTATGGGGCATCGAACATGGGTTGGACGAGCGTGGGTGAAACCCTATTAACTAATCCCCATGCTCCTCGAGCCCCGCGTCCCCCTCCTCCCCCGATCTCCACTACCCCGCTCCCCCGCGCAGCCGCCGTCTCCCCATCTCGCCAGAGCCGCCGGTCCAGGAGTCTTTACCAGCCCTCCGAGGAGCCTATATCCCATCCTCGCGCTGAAGTTGAACAACAGGAGAGGAGAGATCGACGATGGCGCAAGATCGAGGAAAGAGCGAGCCATCGAAGAGGAGAAGGCAGACAAGGGTGGGCAGAGGCTTGTAGCATTAGGCGGCCACATCCAGCGAGGGTGGGGTTCTGTGGTTCGGGCACCCCCCATCCCAGCGCATGTGGAGCCTGTCTACAGGTATGATAGCTCCTCCACCCCCTCTCTGATTATTTTTTTGATGTTGTTGCGGAAACAACCAAAACATGCTTGAGATTTCAATTTCAGTAAAAACAAAAGCTTTTGTTTTATGACCAGTTTTTGAGAAGGAGGGAGGGAGGGAGGAGGGAGTTAGCTCTTATGTTAGTTGATTGCTTTGCAGACTTATTGGTGTTTGGTTCAGATAGAACAGCTCCATTTGCATTAGCAACTGTTCAGGGAGTCCCTCGCTGCTACAGGTATGTTTGCTCTGTAGAATCTAGAATATGCATTACGTGCTACTGCTTTTTTCAATTAAACCATGAAAATTTTGTGATATAGAAGAGATTATAAGGGGCGTCTCACGAGCACATGATAGCGAGAGAATTACTCCCTGACAATGCCTTAATTGCAGAATGGGGTGAAGAATGCAAGGAAGTTGCACATTATCTCTCGTCACCCGACCAAGGATAGGTGAGCGGCCATGGATTTTTCCCTCTCCCCTACTCAGTGCTTGCCAAAATCATGTTAATTCATAGCGATTTAGTTTGTCTGTTCCAGGTTTGACTAACAAAGGAAGTCAATTGAGGAGTATGTTGACACCAGAGTCCAAGACCATGGGTGAAGCATTTTAATCAATCTGTTGTTTTGGTAAGTTTCTTGCATCCTTAAGATTTAAAATAACTGCAAGGATTGTAGAGTTCTAATGGTTGTGTTGGGTGTTTGCGGTGGCGAGGCTGAGCAGATCAAACTGTACGCATGGACCATGACTAAGGTGTGCCAGTGTGGTGGTGGCTGCCACACACTGACACAGGTTCTTGGTATTCTCTGTAACCTGGAGATGATGGGTGGCGAATCCGGCAACCACAAATCCGTTCCTCTGCATAATTTTCGTTTTTTTCATTTGATTTGGTACAAGGCCTACTCAGAATTGGTTCCCTCGTCTCAGAATTGTCGGTTTTCCTGCCTTTAGTTTATAGGTACCTTAACAAATACATGTATTTACCATATTGGCAGTCAGCACCATACGGCATTCATTCTTCAGGATCTCATATTTGAGGTTAGCAGTTCGAAGTAATGTAAGAGCTTGCATGTTTATAGTTCTAACTATCTTTTAGTTTAGCATAGGATAAATCTTCCATGAATGGCACTAGCGGTCCGAGAACTTGCGCTGCGGGAGCACTTAAGTCACGGAACTTGCAAACTGGAAAAACCCGTCATAGAACTTGCATTGCGGGTGTGGATAGATCACATATGCCATCTAAACTGGCCAGCTGCCCTATTTTCGAGAAAAAACCGTCATAGAACTTGCGTTGCGGGTGCAGATAGGTCACATTTCAAATTCTTCGTTCCTGGACATTTTTTTCAAAGTCACGAATCACAAATACTTTAAATAAATATTTTTTAATTTATCGTTCGAGAACATTTTTTAGAGTAGCGAATCACAACTATTTTTTTAAAATGTTCACAACTTAAAAAAATGTTTGCGAATCACAAATATTTTTCAAATTTATCATTCGTGAACATCTTTTTAAGTCCTGGACAAATAGTTTTCAAATTAATCATTCATGAGCATTTTCAAAATTATTGTTCGCAAACATTTCAACTTTTTCGTTCATGGACATTTTTTACAAGTCACAAATCACAAATATTTTTAATAAATACTTTTAGTTTATCGTTGGCAAACTTTTTTTAAAGTTACAAATCACAAATATTTTTCTAAATGTTCACAACTTAAAAAATGTTCGTGAATCACAAATATTTTTCAAATTTATCATTCTCGAACATTTATTTAAAGTCGTGAAAAATAGTTTTCAAATTAATCATTCACGAATATTTTCAAATTTATTGTTTGCAAGCATTTTCAAATTTTTTGTTCGTGGACATTTTTTTAAAGTCAAGAATCACAAATATTTTTAATAAATATATTTTAACTGATCGTTCACGAACTTTTTTTAAAGTCGTGAATCACAAGTTTTTTTAATGTTCACAACTTTAAAAAAATGTTCGCGTATCAAAAATATTGTTCAAATTTATCGTTCTCGACCATTTTTTTAAAGGCGTGAACAAATAGTTTTCAAATTAATCATTCAAGAACATTCTCAAATTTATGTTCGATTTTTTTTCAAAGATTTCGTTCCTGAACATTTTTTTAAGTCACGAATCACAAATATTTTTACTAAATATTTTTTAACTTATCGTTCTCGAACATTTTTTTAAAATCGCGAATCACAAATATTTTTTTAAATGTTCGCGAACATTTTTTTAAAGTCGTGAACAAATTTTTCAAATTTATCGTTCACGAACATTCTTTTTAAAGTCACGAATCACATATATTTTTAAAGTTGTGGACAAATTTATCGCGCTTGACCGTTAGAGGAAGAAAAGTGGGCAGCTGGCCAGTTCAGATGACCTGTGTGACCTATCTACACCCGTAATGCAAGTTCTATGACGGGTTTTCCAAGTACCATGACTTAAGTGCACTCGCAGCGCAAATTCTCGGACCGCCAGTGCCATTTACTCTTTATTTTTGCTGGCTGTGCATGACACTGTAATTTTTTCATAATTTTTCAAAAGTTAACTATTTTCTTATCTACAATTAACTGGTTGTTGCTCCTAGCTGTTAGCAAGTCTGTCGTCCCTGACCACCCTGTCAGTCATCTATACAACTGCGGTTCATGCCTACGTGTTATCCGCTTCTAAATTCTCACACCATGTCAGGTGTTTAGAAGTGATGATCATTGTGGTCTTTGGTTGTCATGGCTGTAATCCTAGCGCATGGGCTTTTGCGGGCTGGTCCAACCGGATTTGGTTGATGGCAGGGGCTGCGCTTCGGCGGCCGTATGGCTGAAGAAGGGATGCAAATGGAAAGAATTTTAAGATGCATAAACTCCCGGCCATCTTTGAATCGGAAACAGAAAATTGTTAGTTTTCTTGTTTCTTAGTTATGCTACCCTGGTCCACGTATGTTTTGCAGTGAAAAGCTGAAGAAGTTGTGACGGCGATGAAAGGACTGAAAGATTGCTCGAAGCAAAGACATCTAGCCGAGATACATATGGTAAGAATCTTCAGAGATTGACTTCTTTTCACCTGCCATTGAGATATATACTTGCTCATAGGTCAGAACTCAAGTTACTTCCTTACCTGCACATACAGTAGTATAAAGTCGACATAATTTTTCTGAGAACCTATTTTTTTTAACATGACAGCATTCTACCCGCCCTCTGTTCTCTTTTATGATATTTTTTGATTTTCATACATTTTGTAGCAACGAAGAGGATGGATCTTATGTAGAATATGCGACATCCATGGTGCTGAAGGTGTGCTATTAAGTCTCAGTTGCTCCTGCAAAATAGCATCTTAATAAACAAAGGATATGCACCACCAAGCAGTTTGTTGTGTATTTGTCCCTTCCAACCTTATTGATATGCCTGTTGCTCAAGGTGTTTTTACTTGTTTACCTGATTAACAAATAAAATTTAAAACGCATGTTAATAAATTTAGCGCAGTCCTTGCTGAAATCCGTATTATTATATGTTGACATTCCTTTGAATAATATAAGTTGGTCTTGTTGCCGCAAATGATTGGATAAGCTAAATTCTTTTTCATGCATACAAGTTGATTTGGTTATCCTGTAATAGATTATTATGTTTAGTTAAAAATTTATGTTTTGTAATTCAGACAGGAAACAATTGTATGTGATAACGCCCTTGCTTCTGACAGAGCTTCTTTTTTTAGTAATTCATAGATGTGTGGGAGGGCTGGCCGTCCACCATTTGATGATAGTAGAACAATTGTAATTATGACAAGACGAGAGGCAGTAATTTTTCTGTGTTTTCCCCTCGTTAATTCTGAAATACCTTTAGCAGGAAAATGTTTCCTGTTTTTCGTCTAACCCGTCATAAGTTTGTCTCGTGGGTCCATCTATATGAGAACTTCTCAGTGGGTGTCAAATGGTGGAGTCTTAGTATGTTCTTTTAAGTTCAGTTGAAAAGTTCTTACACGATATTTTAACTGAAACTTAACTATGTCATGGCTGGTACTTCATTTGAGACTCCTGGCTGAGTATAGATACTATGATCAGACCTTCGTCTTGATTCTTAGTGCCTTCTTCGTTTTAGTCTCCATCTACGTGTGCAATTCATTATTTTCCTAGAGATGTCTATATAACTGTATCATGCATTGTTTTTCTGCTATGTAAATAACACTTCCCTTGGCTTTGGCGGCGGTGGTGGTGCAGGATTAGTCGCACGCCAAACAAAGCACCCGAGGAGAAGAGGAGAATGCTCTGAACAGAGGAAATGATATGTTTTTTAGTTTTGTTTTAAGAGCAAGACAGGAGTTGATATGTAGTCCCCTGACTTCTATAATGATCCACAACACTTCACAAAAGAGTATATATCAACATCCTATGCTACAAAAAAAGCAAAGTAATCTCTTTTAGTTCTTGGTTCAAATTCGTCGTCGCGCCAAGTGGCGCAACAGGAGTATTTTAGAAGTTTTGCCCTAATTTTCCATTACCAAGGGCACACCCAATGCACAGATCTTGATACGATGCTTACATGGAAATAAAAAAATAACAATTACATAGCATATGTCTAAACGTCTCTACCTCCTGTGCTAATTGCAATGTACAGATACTTCTCCGATTAAATTGATCGGATAGTGTCTATTCTCTACAGCGCAGATGCTAGCGCTCATGGAAGAAAAGAAATTCATCTGTGGTTTTAGCATTACATGGTTACACTATCTTTTTTCCAAAGGCGCTTGATTTCGTAGCGCTTCAAATCAAATACAAACTCCTCGTGTGTAAACATTCCATGACGAGTGAAACTCAAGATTTTAACTTCGGATCAAAGAAAAACCAAAGAAAACGGCTAGGAAATCAATCTTGACGACGTGCTCTAAAGGGCCCCGAGCATAGGCTTCGCCTCGGGCCTCTAAAAATCCAGGACCGGCCCTGCATCATGTAGCTCTAATGGGTCATGTCCGACCTGCCATCAGGCTGCGGGAGATGCACGCCACCTGTTTTTTGAATGTAAACATGCACATGAGCTATGGCAAAGACTAGGTATTGAGGATATCATTGAAGAAGCTATGACAGTTGACCGGCCGAGATCAATCATCTTAGAACATCTTCTATTGGCGGAGGACATATTGTCACTCCCTCTTAAACCTAGTCTAGATGTGAAGCAGGTTCTGGCTGTCGGATCCTGGTACTTGTGGTGGGTTCGGCGTGAGATCACACATGGAGGAGTTCCACCTCCACCGATGAGATGGCCACTCTCTGTCCTAGCTATAGCTAATAATTAACCAGATGAATCTCAAGAATCACGTTGTACAGGAGCATAGATGGAGAAAACAAGAGCCTAGTTTTGTGAAAGTGAATGTAGATGCGTCGTTTCATTTGGACGAGGGAACTGGAGCTACAACTGCTGTCATCAGAGACCTAAAGGAAATTTTGGCTGCCCAATGTCCTTTTATACCATTTGCAGCGGATGTGGTGACTATAGAAGCAATGGCTATGCGTGATGGGTTAGTATTTGCTAATGCCCTGGGTTTTTCTTGAGTTGAAGCAGAGTCTGATTCCCTGATGGTGATTAATTACTGCACTGGACAAACAAGATGGTAGGATGCTGCAGCGCCGATTTTTGCGGAGTGTATGTGGATGCGGCTACGTCTATTGGGAAGGTCACTTTTAATCGTTGCTTTTGTTCATGTAATGATGTTGCACATGTTCTAGCTAAACATAGTTTCTATAATAAGATTTCTAGTAGTTGGGATGACGAGCCCCCAGGCTGTCTTGTCTCCAGACTTGTGGATGATGTATTACCCCTTTAAGTTGCAATAAAGCTAGCCATGATGGTCTTTCCTAAAAAAACCTCCTCTAAATGCATGTTTCTGTACTTGTGACGGCAACATAGTTTTATCTTTTGTCGTGTTGGCTAGGACTGATGTGGCCTTAGTTGTTGCCTCTTTATTTGTATCACTTGAAACTTATTTGTGTCCGTTGGATGTTTGAGAACCTTGAGGTGATGTTTTAACATGCTTTTCATCTATGTTGCATGCAGTAAGTATATTTAGTTTAGCCCATAATTGTCCTATACGAATTTTGGCTAGCCTCGACTCTAGCCAAAATATTTGTAAGTTTTTTGCCTGTGAATTGCCTAAGTTTACAAGAAAAACAAACTGGAGTTGACAAAGAGACATTTCGGCATGCCAAGAAGTTAGCAACTATTTAAATAGAGACCAACATTTAGTCATGGCGAATTTTATTGGGAGCACGACTTTTGATCACCATCAGTACATACCGTATAAAAACATCTAATTTTCTGTAAATGAAAAGTAAACTAATTCTCATCCTCCGAAGAGTCCTCGAAAGACCACATAAAGCAGCTGAGAGGTCCAAACAAAATTGGAGGTAAAGAAAATAGCTTTATCCAGGGGCCAGGCTCCTTCATTGCGATGATCACAACCGTCAATACGATTCCAAGAGTGATTGCGAAACCCTAGAAAGAAGAACATCAAATTAGTACCTCGTAGTAGTGTAGCACAGTTTTATCTATGTAGCCATACATGATCATTGCTAGAAAGAAGAACATCAAAGTAGTACCTCGTAGTAGTGTAGCACAGTTTTATCTATGTAGCCGTACAAGATCATTGCTAGTACATTAAGCAAGCCAAAAAGATCATTTGTTAATCTGATCCTTTTAGAAAAAGAAATCTTTCTTTTTTTGCGGGAGAAGAAAAAGAAATCTTTCATTACCCGTAGCCTTCTAATCAAAGATGCATATGGCACATTATCTTATTTATTTCACGAAAAGGATTCAGACATATTATAAAAGTCCACCAAAAGTAAAGCACGTCAAACATAATAAAAATTACACTAGAAGGCCCAGTTAGTATGTGTTACATATGGCTCATTCTGTCAATCTGACTACTAGCAATCAGTCTGAAGAATAAAAAAAGCTAAAAAGAAAGATGGCCCGGTTAGCACAGTTAGTACGTCTAGATGCAACAAACTGTTTAGATCATCCATATATCAAAATTAAAGAGCTCGTCGAGCATAGACATGCACGCAGAACATGCACGTGTCTTACCCTTAGGAAGCGCTTCTCGAAAGCACTAAGCTTGCGTGTGCGAGGGTGGTTGGGTTGGACGACCGGGACCCCGATGGCCGCCCCGGCTCGCCGGCCTTCTTCCAACTTGCGGAGCATGGCGTCCTCCATTGCCAATACGATCATGCCTGACATCGACTTCTTCCTTCTCCTCCCTGCTTCCAACCCAGAATACGATCATCGGCGACTTGTGTGTCGATGTAGTATGCTTGTCTCCGTACGGTCGAGTGGGACGATCGACCTCGGATCGTATTCTATCGTGGACATGGCCACATATCGGAACGGGACGGGACGGGAAGGAATCCCAGCGCCACGCATGCAGATAGATCATCTCGTATGCTAACCGAACTCTGTATCCAGTTCAGTTTTTTTCCGATAAAACAGACGCACCGTAAAAGTCCTCTTCTGTACGTGACGGCCGCACCTCTTTTTTGGTGCAGATCCTAGCTATTTTTTTAGTTGATTGTAACTATTGTTTTTCTAACACATACGTAAATACATACACACATACACTCATCTCTATAAACACATGCACGCACACACTATCTCTACAAGCACTGGCGGAGCTACATGTTAAGAAAATGGGCCATATGGCCCGCACAGACTAAAACAAATACAGTGTGAGATTGAAGTAACTTGGGCAATGAGAGAAACAAATAGTGGCCTTCCTTCATACCGGCTTGCCCAGTTTTGGCTAGTTAGCTCCGGCACTGATTATGAGCACCTCAGACAGAGTGTGCCGGCATATCAGCTTGAGATTGACGAAGTCATCACAAATACCTTCGTAGTTGATAAGAACGTCCCCTTTCACTGAACTACATTATCGAAAAACATGAAATAAATCTAGAAAAATGTGAGCACCAACATGAAGTCTAGGACTTGAACTCTAATAGGCTAGGGATATCACTATCCTCATAGCCATCCAACCATTAAACTCGGATGGGCCGAAGATGTCACTATTCTCATAACCATCCAACCGCAAGTTGGTTTGTGATCGTACTTATTGTTGATACGATACCTATTTGGTCCGAGATTTGCTTACACTGCACCAAAGGGAAATGCACGTGCACGCGTGAGCCCTAAAAAAAGACCAGCTATACTACGTAAGGGCATCTCTAATGTCGAACCGCAAATTTCTTCTGGGACCAGTCCGCGGACACTGACGCCGGAGGCCGCCATATAACGTTGCTCACATACATTTCAACTACCTTTTGAACCAATCAAACGAAATTCATGCAAACCGGGCGGATTTTGATATAAACATGGCGGATTTCATATAAACATGACGAAATTCATTACATTTCGGACATACCTCGGCTAAAAGCGGAGCTCGTTCTACTCTAGAGGTATAATTTCGGACATACTTCTATTCTAAATCTAAACTAAATGATCGACGGTGCCCATTCCACATGTCCGGCCATGAGCCCCGAGAACTGAAACTTCACCTTCTCCAATTCTGCCTCGGTGCTCTCCAGCTTCGCCTTCGTAACCTCCGCCTCCGGAGCCCAAGGAAGTGAAGCTGTTTGCCTCCACGTCGCTGCCAAGCCGCTAATCGACAGACGATATTCAGCCCACCAAGCTTGGATTCAACGCAAGGGTAGGAGCGGTGGCCTTCTTGGGACCCGAGCGGCGGCCACCTACCGTGCACTACGCTTCCTCATTTCTGGGAGCACTCGCGGACGTGCCGGCTTCGTGGTCGTGGCAGAGTCGGCGATGTCCTGTTCATCGTCGGTCTTGCCCCATACCTCGTCTACCGCCTCATCGAACTCCTTGTAGGCGGCCTCCAGTTCTGCCTGATGATGGCGGTACCGCTAGCGCGTGAGGCGGATCTCGCGGGCAAAGCGGTAGGGCTCGAGCAGCACCGCCTGCTCCGCCACGTCCGCGTTCAGCACGATCTTCCTGCCAGTGTTGAGCTACTCCTCCGCCTGCTGGTGCTCCTAGAGGAGCTGGAGATTGTAGACGGTGTTGGCCTGTGGTTCCCGGAACTGCTCCTTTCGCTCCTCCGGTACCATGTCCATGTAATGGGCACGGGCCTCACCGATGGCCATGTTGCAATGCACCGACGAGGATGGCACCAGTGAGGAGGGTGGTGCCGGCTCATCCTCTGCTGCGTCCTCCGTTGGGACGTCGTCGGCCTCCGGCTGCCAGCCGATAGCAATGGCGGCCATCTCCTTCTTTTGCTCCGGCGACAATCCGTCCCAGAGAGCTTTGGAGCGCGAGGAGTCCATAGTGGGAGTGGTGCAGAAAAGGATAAAAGGACAGGAGGAGGATGAATGCGGCTATGACAGGGGCTGCAGTTTACATAGCAGGCGAATGGCAATGGTGGGTGACAGAGGGACGGTCGGGTGGCGCCGGAGTAGGTTCCTCGGCAACCGCGTGTCATTAATACGGGTGGTAGACAGATGGACAAATGCTTGTGGTGTCGTTTGAACGTGGAGCAGTCGCGTGCACCGGGAAGTGGCGCAGCTAGTGCTCTCTCGGCCGACGCGCCGCTTCAATGCCTGCGCCAGTGAGAGGTCGTGTCCGCTTTGGCCAGACATGAATGCAACACTGACGCTCTGGAGCGGCGATGATCGTTTCAGGCGGGAAGCGCGCGGGGGTGAGGGAGGGGGTTTGGGTGGGACAGGGCGGTTAGACGCGGGCGTGGCAACTGTTCGGACGCTCGCAAAGGCCCCCTAGTTTGTCTCCGGTTTGCAGGAGAAAGTACGTCCAGACCGCCCACAGACTCGCGTTGGATGTCATAACACATCTGAACCGCGCGGAATGAACATATGCGGGCGGTTTGAGGGTCCGCGTTGGAGATGGCCTAAATCCCTTTTTCTAGGCCATTAGATTAAGATCCAACGGCCATCTTCTCTAGTTCCTCCATCTTTTTTTCCTCCTTCAACCATCCAGGAGGTGGACATCGTCGACGGGAGATTCATCCTCAACTTCACCGCCGACAGCGACAACCGGTTCGTGCTCAGGGCACAACCGTGGCACTACAAGAGGGACGACATCATCTTCGCCTCTTTCGACGGAAAGGGGAACCCGACGGACATCGATCTCGGGATCATGCCCATTTGGGCACAGGTGCGTGGGCTACCGTTTGAGCTTAAAACGGAGGCTATGGGGAGGACTTTTGGGGAGCAACTAGGGAAGGTCATTGTCGTATCTCACCATGATAAGATTATTGTTGACAAATATTTACGAGTGCGGGTGGAGATTATGCTTCATGAACCTCTTAAAAGTGGTGTAGTTTTCACTCCTTTAGGCACTTCCAAGGAACTAGCTTTTGAGGTTAGATATGAGAAACTTCCCCTGTACTGTGAGTGTTGTGGGTTAGTAGGTCACAATGTGGAGAGATTCTGTCGTATACCAAAAGAAAGTAGAAAGAGTATGTACCTCTATGATCTACACGTTGATGCTTATTGGAAAGAGCAAGGTGCAGTCCAGCGATCCCTTCTATTTGGAGGGTCAAGCAGGAAGGATCCTCCTCAAGCTATGGAGGGGGTGGTCGGCGAGGTGGCATCAGCGGTTCGCGAGTTGGTGGTCTCAGAGAAGGGAGCAGTGGAGAAGAAGGCGGTTGGCAGAGGTACATCCGCTCATGATTCTGCTACTGCCACTGTGGTGGTACCGGTGGCCACTCAAGGGGCCCTGTCACTTGGCCAGGAGGGCCAGGCCGTGGGGCAAGGCAATCCCGCCATCAACATCTCGAGCTCTGGCCAGGAGGGCCAGGATTTGCTGGCTTCTGCATCCGCACTACAGGAGGGATTACTCGGCCAGGCGGGCCGGGTGATCTCTCCTTTCAACTTTGGCCAGGAGGGCCAACGAACACTGCTACGGGCTGCGGCGGGTGGGATTCCAGGGCGCTATCCACCTACAGGGCCGGGGGCAGTATCTTCTTCAACATTGCTGCCCCGACGCCCCTCTTGATCCTCGTTGAAGCTCGACAGGCCTTGGTTCCCAGCCAAGAAGGCGGGGGAGGCTGGCTGGACAATGAGGCAACCTCGGCGAACATGTTCGGGGCTGTTTTGTCACCAAGGTATGATGGCCTGCAAAGGAGGATGGGTGAGGTGTTGGGAGAGAAAGAGGAGAATACGGCTATGATGCTGACTGGTAACCAACCTGCTGAAATTTTCTCTTCGTCATCTGCTTTTGCATCTCACTTTAAATTTACTGCTGGAGTTGGTGATGGGAAGAGTATGCATGGGAAGCAAGTGAAACTTGGTAAGAAAAAGTGGTTGCGTGTGAACAGGGAGAGAGTACATGGCACAGATAAGTTAGTGCAAGGGGATAGCAGTGCAAAGGGGGCAAGTAAAAGAAAAGGGCTCTATGAGATGCAGGCCACGGGCAGCGACCTAGTTTTTTCTTTTGGGACTATGAGCAATGATAGTGTAGAATTTATGTCGTACAGTGATCTAAACATCTCATGTAAGCGTGTGTGTGTGGGTCGCGTAGACACTATTAGGCTTTGTTTGGTTCCAGGGGGAGTACAACCCAGGGCAATAAACCCCTAGGGGAGATTTTCCTATGCTCATGGGATCCCTCCCACTACGGGGAGATGTTCCCGAGAGTCCAGTGCCCAAATGGCAACAAGGGAGGAAGGATTCCCTCACGCATAACAATGACAAATTTAACAAAACAAACCATAGATAAAAGTTCCACAAATAATTTTGAGAAACAACCACAAAAACCACAGGTACATAACAAAGGTTCATAACTCATGTCACTAGAATTTTAAAAACATTACTACGACTTATCCATCACTTCATAAGCTTAAGATATCGGTCCGCATTTCACGACGATCGAGCATTGGCCTAAGCCATTTTCATGTGCCAAAACAAAAGCAAACATTACATGGGTTATTGATACATCATTGTTAAGTTTGTGCACTAGAAAAAATTCTGGATTATAAGTTGCCATGTCCAAGGCAGGGATACTTTCGAACAATATGGGCTGCAAGGCAACGATAACGTCCTACTCGGGTCTTTTCTCCACTCCTCCTCAACATCACGTACCACAGCTTGTCTTCTCTCCACTCCTTCCTCGACATCACGTACCACAACTTGACGTTGGCTGAACGACAAAAAGAAATAAGTTAGCTGGGATCAGTTCAGGGTCTCAGAACACTATTTTGTAGTATAAGCAAACTAATGAAACAAGATCAACCAAACATATGATTTGTGCCTGTGCATAAAAAATCAAGACTACAAATATAGTTTAGGAACATAATCACAAGACTGTCCAAGAACCCAATCTTACATGATCAAATTGATTGTAGTTTGCCCAAACAGTCATGAGGTTGATGAATGTGAAGACATCCATAGCTGGATTGAGTTTAGTTTATTGACAAGCTTCTACTCACGAGCAGTTGAACTAGAAAGCTTGTAAAGGTACACATAAACTACCAAACAACAGCAGTAGCATTTCTCCAAATGTGTGGCTCTTCTAGTCAGTTTTAAAAGAATGGCGTGTGTTTTGTCTTTGCTTATATATCATCGATCGACAGAGAGAAACAAGCTTATACAAACTCCAGTCAATAATGCCACAAAGTAAATAAATATAAGATGGATGCAAATTGCAAAACAAGAAGGTGAACTGTTTACACACCTTATGCTCTCTACATCTCCTCACTTTGTACATGATCTCCTTGTTCACCGCTTCGGGTAAGGGTTAGCCACAGTACTGATCGAACCACGGGGTATTTCTCTCCATTGATCCTGGTCGTGCTGGCCTGCGAGGCCGTCGTGCGTGCTGTCCACCACAAGTTTGACACACAAAAGTTACACATCGATGCCTTGCCCAGCTCGACACAAGGTCATAACAGTAACAAAACAAGCACAGTATTGTAACTTACATTGTTATTTGCTCATTCATTAATGAGATACATAGATAACTAAATAGAGCAGACTCACAAATCAGCACCTACTAGATATCAATGATCAGTGACCAATGAGGCAAACCAAACACACTATTGGCATTTTAGTCATTCATAGGGTACATGCAACTAGATAGAGCAGACATACAAAGGATGCATCTAGAATCCTACCGTCCGTGTGAAAAGAAAAAGCGAACTGTACTACATGGTTCCCTATTCTACATACAGGATGACAAGTTCTAGTTTCTCCTTTATATATTTCAGTTCTCTCAAGACTAGGGAAAACTGCTATGGATCAATGCAAACCAAACGATTACAAGTTTATACGATGATGAGCGTTAGCGATCGACAAGAGAAGAAAAAAATTGCATGCTATGTAATGGCTTTTTTGGTATTATCCTGCCCATGGAGTAATATGGTACTACGTCTGTCTCATCATTGATCACGATTCCTCGGCACCATAATATTCAGCCAACCAACTGTCAGCAGATCGTTAATTGGAGTAGCTAACAGTCCTAGTAGTACAAAAATATTTCACCGCAATGTAGTAGTAATCTTCCATAGTATTAGACCGCATCTACTTGACACCACCGACAATTAAGATAATATGTATCTTGGTAGTGAAAATCAATTCTTGTCCAAGAGCATGTGACACTCAATTCTTATATTTATCCCTCCATAAAACGCATACATGATAGCCAATGAGAGAGCTACGACTCCTCCAAATCTCACAATCCATGAGCAATATATGAACAAGTAGATGAACCAACTGACCCACGATCTGGTGCATACAAGTCTTGAGCAGTTACACACGAAAAATATAAGCTCCTATGGAATTGGTGGTTCAAGATTGTGAAGGCATGAACTGAAGAAAAGTGTATTTTTTTGTGGTGGGGGTGGCTAACCCTTGATCGATGAGATGAATACCGTCTGCTAAACTGCTGTCTGCCGCCAGAGCGTGAGGGGATCAAGCTTGGAGGCGGAGGGAGATCTGGGGACGGAGAACGGTGACGGCCGCGGTGTTTGGGAACGTAGTAATTTCAAAAAAATTTTCCTACGATCACGCAAGACCATGGTGATGGCATAGCAACGAGAGGGAGAGTGTCCGCCCACGCACTCGTGAGACCGAAAGCGAAGCGTTATATTAACGCTGTTGATGTAGTCGACGCCTTCACGATCCAACCGATCCAAGCACCGTTACTCGGCACCTCCGAGTTCTTGGCACACGCTCAGCTCGATGACGATCCCCGAGCTCCGATCCAGCAAAGCGTCGGGGAAGGAGTTCCACAAGACGACGGCGTGGTGACGATCTTGATGTTCTACCGTCGCAGGCTTCGCCTAAGCACCGCTACAATATGACCGAGGTGGAATATGGTGGAGGGGGCACCGACACGGCTAAGGAACGATCCGTAGATCAACTTGTGTGTCTAGGGTGCCCCCTGCCCCGTATATAAAGGAGCAAGGGGAGGGCGGCCAGCCTTGGGGCGCACCAGGAGGGGGAGTCCTCCTCCTAGTAGGAGTAGGACTCCCTTTCCTAGTCCTACTAGGAACAGGGAAGGGAAGGAAAGAGAGGAGAGGGAGAGGGAAGGGGGCTCGCGCCTCCTAGTCCAATTCGGACTCCCCATGGAGGGGGCGCACCACCTCTGGTGCAGCCCCTCTCTCCCTCTTGGCCCAATAAGGCCCATAACTTCCCGGGGTTCCGTAACCCCTCCCACTCCGGTTTTCTCCGAAACTTCCGAACCTTTCCGTGTCCGAATATAACCATCCAATATATCAATCTTTATGTCTCGACCATTTGAGACTCCTCGTCATGTCCGTGATCACATCCGGGACTCAACTCCTTGGTACATCAAAATACATAAACTCATAATAACCGTCATTGAAACCTTAGCGTGCGGACCCTACGGTTCGAGAACTATGTAGACATGACCTAGAACTATTCTCGGTCAATAACCAATAGCGGAACCTGGATGCTCATATTGGTTCCTACATATTCTACTGAAGATCTTTATCGGTCAAACCGCATAACAACATACGTTGTTCCCTTTGTCATCGGTATGTTACTTTCCGAGATTCGATCGTCGGTATCCAATACCTAGTTTAATCTCGTATCGGAAAGTCTCTTTACTCGTTCCGTAATACATCATCTCACAACTAACTCTTTAGTTGCAATGCTTGCAAGGCTTTATGTGATGTGTATTACCGAGAAGGCCTAGAGATACCTCTCCGACAATCGGAGTGACAAAACCTAATCTCAAATACGCCAACCCAACAAGTACCTTTGGAGACACCTGTAGTACTCCTTTATAATCACCCGATTCGTTGTGACGTTTGGTAGTACCAAAGTGTTCCTCGGTAAATGGGAGTTGCATAATCTCATAGTTACAGGAACATGTATGGGTCATGAAGAAAGCATTAACATACTAAACGATCAAGTGTTAAGCTAACGGAATGGGTCATGTCAATCAGATCATTCAACTAATGATGTGACCTTGTTAATCAAATAACAACTCCTTGTTCATGGTTAGGAAACATAACCATCTTTGATTAACAAGCTAGTCAAGTAGAGGCATACTAGTGACATACTTGTTTGTCTATATATTCACACATGTATTATGTTTCGGTTAATACAATTCTAGCATGAATAATAAACATTTATCATGATATAAGGAAATAAATAATAACTTTATTATTGCCTCTAGGGCATATTTCCTTCAGTCTCCCACTTGCACTAGAGTCAATAATCTAGATTACAAAGTAATGATCCTTACACCCATGGAGTCTTGGTGCTGATCATGTTTTGCTCGTGGAAGAGGCTTAGTCAACGGTCGCAACATTCAGATCCGTATGTATTTTGCAAATCTCTATGTCTCCCACTTGGACTTGGTCCCGAATGGAATTGAAGCGTCTCTTGATGTGCTTGGTCCTCTTGTGAAATCTGGATTCTTTTGCCAAGGCAATTGCACCGAGATTGTCACAGAAGATCTTCATCGGTCCCGATGCACTAGGTATGACACCTAGATCGGAAATGAACTCTTTCATCCAGACTCCTTCATTTGCTGCTTCGAAGCAGCTATGTACTCCGCTTCACATGTAGATCCCGCCACGACGCTTTGTTTAGAACTGCACCAACCGACAGCTCCACCGCTTAATAAAAACACGATCCGGTTTGCGATTTAGAATCGTCCGGATCAGTGTCAAAGCTTGCATCGACGTAACCATTTACGACTAGCTCTTTGTCACCTCCATATCGAGAAACATATCCTTAGTCCTTTTCGGTATTTGGGATGTTCTTGACCGCTGTCCGATGATCCACTCTGGATTACTTTGGTACCTTCTGCCAAGCTTACAGCTAAGCATACGTCTGGTACACAGCATTGCATACATGATAGAGCCTATGGCTGAAGCATAGGAACATCTTTCATTTTCTCTCTATCTTCTGCTGTGGTCGGGCATTGAGTCGACTCAATCTTACACCTTGTAACACAGGTAAAAACCTTTCTTTGCTCGATCCATTTTGAACCTTTTCAAAACTTTATCAAGGTATGTGCTTTGTGAAAGTCCAATCAAGCGCCTTGATCTATCTCTATAGATCTTGATGCCTAATATGTAAGCAGCTTCACCGAGGTCTTTCATTGAAAAACTTTTATTCAAGTATCCTTTTATGCTATCCAGAAATTCTATATCATTTCCAATCAATAATATGTCGTCCACATATAATATTAGAAATGCTACTGAGCTCCCACTCACTTTCTTGTAAATACAGGCTTCTCCAAAAGTCAGATAAACCCATATGCTTTGATCACACTATCAAAGCGTTTATTCCAACTCCGAGAGGCTTGCACGGACCATAAATTGATCGTTGGAGCTTGCACACTTTGTTAGCACCTTTTGGATCGACAAAACCTTCTGGTTGTATCATATACAACTCTTCTTCTAGAAATCCATTCAAGAATGCAGTTTTACATCCATTTGCCAAATTTCATAATCATAAAATGCGGCAATTGCTAACATGATTCGGACGGACTTAAGCATCGCTCACGGTGAGAAAGTCTCATCGTAGTCAACCCCTTGAACTTGTCGAAAACCTTTTGCAACAAGTCGAGCTTTGTAGACGATTACATTACCATCAGCGTCAGTCTTCTTCTTAAAAATCCATTTATTCTCAATAGCTTGCCGATCATCGGGCAAGTCTACCAAAGTCCATACTTTGTTCTCATACATGGATCCCATCTCAGATTTCATGGCTTCAAGCCATTTTATGGAATCTGGGCTCACCATCGCTTCTTCATAGTTCGTAGGTTCATCATGATCTAGTAGCATGACTTCCGAATAGGATTACCGTACCACTCAGTGCGGATTTTGTTCTCGTTGATCTCTGAAGTTCGGTGACAACTTGATCTGAAGTTTCATGATCTTTATCATTATCTTCCTCACTAATCTGGTGTAGGTGTTACTGAAACTGATTTTGTGACGAACTACTTTCCAATAAGGGAGCTGGTACTATTACCTCATCAAGTTCCACTTTCCTCCCACTCACTTCTTTCGAGAGAAACTCCTTCTCTAGAAAGGATCCATTTTAGCAACGAATGTTTTGCCTTCGGATCTGTGATAGAAGGTGTACCCAATTGTCTCCTTTGGGTATCCTATGAAGACACATTTCTCGATTTGGGTTCAAGCTTATCAGGTTGAAGTTTCTTCACATAAGCATCGCAACCCCAAACTTTCGAACGACAACTTTGGTTTCTTGCTAAACCATAGTTCATAAGGCGTCGTCTCAACGGATTTTGACGGTGTCCTATTTAACGTGAATCGGCCGTCTCAAGAGCATAACCCCAAAATGATAGCGGTAAATCTGTAAGAGACATCATAGATCGCACCATATCCGAAGAAAGTGCGACGACGCTCGGACACACCATTGCGCTGTGGTGTTCCGGTGGCGTGAGTTGCGAAACTATTCCGCTTTGTTTCAAATGTAGACCAAACTCGTAACTCAAATATTCGCCTCCACGATCAGATCGTAGAAACTTTATTTTCTTATTACGATGATTTTCAACTTCACTCTGAAATTCTTTGAACTTTTCAAATGTTTCAGACTTATGTTTCATTAAGTAGATATACCCATATCTGCTCAAATCATCTGTGAAGGTGAGAAAATAACGATATCCGCCACTTAGCTTCAACATTCATTGGACCACATACATCCGTATGTATGATTTCCAATAAATCTGTTGCTCTCTCCATAGTACCGAGAACGGTGTTTTAGTCATCTTGCCCATGAGGCACGGTTACAAGTGCCAAGTGATTCATAATCAAGTGACTCCAAAAGTCCATCAAGATGGAGTTTCTTCATGCGTTTTACACCGATATGACCTAAACGGCGGTGCCACAAATAAGTTGCACTATCATTATCAACTCTGCATCTTTTGGTTTCAACATTATGAATATGTGTATCACTACTATCGAGATTCATTAAAATAGACCACTCTTCAAGGGTGCATGACCATAAAAGATATTATTCATATAAATAGAACAACCATTATTCTCTCGATTTAAATGAATAACCGTCTCGCATCAAACAAGATCCAGATATAATGTTCATGCTCAACGCGGCACCAAATAACAATTATTCAGGTCTAAAACTAATCCCGAAGGTAGATGTAGAGGTAGCGTGCGATCTGCGATCACATCGACTTTGGAACCGTTCCCACGCGCATCGTCACCTCGTCCTTTGCCGTGTTCGCAATCCGTAGTTCTGTTTGAGTTGCAAATATTAGCAGCAGAACCAGTATCAAATACCTGTGTACTACTGCGAGCTCTAGTAAGGTACACATCAATAACAAGTATATCACATATACCTTTGTTCACTTTGCCATCCTTCTTATCCGCCAAATACTTGGGGCAGTTCCGCTTCCAAATGACCAGTCCGCTTGCGGTAGAAGCACTCAGTTTGAGGCTTAGGTCCAGACTTGGGTTTCTTCTCCGATCAGCAACTTGTTTGCTGTTCTTCTTGAAGTTCCTTCTTCTTCCCTTTGCCTTTCTTCTTGAAACTAGTGGTCTTATTGACCATCAACACTTGATGCTCCTTTTGATTTCTACCTCGCAGCTTTTAGCATTGCGAAGAGCTCGAGCATAGTCTTTACTAACCCTTGCATATTATAGTTCATCACGAAGCCTTTGTAGCTTGGTGGCGTGATTGAAGAATTTCATCAATGACACAATCATCCGGAAGATTAACTCCCGGTTGATTCAAGTGATTGTAATACCCGGACATTTTGAGTATGTGCTCACCGATGTAACTATTCTCCTCCATCTTGCAGCTATAGAACTTATTGGAGACTTCATATCTCTCAATCCGGGCATTCTGTTGAAATATCAACTTCAACTCTGGAACATCTCATATGCTCCATGACGTTCAAAACGTCGTTGAAGACCCGGTTCTAAGCCGTAAAGCATGGCACACTGAACTATAGAGTAGTCATCAGCTCTGCTTTGCAGACGTTCACAACTTCGCTCGGCATCTGCAGCAGCACTGTCACCCAGCGGTGCTTCGGGGCGTAACTTTTTCGTGCAGCAATGAGGATTATCCTCAAGTTACGGACCCAGTCCGTGTAATTGCTACCATCATCTTTCAACTTTGCTTTCTCAAGGAACGCATTAAAATTCAACGGAACAAAGACGAGCCATCTATCTACAGTAAACATAGACAAGCAAAATACTATCG
Source organism: Aegilops longissima (assembly GCA_021605205.1). NCBI lineage: Eukaryota > Viridiplantae > Streptophyta > Magnoliopsida > Poales > Poaceae > Aegilops > Aegilops longissima. The sequence continues at coordinate 647,307,826 of CM038678.1, read as the reverse complement.
GTACTAAGTTCATGATAAATTTAAGTTCAATTAATCATATTATTAAAGAACTCCCACTTAGGCAGACATCTCTCTAGTTATCTAAGTGATCACGTGATCCAAATCAACTAAACCATAACCGATCATCACGTGAGATGGAGTAGTTTTCAATGGTGAACATCTTATGTTGATCATATCTGCTATATGATTCACGTTCGACCTTTCGGTCTCCGTGTTCGAGGCCATATCTGTATATGCTAGGCTCGTCAAGTATAACCTGAGTATTCTGCGTGTGCAAAACTGGCTTGCACCCGTTGTAGATGGACGAGAGCTTATCACACCCGATCATCACGTGGTGTCTCGCACGACGAACTTTGGCAACGGTGCATACTCAGGAGAACACTACTTGATAATTTTTAGTGAGAGATCATCTTATAATGCTACCGTCAATCAAAGCAAGATAAGATGCATAAAGGATAAACATCACATGCAATCAATATAAGTGATATGATATGGCCATCATCATCTTGTGCTTGTGATCTCCATCTCCAAGCACCGTCATGATCACCATCGTCACCGGCGCGACACCTTGATCTCCATCGTAGCATCGTTGTCGTCTCGCCAACTATTGCTTCTCGACTATCGCTACCGCTTAGTGATAAAGTAAAGCAATTACATGGCGTTGCATTTCATACAATAAAGCGACAACCATATGGCTCTCGCCGATTGCCGATAACTTCGGTTACAAAACATGATCATCTCATACAATAAAATATAGCATCACGTCTTGACCATATCACATCACAACATGCCTGCAAAAACAAGTTAGACGTCCTCTATTTTGTTGTTGCAAGTTTTACGTGGCTGCTACGGGCTGAGCAAGAACCGTTTTACCTACGCATCAAAACCACAACGATACTTCGTCAAATAGACTCCGTTTAACCTTCTCAAGGACGGGCGAGCCACACTTTCAGTTCAACTAAAGTGAGAGAGACAGACACCCGCCGGTCACCTTTAAGCAACGAGTGCTCACAGCGGTGAAACCAGTCTCGCGAAGCGTCGCGTAATGTCGGTCCGGGCCGCTTCATCTCACAATACCGCTGAACCAAAGTATGACATGCTGGTAGGTAGTATGACTTGTATCGCCCACAACTCACTTGTGTTCTACTCGTGCATATGACATCAACGCATAAAACCAGGCTCGGATGCCACTGTTTGGGAACGTAGTAATTTCAAAAATTTTCCTACGATCACGCAAGACCATGGTGATGGCATAGCAACGAGAGGGGAGAGTGTCCGTCCACGTACCCTCGTAGACCGAAAGCGGAAGCGTTATATTAACGCGGTTGATGTAGTCGTACGTCTTCACGATCCAACCGATCCAAGCACCGTTACTCCGGCACCTCCGAGTTCTTGGCACACGCTCAGCTCGATGACGATCCCGAGCTCCGATCCAGCAAAGCGTCGGGAAGGAGTTCCGTCACAAGACGACGTGCAGGACGATCTTGATGTTCTACCGTCGCAGGCTTCGCCTAAGCACCGCTACAATATGACCGAGGTGGAATATGGTGGAGGGGGCACCGACACGGCTAAGGAACGATCCGTAGATCAACTTGTGTGTCTAGGGTGCCCCCCCCCCCTGAGATATAAAGGAGCAAGGGGAGGGCCGGCCAGCCTTGGGCGCACCAAGGGGGGGAGTCCTCCTCCTAGTAGGAGTAGGACTCCCTTTCCTAGTCCTACTAGGAACAGGAAGGGAAGGAAAGAGAGGAGAGGAGAGGGAAGGGGGGCTGCCCCTCCTAGTCCAATTCGGACTCCCCATGGGGGCGCACCACCTCCTGGTGCAGCCTCTCTCTCCCTCTTGGCCCAATAAGGCCCATAACTTCCCGGGGTTCCGTAACCCTCCGGCACTCCGGTTTTCTCCGAAACTTCCGGAACCTTTCCGTGTCCGAATATAACCATCCAATATATCAATCTTTATGTCTCGACCATTTCGAGACTCCTCGTCATGTCCGTGATCACATCCGGGACTCGAACTCCTTGGTACATCAAAATACATAAACTCATAATAACCGTCATTGAAACCTTAAGCGTGCGGACCCTACGGTTCGAGAACTATGTAGACATGACCTAGAACTATTCTCGGTCAATAACCAATAGCGGAACCTGGATGCTCATATTGGTTCCTACATATTCTACGAAGATCTTTATCGGTCAAACCGCATAACAACATCGTTGTTCCTTTGTCATCGGTATGTTACTTTCCGAGATTCGATCGTCGGTATCCAATACCTAGTTTAATCTCGTTCGGAAAGTCTCTTTACTCGTTCCGTAATACATCATCTCACAACTAACTCTTTAGTTGCAATGCTTGCAAGGCTTTATGTGATGTGTATTACCGAGAAGGCCTAGAGATACCTCTCCGACAATCGGAGTGACAAAACCTAATCTCAAATACGCCAACCCAACAAGTACCTTTGGAGACACCTGTAGTACTCCTTTATAATCACCCGATTCGTTAGACGTTTGGTAGTACCAAAGTGTTCCTCCGGTAAATGGGAGTTGCATAATCTCATAGTTACAGGAACATGTATGGGTCATGAAGAAAGCATTAACATACTAAACGATCAAGTGTTAAGCTAACGGAATGGGTCATGTCAATCAGATCATTCAACTAATGATGTGACCTTGTTAATCAAATAACAACTCCTTGTTCATGGTTAGGAAACATAACCATCTTTGATTAACAAGCTAGTCAAGTAGAGGCATACTAGTGACATCTTTGTTTGTCTATATATTCACACATGTATTATGTTTCCGGTTAATACAATTCTAGCATGAATAATAAACATTTATCATGATATAAGGAAATAAATAATAACTTTATTATTGCCTCTAGGGCATATTTCCTTCACGCGGTCCATCGACGTTGCTGGAGGGGCGGAGCTTGGATCCTCTGCACCAGAGGGAGGCGGTCGGGGGCGCTGGATCTTGGTCGAGGGCGCCGCTGTTCGCTCGTCTCGCTCGAGCCGTGGGTTTCCTCCCCGAGCTCTGGGGTCGTGGGTTTCCTCCCCGTGGAAAGGACGTGGGTCGGGCTGGGTTACCCCGAGAACGATGCGGTACAAATGGCTTGGTGAATCTCCCTGGGCCAACTCGGCCCGTGGGTCTTCGACCCTGGGAAGTAGCGGGGATCCCCCCGGGAACCCTTGAATCCAAACGAGGCCTTAGGGGGTCTGATGGGTCTGTTAAGCATGTGGCCAAGGAGCTGGAAGGCAGAGAGGAGGACGACCTGGTCAAGAGGAGAGAATCTGTTGGAGATGGGAAGGAAGAAAACTTTATATCGACGGCCTCCGAGGCGGAGGACCGCCGGGAACCATGAAAACCATTGCGTGGGACTGTCGTGGGATGCTTTCACCCACGGCAGTTCGTGAGCTCTTGGAGTTACAAGGGCGAGTTAGACCTGAGCTTATTTTCCTTTCGGAGTCGCATCTCAATAAAATAAAAGCTGACGAGCTACGTCGTAAACTAGGTTTTGATTCTATGTTTCTTGTTGAGAGTGATGGCAAGGCCGGTGGGCTTGTTTTATTTCATCAAAAAGAGAATAAAATTGAGTTGAATTATTTGTCCCCGCACTTTATTGATGTTATGTTTATGAAAGAGGATAATGTGGATTGGCGCCTTACGGGGTTTTATGGCTATCCCGGGTGGAATGAAAAAACTTATCTTGGACTGATCTGCGCGATTTACATAAGCGTGCATCTCACCCATGGGTTGTCATGGGTGATTTTAATGAAATTATGTCTGCCCACGAAAAAGAAGGAGGAAATGCAAGACCAAATTCAATGATGAGAGAATTTTGCAATTGTTTGGGAGAGTGCAGTCTGGATGATATGGGATATATTGGAGATCAATTCACTTGGAGGAGAGGGGACATAAGGGAGAGACTTGATCGTGCGGTTTGCAATTTAGAATGGGCAAATAAATTTCCTCGGGCTGCTGTAGTGAATGAGGAACATGTTCACTCTAACCATCGTCCTCTCATTCTGGATACAGATTACTTTGATGATAATATGTTTAATCGCCCAAGGGGTCGAACAAAACAGTTTGAAGCTAGATGGCTACAAGAAGAGACGGTCGGGGAGATTGTACGTACAGCATGGAACAAAGCAAAGGTGAGGGGTATTGGCCCGTCTCTCGCTGATCGTACACGGACTATTCATGTAGAATTGCATATTTGAGACCGGGATATCCTGAAGGGAACAAAAAAAAGAATGAATAAACTAAAAAAAGAACTAGAAAAAATTCGAAGGGGACCTATGAGTGTGGAGTCCCAAATGCGACATAAGGAGATTCTTGTTCCTATCGAAAATCTTCTCGAACAAGAGGAGATCCATTGGTTACAACGTGGCCGTGCAAACTGGCTACTACACGGGGACCGCAATACCTCTTTCTTCCATAACGCGGCAATGGCCAGAAAGAAGAGAAATCAAATTAAAAAATTTCTTGATGACAACGGGGCTTAGGTGCAAGATAGGGAGTTGAAGGATCACATTATGGGGTATTTTTCGAATCTGTTTACCTCATAAGTGGCACAACCGAATCCGGATGTTCTTTCGCATGTCCAGAGAAAGGTCACTGATGATATGAATAACTCCCTTCTTGCCCCATACACTGCCGAGGAGGTTCAGAAGGCCCTTTTTGATATTGGAGATTTAAAAGCGTCGGGTCCAGATGGTCTTCACGCGGTTTTTTATAAGAGATTTTGGAATATGTTGGGGGATGACCTAATCGAAGAGGTCCTTCAGGGGGTGGGTGGAATGATACTGTAATTGTAATGATTCCAAAGGTTAATTCCCAGAGAAGGTAACCCAATTTAGACCAATCAGCTTATGCAATGTGGTGTATAAAGTTATTTCTAAAATGATTTCTGCTCGCTTGAGGATAATTCTATCAGATATTATCAGCCCTACTCAAAGTGCGTTTGTGCCAGGAAGATTGATTATAGATAATATCTTAGTGGCCTACGAGTGTTTTCATAAAATAAAAAAGAAAAGGACGGGGAAGGAAGGCCTATGTGCTATCAAACTGGATATGCATAAAGCATATGACCGAGTGGAGTGGCCTTTTTTGAAGGACATTATGCTGAGACTGGGATTTCAAGAAAACTGGGTGAATCTAATAATGCAATGTGCATCCATAGTGGAATACCGGGTTCGTTTCAATACAGAGGAAACTAAGAGTTTTAAGCCAACGAGAGGTTTGAGACAGGGAGACACTCTATCTCCCTATTTATTCTTGTTATGTTCAGAGGGCCTGACTGCCCTCTTGGCTCATGCGGAGGAGAATGGGAACATGTCTGGAGTAAAGGTTTGCAGAGATGCCCCGTCAATCTCGAATCTCCTCTTTGCTGACGATTCTTTGATTCCTATGGGAGCCAACACTAGGAACGCGGAAGCTTTGAAATCAGTCCTGGACTCTTATTGTGCTGCCTCAGGCCAGATGGTGAGTGCACAAAAATCTAGCATCTTTTTTAGCCCCAATACATAAGTGGAAGATAAGACACAAATTTATTTGATCCTGTATATTATGACTGAAGCTCTCAATGACAAATATTTGGGTCTGCCTGCTAACATGGGTATGGATAAAAGCGTGTGTTTTCAATTCCTGATTGATCATATTGTTCAAAAAATTAGTGGATGGAAAGAAAAATTATTATCCGCTGGAGGGAAGGAAATTTTGCTCAAATCTGTTGTCCAAGCTATCCCCACCTATGCCATGTCTGTCTTTAAAATTCCTAAAAAATTTGCAAGGGAATCATTGACGCGATGTCACAATTTTTGTGGGGAGACTAGGACAATCAGAAGAGGATGCATTGGATGGCTTGGTGGAAAATGTGTGTTCCTAAAAATCAGGGAGGAATGGGTTTCCGGGATATTCATTGTTTCAACCTAGCACTTCTAGCTAAACAAGCATGGCGCCTCCTCGATAATCCGGATTCTCTATGTGCGCGTGTGGTGAAAGCTAAATATTTCCCTGATGGCGATTTGATGAATGCAAATTTTAAAAAAAGGTTCGTCTTTTACGTGGCAAAGTATTATGGCGGGAGTTCATTCACTGGAAAATGGTTATATCTGGAGAGTTGGTAATGGAGAGAATATTGATATATGGAAAGATGCTTGGATCTCGAACCGTGCAAATCGGAAAATTATTACCCCTAGAGGAGGTCACCTTCTGTCCAAGGTTTCTGATCTTATTGATCCAATCACGAATTTCTGGGATGAAGACTTGGTAAGGCAAACTTTCTGGCCAAGTGATGCTCAACAAGTTCTCGCTATCCCTCTCTCTATGTACAATATGTCAGATTTCATTGCTTGGAGCTATACAAAAAACGGCTTGTTCACTGTTCGATCTACTTATTTGGCGGAATGGAGTCATCAACATGGAGGAAAATTTCAATACACAAATGGCATGGGTAGATCTAACGTTAACCCCATATGGTCAAAGATTTGGAAACTTATGCTTCCAGAAAGGTAAAGATCTTTATTTGGCGACTTTGCATGGAACTCTCCGTGTCGGGTTACACTTGCAAATAGACACTTGAAAATCTTACCACCGCCCATCATGTTCAAAGGGGCGTAAGATACAAGCACGCCCTCTTTCTATGTCGTAAAGCTTAAGGAGGTGTGGGAGAGGCTCGGGATGGCTGACATGATTAACGAAGCTTGTGCTATTGATCATGCGGGTGAGGCGGTACTTGAATTCTTACTCCTTAGGCCAGAACAAGATTTATCTATTATGGGAGTTCGGAATGTACATGAGATGATTTCCATAGCCGCATGGTATTTATGGTGGGACAGACGTATGCTGGTTCATGAGGGAAAGTTTCAAGATGCGTACCACACATCCATAGCGGTTCGGGCTATCACGGCTAATTTTGCTAAATCTTACTCTCCTAATGCGACTAGTAAACGAGGGTGATGGAGTAAACCTCGTATGGGTTTTGTCAAGCTCAATGTTGATGCATCTTTCGATCATGACCAGCATAGGGGTACTGCGGGGGCTGTCCTTAGAGCTGATAAAGGACAATTCATAGTCGGTGGAAACTGGAAGATTGATTGGTGTGTGGATGTTTTGACGGTAGAAGCTATGGCTCTAAGGTTTGGCTTATATCTGGCACAAAAGGCAGGATGCAACCGTATGATAATTAACTCTGGTAATTTGGAAGTCATTGACACGATGAAGAACGGAGGACAATTTGCGGGAACGGCGGCGGCAGTTTTTGATGACTGCTATTTTTTGGCTTGCGATTTTCCCCTTACTAGTTTCGAGCACTGTAATAGGGAAGCGAATAGGGTTGCCCACGAATTAGCTAGGTTAGCTAGAGTTTCCTTCACGAATGAGTGGTTTGAGGAGCCTATGAACGATATTATCTCTTTACTTGTAGACGATGTAACCGTATTTCCAATTAATAAATTTGTGTTGATTTTCAAAAAAAAAGTTGACTAATCATAATTTGCAAAATTCAGTCAACTTACACGTAGCTATTTTGAATAAAAAAAGTATCGGATAACTTGTCATGCGATAAGAGCATCTCCAACAATAGACCAATAATTTTTGCTTTTTCGTAAGACTAAAAACTAGACATAAGAAATTTGAGGACCATATGAAACATGACTATCCGACAATGGGGAGGCTGGGAAGCGGGTCCGACGAAGTGGAGGAGCCCGACGGGACAACGATGATGACGACAGAATCCAGCAACGGGGAAGTCCCTTGACAGTGGCGTGGTGCTCGGGGATGAGAGCGGGAGCTTGCAAATGTCAGCGCGGTGCTCGGGGACGGCGGCGGGAGCTTGCGGATGTCAGCGGGGAGCTCAGGGATGGCTGCGAGGGTGGATCCGACGGTGTGGAGCGTTGTGGGACGACAAGAATTGGACGGGACCCAATGACGGCGGCTTGGGGAGGCCGCGAGAGTGGTGGCGGCGGCGGCCGGCTAGGTGGCCTGGAGGCGGGATGAGGCGGCACAATGACGATGAAAATTCACCAAACGGCGATTGGGCTTGATGCTGTCATTTTGTGGTTTTTAGTCGCTAGTGGTGACATGCATCACTTGTGGAATTTTTTGGTCGGGACAACTGTTGGATCTGTTTTTTCTTTTCGAAAAAAAAAACAGTTTTTTTGGATGGTGTAATCTTTTGGACACCGATAAGTGCCACACGTGTGGGCGTTAGGGAGTCTGCCCACACATTTTATGTGATGTATAAGAGGAACAACCCACACACCTACGTGTGGGCAAACAAGTAATGCCCACACACCTCTTTTTTTCCCTCCTGCTCCTTCTCACACGCATGCGTGTGGACGAAATAGATAACGCCCACATGCCCCGTACGTCAGGCCTCGTACCTCGTGGTCCCGCAGGCCCGTGGTGATAGCCACCGCAAGGCCCCGCAGCTTGCTATGGTCCGCACTGTCGTCCATGTTCGCTTAACTGTAGTTGCTATGTAGCTGAACTTGTTGCTATGTCTGACAACTATAGCTGTTATGGTTGCTCAACCGCAGCTGCTATGTATGGTCTGGCTCATCGCAACGCCATGATTTCAAAATTTTAGGAGTTGCCACCCACTAACACTAGGCAGTTGCCATGTAGCACTACAAAAAAGCATCGCAAAAAAAACATGTTCGGGTAAAAGAGAGAGTTGCCATGTGCTCACAAACACGCTAGGGCAGTTGCCATGTAAAGAGAAAGAGTTGCCATCTGCTTACGTGCACGCTAGGGCAGTTGCCATGTACCATGCAAAAACACATGGCAACTCGCGTGAAAGAGAGTTGCCATCTGCTTACAAGCAAAGCTAGGGCAATTGTCATGTACCCTGCAGAAACACATGGCAACTGCCAGCTTTGGGTGTGGGAGATGAGACGGACGTGTGGGCGAGAAGGAGAATGCCCACACACCAGCCCTTGTGCGTTAGTGGAAAGTGCTGTGTGGGTGAACTGCTGAACGCCCACACACCGGCCCCTCCCGTGTGGTGAAATGGTCGTGTGGGCGATGGGGTGAATGCCCACACACCAGCCCAGTCCTACGTGGCGCTAGAAACATGCCAAGATTCGTGCGCTCACAAACGAACGCGGATCCACGCGTGTGGGCGAGATGCAAACGCCCACACGTGTGGGCATTAGTGTTTTCGAATCTTTTTTGTCTGCTGTTGGAGATGCCCTTATCAAAGCCAAAATCCGATACTGACTGAGAACTGAGCGATGGGAGGGGGCTCTCGCGACTCGCCTGGCGACTCGTCGGGTGATAGCTCTCGTGGCATCGCCGCCGGCCCCGTCCCCTCCACCCTCTCCACCCCAGCCGCGCTGCTACCTGCGGGCGCGGCGCACCACCTGCCCACCACCCACTGCCCGCCTGCTCCGTTGCTTGGCCGCCCACCGGGCGATCCTGCGTGCTCAGGCGAGGCCGCCTGCCGCGACGGCGTCCCTGCTGTCGTGCCCCGTCCAGGTATCTCCTTCCATTCCCGCGTCATGGCTTCCTTCCTCTCGGGCGTCGTCTTTGACCCCGTCGCCTTCCCTTCCCTCTCTGATCCCGGCGTTCTGTGGGTCTCCACCCCGTTTGCTGCCGGATGCTTCTCGCGCTCCGGGATTGCGTGCCTGCTCGAGTACTTCTTCTGCGCCCCCATGAAAGCCTTGTGGTCACGCGTGCCTCCCCCACGGTCTTTCGTGTCCGGGTGGCGAGTCCCTCCATTGCCAGGTTACTAGTCAAGGTCGGCCTTGGGCTCATGGTAGAAATCAACCTAGGCCTGCATGCCTCCCTACGTGCCGCGCGCGAACGGGTCTCCCACCAGCCCCGCGTTAATGGCCCATTCAATCCGCTTCGGAAAGGAGGCCGGCGCCTGGCAATCAATTGCCCTGTCCCCTCCGTCCCGCCGCTCCCTCCCCTACTCCCCTACCCCCGGCACAGGGTGAGGTTTCGCCCTCTGATTCGCTGGAACCATCCCCCCCGCGCGCTGTCACCCCCTGCTCCCCAAAACCCGCCAACCCCGATCTCTCCTGTCCGCGGCTATGCGTCGGTGGGTGCTGACCCATCAGGAATTAACTCTGCCGAGGTTGATGCTCGAGCGGCGCTGGGCCCCGCTAATCCACCCACCACCATTATGGCTCCCCGAGAGGGGTGCGACCCGTTCCTTGCCGCTCTCCTATCCCCGCCTGCCCCTCTCCCTCGACCTAAACCTAAAACGCCCCCCTCCCCTCTCTCTCGACGACTGCTTCCGGTGCCTCTCCACCCGACACTTTGTGAAATATTGTAGGGATCCTGTCCGTGCCGTCGGTGTTGGCTGTCCGAACACCGTGCCTCCTCCCCCCGCTGACCCATGGCCCCGCCTTGGCGCGCTACTGCCTCTCCTCCCCGTGCTGCCTCGCTCCCCAACCGCCCCCACGCCACCGCCGCCCCCCTTCCCGCCGCCAATCCACCTCAGATCCAAGCTCTCGATTGCCGCTTCTTTTCAAGGCCGGGAACCTCGACCCCACGCGCCTCGAGGTGGTCGGCCCTAGTAGCCTGGCCATGTTTCTCCTCAAGACGGTCCAAGGCACCCCGCCCTCCCCGCCATGCAACCGCGACGTGTTCCTCTCTGGGGTCATCCGTTCTCCGCCGCCCTCCCCTCCTGCTACATCCCCTGCAGTTGGGCATCCCGAGACGGTTGTGGCCATGGTGACCCCTCCCATGCAGCATGCTCACCCCGAGCTGCTCGCTTTTCGGGAGAGGCCATCGTCGTCCAGTGGATCTCGCCAGTCCTCCCGCTCGCCGTCCTCTCTTTCCTCGGGCAACTCGATCCCTTCCGCCATTGCCAACTCCGAGCACCCTGATATGTTCGAGGTGTTCATGCCGGAGGGGGACTACGCCGTGGCTCAGAGGCTCGCGGTGGTGAGCATCGAGCCCCCGAACACCGTCATCAACCCCACCATCGTGGTGCAGGCTGCTGTCCTGGACCGCATCGGCCACCTTCTGCCAGAGGTGGTGCCGTCATCGATGGGCGCCATGTATCTCCGGTTCGCTTCCGTTGAGGACCGCGATGAAGCCCTGGCCATGCAGCCGTTCCCCCACGAAGGCACGCGCATCGACCTTATCACGGAGGAGTTCTTCGATCGCGTTGAGCCTCGTCTGGACGTGTGCGCCGTCCAAGCTGCCACTGGCTTCCCCGCCGAGTTCATCAACCCGCGGGGCATCCCCGCCATGTTCTCTGGGTTTGGGAAGGTTCTCGAGATCGACCCACTCGTCCTTGCGGGCAGTGAGCTTGCCACGGTGCGCGCGGTGGTCCTTCTAAAGAACCCCTGCAATGTCCCTTGCGACGTGTGGCCTCTGGGACGGTGCTGGGGGCCCCCGCTGCCTCGGTCCGCCCGGTCAGGCTCGGGCGCAGGCTTGACTTTACGCCGCCAATGGGGAGTACCTCCCATTTTTCTACCCGCCTCCCCCTCCTTTCGCCATTAACGGGCTATCTCGCCAGTAGTGATAACCCGCAAGTATACGGATAGTTGTAGCCTCTTTCGATAAGTAAGAGTGTCGAACCCAACGAGGAGCTAAAGGTAGAACAAATACTCTCTCAAGTCCTATCGGCCATCGATACGACTTTCACGACGCTTGACGCTCGCTTACCTAGAACAAGTATGAAACTAGAAGTACTTTGTAGGTGTGATAGGATAGGTTTGCAAGATAATAAAGAATGCGAAATAAAAAGTAGGGGTTGTTTATATAAAGAAGCAATAAAGTAAATAAAGTGAGTGTGGAAAAGTGGTGGTAGGAGTTGTGAAAGTGTTCCTAAGCAATTGACTACGCTATTAGACCGGTAATCACTATTACAATTCTATTTGAGGAGAGGCATAAGCTAACATACTTTTCTACTTGGATCATATGCACTTATGATTGAACTCTAGCAAGCATCCGATATACTAAAGATTCATTAAGATAAAACCCAACTGTCGGTGTCAAACCGCGGATCTCGGATAGGGGCCCTTAACTGCAAGGCCTAGGCGGATGGTAACAGGAGACAAGGGACACGATGTTTTTACCTGTGTTGGGCCCTCTCAATGGAGGTAAAACCCTACTCCCGCTTGATTAATATTGATGATATGGGTAGTACAAGAGTAGATCTACCACGAGATCGTAGAGGCTAAACCCTAAAAGCTAGCCTATGGTATGATTGTTGTTCGCCCTATGGACTAAAACCCTCCGTTTATATAGGCACCAAGAGGGTTAGGGTTACAGTAGTCGGTTACAATGGTAGGAGATCTACATATCCAGACGCCAAGCTTGCCTTCCACGCCAAGGAAAGTCCCATCCGGACACGGGACGAAGTCTTCAATCTTGTATCTTCATAGTCCCGAGTCCGCCAAGGCTATAGTCCGCCATCCGGACACCCCTAATCCAGACTCCTCAAGAGCCTCGAACCAGGCTTCAATGACGACGAGTCCGTGCGATATTGTCTTCGGCATTGCAAGGCGGTGTGACGCCAGATAATCAAGCTACAAGAATTCTCGCTAATGATGCCACGCCATCATGATTATTGTTGCTAATCTCGCATTCAAACCCAGCTCAAATTTTAAAAATAAAGTCAAACAATAAAAAGTTTCCAAACATTAAAACTAAAATGCTCTAGACTTAACCAAATATTGCATAGGTAATTATGGTACAACAAACACATTTTTATAAAATGACTAAATGGTTAAAACGAATTTAAATGTAAAAGAAATAATAAAGAAAATACAAAAGAAAAAAAACAAAACAGAAACAAAAAGAGAAACCCTCGGGCCGTGGCCCAATCGGGTTAACCCACCAGCCGCCTAACCGACCCACCTAGCCCGGGCCGCCTCCACTCCTCCATAACCCTCGAGACCGAACCCTAACCCAGAATCCCCACCGACACCTCCCACCCCCCACGACTCCTCCCCGATCCAGATCGGGATCGGGCATTCGCCGCCGCCGCCCGACCTGCCGACGCCATCGCCCGGATCGCTGTCGCCAACCATCGCCGCTGCCTCCTCGCCTCCTCTCTCGCGCGACACCACGTGAAGCCGGGACACGCCTCATCTCGCCCGACGCTGCCGCCCGAGGACTCGCTGAGCTCCTCGCCGGTCTGCTTCCTCCTCCTCGGCCTGCCTCCATTTCGCCCGTCCGCGCTGCCCCGACGACCTCTCGCCACCCCTGCTGCCTCGACCCTACCCCCGTGAGCTCCTCCTCTCCCCTTTTCCTCTGTCGCTGGCGCCGTCGCACTCCAACCAGGTTCAAGACAGCAAGTCACCACGCTTCGACGGCCATGCGCCAGTCGCCCCTCTGCCGTCCGGATTTCTTTCACAGGACGCTGCGCCATCGGCTTGCGAGCACGCGCCTCCCCTCGCCGGCCAAGCGCACACGCGACCTGTGGCCGCCTGCCACGCCCACCGCCGCTTCGTCACAGACGACGCGCCAGCCAAGGCCCATGGAGCCCCAAGGCTCCTCTCGTCCTCTCCCCAAGGCCGACCATGCCTCCGCCGCCGTTGGTCATCAGGCCGCCCTGTGGCGCCTGTTCGCCCTCTCCGCCTCGCACATCGCTGCCGCCCTCCACTGCATTTCGCCGCCGCCCGGCCTCCTACCATGGCTCCCGCCGTGCCGCTTCCACCCACGGCCGCCGCTGGCGCCGCCAAGACTGGGGGCTTCGCCCACATCCACGCCGCCTGCTCGGCGACAACTGCCGTCATCGCCTGAAACCGCAAGGCCCCTCGAGGGCTAATGACGATGGGGCCCACGCCTGTAACGTTAAAAAAGGAGAATTAAAAAAAATAAAAATAAAATGATTTAATAAAATTAATTATCTAATGAATTAATTAAGTTAATTAATCGGTTTAATTAATTTGAATAACTAGTTAGGTTAATTAAATAGTAATTAAATTAACTAATCTCTAATTAACCTAAGCGATTGTATGATGTAGGTCCCATCGACCCATTGGTCAGTTGACCAAGTCAACTTTGTTGATCGCCGATGTCGAGATGACATCATCTTGATGTCATTAATCTGTTTTTCAATTAATTAAATAATTAATTAAATTACAAAATTAATAAAATCTTTAGAAAATCATATTTTTAATCCGTAACTCGGATTAAAATATTTTCAACATGAAAGTTGCTCGTAACGAGCGAGACGATTTGGATACGCAACCCGCTCGTCCGCCACACCCCTAACCTTTCGAACTCAAGAACTTCCTCCTCCGGCTCCCTCCGCCTCGAAAACGCTAAACACCGGAATACTTTCCGGATGCTTCCCTTCACCGGTATCACCTCATACCGCGTTAGGGCACCCTAGCACCGTTATTTGTCTTGTCTTGCATCATTATGCATCTGCTTGCATTGTATTCATTGTTTCTCCGCCTCTTCTTCCGCTAGACACCGAGACCGACGCCGCTGCTACCCAAAGACGACTCACGGAGTTGGCGAACCCTCTCTTGCCGAGCAACCAGGCAAGCCCCCTTGATCACCAGATATCGCCTATTCTACTCTATAACGCTTGAATTAGAGTAGTGTAGCATGTTATCGCTTCTGTTATACCTATCCCGATGCATAGCTTGTCCTTGCTACTCATGTTGTTACCTTTACCGCAATCCTACATGCTTAGTATAGGATGCTAGTATTCCATCTCGTGGCCCTACATTCTTGTCCGTCTGCTGTGCTATACTATCGGGCCGTGATCACTCGGGAGGTGATCACGGTATATATAATATACTTATACATGATACATGTGGTGACTAAAGTCGGGCGGCTTGTGGAGCACCATGAGTGGATCTTTGAGGCGAGCGGCAGGCGAGTTGAGACTACTGGGTGAGAGGTGGGCCTGCCCTGGTCGGCGTCAGCGGATACTTAACACGCTTAACGAGATCTTGGTATTTGATCCGAGTTCGTCCATTTGGTCTATACGCACTAACCATCTACGTGGGAGTAGTTATGGGTATCCGGCGTTGTGGTATCACCAAGCTTTCGTGACGTCGGCGATCGAGCGGCGTAGCGCTACCGAATTGGACCGAACGCCACTAGGCTAGGTCTGCTTTGGCCGCCCGCATAACGTCAAGTGTGTGCTCTCGGCGATGGGCCTGCACCCTGGCGCTTAGGTTTAGACCGGCGTTGACTCTCTGTTATGCCTAGGTGGGGCTGCGGCGTGTTGATCTTCCGCGGCGGGCATGACCGAGAAAAGTGTGTCCCACCAAATGGGATCAAGCGTGTTGGGTTATGTGGTGCACCCTGCAGGAAGTTAATCTATTGAATAGCCGTGATCTTGATAATGTGGCGACTTGGAGTTGTACCTTGACCTTATGACAACTAAAACCGGATACTTAATAAAACACACCCTTCCAAGTGCTGATACAACCCGGTGGTCGCTCTCTCTCGGGGTTACGAGGAGGATCGCGGGTAGGATTATGCTATGCGATGCTACTTGGAGGACTTGATCCGCTCTCTTCTACATGTTGCAAGGCGGAGGCTGCGAGGCGTAGTCTTCGACAGGATTAGCTATCCCCTCCGATTACGGCATTCTGCATTCGGTCCATCGATATGGCCCTTTACACATATATCCATGCATATGTAGTGTAGCTCCTTGCTTGAGTTCTTTGGATGAGTACTCACGGTTGCCTTGTTCCCCTTTTCCCCTATCTCTACCCGATTGCTGCGACCAGATGCCGAGCCCAGAGCCGACGCCACCGCCGATGGCGACTACTACACTGGAGGTGCCTACTACTACGTGCAGCCCACCGACGATGACCAGGAGTAGTTAGGAGGATCCAGTGCAGGAGGCTGCGCCTCTTCGTCCAGATCCCGGTTTGTGCTAGCCATCTTATGGCAACTTGTTTAACTTATGTCTCAGATCAGATATTGTTGCTTCCACTGACTTCGTCTATGATCGAGCACTTGTATTCGAGCCCTCGAGGCCCCGGCTTGTATTATGATGCTTGTATGACTTATTTTATTTTTAGAGTTGTGTTGTGATATCTTCCCGTGAGTCCCTGATCTTGATCGTACATGTTTGTGTGTATGATTAGTGTACGATTGAATCGGGGGCGTCACAGCGGGTTCCTCCTCCGAATTCTTCATAGAAGATTTTGAACACAAGGATAGTGTCCGTCTCTGCAAAAAAAGTTCCACATACCACCGTAGAGAGAATAACATTTACACAAGTTCAATCTGCTGACGTATTTCGTGGTGTGACATCACACCATGGCCAAGCCTTTATTCGAATCGTTTTCTTGTCCCACCTCGGTAGCGTTTAGCGAGGCGGTTTCTTGGCACGCCTTGTCAAAGCAGAGATCGTGTCCCTTATTCCGGATTCTCATCAATACGGGCAGTAACCCAACGCGCCATTGATTGCGGCGCTTGGGAGATAAGCGAGTTTTATCAGGCCGGTGGGGACGCATAGCTTTGTCCGTCCATATAAGGGGATAAGGATCCACCTTTTCACACACGCCTTCTTCCTCCTTTGCTCATCCATTTCCGCGCACTCGAGCTCCAGCGCCCAAGTCCGCACATCCTACCTCAACCTTCTCCAACTATGTCTAGAGCGGGAGGCAAGTGGATGGCCTCCTCCGTCATGGAGGGGCACATCAAAAAGCTGCGGAAGGCCGGATACTTGTCCGACGACATCGCGCATCGGCTCCCCGACAAGGGGAAGCTCATCCCCACCCCCAGGCCCCATGAGAGGGTGGTGTTCCTCCCCCACTTCCTCCGCGGACTAGGGTTTCCACTTTACCCATTTGTCCGGGGGCTCATGTTCTACTACGGCCTAGATTTCCACGATCTGGCCCCGAATTTCATCCTCAACATCTCGGCGTTCATCGTCGTGTGCGAGGCCTTCCTCCGCATCCAGCCCCACTTCGCTTATGGCTGAAGACCTTCAATGTCAAGCCGAAGGTAGTGGGCGCCGCCAAGTAGGAGTGGAGGTTCCATGGTGGGAAAGATGGCCAACGTCCTATGGCTCGAGGGCTCCTTTGTGGAGACCATAAAGGGGTGGCAATCGGGGTGGTTCTACATCACCGAGCCGCGCGACTCTAAATGGGCGTGTTGGGTTATGTGGTGCACCCCTGCAGGGAAGTTAATTTATTCGAATAGCCGTGATCTTCGGTAACAGGACGACTTGGAGTTGTACCTTGACCTTATGACAACTAATACCGGATACTTAATAAAACACACCCTTCCAAGTGCCAGATACAACCCGGTGGTCGCTCTCTCTCAGGGTTACGAGGAGGGGATCGCCGGGTAGGATTATGCTATGCGATGCTACTTGGAGGACTTCAGTCTGCTCTCTTCTACATGTTGCAAGGCGGAGGCTGCGAGCGTAGTCTTGACGGGATTAACTATCCCCCTCGATTACGGCATTCTGCAGTTTAGTCCACTGATATGGCCCTTTACACATATATCCATGCATATGTAGTGTTGCTCCTTGCTTGTGAGTACTTTGGACGAGTACTCACGGTTGCCTTGTTCCCCATTTTCCCCTATCTCTACCCGATTGCTGCGACCAGATGCCGGAGCCTCAGAGCGAGCGCCACCGTCGATGGCGACTACTACACTGGAGGTGCCTACTACTACGTGCAGCCCGCCGGCGGCGACCAGGAGTAGTTAGGAGGATCCGTGCGGGAGGCCTGCGCCTCTTCGATCTCAGATCCCGGTTTGTGCTAGCCATCTTATGGCAACTTGTTTAACTTATGTCCCGTACTCAGATATTGTTGCTTCCGCTGACTTCGCCTATGATCGAGCACTTGTATTCGAGCCCTCGAGGCCCCGGCTTGTATTATGATACTTGTATGACTTATTTTATTTTTAGAGTTGTGTTGTGATATCTTCCGTGAGTCCTCGATCTTGATCGTACATGTTTGCGTGTATGATTAGTGTATGATTGAATCGGGCGTCACAAGTTGGTATCGAGCCATTGCTGTAGAATCCCTTCCACACTCCTTGGCGAAGTCGAGTCTAGGCGTTGCAAAACTTTTACTAACATGGCTGTGTGTCTTACGGGCACACATCGCCATTGGGTGGTAGTAGGATCTTTTACTCCTCAACCTTTACTCTGGGATTCTGAACTCTCTTCTATTTGGGTTAAACGATTTTTTTACTACTAAAATCTAACTTTAGGTTCTCGAAAAAACTTTCTCCCGGAGAGCCCCTTGATCGAGGTGATCTTGGCTGCACGTAAGATTTCAAGATACTCTCGATTTTCTCTCGAGACCTTGTGCCCGTTGCTTTTGCAATTCCGACCACCGATAAACCCTTATGGATAACTACTTACACTTGCCATTCATATGATCATCCCCATTGATCTTGTTATTACAAGATACCCTCAAGTTTCTCTATTGTTCCGAGAATACTTTGTGCCTCTTCGCCTAGCAGTTCTTCGCCACATGAATACCCCTTCAAATAAATCCTCGCACTTGTCGAGTATCCGCTCATCCCCAGTTGTTCTTGTGTTTCACAAAAGTCTTCGAAATGCTATTCGATCCTCCAAAAAAAATCCTTAGCAGCTTATTGCTCTACAAATACTTGTCTTCTTACATTATGGATGCTCCCATATCACTAGCAATATTCACTAGTATCTTTTAACACCGTCATTTTGATCCTATTGCTTCAACAGGTGTGCGAATGCACACAATCATCGATCAACCCTTCTAAATTATCTTTTCGGCTCAGACGTCATTTTGAACATGAGCTGGTTCTCGACCAAACTATTTGTCGTAAATTGTGCCTCTGGTCTATCCAACTTATCCATCCTTGATCAGAGCGTCTGCTTCTGGTCCTTTGTTTTGGAAATCATAGTTCCTTTGTTATCTAAGCATCGAATTATTCAGATGTTCTATAATATGATGTCCGTGCATTCTTTCTTCCTCTGATTGAGTACCGATACTCACACCAGCTCCGTTGTGGATCGCCCGATCCATTGTTGGATTTCATCCGACACCGTCCTTCATATTCAAATAACCTTGTGAGTCTTTCCACGGATATATAAAGCCTAGGGTAAATTGTATCCTCTGTTTTCTCAACCATGCTCTGTTTTCGAGCTGGTGGTATTTACTATTGAAGCTTGTGGTATATGTTTCCACGATACCCTGACGGGTTGAACCTATGCCTTCCTTAATATGTGTGAACTGGAAGTTTTCACGAGTCATACTCATCGGTATTTCACCGGTAAAACTTTCAACACTAATGCCTTTATCAAAGCGAGAAGTGAATGGAAGGTTATACATTGAAGACGTGGGAGTCGACCTTGAACCTTGCGTTCATGCCCATGGACACGATGTATAACTTATCATGGAAGCTGCTCGTAAAATAATTACCCCCTTGTTATAAGTTGTATCCGTGGTTCGATCATTTGCAATCGTTGTTACGGCCATGTTCTCCTTTTAAATACCATTTCTCGAACAAGTTGAAGTACTTGTGTTCTGCAGATCATTGCACCTGCCCAACCTTTACTTTGATCTACCTTCGAGTATTACCCCCTGGTATCTCGAGGATATCAACCCATTGCACTTCATCTTATGAATTTCTAATGAAGTAGTACCTTTCCCCCGTCATAATCACTCCACGGGTTCTGGGTTGTCGTCAACCGAGAACACCGGTTAGTGAATCGAATCACCCATGTGATTCAGTACTCCTAGCACTTTGTGTTTGAGAAGTTTAATACTCCATCACACCATTCCTAGCCTGATCGGCTATATCATACTGTGCTAAATTTTAACTGTGCTACCTGGTCCATCTTCCCGTAGCAAAATTTGCGACGATAGCTAAGCTTACGTCGATTTTCCTCGTCATAACCTTTCACCTTAAACAACAAGCTTGAGTTCGAGTTTGTTTCGTAACTGTGGTTCCAATAACCTCTTGCTTCGTCATTCCTTTGACTTGATGTCGTCGCTGATTGATTACATCTTCATGAAATCTCTCGACAAATGTGTCGTGATCATCATCAACCTTATGAGCTCTTCCAGGATATCAACCGGATTCATGAAGAGAAATACCATCCTTGCCCTCGATGAGTTGTGTTATCATCGGCCACTTTATTGCCTTCCCTCCAACACAAACTTGTTCGTGTTTTGTGTTATACCTTGAGATCCTTACTATCCAGCACCTGTTCTTCTTTACCTTGGAGTATTACCATCTTTTATGTCAAGGATGTCGTGAGAAATTCACCAACCTTAAGAATTCTTGATACCAGTGATACTTATTAACATCACCATTCTTTCTTGGTCCCCGTGTTGTTTCTAACCGGAATACCGACAAACGATCTGTGATGTGTAAATTCTAAACTTCGAACAACCCTCTTGCTTTGAAGTTATTGGTCTATAGTTTCATTCTACGACTATGGCTTATTGAATCACCATTATGACATTGGTCGTGCAACCCAACCCATATTTTGGGCGCACCCTTCAACCAATGTTTAATTGTGTATGTTTTTCCTTGAGCATACTTCCTTATATCATTTGTCTGACAAATGTTATCTCCTTGTTCACTTAATTGTGGAAATCCATCTTTTGGAAATCTTGATGAATTGCCGTTGAGTTCACCAGACACCTCCTTGTCCTCTCCTTGGGTTAATGACGAGCTCTTGTTAACGGAAATCACTTCATAGTTCATTTCTCGAGAATCTTACATTGTCATCTCGTCAATTGTGTTGCACCTTTTCTTCTCAGGCATACTAAGTCGGAGGTATCCTGACCCCAATCGGATCTGAACCTCGGTCAGACATGATGGTTGGAACATATTTCCAAGAGTTATAACATTGGTCCTTATACCGATAAGGTGATGTCATGCCTTGCACACCTGGTCGGAGGACCTATTGTTATAGTATCCTTTTAGCAACTTTAGCCATTCTTTCATGAGGAAAATTGTAAGACTTGTTCTATAAGTTGTTCCTGATGGATCCTTTGTGTATCCAAAGTATGATCTTTACCCATTGACCATGTTAATGCTATCTCGAAGCATGTTTATGATACTCCGTTCATCAACCAAAACATTGGGAGCGTAATGCTAAATGTTTCTTGATCAATTATCCAAACACCGCTGTATGGGTAATGTCATGAAATTTCTCTCCCCTTTACCTTAAGAGTTTTCTACATTATATCCTGTCATCGATATCGTGCTCTGCTTGTCCTTGGGAAGGATATACCCCTGAAATATGTGTTTAAACACATTTTCCTTTCCATTGTTCAGTTTCTGGAAATCACATTTTCCTTTCCGTTGTTTTGTTTGACCTTTCTTGGGAATTATATGATCTAAGCAGAAATAATTCCCAACATATGCAAACACCTCGTTGTACAACTCTGTCAGTGAGACCCTGTTACTATTGTTGATGACATTCCGGTAGCCACCGATGGACGAGAACTTGCCTAATGGTCCGCCTCGTTCAACGAGCAGGAAAATGGTTCTCTTCGTCCCTCGCCCTAGGTACCAACGTTGTTGCCGACATAACTGACATGGTACTCTCTGACATGCCTTGCTATCATGATCGTGCAAGATGTCACTGCTCCTTAGAAGTAACACATGGTGGGCCCATAACCCACGGTTCCACAGGATCGAAACCTGACTCTCCTGTACACCCCCTGTTCTCAAGGTTCTTCCTTGCACGTGACCTCGTATGTAATTCACGAGCCGCCTTCTTAGTGACCTATTCTGGTATCAGACGCAATACGTATTCTCATTGCTCTGAACCCCTTTTCACGCCCCGGTTTCAGGCATCAAACGATTGCCTGCCCGCTTGAAACTTCTCTTGGTACCTTCTTACTTGCTCTCGATTTCTTCTTAAGTTCAATCCAAGAGTTACTTTCCGCAACCTTCCCCGATGTTATCTACCAGATAGTCGACCTGGTAAGGCCCATCCTTCCCGAGCCTTCCCCCATATCCTTTTCGTAAGTATGATGAAGATCCCGAAGACAGGATGACGACTTCATCATTTTGACCTGAAGCAGAAGTATGAAGGCATCAATATATTGGATTGACCTCTTCGAGAAGAGCAACCAGCACCGAGAAGATCCGTTAGAATTTCGTAACCAATCTCTCCCCCTTACTCCCCTCCTAAATCTCGGGACGAGATTTCTTGTAGTGGAGGAGAATTGTGACGCCCGGATAATCAAGCAACAGTAACCTCTACTAATGATGCCACGTCATCATGATTATTGTTGCTAATCTCGCATCACTTCAAAACCCAGTTCAAATTTTAAAAATAAAGTCAAACAATAAAAGTTTCCAAACATTAAAACTAAAATGCTCTAGACGAACCAGATATTGCATAGGTAATTATGGTACAACAAACACATTTTTATAAAATGACTAAATGGTTTAAAATGAATTTAAACAGAAAAGAATAATGAAGAAAATACAAAAGAAAAAAAAAAACAAAACAGAAACAAAAGAAAAGAGAAACCCCCCTGGGCCGTGGCCCAACTGGGCCAACCCACCAGGCCGCCCAACCGGCCCACCTAGCCCGGGCCGCCCCCCCCTCCACTCCTCCATAACCCCACGAGACCGAACCCTAACCCGTAACCCCACCGACACCTCCCACTCCCCCACGACTCCTCCCCGATCCAGATCAGGATCGGGGCTTTCGCCCCCGCCGCCGCCCCGACCCCGTCGACGCCACCGCCCCGGATCGCCGTCGCCAACTGTCGCTGTTGCCTCCTCGCCCTCCTCTCCCTCGCACGACACCACGTGAAGCCGTGGACACGCCTCATCGCCGCCCCGACGCTGCCGCCCGAGGACCTCGCCGGAGCTCCCTCGCCGGTCTGCTTCCTCCTCCTCGCCGGCCTGCCTCCACTTCGTCCGCGTCGTCCCCGACGACCTCCTCGCCACCCCGCTGCCCTGACCCTACTTTCCCCCCTGTGAGCTCCCTCCTCTCCCCCTTTCCCTCTGTTGCCGGCGCCGTCCGCACCAGCCCATGACCCCAAGACAGTGATCGCCACGCCACGGCAGGCGCCCGTCACGCCCTCAGGTCGCCAGCCACCGCTTTTCGCCCATGACAGACCATCGTCTTGTGAGCACGCGCCCGCCTCCCTGCGTCGGCTGCCGCTCACGCGACCAGGCCGCCACAGCCATGTCCACCGCTTCGCCCAGCGCGTCACAGACGCACGCGCCGGCCGCGTCCATGGAGCCCCCCCACGCTCCCTCGTCCTCTCCCCGCGCCCGACCACGCCTTCCGTCGCCGTTGGTCACCGCGCCCGGCCCCGTGGCGCCCCTGTTCGCCCCTCTCCGCCCTGCACGTCGTCGCCGGCCCCCTCCACCGTACCCCCCTCGTCGCCGGCCCGGCCTCCTACCACAGCCCGCCCGTGCTGCTGCTCCGCCACGGTCGCCGTCGCGCCCGCGCGCAGACTGGGCCGCCCGCATCCACTCAGCCTGTTCGGGCATCGCCTACTTCGGCGACAACCATCGCCTGCGCCCGAAACCCGCAAGGCCCCCCTGAGGGCCAATAGCGATGGGGCCCACGCCCCAGAACGTTAAAAAAAAAGGAGAATTAAAAAAATAAAAAAATAAAAATGATTTAATAAAATTAATTAATAATTAATAATTATCTAATGAATTAATTAAGTTAATTAATCCAGTTTAATTAATTTAAATAACTAGTTAGGTTAATTAAATAGTAATCAAATTAACTAATCTCTAATTAACCTAAGCGATTGTATGATGTAGGTCCCATCGACCCTTCGTCAGTTGACCAAGTCAACTCTGTTGATTGCCGATGTCGACATGACATCATGCTGATGTCATTAATCTGTTTTGAATTAATTAAATAATTAATTAAATTCCGAAATTAATAAAATCTTTAGAAAATCATATCTTTTAATCCGTAACTCGGATTAAAATATTTTCAACATGAAAGTTGCTCAGAACGACGAGACGATTCCGGATACGCAACCCGTTCGTCCGCCACACCCCACTAACCTTTCGAACTCGCGACTTCCCCCTCCGGCTCCTCTGCCGAAAAAGCGAAACACCGGGAATACTTTCCCGGATGCTTCCCCCTTCACCGGTATCACCTCATACCGCGTTAGGGCACCCCTAGCACCGTTACTTGTCTTGTCTTGCATCATTATGCATCTGTTTGCATTGTATTCATTGTTTCTCCCCCCTCTTCTTCCGCTAGACACCGAGACCGACGTCGCTGCTACCTAGTACGACTACGGAGTTGACGACCCCTCTGTCTTTCCAGAGCAACCAGGCAAGCCCCCCCCCTCTTGATCACCAGATATCGCCTATTCTACTCTATACTGCTTGCATTAGAGTAGTGTAGCATGTTACTGCTTTCTGTTATACCTATCCTGATGCATAGCTTGTCCTTGCTACTAGTGTTGTTACCTTTACCTGAATCCTACATGCTTAGTATAGGATGCTAGTATTCCATCTGTGGCCCTACATTCTTGTCCGTCTGCTGTGCTATACTATCGGGCCGTGATCACTCGGGAGGTGATCACGGGTATATACTATATACTTATACATGATACATGTGGTGACTAAAGTCGGATCGACTTGTGGAGCACCCGCGAGTGGATCTTTGAGGCGGAGCGACAGGGCAGGTTGAGACTACCTGGGTGAGAGGTGGGCCTAGCCCTGGTCGGCTTCGCGGATAATTAACACGCTT
The DNA here is from genome assembly GCA_021605205.1 of Aegilops longissima. Classification (NCBI taxonomy): domain Eukaryota; kingdom Viridiplantae; phylum Streptophyta; class Magnoliopsida; order Poales; family Poaceae; genus Aegilops; species Aegilops longissima. The sequence goes on along the minus strand of CM038678.1, from coordinate 647,283,231 downwards.
AACGAGATCTTGGTATTTGATCCGAGTCTCGCCCATTTGGTCTATACGCACTAACCATCTACGTGGGAGTAGTTATGGGTATCCCGCGCCGTGGTATCGGCCAAGCTTTGGCGTGGCGTCGATCGAGCGGCGCGCCGAATTGGATTTGGAACGCCACTAGGCTAGGTCTGCTTCGGCCGCCTCGCAACATGCAGTGTGTGCTCGGGGAGATGGGCCTGCCCTGGCGCTTAGGTTTAGACGGCGTCTTGACCTCTGTTATGCCTAGGTGGGGCTGCGGCGTGTTGATCTTCCGCGACGGGCATGACCCGAAAAGTGTGTCCGCCAAATGGGATCAAGCGTGTTGGGTTATGTGGTGCACCCTGCAGGAAGTTAATCTATTGAATAGCCGTGATCTTGATATGGGACGGCTTGGAGTTGTACCTTGACCTTATGACAACTAAAACCAGATACTTAATAAAACACACCCTTCCAAGTGCCAGATACAACCCGGTGGTTGCTCTCTCTCAGTGTTATGAGGAGGGGATCGCTGGTTAGGATTATGCTATGCGATGCTACTTGGAGGACTTCAGTCTGCTCTCTTCTACATGTTGCAAGACGGAGGCTGCCAGAAGCGTAGTCTTCGATAGGATTAGCTATCCCCCTCTGATTCTGGCATTCTGCAGTTCAGTCCACTGATATGGCCCTTTACACATATATCCATGCATATGTAGTGTAGCTCCTTGCTTGCGAGTACTTTGGATGAGTACTCACGGTTGCCTTGTTCCCCCTTTTCCCCCTATCTCTACCCGATTGCTGCGACCAGATGTCCGAGCCCAGGAGCCAGACGCCACCGTCGATGACGAATACTACACTAGAGGTGCCTACTACTACGTGCAGCCCGCTGACGACGACCAGGAGTAGTTAGGAGGATCCCAAGCAGGAGGCCTGCGCCTCTTTCGATCTGTATCCCAGTTTGTGCTAGCCATCTTATGGCAACTTGTTTAACTTATGTCTGTACTCAGATATTGTTGCTTCCGCTGACTCGTCTATGATCGAGCACTTGTATTCGAGCCCTCGAGGCCCCTGGCTTGTATTATGATGCTTGTATGACTTATTTTATTTTTAGAGTTGTGTTGTGATATCTTCCCGTGAGTCCCTGATCTTGATCGTACATGTTTGTGTGTATGATTAGTGTACGATTGAATCGGGGGCGTCACAGCGGGTTCCTCCTCCGAATTCTTCATAGAAGATTTCGAACACAAGGATAGTGTTCGTCTCTGCAAAATAAGTTCCACATACCACCGTAGAGAGAATAACATTTACACAAGTTCAATCTGCTGACGTATTTCGTGGTGTGACATCACACCACGGCCAAGCCTTTATTCGAATCGTTTTTACTGTCCCATCTCAGCGCGTTTAGCGAGGCGATTTCCTTGGCACGTCTTGTCAAAGCAGAGATCGTGTCCCCTTATTCCGGGATTCTCATTAATACGGGCGTGGGTAACCCAACGCGCCATTGATTGCGGCGCTTGGGAGATAAGCGAGTTTTGTCGGGCGGTGGGGCGCGATAGCTTTGTCCGTGCATATAAGGGATAAGGATCCACCTTTTCACACACGCCTTCTTCCTCCTTTGCTCATCCATTTCCAAGACTCGAGCTCCAGCGCCCAAGTCCGCACATCCTACCTCAACCTTCTCCAACTATGTCCGGAGCGGAGGCAAGTGGATGGCCTCCTCATCATGGAGGGGCACATCAAAAGCTGCGGAAGGCGGATACTTGTCCGACGACATCGCGATCGGCTCCCGACAAGGGAAGCTCATCCCCACCCCAGGCCCCATGAGAGGGTGGTGTTCCTCCCCACTTCCTCCACGGACTAGGGTTTCCACTTTACCCATTTGTCCGGGGGCTCATGTTCTACTACGGCCTAGATTTCCACGATCTGGCCCCGAATTTCATCCTCAACATCTCGGCGTTCATCGTCGTGTGCGAGGCCTTCCTCCGCATCCAGCCCCACTTCGGCTTATGGCTGAAGACCTTCAATGTCAAGCCGAAGGTAGCGGGCGGCCGCCAAGCGGAGTGCGGAGGTGCCATGGTGGGCAAGATGGCCAACGTCCTATGGCTCGAGGGCTCCTTTGTGGAGACCATAAAGGGGTGGCAATCGGGGTGGTTCTACATCACCGAGCCGCGCGACTCTAAATGGGCGGCGGCCCCCGAATTCCGATCTGGCTTCCCTACACGGCTCACCTCTTGGAAAGAGACGGGCCTGACGTGGGGTAATTCGGAAGAGCTGACCGGACTCCAAACCTGCATCCGAAACCTGGTGGACAATAAGCTCAAGCTTGTCAACGTAGTCCAGGTTATGCTCACCCGTCGGATCCTCCCATGCCAGCAACGAGCCTTCAACTTGTGGGAGTTTGATCCGGCACATCACTGAACCTTGAGCCGGCTCTTCGAGACTACGTACGAAGATGCCTGGAAGGTGTTGTTCAAGGGCGCTGAGGCTCCCGCATCCGCTACCGAAGATCGCGGATTCAGCTCGCGGCATCAAGCCAGCGAGGTAAGCTATTTAACCCTTTACGGGACTCTTTTTTCATAGTTTGACTCTATGCGGGATCTAAAACTCCCTCATCTTTGACAGGACTGGCAGAAGACGTCCGGACAGATCGACTGTCCGGCTCCCTTGCCAGAAGACCCAGCGGACGCCCGATTGACGGTGCTGCTGGTTCCGGCACCTTACGTGGTGCCGGAGAAGAAGGCCAAGAATAAGGCCACGGGAACTCGAAGGAGTTCCCGGTGCCAGGTGTTGTCGGACTCATCGTCCGACGACTCCGAGGCAGAATCCTCCCGCGAAGACGAGGAGGAGGAAAAAGAGGCCTCTCCCCCAACGGGGGGAGAGAAGAAAAGGAAGGCTGCCCCAACCTGGGAGGCCGGAGGGTCCAAGAAGGGAAGGACCCTTCCTCCGGACTACACCACTAACGCCGACGACGGCGAAGAGGGGTGGTCACCGAGGACCAAGCCCCTGGCGAAATCGTAAGTGTACGGACACCAGAATAACTCATGGTGTTCCATTTGTCGCACAACATCTTATAACGCCAAATATAACCATGCAGCCCGCCCAAGGACGGGCTCGACGCGGAGACGAGCGGCTCCCTGGATTCGTCGGATGTGAATAGCACCTCACTTCCGACCGTCTCGTCTCCTCCCGCCGCGGATGAGCCGAGGTGGAGTCCCAAAAGGGGCCCAGTCAGGAGGAGGTGGCCGAGGCGCCAAGAAGGCGACCTCCGGACTCGGGCGAAGGGGATAAACCCCAAAGGGCTTCAAGTCCGCCTGTCTTTGGACTCCGCATCGAACCTTGGTGGTTCCGAGTCCGCAGCGACACCTTCGTAAGAAGGGCAAGATGCGAGGCCGGTGACCTCCGCCCAACCGAGGCACCAGATAATTTGATGGAGGCGCTTAACGGCGCTTCCATCGACGAGGAGCACCGCCTTTGTTATGAGTGTGGTGATCGAAAGTTCATCCGCCAAGAGTAGGCTGATGAAGCTCGTGCGACCTTCTAACAGGCTCGAGGTATGTATTTAAGATATATGAAAATGTTACCGTATAGACAGTAGCCCCTAATGCTCAGTTTGGTGTTCGGAAAGAAAAAGCCGAACTGAGGATCTAAAAGATATACGCAGGAGTCTAACATAAGTATGTCAATATGGGAATGCAAGCTGCACTGCTGACCTCTGCCGCACTGACTGCGGAGGTTGATGCATTGAAGCAGAGCCTCGAGCGGTCCGAGAACGAGCTCAGCTTTGCCAAAAAGCAGCTCGAGGACAAGGAAGGTAAGTAATACCTTGTAGGAGTATTTAAAAGATGTGGTTGCAAAAAAAATGACAGGAATAACGTGAATATTGCAGGGGCCACGAACGAGGTGGCGACCCTGAAGGAAAGGGTGTCCAAGGCCGAACGCAATGCGGCCGCGGAGCGCACCGAGTGAGAGAAGCAGGAGGTGCGGGTGGCGGAGGTGCGGCAAGAGCTCCATGCTCTCGTGGAAAAAACATGAGAGTTTGGAGCGTGACTCAAAGACTCGAGAGTCCGAGCTCGCCTCGGCCCTTGAGAGCGCCAAAGCCGCTAAGGCCGAAGCCCAAAAAGCCCTCGAGGAAATTGAGGCAATGAAGAAGATAGCGGTGGGTAAGGCATTCTATATGCAAAGCAAGCATGTGAAAGTGAATTATCTGTTACTTACCCGAATACGGAGCTCTCCAGGAGCATTCGCAGATCTGCCCAGCAATGTGTCCGATCTGCCGTGATTCCATCGAGCCTGGAGGGAAGCTCGACGGAGAAGGTGTTCGGTCTCAAGATGTCGAGGCCGGACACCGGTGCCCTTAGCGACCAGTTGAAGCAGCTGGTCGAGCTCCATAAGGCGGCCGAACAGGCCATGAAGGGCCTCATAGTTCGGTTGTGGCCTAAGGAAGCCATGCACAGGAGCTACTTGGCTGGTGAGGCGGCTGGTGGACGCCTTTGTCCATGGGTTGAAGTCGTCAAGCGCTCCGTCTGCATCGAAGGTGCTCGAGGGCCTTGCCCGTGCTAAGGTGCACTGGGCAAGATGGACGCCGAGAAGCTTGTGACAGACGGACCACCACCGGGCAAGGAGCATCGCAAGCCTGAAATGTATTATGAGGGCGTCCTGAAGGGTGCCCGCCTTATAGCGGGTGAATGCTCCAAAGATGTAATGTTTGAGTAGACTCGCATTTGTTATCATGTATGCTGAAAACTTGTTCATATGCACTTAGCAACACTGTTGAATTTAAAATATTACCTTCTGTGCGGCCGTTTATTAAATTTGAGAGATGGCGAGTCGTCGCTTCAGCCCCCATGCCACGAGAAAGTGGGGTGTTAGGGATAAACTTGAGTGCTCTTGTTCCCATTCTTGGGTCCTTCGAGGAGGCGCCAACGCAAGCTAACAAGGCAACCGGACTATAATGCTTAAACACTCTCACTTAGCCATAGAATTCTATAATTTTAAATTTAGTGAAGCCCCGGTATTCGGAAGACCGATTTGGGCGCTATCCACGCCTAGGCGGACAATGCCGACTCTCCTAAGCGGCATAAGTCTTTAGGGACTCGAAAACCTCTCGAACAGCGCATCGCTCTCGCCCTATCATGACAGCTTAGTTTTAGCTTTCTCAAAGGAGGTGCTTAACCCAGCTCAACCGGGCACAATCGCGATGGTTCTCCCGATGCTACCTTAGCCGATATAACGGAACATAAGGTACCAAAACATGGGAGCCGAGCAAACCCAACTATTGACCCAAGACATGATTCGAGCCGATGCATATAATGCTATAAGTTCGGGTGTCACACTTGTGAAAGTGTTCGGACTTATCACACCATATTGTGGGGTACTTAAGCCCTCGGTGTATTGCCCGTACTAAAGTGTACGGTTGCACAATGTCATAAATGAATATATATATATATATATATATATATATATATATATATATATATATATATATATATATATATATATATAGAAAAAGGGAATTCAATAATAGGCGAAGCTATGTATTGTTTATTCAAAAGGGCTGCAGAAGAGCGAACGATACAAATAGTGCGATAAGCAAGGGACGGACTTTTAACATGTCCCTCTCGAGGTAAGCTGCGGGATGGTATGTAAAACAGGTATACTGCTCGTAATAGAGACCACCTGGACACTCGATGTAGCTTTCTGCTTCCCTGGCTGTTGCATCGTGTGTCTGGCGATTCTACTGCCGGACAGGGCTTCGTGAGAACGGAGTCCTGAAAGTAAAAAAAAAGAGAGAAGAAAAGAAAAGGATGACACAATCGGGAGCCCTTGGTGTGGTTGAGCCGCATTCTGGGCATGCCGTGGTCGTGCCCCTTCACCTATGCCCATGGTATTTCCAGAGCGTAATTATGTACGCGTAGTACTGGTTTCGCAATTTCGCGAGGGTGGGGCTTGGGCCGCATTGCTGCGCGTGTTCGAACGTGCCAGCGGTCTTGTTGTAGGTTACTCCGGCGCGCTTGACGGTGTCCGGACGCTTAATAGCCGGACTCGAGAATTACCTTAAGAGGCTGCTTTGTACTTCGCCGCGAGGACGCCAGATGCTCCTCCGTCCGGAGAGCGTTCGGTGTTTCCATTGACCGTGATGACTCCTCGAGGACCCGCATCTTGAGCTTGAGATATGCGTAGTGTGGCACCGCATTGAACTTTGCAAATGTGGTTCGTCCGAGCAGTGCGTGATAGCCGCTGCGGAACGAGACTATGTCGAAGATTAACTCCTCGCTTCGGAAGTTATCCGGGGATCCGAAGACCACTTCAAGTGTATGGCGAGCACTGTGCAGTTGGCCTCTACACCTGGTATGACGCCTTTAAAGGTCATCTTCGTGGGTTTAATCCTTGATGGGTCTATGCCCATTTTGCGCACTGTATCCTGATAAAGCAGGTTCAGGCTGCTGTCGCTGTCCATTAGGACTCTAGTGAGGTGAAATCCGTCAATGATTGGGTCTAGAACCAATGCGGCGAATCCACCATGGCAGATGCTAGTGGGGTGGTCCCTTCGATCAAAAGTGAACGGGCAGGAAGACCACGGGTTGAACTTTGGGGCGACTGGCTCCATCGCATATACGTCCCTTAGTGCACGCTTCCGCTCCCTTTTGGGTATGTGGGTTGCGTATATCATGCTCACTGTCCGCACTTGTGGGGGGAAGCCCTTCTGTCCTCTATTGTTCGGTGGCTAGGGCTCCTCCTCGTCATCGCTATGCAGCCCCTTGTCATTGTTTTGGGAATTTAACTTGCCTGCCTGCTTGAACACCCAACAATCCCTGTTGGTGTGGTTGGCTGGTTTTTCGGGGGTGCCGTGTATCTGACACGAGCGACCGAGTATTCGTTCCAAATTGGACGGGCCCGGAGTATTTCTTTTAAATGGCTTTTTCCGCTGACCGGGTTTAGAGCCTCTGAATCTGGCATTGACTGTTGTATCCTCAGCATTATCGCCGTTAATGCGGCACTTGTGCTTGTTGTGACGCGACCTACCACTGCTGTCCTTGCTATCCGAATTACCAGGGCTCTTGGTCATGTTGTTACTACGAGCTAGCCAGCTGTCCTCTCCCACGCAAAAGTGGGTCATGAGTGTTGTGAGGGATGCCATGGATTTCGGCTTTTCCTGTCCTAGGTGCCGGGCAAGCCACTCGTCATGGATGTTGTGTTTGAAGGCTGCAAGGGCCTCTGATCCGGACGGTCGACGATTTGATTTTTCTTAGTTAGGAACCGTGTCCAGAATTGTCCGCCGATTCCTCTGGCTGCTGAATTATGTGGCTTAGGTCATCGGCGCTCGGTGGTCGCACATATGTGCCCTGGAAATTGTCGAGGAATGCGGCTTCGAGGTCTTCCCAACAACCAATTGACTATCTTTGGCAAGCTGTTAAGCCAATGCCGGGCTGGTCCTTTAAGCTTGAGTGGGAGGTATTTTATGGCGTGTAGATCATCACCGCGGGCCATGTGGATGTGAAGGAGATAGTCCTCGATCCAAACCGCAGGATCCTTGTGCCATCGTATGATTCAATGTTTGCGGGTTTGAAACCCTCAGGGATTTGATGATCCATCACTTCATCTGTGAAGCATAGTGGGTGTCTGGCGCCTCAGATTGGGCTATATCACGACGCAGCTCAAATGAGCTTTGTCTCATCGTGTTTGGCCCGCCGGTGTTGCCATATCCGGCGTGGCGGTTATAAATCACGTGTCGTAGGGCACCCATGCGATCCGAGATCGATCTTGTCCGCTTTGCCTTGTCCTCCAATATATCTCGCAGGTTCGGGCGATTTCCCGCGCCTTTGTATTTTTGAGCGGCGCTGGGTGCGGCTTGAGTTGAGGGCCAAGAGGCCTCTCTGTCGCGGCCACGAGGAGGCCGGTCAGCCATATCATGCACTGGTGATATAGGTTTGGGTGCTTCCTCCTCTAATCGGGGTAGCAGCCTGCGTTTTGGGTAGCTCTTGGAGGGGCGCTTGAGTTCATACTCTTCGGCCGCAAGGACTTCAGTCCATCTGTCAGCTAGCAAGTCTTGGTCAGCTCTAAGCTGTTGCTGCTTTTTCTTGAGGCTGCTTGCCGTGGCTATAAGCCCGCGCTTGAAACGCTCTTGTTCGACGGGATCCTCGGCACGCATTTAATTGTCGTCGTCGAGGCTTGCCTCATCTTCTAAGGGAGGCATGTAATTATCGTCCTCTACCTCTCTATCTGCCGCTCTCTCACGAGGGTTGGCTTCTCCATCCTCCTGCGCTGAATCCTGCTGGAGGGGGTTGTCTTCGGCACTGTCCGGGGTGTTATTGTCTCCCGTGCCGGAATCACCGTTTTTGCTGTGGCGGGATTTAGAGCGGCGCCGCTGACGCCGACGCTTAGGCTGTTTCTTGGAGGGGTCATCCTCCGTTGTTCTATCGCCATTCCCATCTTTTGGGATGTCCACCATGTATATGTCGTATGACGAGGTGGCCTTCCAATGCCCTGTGGACGCTGGTTCTTGGTCGTCTCCTGCATCACCGTCCATACCGTCGATGTCTTCGGAGTCGAAGTCGAGCATGTCGGTTAAATCGTCGACAGTGGCTACGAAGTGGGTGGTGGGTGGGCTTTGAATTTCTTCGTCGTCCACATCCCAACCTTCCTGACCATAATCCGGCCAGGGCTCCCCTGATAAAGAGAGAGACTTTAGTGAGTTCAGGATGTCGCCAAAGGGCGAGTGCTGAAAGATGTTCGCGGCAGTGAATTCCATGATCGGCGCCCAATTGGAGTCGATTGGCGGGGGCGCGGAAGGCTCGGAGTCCGGAGAGGAGTCCGGCACCTTGGAGTCACGAGTTTCGCAAAGGACGGGGTAGGTGTACGGCTCGATCGCCATAGAGATTGCAGTCCCCAAGGCGGTGTCCAGCCACCCATCCTCGATCGGCACAGTCAGCTCCGAGCTAAGGGTCGGGAGCGACGCGGTGCGACCTCCAGACCTTTGGCGGCAGAGCTAGATCATGCCCTCGTGATGGTCTGGCGCGCTTGGCTCTAGCTCGAACCCGTCAAGATCAAGTCTCCGCGACGCGGCCGTGTAGTTCAAACTTCCAAATCTGACCTGGTGGCAGGGGCGTAGCTTCGATCTGCTCCAGATGGCTGCGAATTGGCCCGATGCAAAGCCGCCGAATACGAAGATCTGTGTGGGGAGAAAAGTCTCACCCTAGAGCACATCGTCGTTGATGATCGGAGGAGCCATCGGGCCTAAAGATGACGACACAGAGGAACTCTCAATGAAAGCACCAATGTCGGCGTCAAAACCGGCGGATCTCGGGTAGGGGGTCCCAAGCGTGCGTCTAGGCAGATGGTAACAGGAGACAAGGGACACGATGTTTTACCAGGTTCGGGCCCTCTCGATGGAGGTAAAACCCTACTCCTGCTTGATTAATATTGATGATATGGGTAGTACAAGAGTAGATCTACCACGAGATCGAGAGGCTAAACCCTAGAAGCTAGCCTATGGTATGATTGTTGTTCGCCCCACGGACTAAAACCCTCCGGTTTATATAGGCACCAAGAGGGTTAGGGTTACACAGAGTCGATTACAATGGTAGGAGATCTACATATCCGTATCGCCAAGCTTGCCTTCCACGCCAAGGAAAGTCCCATCCGGACACAGGACGAAGTCTTCAATCTTGTATCTTCATAGTCCGGGAGTCCGGCCAAAGGCTATAGTCCGGCCATCCGGACACCCCCTAATTCAGGACTCCCTCACCAACCATAGCATTAAAGTATCAAGTCCCCTTTATCCCATACGCAACAATCCCCTTACTCGGGTTTGTGTTTCAGTCACTCACGCAACCCACTATAAGCGAATCATGAATGCATTGCAACACCCTACAGCGGGAATCCCTCACGCTTGCGCGACACGGAGGGCACAATAGGATAGCACCAATAATAAAACATGCAATTCAAACCAATCAAACGAAAATCTACTCAGACATCATAGGATGGCAACACATCATTGGAAAATAATATGAAGCATAAAGCACCATGTTCAAGTAGAGGGTACAGCGGGTTGCAGGAGAGTGGACCGCTGAATATAGAAGGGGGAAGGTGATGGAGATGTTGGTGAAGATGACGGCGGTGTTGGTGAAGATCGCGGTGACGATGATGGCCCCCGGCGGCGTTCCGGCGCCACCGGAAGCAAGGGGGAGAGAGCCCCCCTTCTTCTTCTTCCTTGACCTCCTCCCTAGATGAGAGAAGGGTTTCCCCTCTGGTCCTTGGCTCCCATGGCGTGGGAGGGGCGAGAGCCCCTCCGAGATTGGATCTATCTCTCTGTTTCTGCGTTCTCAGATTCTGCCCCTTCGCCGTTTTTTTATATCCGGAGATCTGTCACTCCGATTGGATTGAAACCTTCGCCCAGATCGTTTTCCAAAATTTAGCTTTCTTGCGGCCAAAGAAGGGCATCGACCGCCTTACGGGTGGCCCACGAGATAGGGGGGCGCCCACCTGGAGTGGTGGCGTGAGCCACTCTCGTGGCCACCTCGGGCACCGTTTCGCGTTGATTCTTCCTCCCAAAAATCACAAATATTCCAAAATAATTCTCCTTCCGTTTTTATCCTGTTTGGACTCTGTCTGATATGGGTTTTCTGCGAAACAAAAAATATGCAATAGACACGAACTAGCACTGGGCACTGGGTCAATATGTTAGTCTCAAAAAATGTATAAAAAGTTTCCAAAAGTATAAAAAAGTTGTAGAATATTGGCATGGAACAATAAAAAATTATAGATAGGACGGAGACGTATCAGCATCCCCAAGCTTAATTCCTGCTTGTCCTCGAGTAGGTAAATGATAAAAAACATAATTTTTGATGTGGAATGCTACCTAGCATAATCTTGATCATATGTCTAATCATGGCATGAATATTAAGACACGAGTGATTCAAAGCAATAGTCTATCATTTGACATAAAAAACGATAATACTTCGAGCGTACCAATAAAGCAATCATGTCTTTTCAAAACAACAAGGCCAAAGCAAGCTTATCCCTACAAAATCATATAGTTTGGCCATGCCTCATTTTCGTCACACAAAAATGCTCCCATCATGCACAACCCCGATGACAAGCCGAGCAATTGGTTCATACTTTTTAACGTGCTTCAGCTTTTTCAACCCTCACGCAATACATGAGCGCAAGCCATGTATATAGCACTATAGGTGGAATAGAATATGATGGTGGAGGATTATAGGAAGAAGACAAAAAAGGGAGAAAGTCTCACATCGACGCGGCTAATCAACGGTCTATGGAGATGCTCATCAATTGATGTCAATGTGAGGAGTAGGGATTGCCATGCAATGGATGCACTAAGAGCTATAAGTGTATGAAAGCTCAACAAAATAAACTAAGTGGGTGAGCATCCAACTTGCTTGCTCATGAAGACCTAGGGCATTTGAGGAAGCCCATCGTTGGAATATACAAGCCAAGTTCTATAATGAAAATTCCCACTAGTATATGAAAGTGATAACATAGGAGACTCTCTATATGAAGAACATGGTGCTACTCTGAAGCACAAGTGTGGAAAAAGGATAGTAACATTGCCCCTTTTTTCTTTCTTTTTTTTCTTTTTTTCTTTTTTTTCTTTTTTTTCTTTTTTCTTTTTCGGTGGGCTTCTTTGGCCCCCTTTTTTATTTAGGCTTTTTTGGCCTTTCCTTTTTTTTCTTTTTTTCTTTTTCTTTTTTTTATGGGGCAATGTTCTATAATGATGATCATCACACTTTTATTTACTTACAACTCAATATTACAACTCGATACTGGAACAAAGTTATGACTCTATATGAATGCTTCCGGCGGTGTACCGGGATGTGCAATGATCTAGCGTAGCAATGACATCAAAAAAAGGACAAGCCATAAAAACATCATGCTAGCTATCTTACGATCATGCAAAGCAATATGACAATGAATGCTCAAGTCATGCATATGATGACGATGAAAGTTGCATGGCAAAATATCTCGGAATGGCTATGGAAATGCCATAATAGGTAGGTATGGTGGCTGTATTGAGGAAGATATAAGGAGGTTTATGTGTGATAGAGAGTATCGTATCACGGGGTTTGGATGCACCAGCAAAGTTTGCACCAACTCTCAAGGTGAGAAAGGGCAATGCATGGTACCGAAGAGGCTAGCAATGATGGAAAGGTAAAAGTGCGTATAATCCATGGACTCACATTAGTCATAAAGAACTCATATACTTATTGCAAAAGTTTATTAGCCCTCGAAGAAAAGTACTACTACGCATTCCCCTAGAGGGATAGATTGGTAGGAAAAGACCATCGCTCGTCCCCGACCGCCACTCATAAGGAAGACAATCAAAGAAACACCCCATGCTTCAAATTTGTCGCACAACGATTACCATACGTGCATGCTACGGGACTTGCAAACCTAAACACAAGTGTCTCTACAATCCACAACCACCCACTAGCATGACCCTAATATCACCATCTTTATATCGCAAAACTATTGCAAGGAATCAAACATATCATATTCAGCGATCTACAAGTTTATGTAGGATTTTATGACTAACCATGTGAATGACCAATTCCTGTCATCTCTCTAAATAGATACAATTGAAGCAAGAGAGTTTAATTATTTCTACAAAAGATATGCCCACGCTCTAACAAATATAAGTGAAGCAAAAGAGCATTCTACAAATGGCGGTTTTCTATATGAAGAGAAACAGGCAATCCAGACTTCAAATGATATAAGTGAAGCACATGAAGCATTCTATAAAGCCATACTCAAAAGGTTTAAGTGAAGTGCAATGATCATTCTATAAATCAACCAAGGACTATCTCATACCAGCATGGTGCATAAAAGAAAATTGAAAACTAAATGCAAAAGACGCTCCAAGACTTGCACATAATGCATGAACGAAACGAATTCGAAAACATACCGATACTTGTTGAAGAAAGAGGGGATGCCTTCCGGGGCATCCCCAAGATTAGACGCTTGAGTCTCCTTGAATATTTACTTGGGGTGCCTCGGGCATCCCCAAGCTCGAGCTCTTTCCTCTCTTCCTTTTCCTCATATCGAGACCTCCTCGTTTAGACACTTCATCCACACAAAACTTCAACAGAAAACTCGGTAAGATCCGTTAGTATAATAAAGCAAATCACCACTCTAAGTACTGTTGCAAACCAATCCATATTTTGTTTTCGCATTGTGTCTACTGTAATATAACTTTTTCATGGCTTAATCCACTGATATAAATTAATAGATTCATCAAAACAAGCAAACTATGCATCAAAAACAGAATCTGTCAAAAACAGAACAGTCTGTAGCAATCTGAACATCCACCATACTTCTGGTACCCCAATAATTCTACCAAAATTAGGAAAAATAAACAAGTTGTACCTAAAGACATTGCAAAAAGAATCAGAACCAATTGACGTTCCAGTTAAAAATGAAAAATCGCGCACTACAGCCAAAGTTTCTGTCCTGCACCGTACAAACCAACAAGCATTGTAAACATCCTAAAGGCAAACCTTGGCACATTATTTTTATAATAAAATGGAATTGTACAAGGGGATAATTATTTTTGATAAAAAGTTTCTGTAATCAAGATTCACAAAGTTTCCGTGAGCATGAACAAAGTTCAAGGAGTTCTCCCACTTCAACAATGCTTATCTCTCTCACTTTCACTTACCTTTTTGAAAAGTTTTAGGTTCCCCTCTTTATTTTTTTGTTTTTAAACTATATAAAAGCACTCAACAGAAATAAATGACTCTCTAAAACTTCCGGGTTGTCTCCCTGGCAGCGTTTTCCTTAAAGCCATTAAGCTAGGCATTTAGTGCTCAAGTAATGAATCCACCCGGATCCCAAGGTATATCAAAGCCAATTTTAATTAACAATGATTTGTAATTTAGTAGTGAACACAAAGTAACATATATCATGCAACAACGAAGTCTAACTCTCTTCCTATGCATTGGCATGTCATAAAAGAACAATTCATGCACACAAAGTAAAGGCCAATGCATAGTATAAGCAGTTTCTTGCAATTTTATCATATTGGATACATAGAGAGGTGGAGATGTAGTTCCCCTCTCATAATAATTGCAAGTATGAGCAGAAAGAACATGCATATTATATTTATCAAAATCATCATGTGCAATGGTAAAAGGCAACCCATCAATATAATCCTTAATAAGCACAAACTTCTCAGATATAGTGTAGTTTGGAGAATTCAAAAAGATAATAGGACTATCATGCGTGGGTGCAATAGCAACAATTTCATGTTTGACATAAGGAACTATAGCAAGTTAATCTCCATAAGCATAATTCATATTGGCATTTTGGCCACAAGCATAGCAAGCATCATCAAAAAGGGATATTTCAAACAAATTCAAGGGATCATAGCAATCATCATAGCAATCATCCTTCGGTAAGCACGAAGGGGAATTAAATAATGTATGAGTTGGAGGGTTACTCTCATTAGAAGGTGGGCACGGGTAGCTAATCCGCTCTTCCTCCTTTTGTTCTTCGCTCTCCTCATCATCTTTTTCATCCAATGAGCTCAATGTTTCATCAATTTCTTCTTCCATAGCTTCCTGCAAAATATTAGTCTCTTCTTGGACAGCGGAGAAGTCCTCAATATATGGTTTAACATAGGCATTAGAAGCATAATTATCATAACAATATTGAAATATGGCAAAAAAATTAGATTTGTAAAGAGTAGCATCATACTTTTCAATCAAAGAGGCAATCTCATAAGCACTTTTAAAAGCAACAAATTCTTCAATTTGTTGAACATCATAGTAATTGTAAACACCCTTAGCATACGAAGCTACGATTCCATTATCACTAAATAAGCATTGATAGGGTAGGTGTTTCTTAGGGTCTTCAGAACAACAAGTAAACTCATATATTTCACATAAATTCCAAGCATAGCATTGCAAATGTTGAATTTGATCCCATAATAGCTTCCCTTTTTCAGATATACGGCGTCGCACAAAACAAGCATGCTCATCTAAAGATTTGCCCTCAACTAAACTAGTGGGGGTTTCAGCACAAGCACAAAGGGATCAAAGATGATCCAAGTAAAAAGCTTCAGGAGTGTGATAGATTTTGAGTGGTTCTTCAACCACTGGTTCAGTAGGTACAACTAATGTTTTTGGTATTTTGGGTTTCCTACCCATAACTAAAGATAGAAAACAACTAAGAACAGCAAATAAAAATTACTTAGTGATAAAGCAAACAAGCACACACGAGAAAATTCACCCCACGCTATGACTCCCCGGCAATGGCGCCAGAAAAAGGTCTTGATAACCCACAAGTATACGGGATAGTTGTAGCCTCTTTCGATAAGTAAGAGTGTCGAACCCAACGAGGAGCTAAAGGTAGAACAAATACTCTCTCAAGTCCTATCGGCCACTGATACGACTCTACGCACGCTTGACGTTCGCTTTACCTAGAACAAGTATGAAACTAGAAGTACTTTGTAGGTGTGACAGGATAGGTTTGCAAGATAATAAAGCATGCGTAAATAAAAAGTAGGGGCTGTTTATATAAAGAAGCAATAAAGTAAATAAAGTGAGTGTGGAAAAGTGGTGCTAGGAGTTGTGAAAGTGTCCCTAAGCAATTGACTACGTTACTAGACCGATAATCACTATTACAATTCTATTTGAGGGAGAGGCATAAGCTAACATACTTTCTCTACTTGGATCATATGCACTTATGATTGGAACTCTAGCAAGCATCCGCAAATACTAAAGATTCATTAAGGTAAAACCCAACCATAGCATTAAAGTATCAAGTCCCCTTTATCCCATACGCAACAATCCCCTTACTCGGGTTTGTGTTTCACCACCACGCAACCCACTATAAGTTTAATCATGAACGCATTGCAACACCCTACAGCGGGAATCCCTCACGCTTGCGCGACACGGAGGGCACAATAGGACAGCACCAATAATAAAACATGCAACTCAAACCAATCATAGCAATTCATCAACCACCAATAGGACAACGAAAATCTACTCAGACATCATAGGATGGAAACACATCATTGGAAAATAATATGAAGCATAAAGCACCATGTTCAAGTAGAGGGTACAGCGGGTTGCGAGAGAGTGGACCGCTGAATATAGAAGGGGGAAGGTGATGGAGATGTTGGTGAAGATGACGACGGTGTTGGTGAAGATCGCGGTGATGATGATGGCCCCCGGCGGCGTTCCGGCGCCACAGGAAGCAAGGGGGAGAGAGCCCCCCTTCTTATTCTTCTTCCTTGACCTCCTCCCTAGATGGGAGAAGGGTTTCCCCTCTGTTCCTTGGCTCCCATGGTGTGGGAGGGGCGAGATCCCCTCCGAGATTGGATCTATCTCTCTATTTCTGCGTTCTCAGATTATGCCCCTTCACCGTTTCTTTTATATCCGGAGATCCGTAACTCCGATTGGATTGAAACCTTCGCCTAGATTGTTTTCCAAAATTTAGCTTTCTTGCGGCCAAAGAAGGGCATCAACTGCCTTACGGGTGGCCCACGAGATAGGGGGGGCGCGCCCACCTGGAGTGGTGGTGTGGGCCACTCTCGTGGCCACCTCGGGCACCGTTTCGCGTTAATTCTTCCTCCCAAAAATCACAAATATTCCAAAATAATTCTCCGTTCGTTTTTATCCCGTTTGGACTCCGTTTGATATGGGTTTTCTATGAAACAAAAATATGCAATGCATGTGAACTGCACCGGCAATCGGATCAATATGTTAGTCCCAAAAATAGTATAAAAGTTGCGTAAGTATATAAAAGTTGTAGAATATTGGCATGGAACAATCAAAATTATAGATACGACGGAGACGATCGTGCAGCCCCCGGGAGGGGGAGCGCCCGTGCTCCTTTCCGCAGGGGGGGGGGGGAGGGCGCGGCGGTGATGCCGGCCAGCTCGACTCGGTGCTCCACGTTCTCGGCGCGCCGCCTCTCCCTGCCTGGCTGCGGCGTGGCCCTCTCCGGCTGGAGGGCGCGTCTCCCCCGCCGGCAATGCCCCCCCTTCCGGGCTCACCACTCTCCTCCGTGTCCTCCTCGGCCGGGAGCGCTGGGTCCGGCGTGACCATCATGGACATCACCGAGCAGGTGGAGCTGCCTACGGGGGGCGGCATGGGCGACGCGCTCGGGTGGCCCGCTCCGAGCCTGCGGAGTACGTCAGCATGGAGGCAAAAGCGGTCAAGCTGCGCGCTCTCCGGGTGCTCGTCCCGCCTCAAGTCCAATGTCCTGAAGGACAAGATGCTCGATGGTGCGATCAAGCCCATGACGACGAAGGCGGTGGCCGAGCTACGATGCGCCGTGATGACCCACAAGTATAGGGGATCTATCGTAGTCCTTTCGATAAGTAAGAGTGTCGAACCCAATGAGGAGCAGAAGGAAATGATAAGCGGTTTTCAGTAAGGTTTTCTCTGCAAGCACTGAAATAGTAGGTGACAAATAGTTTTGTGATAAGATAAATAGTAACGAGCAAAAGGTAAATAAAGTAAATAGCATGCAGCAAGGTGGCCAATCCTTTTTGTAGCAAAGGAAAAGCCTGGACAAATTTCTTATAATAGGAAAACGCTCCCGAGGACACATGGGAATATCATCAAGCTAGTTTTCATCACGTTCATATGATTCGCGTTCGGTACTTTGATAATTTGATATGTGGGTGGACCGGTGCTTGGGTGCTGTTCTTACTTGAACAAACATCCCACTTATGATTAACCTCTATTGCAAGCATCCGCAACTACAACAAAAGTATTAAGGTAAACCTAACCGTAGCATGAAACATATGGATCCAAATCAGCCCCTTACGAAGCAACGCATAAACTAGGGTTTAAGCTTCTGTCACTCTAGCAACCCATCATCTATTTATTACTTCCCAATGCCTTCCTCTAGGCCCAAATAAATTGTGAAGTGTTATGTAGTCGACGTTCACATAACACCACTAGAGGCTAGACAACATACATCTCATCAAAATATCGAACGAATACCGAATTCACATGACTACTAATAGCAAGACTTCTCCCTTGTTCTCAGGAACAAACGTAACTACTCACAAAGCATATTCATGTTCATAATCAGATGGGTAATAATATGCATAAAGGATCTGAACATATGATCTTCCACCAAATAAACCAACTAGCATCAACTACAAGGAGTAATCAACACTACTAGCAACCTACTAGCACCAATCCCGGACTTAGACACAAGAATTGGATACAAGAGATGAACTAGGGTTTGGAGATGAGATGGTGCTGGTGAAGATGTTGATGGAGATTGCCCTCTCCCAATGAGAGGAGCGTTGGTGATGATGATGGCGATGATTTCCCCCTCCCGGAGGGAAGTATCCCCGGTAGAACAGCTCCGCCAGAGCCCTAGATTGATTCCGCCAAGGTTCCGCCTCGTGGCGGCAGAGTTTTGTCTCGTAAGCTTGCCCCCGATTTTTCCAGGGTAAAAGTGATGATATAGCAGAAGATGGTCACCGGAGGCCCACCAGGGGGCCCAGGAGATAGGAGGCGCGCCCTGTAGGGGGGGAGGCGTGTCTCCTGGACAGGGTATGGGCCCCCTGGCCTATTTCCTTTGCTCATAAATTCTTATAAATTCCAAAAAGTTGTTTCGTGGAGTTTCAGGACTTTTGGAGATGTACAGAATAGGTTTCCAACGTTTGCTCCTTTTCCACCTGAATTCCATTGCCAAGATTCCCCTCTTCATGGTAAACCTTGTAAAATAAGGAGAATAGCCATAAGTATTGAGATATAATGGTTAATAACAGTCCATAATGCAATAAATATTGATATAAAAGCATGATGCAAAATGGACGTATCAACTCCCCCAAGCTTAGACCTCGCTTGTCCTCAAGCGGAAGCCGAAATCAAAAAATATGTCCACATGTTTAGAGATAGAGGTGTCGATAAAAAATTAAAATACGGACATGAGGGCATCATGATCATTCTAGTAACAGCAACATATATGGATTTTGTCATATAGTTTCCTACGTTCAAGTAATAAGCAATTCACAATATCAAGTATGGTTCAAAAACTTCATTGGGAACTAACAAACTATATTCTTAGTCATTGAAGCAATTGCAATTTATCATAACATCGGAAAGAGTCAATAATAGAGCCTTTCAGCAAGCTCACACACTCAACTATCTCGTAGTCCCCTATAATTATTAACACTCACGCAATACTTGTGGTTATAGAGTTTCAGCCGGACACTGAGAAAGATAGGGGCTTATTGTGTTGCCTCCCAACGTATTCACCTTTAGGTGATGTCAACAATAATAGCCTATGTCAACTTACATCCAATTGGATATATGTATCATGATCTTTCAAACACGAGGAGCTTACCAAAGGATAAAAATAAAAAGGGAAAGGTGAGCATCACCTTGACTCAAGCATAAAGTAAAACTTAAAGTAAAAGATAGGCCCTTCGCAGAGGGAAGCATAGGTTGTCATGCGCGTTTAGGGTTGATGCATAAAATCTTAGTGCAAAAGAACGTCACTTTATATTTCCCCTTGTATGTGGACCTTTATTATGCAGTCCGTCGCTTTTATTACTTCCACAACAAGTTCGTACAAAGCTTATTTTCTCTGCACTAAAAATTCATACATATTTAGAGAGCAATTTTTATTGCTTGCACCGATGAAAACTTACTTGAAGGATTTTATTCAATCCATAGGTAGGTATGGTGGACTCTCATGGCAAAACTGGGTTTAGGGATATTTGGAAGCACAAGTAGTATCTCTACTTAGTGCAGGGAATTTGGCTAGCATGAGGGGGAAAGGCAAGCTCAACATGTTTGGAAGGTCAATGACAATATATTTTAACTGAGATGTCGGAAAACATAAACCATTATGTTGTCTTCCTTGTCCAACATCAACTCTTTTAGCATGTCATACTTAATGAGTGCTTCACAATCATAAAAGATGTCCAAGATATTATATTTATATGTGAACCCCTCCTTCCTTATTACTTCCTATTAATTGCAACGATGACCAAGGCTACGTTCATCAACTCTCAACAATTTTTATGCCTCATACTTTCTATATGTGAAGTTATCACTATCCATAAGATCAATATGACTCTTTTGTTCTTTCTACTTTCTCAAGATCATAGCATCGTAGCAAAGCCCTTGACTCAACACTAATCTTTATTATAGATAGCACACGGACTCGCTTACATAGAGAGATCACAAAGCAAAGCTCAAAACTACTTGATAACAAAACTTTAATCTACTAGATCAAGATACTACTAAAAGAATCGAACTAAACAAAGCGGTAAAGATAGGAGTGTGATGGTGATACGATACCGGGGCACCTCCCCCAAGCTTGGCAGCTGCCAAGGGGAGTGCCCATACCCATGTGATTATTTCTCCTTCTTCGGGGTTGGTGCAGTAGGAGTTGTTGTATTTTTCTTCTCTAGCTTGCGTCTGAGGCTAAAATTTTCCTCCCTCAGATCCTCATTCTCGAGCTCAAGTTTCATTATCTTTTTGCATAGTGCTGCCTTGCTGTCCTGCAAAAAACATGGTGGGATAGACTAAACCTTAGGGGAGCTTGACTTCTTGAACTCCACATGCATATCACTAGGTTGAGGTAGTGGATCGTCCTCTTCATCGGAGCTTATCTCCTCCTTCCTCTTTGGATCATAGTCTTCCTCTTCCTCTGTGGTCCAGCCATAATGTTCCACATCCCCATATACTTTTGGATTTGCCATATAATCAGCCATGTAGCTCTCTCCCTCCGAATCTTGGGACGACATCTTGTTCCAAATCTGCAACGGAAACAGCTCAAAACGAAAACAGGGGATATTTGCGTGATACGGTTGTCAAAACCTTCGGGAGTATATATAATGATTTTTTGCCGACCAAAATACGTAACATACAAGAAAACGGAGTCCGAGAGGCACGCGAGGTGCCCACGAGACAGGGGGCATACACCAGGGGGCGCCTCCTCTCTCATGGGAGCCTCGTGTCCCTTTCGGACTACTTCTTTTTTCCTAAAATTCTTAAGTAATCCAAAACTGATAAAAATTGCCATTAGAGTTGTTTTGGAGTCGGTTTACTTACCGTACCACGTACCTATGCCTTTTCTGAGTCTGGAACATTCTGGAAAGTGTCTCTTATGTATTCCTCAGGGGTTATGGTCTCAATAATATTGGTTTCCACATTAATAGGATTACCTGAAATATAATGTTTAATTCTTTGACCGTTTACAACCCTCGGGTTTGTGCCTTCGAAGTTGTTGATTTTTATAGCACCAGAACGATAGACCTCTTCGATAACGTAGGGGCCTTCCCATTTTGAGAGAATTTTTCCTGCAAAAAATCTTAAACGAGAGTTGAATAATAATACATAATCTCCTACATTAAATTCACGCTTTTGTATCCTCTTATCATGCCAGCGTTTGACTTTTTCTTTGAAAAGCTTGGCATTTTCATATGCTTGGGTTCTCCATTCATCAAGAGAGCTAATATCAAACAACCTCTTCTCACCGGCAAGTTTGAAATCATAGTTGAGCTCTTTAATAGCCTAGTATGCCTTATGTTCAAGTTCGAGAGGTAAATGACATGCTTTTCCATAAACCATCTTATATGGAGACATACCCATAGGATTTTTGTATGCAGTTCTATAGGCCCATAATGCATCATCAAGTTTCTTGGACCAATTCTTTCTAGACCTATTGACAGTCTTTTGCAAAATTAATTTGAGCTCAGATTGCTCAACTCTACTTGACCACTAGATCATGGGTGATAAGGAGATGCGATTCTATGATTGACATCATACTTAGCAAGCATCTTACTGAAAGCACCATGAATAAAGTGTGAACCACCATCAGTCATAAGATATCTAGGGACTCCAAACCTCGGAAAAATAACTTCTTTAAGCATTTTAATAGAAGTATTATGATCAGCACTACTAGTTGGAATAGCTTCTACCTACTCAGTAACGTAATCAACATCAACTAAAATATGTGTATAACCATTGGAGGCAGGAAAAGGTCCCATATAACCAAAGCCCCAAACATCAAACGGTTCAATAGGAAGGGAATAATTCATAGGCATTTCATGATGTCTACTAATGTTACCTATTCTTTGACATTCATCACAAGATAAGACAAACTTATGAGCATCTTTGAAAAGAGTAGGTGTCGGTGTCAAAACCGGCGGATCTCGGGTAGGGGGTCCCGAACTGTGCGTCTAGGCGGATGGTAACAGGAGACGAGGGACACGATGTTTTACCCAGGTTCGGGCCCTCTTGATGGAGGTAAAACCCTACGTCCTGCTAGATTAATATTGATGATGTGTGTGTTACAAGAGTGGATCTACCACGAGATCAAAGAGGCTAAACCCTAGAAGCTAGCCTATGGTATGATTGTTGTTCGTCCTACGGACTAAAACCCTCCGGTTTATATAGACACCGAATAGGGTTAGGGTTAAAACCCGCCATGTTCTCTGGGTTTGGGAAGGTTCTCGAGATCGACCCACTCGTCCTTGTGGGCAGTGAGCTTGCCACGGTGCACGCGGTGGTCCTTCTAAAGAACCCCCGCAACGTCCCTTGCGACGTGTGGCCTCTGGGAGGGTGCGGGGGGGCCCGCGTCGTCTCGGTCCGCCCGGTCAGGGCCTGGGCGCGTGCTGACTCCTACGCCGCCAATGGGGAGTACCTCCCATTTTTCTACCCGCCTCCCCCTCCTTTCGCCCACAACGGGCTATCCTGCCAGGGCAGTGATAACCCGCAAGTATACGGGATAGTTGTAGCCTCTTTCGATAAGTAAGAGTGTCGAACCCAACGAGGAGCTAAAGGTAGAACAAATACTCTCTCAAGTCCTATCGGCCACTGATACGACTCTACGCACGCTTGACGTTCGCTTTACCTAGAACAAGTATGAAACTAGAAGTACTTTGTAGGTGTGATAGGATAGGTTTGCAAGATAATAAAGAATGCGTAAATAAAAAGTAGGGGTTGTTTACATAAAGAAGCAATAAAGTAAATAAAGTGAGTGTGGAAAAGTGGTGGTAGGAGTTGTGAAAGTGTTCCTAAGCAATTGACTACGTTACTAGACTGGTAATCACTATTACAATTCTATTTGAGGGAGAGGCATAAGCTAACATACTTTCTCTACTTGGATCATATGCACTTATGATTGGAACTCTAGCAAGCATCCGCATATACTAAAGATTCATTAAGATAAAACCCAACTGTTGGTGTCAAAACCGGCGGATCTCGGATAGGGGGCCCCGAACTGTGCGTCTAGGCGGATGGTAACAGGAGACAAGGGACACGATGTTTTTACCCAGGTTCGGGCCCTCTCAATGGAGGTAAAACCCTACTCCTGCTTGATTAATATTGATGATATGGGTAGTACAAGAGTAGATCTACCACGAGATCGAGAGGCTAAACCCTAAAAGCTAGCCTATGGTATGATTGTTGTTCGTCCTATGGACTAAAAACCTCCGTTTATATAGGCACCGAAGAGGGTTAGGGTTACACGTAGTAGGTTACAATGGTAGGAGATCTACATATCCGATCGCCAAGCTTGCCTTCCACGCCAAGGAAAGTCCCATCCGGACACGGACAAAGTCTTCAATCTTGTATCTTCATAGTCTTGGAGTCCGACCGATGATGATAGTTCGCTATCCGGACACCCCTAGTCCGAACTCCTCAAGAGCCCTGAACCAGGCTTCAATGACGATGAGTCCGGCGCGCATGTTGTCTTCGGCATTGCAAGGCGGGTTCTTCTTCCGAATAATTCATAGAAGATTGTGAACACCAGGATAGTGTCCGGATCTGCAAAAATAAATTCCACATACCACCGTAGCGAGAATAATATTACACAAGATCAATCTGCTGACGTATTTTGTGGCGTGACGTCGCACACTACCAAGCCTTTATTCAAAAAATTTTGTCTGTTCCACCTCAGCGCGTTTAGCGAAGCGGTTTCCTTGGCACGCCTTGTCGAGGCAGAGATCGTGTTCCCTTATTCCGGATTCCCATCAATACGGACGTGGGTAACCCAACCGCGCCATTGATTGTGGCGCTTGGGAGCTAAGCGAGTTTTACCGGGCGGTGGGGACACATGTTTTGTCCGCCCATATAAGGGATAAGGATCCAACCCTTTTACCTGCGCCTTCTTCCTCCTTGGCTTATCCATCTCCGTGAACTCGAGCTCCAGCACCCAAGTCCGCACTTCTCACCTCAACCTTCTCCAACTATGTCCGGAGCGGGAGGCAAGTGGATGGCCTCCTCTGTCATGGAGGGGCAGATCCAGAAGCTGCTGACGCCGGATATCTGTCAAAGAACATCGCAAGATCGGCTCCCCGACGAGGGAGAGCTCGCCCCAACCCCAGCCCCGAGGGTAGTATTTCTTCCCCATTTCCTCCGCTGGACTGGGCTTCCCGCTGATCCCTTTGTCCGGGGCTCATGTTCTACTATGGCCTAGATTTCCATGATCTGGCCCCAATTTCATCCTCAACATCTCGGCGTTTATTGTCGTGTGCGAGACATTCCTTCAGCATCCAGCCCCACTTCGCTTAGGCTCAAGACCTTCAATGTCAAGTCAAGGTTGTGAAGGGCAGCCAAGCGGAGTGCGGAGGCGCCATGGTGGGCAGGATGTCCCACGTTACGTGGCTGGAGGGTACTTTCGTAGAAACCATCAAGGGGTGGCAATCGGGGTGGTTCTACATCACCGAGCCACGTGACCCTGATTGGGCAGCGGCCCCCGAATTCAGATCTGGTATTCCCACACGGCTCTCCTCCTGGAAAGAGAGTGGCCGAATTTGGGGGGATTCAGAGGAGCTGACCAGACTCCAAGCCTGTATCCAGAAGCTGGTGGACAAGAAGCTCAAGCTTGTCAACGTAGTCCAGGTCATGCTCATCCGCCGGATTCTCCCGTGCCAGCGATGGGGCTTTAATATGTGGGAGTTTGATCCGGCGCAGCACCAGACCCTGAGTGGGCTCTTCGACACTACGTACGAAGATGTCTGGAAGGTGTTGTTCAAGGCGCCAAGCTCCGCGATCCGCCACCAAGATCGCAGATTCTGCTCGCAGTGTCCAGCTGACGAGGTAAGTGATTTCACCACTTGTTTTCCATAGTTTGGATCTATGCGGGATCTAAACTCCCCTTGCCTTTGACATGCATGGCTGGCGAAGGCCGAACGGATTACCTGTCCGGCCCCATTGCCAGAGGACCCAGCGGACACCCGCCTAACGGGGCTGCTGGCTCCGGCACCCCACGTGGTGCCGGAGAAGAAGGCCAAGAAGACGGCCATGGGGACTCGGAAGAGTTCCCGTTTTCAGGTGCTATTGGATGATGAATCCGAGGCCGCACCCTCCCACCAAGGTGAGGGGGAGAAGAAGAAAGCCTCTCCCCCAGCGGGGGGAGGAAAGAAAAGGAAGGCCTCCCCAACAAGGGAGGCCGAAGGGTCCAAGAAGGGAAAAACTCTTCCTCCGGACTGCTCCGCCAATGCCAGTGACGACGACTGGCATCCAAGGGCCAAGCCCTTGGCGAGATCGTAAGTATCTGGACTCCCGAATAACTTCAAGGTTTTTATTTTCGCCACATAACGTCTTTCTAATGCCGCATACAACCCTGCAGTCCGCCCAAGGATGATCTTCCTATTTCGTCGAGCGGGTCCTTGGGTGCGTCAGATATGAATTCCCTTCCGACTGCCTCCACCCCCCGTGCCGCGGACGACGCCGAGGTGGGATCCCATAAAATGACCCACCAGGAGGAGGAGGCCCCGGAGGTGTCGCAGGACACCCTCCCGGACTGTGCACCGAACTCAGCCCCGGAGGCCGCAGTGGCTCCGGAGTTCAGCAGGCGACCCCTTCGTAAGAAGGGCAAGACCG
This sequence comes from Aegilops longissima, assembly GCA_021605205.1. Lineage (NCBI taxonomy): Eukaryota > Viridiplantae > Streptophyta > Magnoliopsida > Poales > Poaceae > Aegilops > Aegilops longissima. Next base: position 647,257,405 of record CM038678.1, on the reverse strand, counting down.
AGACGCCGGCTGCCTCCATCCAACCGGAGGTGCCGGATATTTGCTGGAGGCGCCAATGGCGCCCATCAAAGAGGAACACCGCGATTATGAGTGCGGTGATTCAAGGTTCAGCTCGCCAAGAGCGGGCTGACCGAAGCCTCGCAGAGCCTTCTAATGTGCTTTGAGGTAAGAATTTCAATATATGTAAAATGGTACCATAGACAAGAGCCCTCGATGCTCGGTTCGGTGTTTGGAAAGAAAAGCCGGACTGAGGATCTTTAGAAAGATAACAGCATGAGCCATAAAAATATGTCAATATGGGATTGCAGGTTATGTTGCCGACCTCCGCCGCATCGATCATGGAGGTCAATACTTTGAAGAAAAACCTCGAGCGGTCCGAGAACGAAGCTCGCCATGCCAAGAAGCAGCTCGAGGAAAAGAAGGTGAGTAATACCTTATGAAAATTGTACCTTATAGAAAAGGATTTGGTTGCAAGAAAAATGACAAGGATAACGTGGGTATTGTAGGGGCCGCTAACGGGGTGGCGACCCTGAAGGAGGCGGTGGCCGCGGCCGAGCATAATGCGGCCGCGGAACGCACCGAGCGTAATGCGGCCGCGGAACTCACCGAGCGAGAGAAGCAGGAGGCACGGGTGGCGGAGGTACAACAAGAGCTCCAGGATCTCGTGAAAAAACATGAGAACTTGGAGCGTGACTCGAAGACTCGAGAGTCTGAGCTTGCAACGGCTCTTGAGAGTGCCAAAACCGCTAAGGCCGAAGCCTACAAGGCCCTCCAGGAGATTGAGGCGGTGAAGAAAATAGCAGCAGGTAAGGCATTTTTCATGCAGAGTAAGCATGTGAGTGTTAATTACCTGTTGCTTACCCGAATTCGGAGCTCTCTGTATGTTCACAGATCTTCCTCGCAGCGTGTCCGATGCTGCCGCATTCTACCGGGCCGAGGAGGGAGCTCAACGGAGAAGGTCTTTGGTCTCAAGATGTCGAGGCGGACATCCAGTGTTTTTAGCGACCAGTGAAGCAGCTGGTCGAGCTCACAAGGCGGCCGAACAGGCCATGAAGGGCCTCATAGTTCGGCTGTGGCCTAAGGAGGCCATGCCAGGAGCTACTTCGGCCTGTGCGGCGGCTGGTGGATGCGTGTCCGTGGTTGAAGTTATCAAGCATTCCGCTTGTATCGAGGGTGCCTGTCGGGCCTTGCCCGCAAAGGTGCACTGGGGCAAGATGGATGCCTGAAGCTCGTGACGGACCCGCCACCGGAGGGCAAGGAGCATCGCACGCCCGAGATGTATTATAAGAGTGTGTCAAGGGCGCCAGACTATTATGGTGAGTGCTCCAAAGATGTAATATTTGAGTAGACTCGCATTTTGTTATCCTGTGCGCTGAAAACTTAGTTCATATGCGCTAAGCAACGCTTGTTAATTTAAAATATTACCTTTTGTGTGGCTGTTTATCAAATCTGAGAGATGGCAAGTTGTCGGCTTCAGCCCCCATGCCACAAGTGCTGGGGTGTTCGGGATAAACTTGAGCGCTCTTGTTCCCATTTTTGGGTCCATCTAGGGAGGCGCTCAACACAGCGAACAAGGCAACCGGACTTATAATGCTTGAACACTCTCACTTAGCCATAGAATTCTAAAATTTTAAATTTCGGCGAAGCCCCTAGTCTTCGGAAGGCCGAATTTGGGGCGCTATCCACGGCTTGGCCGGACAGTATCCGCCTCGCCTAAGCGGTATAAGTCTTTAAGGACTCGCAGAAAACCTCTCTAACAGCGATCGGTCTCTCGCCTCATCATGACGGTCAGTTTTAGCTTTCCATCGAGGCGTTAACCCAGCCGAATCGGGCGGAATCGCAGTGGTTCTCCGGTGCTACCTTAGCCGATATAACGGAACGTAAGGTACCAAAACACGGAGCCGCAAACCCAACTATTGACCCAAGACATGATTCGAGCCGATGCATATAGTGCTATAAGTTCGGGTGCCGCACTTGTGAAAGTGTTCGGACTCATCACACCATAACGCTGGAAACATAAGCCCTGGTGTATATTAGCCGCACTAAAGTGTACTGGATGCAACATGTCGTGAATGAACATATGTATGAAAAAGAAATGCAATTATAAGCAAAAAGGTGCTGCATTGTTTTATTCAATAACTGCTGCTACGAATGCAGAACGATACAAATAGTGCGATAAGCAAGGTAGGAGACTGTTAAGCATGTGCCCCTCTAGGGGTAGGCTTCAGATTGGTGTATGAAAATGCTCGTAATGGAGACCACCTGTATATTCGTTGTAGCCTTTATCCTTCCCTGGCTGTTGCATCGTGAGTTCGGCAGGGCTGCTGCCGGACAGGGCTTCTGACAAACGGTGTCCTGTGGTCAAAAAGTAAAAGGTAAAAGGAAAAGAAAAAAGGAACGACACACTTGAGAGCCCCTTGTGTGGTTGAGCCGCAGTCCGGGTGTATTGTGGTCGTGCCCCCCTCCCCATGCCCATGGTATCTTCAGAGCGTAATGGTGTACACGGCGACCTGCGCTGATGTTTCGCAGAGCTGGGTTGGGGCCGCATCGCCACGCTGCTCGGAACGCGCTGTGGTCTTGCTGTAAGTTACTCCGGCGCTTATTGTGTCCGCCGCTAACAGCCGGACTCGATAATTGCCTTAAGAGGCTGCATTGCACTTCGCCGCGAGAGCCGCCAGATGTTCCTCCGCGCGAGAGAACGCTCAGTGTTTCCGCTGACCGTAATGACTCCTCGAGGGCCTGGCATCTTGAGCTTGAGGTATGCGAGTGCGGCACGCGCTGAACTTTGCAACGCTGCACGTCCGAGCAAGGCATGATAGCCGCCATGAACGGGACTATGTCAAGATTAACTCCTCGCTCGAAGTTATCCGGGATCGAAGACCACTTCCAGTAATTGAGCTCGCATAATTGGCTTTACACTGGTATGACGCCTTTAAAGGTCGTTTTGGTAGGTTTAATCCTTGAGGGGTCTATGCCCATTTTGCGACCGTATCCCGGTAAAGCAGGTTCAGTTGCTGCCGCCGCCCATCAAGACTCGTTAGGTGGAATCCATCGACGATTGGGTCTAAGACCAAGGCGGCGAATCCACCGTGGCGGATGTGGTGGGGTGGTCCTTCGGTCAAAAGTGATCGGGCGGGAGGACCATGGATTGAACTGGGCAACTCGCTCCATCGCGAGACATCCTCGAGTGCACGCTCGCTCCCTTTTGGGTATGTGCGCTGCGATATCATGTTCACCGTCCGCACTTTGTGGGGGAAACCCTTCGTCCTCTATTGTTCGGCGGTTGGGTCTCGTCCTCGCCATCGCTATGCAGCCCCTTGTCATTGTTTTCGCAATTAACTTGCCTGCTGTTGAATACCCAACAGTCCCGTTGGTGTGGTTAGCTGGCTTTTCGGGGTGCCCGTATCCGCACAATCGGTCGAGTATTCGGTCCAAATTGATGGACCCGAGTAGTTCGCTTGAATGGCTTTTTCGCTGACCGGTTTAGAGTTTTGAATCCGCATTGACCGCCGATCCTCAATATTGTCGCCGTTATCACGGTGTTTGTTTTGTTACGACGCTGCCTGCCGCTTTGGTCCTCTAAGTCCGGACTGCCGAGTTTTTGCCGAGGTTGTTGCTGCGTGCTAGCCAGCTGTCCTCACCCGCAAGGTAAGGGTCATGAGTGATGTGAGGGCTGCCATGGATTTTGGCTTTTCCTGCCCTAGGTGCCGGCAAGCCACTCGTCATGGATGTTATGCTTGAAGGCCGCGAGGGCCTCCGTGATCCGAACTGCCGACGATTTGGTTTTTCTTGGTTAAGAACCGTGTCCGTAATTGTCCGCCGATTCGTCTGGCTGCTGAATTATGTGGCTTAGGTCATCAGCGTCTAGTGGTTGCACATAAGTGCCCCGGAAGTTATCAAGGAATGCGGCTTCAGCCCTCCCAGCTCCCAATTGACTCGCCGGCAAGCTGTTGAGCCAATGCCGGGCTGGTCCTTTAAGCTTGAGGGGAGGTATTTGATGGCGTGAAGATCGCCACCGCGGGCCATGTGGATGTGAAGGAGATAGTCTTCGATCCAAACCGCTGGGTCTGTTGTGCCATCATAGGATTCAATATTGACGGGTTTAAACCTTCGGGATTTGATGATCCATTACTTCGTCTCGTGAAGCATAGTGGGTGTGCTTGGCGCCTCAGATCGGGCGATATCACGACGGAGCTCAAAAAGCTTGGTCTGTTTTGTTCGCCCGGCCGACTTATCAGGTCCGCGCGACGGTTGTCGCCACGCACTGCGGGCGCCCACGCGATCCATAGATCGATCTTGATTGTCTTGCCTTGTCCTCCAATATATCTCGCAGGTCCGGAGCGTTCCCCTTTGGCCGTGGTGCTTTTTGAGCGATGCCGGGTACAGTTCTAGTGAAGGGCCTAGAGGCTCTCTCGCCGCAGCCACGGGTGGTCGGTCAGCCGTATTGTCTCCTCGGTGATGCGGGTTCGTAAGCCTCCTCCTCTAATCGGGAGCAGCTTTCGCTTAGGGTAGCTTTTGAGGCGCTCGAGCTCATGCTCTTCGCCGCGAGGACTTCGGTCCATCTGTCTGCCCAGCGATCCCGATCAGCTCTAAGTTCTTGCTGCTTTTTCTTTAGGCTGTTCGCCGTGGCTATAAGCCCGCGCCTAAAACGCTCTTGTTCGACGGGATTCTCGTGCACGATTTAATTCATTGTCGCCGAGGCTTGCTTCGCCTTTGGAGGAGGCATATAATCCTCTACCTCTTCTTCGCCGCCTCTCTTGAGGGCTGGCGTCTTCATCCTCCCGCGCTGGATCTTGCTTGAGTGGATTGTCTTCAGCGTTGTCCGGTGTATTGTTATCTCCGATGCCGGAATCTTCATTCTTACTGTGGCGGGATTTAGAGCGGCGCCGCTAACGCCGGCGCTTGGGCTGCTTCTTGGAGGGGTCATCCTCCGTTGTTCCATCGCCGTTCCCACCTTTTGGGATGTCCACCATGTATATGTCGATGACGAGGTGGCCTTCCAAAGGCCCTCGTAGGCGCTGGTCTTGGTCGCCTCCGCATCGCCGCCCATACCGCCGATGTCTTCGGAGTCGTAGTCTAGCATGTCGGTTAGGTCGTCGACAGCCGCTACCAAGTGGGTGGTGGGTGGGCGTTGAATTTCTTCGCCGATCGTGATCCCAACCTTCCCGACCGTAGTCCGCCAGGCTCTCCGGATAAAGAGAGAGACTTTAGTGAATTCGGATGTCGCCAAAAGGCGAAAAGTGCTGAAAGATGTCCGCGCCGTGAACTCCATAACGGGCGCCTAATCGGATTCGATCGGCAAGGGCGCGGAGGGTTCGGAGTCCGGATAGGAGTCCGACCTCCTGGAGTCGGAGTCTTCGCAAAGGACAGGATGGAGTTCAGCTCGATCGCCGTAGAGATTGTAGTCCCCGAGGCGGTGTCCAACCACTCGCCCTCGGTCGGGGAATCCGCCCGGATTAAGGGTCGGAGCAGATATCGTGCGGCCTCCGTGGCACCGCTCGGCAGCAGAGCCAGATCATGCCCATCGAGACAAGGCGGCACGCTGGGTTGCGGATTGAATCCGTCAAGATCAAGTCTCCGCGGATATCGGCCGATAGTTTAAACTTCCAAATCTGACCTGATGGCTGGGGCGAAGCTTCGATCCGCTCCAGATGGCCAAGCTTAATTGGCCCGCATGTAAAGCCGCCAACACAAAGATCTGTCCGGGAGAAAAGTCTCACCTGGACGCGTCGTTGTTGATGATCGGAGGAGCCATCGGGCCTATCGGTGACGCACACGAGGAACTCTCAATGAAAGCACCAATGTCGGTGTCAAACCGCGGATCTCGGTAGGGGGTCCGAACTGTGTGTCTAGGCGGATGGTAACAGGAGACGAGGGACACGATGTTTTACCTGTGTTCGGGCCCTCTTGATGGAGGTAAAACCCTACGTCCTGCTAGATTAATATTGATGATGTGTGTGTTACAAGAGTGGATCTACCACGAGATCAAAGAGGCTAAACCCTAGAAGCTAGCCTATGGTATGATTGTTGTTCGTCCTACGGACTAAAACCCTCCGGTTTATATAGACACCGGATAGGGTTAGGGTTACACATAGTCGGTTACAATGGTAGGAGATCTACATATCCGTATCGCCAAGCTTGCGTTCCACGCCAAGGGAAGTCCCATCCGGACACGGGACGAAGTATTCAATCTTGTATCTTCACAGTCTTGGAGTCCGGCCGACGATGATAGTTCGGCTATCCGGACACCCCCTAGTCCGGAACTCCCTCAGTAGGCCAATAAAAACCAGATTGAAGTACCTTGTGTGCAGTTCTATCTCCAGCGTGGTGTCCTCCATAGGATTCAGAGTGACACTTGCGTAGGATTTGTCCCTGTTCATGCTCAGGCACACAACGTCTAATAATACCATCTACTCCTTCTTTATAAAGGTGTGGATCATCCCAGAAGTAATGTCTTAAATCATAAAAGATCTTTTTCTTTTGCTGGTATGTGAAACTAGGCGGTATGTATTTAGCAACAATGTAATTAGCATAATCATCATACCAAGGAGCAGTACGAGAAGCATTGACAACCACTAACTGTTCATCAGGGAAACTATCATTAATAGGCAGTGGGTCATCAAGAACATTCTCTAACCTAGACAAGTTGTCTGCAACGGGGTTCTCAGCTCCTTTTCTATCAATAATATGCAAATCAAATTCTTGGAGCAAGAGAACCCATCTAATGAGTCAAGGCTTAGCATCTTTCTTTTCCATAAGATATTTAATAGCAGCATGATCAGTGTGAATAGTAACTCTGGAATCAACAATATAAGGTCTAAACTTATCACATGCAAACACAACCGCTAAAAATTCGCTTTCAGTAGTAGCATAATTTCTCGGCAGCGCCAAGAGTCTTACTAGCATACTGGATAAAATTCAATTTCTTATCGACTTTTGCCCTAAAACAGCACCTACAAAGATAATCACTAGCATCGCATATAACTTCAAAAGGCAAATTCCAATCGTAGCTGAACAATAGGTGCAAGGATCAACGCTTTCTTAAGTGTTTCAAATGCTTCTACACAATCATCATCAAAGACAAAAGGAATATCTTTTGCAATAAATTAGTCGAGGCCTAGAGATTTTAGAAAAGTCCTTAATGAACCTCCTATAAAACCGCATGACCAAGGAAACTTCTTATACCTTTTATGTCCTTGGGACATGGCATCTTTTCAATAGCATCAACTTTGGCTTTATCAACTTCAATACCTCTCTCGGAGATCTTGTGCCCCAAGACAATGCCTTCATTAACCATAAAGTGACACGTTCCCAATTCAGACGAGACTAGTGTCTTCAAGATCTCCGCAGAACTCGATCAAGGTTGCTCAAACAATCATCAAAAGAGGATCCATAGACTGAGAAATCATCCATGAACACCTCACAAATCTTTTCACAAAAATCAGAGAATATAGCCATCATGCATCTTTGAAAGGTAGCAGGTGCATTACATAAACCAAAAGGCATACGTCTATAAGCAAAAGTACCAAAAGGGCAAGTGAAAGTAGTTTTAGATTGATCCTCTGCTGACACAGGTATTTGAGAGAAACCAGAATAACCATCTAGAAAGCAAAAGTGTGTGTGTTTGGATAGCCTTTCTAGCATTTGATCAATAAAAGTTAAGGGGTAATGATCTTTCTTAGTAGCTTTATTTAACTTACAAAAATCAATTACCATCCTATAACCTGTAATAATTCTTTGCGGAATCAATTCATCTTTATCATTAGGAACAACGGTAATACCTCCCTTTTTGGGGACACAATGGACAGGGCTTACCCATTCACTATCAGCAACGGAATAAATAATACCTGCCTCAAGGAGCTTTAGAATCTCCTTTCTTACCACCTCCTTCATCTTGGGATTTAATCGTCTTTGAGGATCTCTAACTGGTTTGGCATCTTTCTCCACTGAAATTTTGTGTTGACATAATGTGGGACTAATGCCCTTAAGATCATCCAGAGTATATCCAATAGCAGCCCGGTGCTTCTTCAGATTTTTCAATAATCTTTCTTCTTCTTTCTCTGAAAGGTTAGCACTAATAATAACAGGATATATTTCTTTTTCATCAAGATAAGCATACTTAAGATTATCGTAAAGGTTTGAGTTCAAACACGGATCACCCTTGGGTGGAGGGGATCCCAAGAATTTCAACGGAAGGTTATGTTTCAAAGATAGGTTCTTGCTTAAGGAACACTTCATCTATTTCTTCCCTTTCCTTCATAAACATATCGTTTTCATGGTCTAACAAATAATGTTCTAAGGGATCAGTAGGGGGAACATCAATGGAAGCAAGACCAATAATTTCATCCTTACTAGGTGATTCCTCTTCGCGGTGTTGTCTATTAAACTTGGCAAAATTGAACTCATGAGACATACCATCTATGCCAACAGTGACTACCTTCCTCTTACAATTAATCTTAGCACTAGCAGTATTCAAGAAAGGTCTACCAAAAATAATGGGACAAAAATCATCTTGTGGGGAAGCAAGAACAAGAAAATCAGCAGGGTATTTAATCCTCCCACACAAGACATCAACATCTCTAACAATCCCAATAGGTTTAATGATGTCCCTATTAGCGAGCTTAATAGTAACATCAATGTCTTCCAATTCAACAGGTGCAATGTCGTGCATAATTTCTTTATATAGGTCATAGGGTATCGCACTAGCACTAGCACCCATATCGCATAAGCCATGATAACAATGATCTCCTATTTTAACAGAAATAACAGGCATGCCTACGACAGGGTCTACGTGTCTTAGTATCGGTCTAGCAATATTAGCAGTTTCACCCACGAAAGAGATAACATGCCCATCTAAGTCTTCATCCAAGAGATCTTTAATCATAGCAATACCAGGTTCAACATTAATTTGCTCAGAGGTGTATAAGTCCTAGTATTACTCTTACGAACAACAACAAAGCTTTAACATGACCTTTATCCTAACCGAAAAGGAGGTTTTTCAACATAAGCAGAGGAACAATAGGATCACTATAAGTAATAGTCTTTTCTTCGATCGTAATAGGTGCAACTACTTTCACTTCAACAGAGGATTATATTTAAACCACCTCTCTTTAGGGAGATCAACGTGAGTAGCAAAAGATTCACAAAAAGTAGCTACTATCTCAGAGTCAAGTCCATACTTAGCGCTAAATCCACGAAAAGCATCAGTATCCATAAAAGTTTTAACACAATCGAACTTAGGTGTCATACCTGACCCCTTACCATCATCGGAACCCCAATCTTCAGAGTTGCTTTTAATTCTTTCCAATAAGTCCCATTTGAAATCAATATTCTTCAGCATATAGGAACCAGCACAGGAAGTATCGAGCAGGTTACGATTATTAAGAGAGAGATGGGCATAAAAATTCTGAATAATCATTTCCCGGGAGGGCTCATGATTGGGGCATGAATATAACATTGACTTAAGCATCCCCCAACCTTGAGCGATGCTTTCTCCTTCGCGAGGCCAGAAATTATATATGTAATTACGATCACGATGAACAAGATGCATAGGATAGAACTTCTGGTGAAATTCCAGCTTCAATCGCTTATAATTCCAAGATCCCGTATCATCGCATAGCCTATACCATGTCAATGCATCTTCCTCCAAAGATAAAGGAAGACCTTCCTTTGACAACATCATCGGGATACCGCAAGCTTAAGTAATCCACAAACTTCATCCACAAAGATAAGGTGTAAGTTGGGATGCAATGTTCCGCCTCCTCGCAAAAGGATTAGCTAGCAGTTTTTCTATCATACCCAAGGAATCTCAAAGTGAATATTTTCATAAAGTTCAGTAGGTTGAGGAGCATCTCTTTGTTCTTCCGGTTGGGGTGAAGATACCCCAAACAAGCCCCTCAAAGGATTAGTTTCCATAGTGACAAGTAACAGAAAATTTCAGCACACTATATTAATGTTTCCTTACCAAGTTCCACTCACCAAAAGCGCTACACTCCCCGGCAACGGCGCAAGAAAAGAGTCTTGATGACCCACAAGTATAGGGGATCTATCGTAGTCCTTTCGATAAGTAAGAGTGTCGAACCCAACGAGGAGCGTATGAAATGATAAGCGGTTTTCAGAAGGTTTTCTCCGCAAGCACTGAAATAGTAGGTGACAGATAGTTTTGTGATAAGATAAACAGTAACGAGCAAAAGGTAAATAAAGTAAATAGCATGCAGCAAGGTGGCCCAATCCTTTTTGTAGCAAAGGACAAGCCTGGACAAATTCTTATAATAGGAAAACGCTCCCGAGGACACATGGGAATATCATCAAGCTAGTTTTCATCATGTTCATATGATTCGTGTTCGGTACTTTGATAATTTGATATGTGGGTGGACTCATGCTTGGGTGCTGTTCTTACTTGAACAAACATCCCACTTATGATTAACCTCTATTGCAAGCATCCGCAACTACAACAAAAGTATTAAGGTAAACCTAACCATAGCATGAAACATATGGATCCAAATCAGCCCTTACGAAGCAAAGCATAAACTAGGGTTTAAGCTTCATCACTCTAGCAACCCATCATCTACTTATTACTTCCCAATGCCTTCCTCTAGGCCCAAATAAATGGTGAAGTGTAATGTAGTCGACGCTCACATAACACCACTAGAGGCTAGACAACATACATCTCATCAAAATATCGAATCTAATACCAAATTCACATGACTACTAATAGCAAGACTTCTCCCTTGTCCTCGTGAACAAACGTAACTACTCACAAAGCATATTCATGTTCATAATCAGAGGGTAATAATATGCATAAAGGATCTGAACATATGATCTTCCACCAAATAAACCAACTAGCATCAACTACAAGGAGTAATCAACACTACTAGCAACCTACTAGCACCAATCCCGGACTTAGAGACAAGAATTGGATACAAGAGATGAACTAGGGTTTGGAGATGAGATGGTGTTGGTGAAGATGTTGATGGAGATTGCCCTCTCCCGATGAGCATTGGTGATGATGATGACGATGATTTCCCCCTCCCGGAGGGAAGTATCCCCGACAGAACAGCTCCGCCAGAGCCCTAGATTGATTCCGCCAAGGTTCCGCCTCGTGGCGGCGGAGTTTCGTCTTGTAAGCTTGCCCCCGATTTTTTCCAGGGTAAAAGTGATGATATAGCAGAAGATGGTCACCAGAGGCCCACCAGGGGGCCCAGGAGATAGGGGGCGCGGCCTGTAGGGGGGGCGCGCCCCCTGTCTCCTGGACAGGGTGTGGGCCCCCTGGCCTATTTCTTTTGCTCATAAATTCTTATAAATTCGAAAAAGTTGTTTCGTGGAGTTTCAGGACTTTTGGAGATGTGCAGAATAGGTTTCCAACGTTTGCTCCTTTTCTAGCCAGAATTCCAGCTGCCGGCATTCCCCCTCTTCATGGTAAACCTTGTAAAATAAGGGAGAATAGCCATATGTATTGAGATATAATGTGTAATAACAGCCCATAATGCAATAAATATTGATATAAAAGCATGATGCAAAATGGATGTATCACGCCGCATCCATCCGTGCTGCTCCGGTGGACCATGACGCCGATGCCTAGGCCGATCCCATCCTCTCCGTCGTCTCGCATTGCATGTGTCCACGTTTGCTTTCGCCTGTCCTCCTGCCGTTTGATCGTCGTTGTGTGCGTTGCCGCCCCTAGGTGGGCGTGTGTCTGTTTGTACCATGGTGAACTTTTGTATCATGGATAATCCCTCCTTTGTTGATCTTTCTGTCCTCACGTGGAATGTTCAGGGGCTGGGAGACCCGGACAAGTGTGATGTCGTTCGTAACTTGATTGCTGGCGTCGACCCCGTCTTTGCATGCATTCAGGAAACTAAGCTTGCCACCCTCCCCGTGTGCAAAGCCCGCTCGTTTCTTCCCGGGCGCCTTGGCTCGTTCGTCTCCAAGGATGCCGATGGGAGCCGAGGGGGAATCACCACCGCTTGGGATGAGCGCTTGTTCTCCCTAGTCTCCTCCTCTACTTTCGCCTTCACGCTATCCACGTCCTTCTCGTCCACTACTACCCCTCTCTCCTTCACGATCACAAACGTCTACGCGCCTTCGGACCATGCTCTCACCGTCGAGTTTGTCGAGGACTTGACCGCGGTCGCCTCGTGCATCTTCGGGCCCTGGATTACGCTGGGGGACTTCAATCTGATCAGATCCCCCTGTGAGAAGAATAATCGTAACTTTGATGCGTCAAGGGCTGTGATCTTCAATTCCCTCATCAACTCCCTGGCCTTGCATGAACTGGCCTTGACGGATCGCCGTTTCACCTGGACTAACCGCAGGGATCCGCCGACTCTTGCCCGGCTCAACAGGACCTTCTTTGACACCGAATGGGGCACGTCCTTCCCGGACTCGGCCCTCTCCTCGCGTCCCCGCCCCACCTCCGATCACGTTCCCCTTGTTGTCTCCGCGTCTACCCGTGTTCCCAAACCCTCTCGCTTCTTCTTTGAGAGCTCATGGCTGCTCGACCCTCGTTTCCTTCCTACTACCATCCCACCCTGGACGGGTGCCGTTGGCGGGCGCTGCACGGCCGGGAGGATCGCTGCTCGTAAGAAAAAGTTTTGGTCTGCGGCCAAGGTTTGGAAACAACAACATAAATGTGTCCCTATTTTTGATAATGATTGCAAGTTTGTGGTTGACCTCCTGGATTTCCTCGAAGAGTTTCGCTGCTTGTCTACAGATGAAGTGTAGCTGTGTTGCGATGCCCGTGGCTGCCTCGCCGCATCTATCAAGCGACAGAGTGTGCACTGGAAGCAGCGGGGGAAGTGCCGTGCGGTCCGGGAGGGTGATGAGAGCACCAGATTCTTCCATGCCAGTGCCTCTCAGCGCCATCACGGGAACTGGATCCGCGCGCTGGACGTCGGCGGGCTGGAGGTTCTGGATCACCAAGGGAAAGCTGTTGCGCTGCGGGGCTTCTATGCCAACCTCCTTGGGCGGTGCAACCCCCCGGTGTGGCGGTTTGACTTGGAGGCACTATACCAAGGCATCAGCGGCGTCGACGGGGAGGCCCTTGTGAGCCGCTTCACCCCTGCCGAGATCAAAAAGGCGGCGGCCCTCCTTGACAGATCGAGTGCTTCCGGTCCGGATGGCCTGGGGCCTGCCTTCTACCAAGCTGCATGGGGGGCAGTGTCAGGCGATCTACAGCTGCTCTTCGACGCCTTCTACGACGGTCTGGTGGACCTGGAATCGATCAACTGGGCATACATTGCTCTCCTGCCCAAAGGGGGAGGGGCGACTCCGTCTCCCAGCTCATTCCGCCCCGTCTCGCTGCAAAACTGTGATGTCAAGATCTTGTGCCGCGCTCTCACCACCCGGCTGCAGCGACAGATTGGGGACGTGATCGATGTTGATCAGTCCGGGTTTGTTTCGGGGCGTAGCATCTCCGAGAACTTCGTCTACGCGAACGAAGTGGTGCAGTGCTGTCGTGCAAGGAAGGCCCCCGCCCTCGTCCTCAAGCTGGATTTTGCTAAAGCGTTCGACTCCGTCAACTAGGAGTGCCTTCGTCGAGTCTTGGAGGTGCGCGGCTTCCCGGGGAGATGGTGCGCTTGGATGGATGCTATTCTTCATTCCTCCCGCTCCGCCGTGCTGCTCAATGGCGTTCCCGGCGCGTGGTTCCCGTCCGGTGTGGTCTTCGCCAAGGGGACCCGATGTCGCCCTACCTCTTCCTCCTCGTGGCGGACGTCCTGCAACAGATGGTGCGGCGCGACCCTCTGCTCGGGCACCCGGTGGTCGACGGCGACCCGCCGATCATGCTCCAATACGCCGACGACACCCTCATCATCATCCGTGCTTCGGTGGGGGCGGCGGCTCGTCTCTGGCGCATCTTGGACGACTTCGCCGCGGCCACTGGGCTGGGCATCAACTACAGCAAAAGCACTTTGGTGCCGATCCATGTTGCTGATGACGTGGTGGCCGGTGCTGCCGAGGCCCTCTCCTGTTCTGTCCAAGGGTTCCCGCAGCCCTACCTGGGCCTGCCGCTGTCATGGGACAAGCTGTCGGCGGTCGATTTTGCTCCGATGATCGCCAAGGTTGATGCTTACTTGGCGGGGTGGCGGGCACGCCTTCTCTCCCCTGCGGGGCGCCTGGTCCTGATCAATGCGGTGCTGGACTCGCTTCCCTCGTATGCCATGGCCGCGGTTGCCCTTCCGTCGGCTGTTACCAAGACCATGGATGCCCTTCGTCGCGCCTTCTTGTGGAATGCGGCTGACCGCGCCACGGGTGCCCAATGTCTGATTGCATGGAGCCAAGTCTGCAGAGCAAAGAGCGAGGGGGGCATCGGGGTGCGAGACCTTGCTACCTAGAACACTTGCCTGCTCCTCAGAATGCTCCATTGCCTCCACTCCTCGGAGTCCCAGTGGGCGTCGTGGATCTGGTCGGAGCTGAATGGACGCTCCCTTCTCCATCCGGGCAGCTGCCGCCATGCCGGGGCACATGGGCGATCTCTTCGTGGTATGCTGCCGCTCTACCGTGCCATGTCCCGTGTGCGTGTGCATGACGGGCAGAGAACCTCCTTCTGGCTTGACTGGTGGCTGCCTTGCGGCCCCCCTGAGCGTGGCCTTCCCTGCCCTATACTCGCACACCACGTGTGCCGAGGCCACCGTGGCTCAAGTGTGGGGGTGCGGGCTCGCCCACATCCTTGTCCCAAGGTTCACCGCGGCTGGTGCCGGGGAGCGCGCTGCCCTCCTCGCCATCCTCCCTGATGCTCCTGCGACGCCGGCGTTGATGAAAGAGCCGCTCTGTGGACATCCACGGACCGGAGGGCTGGTCACGAGCCATGCTTATGCCCTGCTGCGTTTTGGAGGGCGCCTCTCGCCGCATGCGGCCTTCATCTGGGGGGCGCGCGCGCCATCGAGGGTGAAATTCTTCTGCTGGCTGCTTGTCCACCGCCGGATCAGCACTCGAGACGTCCTCCTCCGAAAAACCATTGTTGATCATGCGAGGGCCAGTTGCCCCATCTGCTCGGCTGCGCTGGAAACAGCGGACCACCTGATGTTTGGCTGCCCGTTTGCGCGCGCGTTCTGGCGCGCCGTGGGGGGCGTGGTGACCGCGCCGAATACCTCGGTGGATCGGATCCATGTCCTCAACGTGAGGCCGGCTGTTGGAGATGCCTCTCCTGACGCCTTTGTCCTCCTTTGCTGCTGGCACCTATGGAAGCATCGGAACGGCGTGGTCTTCCACCGTCCCTCGATCGGGTCTTAAGTTGCTGCCGCGAGGATGTTGTTCTCTGGCAGGGACGCTTACGCCCGCGGGATCGCGCGCATGTCTGGGCGTTGTTAAACCCCCCCCACCCCCCGCGTGTGTGTTGCCCAGAATCCACTACAGTCGAAGGGGAAAAAGGAGAGATGGAGAGCGGCGGTGTCCAGGAGGTCGCGTCGTCGATGGCTTTGAGGAGCGGAATGACCTTGTGCGACGACAGCCCCCTCGAAGAGAAGGGAAGAGGGATGGAGAGCAGTGGCGCGCAAGCCGTCTCATCGTCGATGACCCCGCGGGGTCGCGAGGATCCAAACGAAGAGAGGAGAAGTGGGATGGAGAGAGGCGGCACATAGGCAGCCGCATCGTCGACGGCTCCCCGGAGCAGAGTGGCCTTGGGCGCCGACGGGCGTCCCCTCGACGGCGTCATGCGTGGTGAACTGCTTCGCAACTTGAAGTATGGCGACGGAGCCATCTACAGAAGCAACGGTTATTGGGCTAAAGTTTATCATCTCTATGATACCAGCGAGAGTAGGCAACTCTTTCCATCTCGATTGTTGAATGACCTGAAATATCATCAATCCTAGCTTAGCTCATCTAGGTGTAACAAAATACAGTAAAGCTTAGCTCATATACGTGTTTTTATATCGCTGAATTCCTAAAAGTGCACCTCCTTTATATGGGATTATTGGACCTATGCCACTACAAGAACAGAACTTCGGCAAAATACCACTAAAAGGTCCAACTTTAGATTTAGCAGAGCGTTTTGCAATTTTCCATATCTGTCACCCTTCCGTTAACTAACACCATTTTGCCTTCTATACTGCCATTTCACCCGGATTCAACACACAAGCCATTTAACTGCACTCGTTCATCCATTCAGTAAAAAGCTGCAGTCATTCATTCCACCAGGTTCCTTAATTTTGACATGGTTCTAAACAGCGTATAATAGAAGCATGGTTGCTAGATAGAGACCTAATACCATAGTTTACATAATAGAGTCACAGAGATCTGACCAAGTACCAACTTATAGTCTGGATAATAAGTCTTTGGTTTGTTCCTCCAGGTGAGATGGGTAACACACTTTTACTTGTGAGACCTGAGCTTATTGGAGAAAGAGGTGCTACTCTTCCAGTTTTCACACTTGGGCTTAGATGTAGTCTTGTTGTTCTTCCCATTGCGAGGGTTCAGCAACATCTGTGGAGGCTTTAGCGCCCCCAGATTTTCTTTCAGAACTTCATACGTAAGACACAACTTGGGTGCAAGGAACAGTTCTACTGGATTATGAGAAACAACTCTACAATTGAGTACCTTGAATGTTTTTAGAAGATGTAGTGGAAGCTCTTGTTCTAGTTCAGCTTGAGTAGACTTCTCTCTTCCCCTCCTTCCCTTTGTGTGTTTCTTCTCGGTGGTGTGCATGTGTTGGCTGGCCCTAATGCGTGCCTTTGGCTCTGGCAAAGTTAAAAAGAAAAGTGCTAGGCACTAATTATGTATTTTGCTACCGCCTTGCGCTTTACTGACCAACGCTCAATTAAGCGCTAGGCTTTTTGCTAGAGCCTAAACGGTATGGCGTCGTTGGAGGCAATGAACTGAAAGATATGGAAGGCCTAAACGGTATCCAAATGGAATGACGTATTTCATAATGTAGCATTCCTTTCAATGCCATATATCGAAACTCAGATCTTTTAGTAGCATTTTGCCAAAATCATGTTATTTTAATGGTACAGATGCAAATTTCGCCAGTTAATTGTATATCTAAAGTTGGATCTTTTAGGGGTGCTGTATAATCTAAAAATATGTTTACCTTGCATTTACAAGCACTTGTTTATGTTGATTAAAAAACCATTTAAAAGCACAAGATCCATGGATCCTCGTGTTCTATTGGACCGTGTTTCCCTTATTTATTTTACTTGGGAATTTGTTGCAAGTTAAATTCAGTTCATTCTTTAAATTAGATGTGCAAGACGATGCCCCGGTTCCAGGCCCATTTAAATCAATTACGACCCACTGTTTTCACAGTCTGCTGCTTATCTAGAACAGGGCACATACTCAAAAAAGTCACCAGTGGTACGTTTATATAAGAGTCAATTGGAGCATCTCCAGCCGTTGGCCCCCCAGGAGGCGCGTAAAATCGCCGCCTGGAAACGAGCCGGCACAAAAAAACGGCCTAGGGGCGAGTGGGTTCCCAGCCGCCGACCCCAGAGCCACCCCCAGACGCCGTTTATGTTAAAAAAAAAGAGTATCCGGCAAAATTCCGCTAAAATTCGGCAAACTGGGCATATATTAGACATGTTCGACATTTTACATAGCAAAGTTATTAAAAAAGGCCGGAACTACAACTACGGGCCGAAGAAGTCGCTGAGCGCGGCGAAGTCGCCATTGCCGCCACCATCGCCGGCGGCCTTTTCTCCTCTGACGCGCCTGCTCGCTGACCTCGCCGGCGCCGCCATGGCGACCGGTGGCGGTGGCGGCGCGTCGTCGTGGTCGCTGTCGTCGAGGACGACGACGCCTCCCTCGTCGCGGCCCCGGCGCCGAGCATCGAACTGCTCTAGGGCGCGGCGCTGGCGCTCCATCTCCATGTGCACCCAGTCATCGCGCGTCCATTTCAGGGCCGCCGCGTCGTCGAGCTCCCCGGCGCCGTGCTTCGTCTTCACGGTGGGGTGCCCCGGCTCCGTTTTCACGGCCGCGAGCCCCGACTCCGTCTTCGGTTTGACGAAGCGCGGAGGAGCCGAGGACGAGGCGCGCCGGCCGCCCTCATTGATGACGATGCCGGCGCTGCGAGTGCGTCGGCCGAGTGGCGTCTCCGCTGCGGACTCGTCCTTGACGCCGAACACTGCCGGCGAGCCGGAGGAATGGGAAGAGGAGCGGGAGGAGGAGTGAGAGGAGGAAGTTGAGGAGGAGCCGAACCTCCTGGGCATCCATTGCCCGGCGCTCCGGCGGTGGACCGGGGCGGCTGCTGCGGCAGGGTAAGCCAGCGGCGGGTCCTTTCCGCCCTCGAGGTACTCAAAGACATCTCGGAGCGTGCGGCGGGCGCCCACCGACGCGGTGCCTCCTCGTTTGACGCCGCCACCACCGGCGCCCACAGGACGCCACCGCCTCCCGGCGATGCCGAAGTACGCCGCCCACGACGCCTGGTTGTTGGCGGTGTACTGGGGGAGGGCGCGCTGCTCCTCTGTCAGGGAGACTCGCACGCGTCCGACCTCGGCGGCGAAGAAGGTGGGGCGCGTCTCGACGTTGGGCACCGGGGGAATGGGGACACCCCCATTGCTGAGCCTCCACCCCGTCGGCCCGGCGCGCATGTCCGGTGGCGCCGGGATGTTCGCCTCGAAGAGTAGCCAGGCCTCCCACTCGTGGAGCGAGCGGCGGCCGAAGCCGTTGGCCGCAGCCGCCTCGCCGGGGAATCGCGCGGCCATCGGGCTTGGGAGAGAGGGAGAGGGGAGGGAAGAAGCGTCGGAGAGCGGCTGCGCACGGGGAGAGAGGGAGAGCTCGGCGGCGGTCGGTGGGCGGCTGTGGGCTGGTGTGGCCAGAGGCGAGGGAGGCCATCGGTTTATATAGCCCGCGCCGTGTGTACGCGTGGCGGGAGGGGAGGCGTCGCCGCGCCGCCCGTGATGCGCCGCCCGTGGCGAGGAATCAATGGCAAGGCTGACCGGCGGCCTTGCCATTGATTCCATGCGGGAAACCGAGGTGTTCTGATGACGACGAGGCGCGCGTCGCTGACTCGGTGGGCCCGTGGCTCTTTCGCGCCGAAACCGCTCACCCAGCGCCCCCGGGCGCCCCCCCAGCGAGTCGGGTTCGGCCTGGGTCCGCCGCGCTGATTTCGCCTGCCGCTAAAAAGGCTCGGGGCGCGACCGGGCGTTTTTTGCGCCGCGTGAAAAATTGCTCGGGGCCATGTTGGGGGCGCGGCTGGAGATGCTCTTACACTGATGGTGTTTGAACTTGGTATAAACGGTCATTTTGGTTCTAGAACTTGTGGCATACATTGAACTGTTGCAATAACTTGGTCGGGTGTGCAAATGCGATCCTAACCGCGCTTGGATACGAAATCAATGCTGACTTGGTGGGCCAACATGGCGATAATTTTTTTAAATAATACATTTTTTTATTAATTTTCACAAATATTACGCTGGTAATTTTTTCAAAATAATACACCGTCGGCCCGCTGCAGCCGATCAGGCCTAGTCGGCTCACAAGCAGTCGATTGATTCCAGCCATTGTAGGTCGATCGAATCCATTCGCCTGCAGCGGGCCGACGGTGTATTATTTTGAAATTTTTATCCAGCGTAATATTTATGAAAATTAATAAAATGTATTATTTAAAAAAAATTAGCCAACATGGCATGGCCCGTTGTCAGTGACTTGAAGCGTGTGGCCTGTTAATTTTTTTTCCAGAAAACCCTCGAAATCTTTTATTTCTCACAAAAGAGACCCTGTCCACGCGGTAGATGTTTTTTCTTTGTTGTATGACAGGTGGGCGCCGACGTGAAAATTAAAAGGAAAAATGGTCAGCATTCTACACTCGACGTGAAAATTAGAACAAAAATGGTCAGCCTTCTACAATCGAACCCGCAATCAAATGCTAGGACGTACCACTCACAGCCACTGCACCATTTACTCTCGGATGTTCAACAAGGATAACAGACGTTAATGTTATGAGTATCAATAAAGTTACCGGTGTTTTTAAAAAATGATAAGTTTTTTTTAGGGGTAGACTGCACCATTTACTCTCGGATGTTCAAAATGATAAGTAGTGATGATGCATGTGGGGCTTAAATTGGGTGCAGATAATGCGGCCCATTTTGCACGCGCTAGTTCCTTTTGAAATATTTGTAGAACGTAAGTAATAAAAGCAAAGTTCAAAATATTTATGTGTTATAAACATTATACATACAAACGATGATTAGTACTGCATAAAAACATTTAAATATACACACATGTATTATATAATTGTTTTTAGTAAATGTGGGCACTTAAAATGCTTAATGAATATAAAAAAAAGAATACACTTGCAGCTTATATTTAAGTTATTCAAATTGATGAATATAAAATTTACTAAATATTTATGAATATTCACTTGTGACTTATATTAAAAATAATTTAAATATTAGCACGACTGAATATTCATATGAACACTTTAAATTTTAAATTATGAGTATTTTAATTGTACAAACATCGAAATATACAAATGTGCATAAATTTTCTGAAATTTTGTAGAACTAACATAATATTTATGATGTAATTTTAAAAATATTTGCGTTTTTAAATTATACAAACATTTTAACAATTCACAAATACTATTTAACAAATATATGTATATTTCTACAATAATACATGAACAGTTTTGAAAAGTAATTTATTTTGTCTGTATGTATATAATAATATTTATACCTCACAAATATTTAGAGATTATTTTTATTACTAAGATTAGAACTTACATTACAAACAAATTTATAAATAAAACTAACAGGAGCAAATGGGGCGCACTGACGGCAGCCCATTTCAGCCCCACAAGCGCCTCTATTCGACTATTCTCAAAAAGAAAAAAGTGCCTCTATTCGACTACATTAAAATTTGTATCCATTTGAAGATGTCAAGACGTGAATGTTGTAGGTGTCAGGACCGACCTTGGCTGAACCAAGGGTCGCGTGTTCGAGACGAATCCCCCATTCTTTTTGTTAATTTTAGTATGTATACACGTGACCCACCGGCCATAAGTTGAAAAGAATGAAATGTCATTTTTCCAACGTCAACGGGGCTTTTTGTGAGAAAAAAGCGAGGGGGTTTTCACAAAAGAACTGGCCACACCCCCTCTCTTTGCCATTGGGTCACTAACGGAGGGACCCATACCATGTTGGTGCGCCTAGTCAACGGCTCAGACGTCTAGAACCAAGATTTGCACCGTATGTACACGCCGGAGCCAATTTATTACACCAGTTCGATGTATGTCGCGAGTTCTAGCACCAAAGTAATCGTTCGCGTCAAGTTCAAGCATCACCAGTGTAATTGACTCTTTATATAAAAAAAACTATGCTTGAACTCTCTCCCATCAGACAAAGCACACTACTAAGTTAAGTATTTTCTCCTCATTTACTGTAGCCATCAATTTAAAAGTCACCGGTATTTTCTCCTTTGAGTTGAAAGCTGGAGATTAATTGTTTTAATCATGTACTGAATGATTTCTATTGTTGTTGATCAGCCTGTCTGGAGCCAAAAATGATGACTGTGCCTTATGACAGTTGCATGCCTAACTGGAGGGTTTGTGGAAGGCATGCATATTGCGCCATGATGCATATATTTTAGCTGGAGCTAGCTAACAGGTCATTGTTGGGGAACGTTGCAGACAACAAAATTTTTCCTACGGTATCACCAAGATCCATCTATGAGTTCATCTAGCAACGAGTGATTGGAGTGCATCTACATACCTTTGTAGATCGCGAGCGGAAGCGTTCAAGAGAACGGAATTGAGGGAGTCGTTCTCGTCGTGATCCAAATCACCGGAGATCCTAGCGCCGAACGGACAGCACCTCCGCGTTCAACATACGTACGGTCAGCATGACGTCTCCTCCGTCTTGATCCAGCAAGGGGGAAGGAGAGGTTGATGAAGATCCAAAGAAGACGGCGTGGTGGTGGATGCAGCAGAGTTCCCAGAGAGCTTCACGAGCTTCTACGAGAGGGAGAGGTGTAGCAGGGGAGAGGGAGGCGCCAAGACTTGGGTGCGGCTGCCTCCCTCCCTCCCCCCTTATATAGGCCCCTGGGGGGCGCTGCCCTCTAGATCCCATCTAGATGGGGGGGGGGCGGCCAAGGGGGTGGAGTGCCCCCAAGGCAAGGAGGCGCCCCCCTAGGGTTCCCAACCCTAGGCGCAGAGGGGGCCCTGGGCGCACCAGCCCACCAGGCTGGTTCCTCCCACTTCAGCCCACGGGCCCTCCGGGATAGGTGGCGCACCGGTGGACCCGGGACCCTTCCGGTGGTCCCGTACAATACCGGTGACTCAAACTCTCCCGATGGTCGAAACAGCACTTCCTATATATAATTCTTTACCTCTGGACCATTCCGGAACTCCTCGTGTCGTTCGGGATCTCATCCGGGACTCTGAACAACTTTCGGTTTGCTGCATACTCATATTCATACAACCCTAGCGTCACCGAACCTTAAGTGTGTAGACCCTACGGGTTCGGGAGACATGTAGACATGACCGGGACAACTCTCGGTCAATAACCAACAGCGGGATCTGGATACCCATGTTGACTCCCACATGCTCCTCGATGATCTCATCGGATGAACCACGATGTCGAGGATTCAAGCAACCCCGTATACAATTCCCTTTGTCAATCGGTATGTTACTTGCCCGAGATTCGATCGTCGGTATCCCAATACCTCGTTCAATCTCGTTACCGGCAAGTCACTTTACTCGTACCGTAATGCATGACCCCATGACCAAACACTTGGTCACTCTGAGCTCATTATGATGATGCATTACCGAGTGGGCCCAAGTGATACCTCTCCGTAATACGGAGTGACAAATCCCGCCTCGATCCGTGTCAACCCACAGACACTTTCGGAGATACCAGAGTGCACCTTTATAGTCACCCAGCTATGTTGTGACGTTTTGTACACCCAAAGCACTCCTACGGTATCCGGGAGTTACACGATCTCATGGTCTAAGGAAAGGATACTTGACATTGGAAAAGCTCTAGCAAACGAACTACACGATCTTGTGCTATGCTTAGGATTGTCTTGTCCATCACATCATTCTCCTAATGATGTGATCCCGTTATCAATGACATCCAATGTCCATAGTCAGGAAACCATGACTATCTATTGATCAACGAGCTAGTCAACTAGAGGCTTACTAGGGACATGTTGTAGTCTATGTATTCACACGTGTATTACGATTTCCGGATAATACAATTATAGCATGAATAAAAGACAATTATCACAAACAAGGAAATATAATAATAATCTTTTTATTATTGCACTACTTTCCGGTTCAAGAGGTAGTACTTCATCGAGTTCTACTTTCCTCACACTTACTCCTTTCGAGAGAAACTCTTTTTCCAGAAAGGATCCGTTCTTGGCAACAAAGATCTTGCCTTCGGATCTAAGGTAGAAGGTATACCCAATGGTTTCCTTAGGGTATCCTACAAAGACGCATTTTGCCGACTTGAGTTCGAGCTTTTCAGGTTGAAGTTTCTTGACATAAGCATCGCATCCCCAAACTTTGAGAAACGACAACTTAGGTTTCTTCCCAAACCATAATTCATACGGTGTCGTCTCAACGGATTTAGACGGTGCCCTATTTAAAGTGAATGTAGCTGTCTCTAGAGCATATCCCCAAAATGATAGCGGTAAATCAGTAAGAGACATCATAGATCGCACCATATCCAATAGAGTGCGACACGACGCTCGGACACACCGTTCTACCGAGGTATTCCAGCGGCGTGAGTTGTGAAACGATTCCACATTTCCTTAAGTGTGTACCAAATTCGTGACTTAAATATTCTCCTCCACAATCTGATCGAAGAACTTTATTTTTCGGTCACGTTGATTCTCTACCTCATTCTGAAATTCCTTGAACTTTTCAAAGGTCTCGGACTTGTGTTTCATCAAGTAGACATACCCATATCTACTCAAGTCATCGGTGAGAGTGAGAACTTAACGATATCCTCCATGAGCCTCAACGCCATTGGACCGCATACATCGGTATGTATGATTTCCAATAAGTTGGTTGCTCGCCCATTGTTCGGAGAACGGAGTCTTGGTCATTTTGCCCATAAGGCATGGTTCGCATGTGTCAAATGATTCATAATCGAGAGACTCTAAAAGTCCATCAAGATGGAGCTTCTTCATGCGCTTGACACCAATGTGACCAAGGCGGCAAGTGCCACAAGTATGTGGGACTATCGTTATCAACTTTACATCTTTTGGTATTCACACTATGAATATGTGTAACATCACGCTCGAGATTCATTAAGAATAAACCATTGACCATCGGAGCATGACCATAAAACATATCTCTCATATAAATAGAACAACCATTATTCTCGGATTTAAATGAGTAGCCATCTCGATTAAACGAGATCCGATACAATGTTCATGCTCAAACTTGGCACTAAATAACAATTATTGAGGTTTAAAACTAATGCCATAGGTAAATGTAGAGGTAGCGTGTCGACGGCGCATCACATCGACCTTGGAACCATTCCCGACGCAAGATCGTCACCTCGCCCTTCGCCGCCTCCTCTTATTCCGCAGCTCTGTTGTGAGTTACATATATGAGCAACGGCACCGTATCAAATACCGGGAGTTACTACGAGTAATTGGTAAGGTACACATCAATTACATGTATATCAAATATACCTTTAGTGTTGCCGGCCTTCTTGTCGCTAAGTATTTGGGGCAGTTCCGCAAAGGACCCTTCCTTTGCAATAAAAGCACTCAGTCTCGTGCTTGGGTCCATTCTTTGACTTCTTCCCGCAATCGGCTTACGGTGCGGCAACATCCTTGCCGTCCTTCTTGAAGTTCTTCTTACCCTTGCCCTTCTTGAACTTAGTGGTTTTGTTGACCATCAACACTTGATGTTCCTTCTTGATTTCTACCTCTCACGACTTCAGATTGAAAATACTTCAGAATAGTTTTCACCATCCCTCGATATTGTAGTTCATCACAAAGCTCTTGTAGCTCGGTGGAAGCGACTGGATTCTCTCAATGACCGCCTCGTCCAGGAGGTTAATGTCCAGCTGGGACAGGCAGTTGTGCAACCCATACATTTTGAGTATGTGCTCTTGGCGTAACTATTTTCCTCCATCTTACAACTCAGAGAAATTGTCGAGACTTCATATCTCTCGACCCAGGCATGAGCTTGGAAAACCATTTTCAGCTCCTCGAACATCTCATATGCTCCGTGTTGCTCAAAACGCTTTTGGAGCCCCGGTTCTAAGCTGTAAAGCATGCCGCACTGAACGAGGGAGTAATCATCAAGACGAGACTGCCAAGCGCTCATAACGCCTTGGTTCTCTCGATGGGTGCTTCACCTAGCGGTGCTTTGAAAGTGCGTTATATCGACTAGAGGGGGTGAATAGGCGATTTTATGAATTCTTCAACGAGGAATTTGCGGTGAGGAAATTCCAGAGCTAAGAACTACTTTGATGGAATAAGTACTCGAAGTAAGCATAAGAGAATGCGGCATGGTCATCATGATGAAATGAAGACAATCAAGAGTACGTAAAGCGTAAACACAGGATAGCACAAGAAGAAGACAAACAGATCAAGAAATTGAACCGAGGAAATTGAGAAAGTCTTGACCAAAGTCTTCAAACACAGATATGAACGAACACTCAACACAAGAATGAGGAAATTAAAGGGTTGAGGAAATAGAACCAGATAAGGTTGGTGAAGACAATGATTTGGTAGACCAGTTCCAACTGTTGTCTCGGTTGTACGTCTGGTTGGAGCGGCTGAGTATTTAAACTCGAGGACACAGTCCCGGACACCCAGCCGCTGAGCACGCAGCTCAGACACCAAGTCCTCACCAGATTCTCCTTGAACTAAGGTCACATGACCTCATCCAATCACTGTGGTAAGTCTTCATGCGACTTCCAAACCTTCACAGACTTGGTCACTCGGCGATCCACAATTCCTCTTGGATGCTCTAGACCATGACGCCTAACCGTATGGAAGAAGCACCGTCTTCAAAGGTAACAAGCGTCGGATCCACGCAGGATCAATCTCTTGATGATGCTCAATCACTTTGGGTTTGTAGGGTTTGGTTTTGGGTTTTTCCTCACTCGATGATTTTCGCTCAAAGTCCTCGGAGGATGGGTTGCTCTCAAATGACAAGTGTCAAGTTTCTCTCGGAGCAGCCAACCGCTAGTGGTTGTAGGGGCGGCTATTTATAGCCTAGGAGCAGCCCGACATGATAAGACATAAATGCCCTTCAATGATATGACCGTTAGGTGGATAAGATATTTTGGGACAGTGGCGCAAGAAGCTAAAGAACGGTCGGAAATTTGAATCTCAAATTCCTCGGGCTATCATGTTCCTCATTGTGTAGGCAATCCAAGCCTTTGGCGAATTCCTAACTCCTCGGTCGAAAAAATTCCTCGTGACCGTAAGAACTTCGTCTCTCACATCAAGAAGTTGACTGAAGCTGTATGAGATTTCCAATGGCTTCACTCAAGGGATTGGTAGGTGTAGGATTTTGAGTTGAGCATCACATGGAAATTTTTCCTTAGTATTTCCTCGACCCCTTTAACAAAGACGGTGTTTCCTATGACTCAAGAAAGAGAAAATGAAACTACGAAAACAAAAGTCTTCACGCTTCATGTTCCTCAAATGAATACCAAGTCTTCAAGGTCACACCAATTTCTTCACTTTCAAAGTCTTCAGAAAGTCTTCAAAATATCAAAGTCTTCAGTCGAAGAACTTCATTTTTAGGGGTCGACTTTCTCTGTAAATATCAAACTCCTCATAGACTTATAGACCTGTGTACACTCACAAACAAGATTAGTTCCTTAACCTATAAGTCTTCAATACACCAAAATCACTAAGGGCACTAGATGCACTTACAATCTCCCCCTTTTTGGTGATTGATGACAATATAGGTTAAGTTTTCAATGGGGATAAACATATGAAGTGTAAATACTGATATTGAGGAATTTGATTGCAAGATATAGAAGAACTCCCCCTGAAGATGTGCATAGTGAGGAATTTGCTTTTGAGGCAATGCACATTTGAAGAGTTGAATCATGGAGATCTCCCCCTATATCTTGTAATTCATACACGCATTTGACATGTAATATGAAGAATTTGAAATGCATGATGAAATATGGTGCTTGATGAAATTCAGCATGCGTGCAATAACATTAATGAGGAATAGGCATGCAAAATAACGCATCAAGAGTACCATAGCTCAAGAGAATTAGAGCTCAGTGCATCAAAAGTATCAGAGCATAGTGCCAGAGCACAGTGCATCAAAAGTATCAAAGCACCATCGGGTTTAAGATTACAACTCGATCCAATAAAAGTTTCAGAAGAACGAGAGTTGTAACTTAACAAAAATTTGCCCATATAATAGACCCGCTTGAAGACTAACTCAAATTTCTCCCCCTTTGTCATCGAATGACCAAAAGGATCGAAAATGAGGACTAACGCCCCTGAAGAATTTCAAGTTGAAGAAGGCGCCGCCGTTGTTGGGGTCATTTGTTGTAGTAGGGCCTGCCGCAGTGTCGTCCAAGTCTTCATTTTCATCAGTGTCACGCGATGAAGAATAGGAGCTGGCCACCAAGGAAGGAACTTTGACCTTCTTGTATTTCTTCGGAGGAGGTGCAGACCAGTCAAATTCTTCCTTGAGACCCATTGTCGTCAGTTCTTCCACGTTGTAGACGTTTGAAAGAACAGCCAGTGCGTTTGAAGGTTTCATGGAGGTAGTAGTGGTTTTTTTCACCGCATTGTGTGTAGAGGTCATGTTGTGAAGAATTGAACCAAACCGACGCTTGACCCATTTATGATTGCGATCAACCTTCCGATGAAGACCGAGGAGTAACTCACGATCAGTCATCACCCCGGTCTTTGTGGCTTGAGGACTTTGCTTGTGAGGTATTTTTGGCAGAGTCATGTGTGGCGAGTCATCATTGGTGGAGTGGGATGCTGCTTTGTGAAACTGTCCATCCAATGGACGAATGCCTTCATCGATTACAGCAGTAGCCTTGCCCTTGTCATCACCGAGGTAAATGTCCGCTTGAGGACTTCAATCGGGGCAAGTAGCTGCAGTGGTTCGAGTATCAACCTTATAATTGAGTGAAGACCTTGTCTGATGAACCTCATTATCCAAGGCGCATAAGGCTTCAGCTCAAATGTTGACATAGCAATGTTTGCCAGAGTCCTCATGAAGAAATCATGGAAGTTGACGGGAACGCCATGAATGATATTGAAAAGCATATTCTTCATGATCCCAACAACTTCTTCATCATTTGAGTCGTGGTCTTTGATAGGACTCATTGTCTTCGTCAGAATCCGATAGACAGTCCGAGGCACATACAATAATTCCTTGACGAGGAATTTGGTTCTTGGGGCCTGCCTTGGCTTCAAAGGCTTCATCAGCACTTGCATATAGTGATTTGAAAGCTCAGGTTCGTTGTAGATACAACGAGCACCATCAAGGGGAGGATTGAGTGGTAGAGCACGAAGCAATTCAGTTGCTGGTGCCTTGTAGTGAGTATTTTCAGACATCTAGTCTAACACCCATGAGTTCACGTCTTCAGCGTCTCCGGTGATGTGCAGCGTTGCATAGAATTGAAGAATGAGTTCTTCATTCCAATCACAGATGTCGAGCAGAAATTGAAGTCTTGCGTCGTGAAGAACACTAAGGACGGCTCAAAGCTCTGGCAGAGACTCCATGTCCACATGAGGAATATGTGCATGATCAAGACTTTGTCTTTGTTGAAGAGTACCGAGGAATAGAAATTGGCTTGGTGGCAGTCCGTAAACGCCTCTTCCTTATGCGAGCAGAATCATATGGATTGTAATCAGTGAAGAATACGTGCTCACTGAAGAAGTCTTCAGCCTTGAACTTTTGCTTTGTTAATAAGGGATTCTTTGGCTTTGGCAGTGGAGTGTCAGTGAGTTGCATCACGACCTATGGAATCGCAATCTCAGGTTCTTCAGGCTGAGGAATTTCTTGTTCCTCAACTGGTGCAGTCTAAGGATCAGCAGCAGCAGGTTCATCAGCGCTAGTGGCTGGAATTTCTTCATGAACAGATGAAGTGGGATGAGTTTCTTGAGCCCATTTGAACTGTTGGAGCAGGGACCGAGGTATCTGTTGGATTGGGGTGAAGAGTGGAGAATTTGGATGCTGACTTTCCCAAAAGTCATCGTTCATCACTGGTGTTGTGCTTCCAATATCCACATCTTCTTCAATTTCCTCAACACGAGCCTCTTCAGCTGTGAACTGAGGCATAGGCGAGGAAATGATTGGGGTTGAAGGGATTGCTTCCACTTCAATTTCTTCATCAATCTGCTTTGACGAAGCAGCAGAATGATTTTCTTCATCAGATCCGCTTGGGATCACGTAATCTTCATCAAAAGGAACAAGGTCCTTTGATGAAATTGAGGAAATTGGAACAACATCAATAGGATTTTCAAAGGAGCTGGTCATTGGCTTCATTTTCTTCGCAGCCGAAGAATTTGACGCAGTTGATGCTTTCCGTTTCTTCACCGCAGCTCGTTCGCAGCCTTGGTCTTCTTCACATCGAGGCGATGGAAGAATTGGAGTTGGTGTTGGCGCAGGAGGAGCCGAGGAATCTGGTTGATTTTCCTTAGGCGCAATCGATGCGCTTGCCTCGACTTGTTCAGCTTTCTTCAGCGCACCACTAGTGGATGCCCCGGCAATTTCTTCGGTGGCTGGAATGGGATCATCAGTAGCTGGAACTAGCATTTTCTTCAGCAGCTGAACTTCATCAGCGGTGCTTGGCATGTTCTTCGCTTTATTGAGGTGAGGCTCCACTGAGGAATTTCATGTTGCGTTGGGGCAGCAACATTGGTGAATTTCTTCGTCGAGTTGGCGAATCGACCTTGGCTCCTTGCCAATCAGCATAATAAGCATCGAAGTTTTTGCCGAGGTCTTGAATTTCAATCTCGACCTTGAGAAGTTCCTCGGTGTCATTTCGACAACGCTTTTCTTCGTGAACTTCTCCTTTCGTATTGAGCTTTCTTGATCTCTCTTGCCTTTTCAAACTTCCATTTTTCTTCAGTGATGAAATGGGTTGACATATGACTTTGTCCAGGAGTCAGATGAAAGTTAGGCATAGGGGTGTTTGGATCCTTGTGCCAGAGATCAATGTAATCGAGGATTTTCCTCGGATCCAACAGTAGTGGCACAGATGTGCCTTTGGCTCTAGCATCCCTTTCTTGGCGGTCTCTGATGATTTCCGCAAGTTCATCATCATCAGCCTCATCATCTTGGTGGCACTTGGAAGGCGACTGTTTCTTCTTAGGACTTGGCCGAGGACCTCGCCCACTGTGGCCTTGGTCTTCAGCAGAGTCGGGCCAGATGAAGACTTTGTGCAGGTGAGGAACTTTTTGAAACACCAGAGGCAATGGAGAAGCCTGCAGTCCTTGGCACGTGGCGGATGCACAGTCTTGAGGACTTTGTCGGAACTGCTGAGGACTTGGGAGGAGCTGCTGAGGACTTTGGAGGAGCAGGAGCAGCATGAGGAATTGGCCGTGAGGGCACAGCTGAGGAACTTGGCCGTGAGGGCACTGTTGGTGAAGCACTTGGCTTGTGTGCGGGCTTCTTTGCCATAGATTTTCTTGGTTTGACAGAGGCCTCGGTGGCAGCAGCAGAGAGTGAGTCCTCATTGAATTTCCTCCTGCCTCGTTGGCTTGTCTTGCCAATTTGGCTTGGCGCTGGCCCATTCTTCAGAAAGTCCTCACCACGCTTGATCTTTGGTGGGGTCACTTCTTGACCAGGTGCCAATGGAGCTCTTGGGCATGGAGGATTGAGTGTGAATTTCTTCATGTACTTTGGAGTTACATATCGGTACTCCCTCCATTCCCTTGCCCATCTCCGTTCAATCCTTTGAATGCGCACCTTGCGCTGATTTTTGTTTTCTTTGCCGAACTCGGCTTCATTAGGTGTGCAATAATCAGCATATATTTCCTCGAGGATTTCAAACGCGGTCATGACCTCGGGCCTCTTTCCTCCTTTTTGTGGCTTCTTTCCTTCTGCCATATTCTTTAGCTGAGGAATTTGAACAAACGAATTCTTCAAGAAGTATGCAACTTTTCTTCGAGGGACGCTGCAAATGAGTTAAGTTGATGAGAACCTAGTGATTCAGCGGTGGACATGAGTACCGTGAACAGAGTATAGTTGCGAGGAATTTGGAGAGGTCATATGTTCTCGTAAGGTGTTTCAAAAGAACAAGTTTTGAGGATTTTGACCAGATGAGCCTTGAAGAATTTCACTAAGCGTTCTTTGTCTTAGGTTCCGAGTTGTACAGATCGAGGATCCACACAATTGAGGAATCTTGAAGAAAATGATTGCTTAGAGAAACGAATCAAGAGCATATAACTAGTGAGGTGTTTGTGTGTGAGGATTTGAAGAATAAAACACCTTTGAAGATTTTGTAGTGTAAAATTTGGATCAACGAGGGCAGTAAAAGTAACTTTTAATTACCTAAATGAAGAACACGATTTAACTGGGTGTTGTAGATGTGAAGCTCGTTCATTCAGATCTTCCACGCCCTAACTTCGGCGGAGGAAGATGGCTACGACGGCGGCGGAGTGAAGATTTCCGCAATCAAGCTGAGTACGACGGGCGACGCAGGTCGAGGCAGCGAAGCTCTTCCTCACCGGCGACGATGGAGTAGCGGCGGCGCTAGGGTTTGAGGAGCTCGAGCGGGAGAGAGAGGTCGAGCGGAGTAAAAGAAGTGAGGATGAGGAGAGGGGTATATATAGAGGCAGTGAAAAACTGTTCGCCCAAAGATTTAGGACGAACATGCCCCTGACCATTCTCCTTCTCACGACATGTGTCACCCACGTACTGTGTAGTGGAGATCGTGTACGATCGTGGGTGAGTAAAATAATGCATCGTGGGATGCGGAACGGTTTGAGAGGCAAAACCGAAAGTTTGGATAAGATCAGTTTTAAAGTTCCGTTCGCAATTTCTTCAGCTGACAAGGACTCAGTGAAGATTTTGAACGAGTTTCAAATAGAACGCACATGAAGAATTTATGAATAGATTGGGTTGAGTATAGCATAGAGGGGGAAGGGTCCGATCACATTCACTTAGCAGAAAAAGCGACTTGAAGAAATAGCCATAAGTGAATGCTGTAGAGGACATAAACCCATATATATATTGAACAATTGCTAATGAAGAAAAACGACGGAAACAGTGAAGATTTTGCAAAGTTGAAGAATTAGAAAAACTGAAGAATTTCAAAACTGAGGAAAACTCAAATTGAAGATTTTCAACTTTGGTGGTGGCGTGACCCACCGTATAAGAATGATGATTTCAGACACCGCGTACAATTGTCGTAGGGTTCTCAGAATCAAATTCTTCATTAATTTCTTCACACTTAGAGTGTTATTCATCATGGATTGAAGAGAAACGTTTCTTCATGTGTTGCACATCTAAGTCATCAATTTTGCATTAGTGTCAGGATGTGTGTCCTTTTCAAAGAACATTCGAAGATTCTAAGATATTTAGCTCACACCGCAACTTGCTAAATCTCTTCTCATCCAAGGGCTTAGTGAAGATATCGGCTAGCTGTTCTTGGTCTTCACATGCTCGATGGAGATGTCGCCTTCAACACATGATCACGAAGAAAATGATGACGAATTTGAATGTGCTTTGTCTTCGAGTGCTGAACTGGGTTGTGAGCAATCTTGATGGCACTCTCATTGTCACAGTAGAGAGGCACATTCTTCACGTTGATACCGTAGTCCTTGAGTGTTTGCTTCATCCACAGCAATTGAGCACAACATGAGCCAGCAGCAATGTATTCAGCTTCCGCAGAGAACAGTGATACGCAGTTCTGTTTCTTCGAGGACCAACAGACTAAAGATCGTCCGAGGAAATGACAAGTACCAGATGTTGACTTGCGGTCCACACGATCACCAAAGATAGTCGAGTCGAATATCCAATGAGATCAAAAGTAGAGCCCTTGGGGTACCATAATCCTAGTGTTGGTGTGTGAGCTAGATATCAAGAATATGCTTCACAGCCTTATGGTGTGATTCCTTGGTGTAGCTTGAAATCGGGCACACATGCAAACACTAAGCATTATATCTGGCCTAGATGCACATAAGTACAATAGAGAACCAATCATGGAGCGGTATACCTTGTGATCAAGTCAATACCATTTTCATCGATTGCATAGATGGCCATTTGTGGGCATAGGAATTTGCCTTTGCAATCTTGCATGCCAATTTCTTCAGGACATCTTTGAGGTATTTCTCCGAGATATGAATATGCCATTGTGTTGTTGCGAATTTGAAGACCTAAGAAGAATTTCAACTCTCCCATCATAGACATTTGATATTCTTCACTCATCATATAGGCAAATTCATCACTATAACGTTGGTCAAGACAGCCAAAGATAATATCATCAACATATATTTGGCACACAAACAGTTCACCATCATATGATTTAGTAAAGAGAGTAGGGTCGAGTGAACTGGTGTGAAGCCATTCTTCACGAAGAATTCCTTCAATGTATCATACCACGCCTGTGGGGCTTGTTTGAGACCATAGAGGGCCTTGTTGAGTCTCAAGACTTTGTCGATTCTTTGGATCTTCAAAACCTGGGGTTGAGCAACATATACTTCTTCCTCAAGCTTACCATTGAGGATTGCACTTTTCACATCCATTTGATATAAAGTGATATTGTGATGGTTAGCATAGGCGAGTAATATCTTGAATAGACTCAAGTCTAGCAACAGTGCAAAAGTTTCATCGAAATCAATTCCTTCAACCTGTGTGTAGCCTTGAGCTACAAGTCGTGCCTTATTCCTCACCACAAGGCCATTTTCATCTTGCTTGTTGCGGTAGATCCACTTTGTGCCAATGATATTATGCTTGCGAGGATCTGGACGTTTGACCAGTTCCCAGACATTGTTGAGCTCGAACTAATGTAATTCTTCTTGCATGGCCTGGATCCACTCAGGCTCCAGAAATGCTTCATCTACCTTAGCGGGCTCTGTGATAGAGACAAAAGCATGGTGCCCACAAAAGTTAGATAAATGTGAAGCTTTTGAGCATGTGAGAGGACCTGTCGCTTCAATGTCATCGATGATCTTGTCAACTTGCACTTCTTTTGCAACGCGAGGATGAGCAGGTTGTCGTCGAGGAATTTGATCATTTTCCTCAGCACCATTATCTTCAACATTATCTTCAGGTGCATCAGCTCGACGTTCTTCGCGTATAGGAATGAATTCTTCAGCAGATTCTTCAGTAGGAATGACATCCTCAGTTGCCTTGAACCTGATAGATTCCTCAGGTGCTGGTTCATCTAACACAGAAGGTAGGTGCTCTCTTTGCGAGCCATTAGTTTCATCAAACCGCACATCTACAGTGTCAACAATCTTGTGAAGAGCGATGTTGAAGACCCTGTAGGTGTGCGAGTCCTTTCCGTAACCAAGCATAAAACCTTCATGTGCTTTCGGTGCAAATTTAGAATTGTGATGAGGATCTCTAATCCAGCATTTAGCACCGAAGACTTTGAAATAACTTACATTGGGTTTCTTGTCAGTGAGGAGTTCATAGGCAGTCTTCTTGAAGAATTTGTGAATATATACTCTGTTGATGATGTGGCACGTAGTATCAATTGCATCAATCCAAAACGACTAGGCGCTTTGTATTCATCAAGCATAGTCGAGCCATCTCAACAAGAGTTCTGTTCTTGCTGCACGACGCCATTTTGCCGAGGAGTATAGGGAGCAGATAACTCATGAGTAATACCAAGTTCATCAAGATAGGCATCAAGACCGGAATTCTTGAACTCAGTTCCATTGTCACTCCTGATGTGTCTGATCTTCACACCAAAGTTAGTTGAAGCCCTCGAGGAAAATCATTTGAAGACTTCCTGCACTTCATTTTTGTAAGTAACAATGTGTACCCATGTGTAACGAGAGTAATCATCAACAATAACAAAGCCATATAGAGATGCGTCATTAGTGACAGCTGAGTAATGATTAGGACCAAAGAGGTCCATGTGAAGCAATTCGAAGGGACGAGTAGTGGTCATGATAGTCTTTGCTGGATGCTTGGCCTTGGTCATTTTTCCAGCTTCACAGGCTCCACACATGTGATCCTTGAGGAATTTGACATTCTCAATGCCAATGACATGCTTCTTCTTTGCAAGCGTGTGCAAATTCCTCATGCCTGCGTGACCAAGTCGCCGATGCCATAGCCAGCCTTCTGAAGCTTTTGCAAGTAAACACACGGCTGGTTGTGGTCAGAGAGAAATCAACAATATACAAGTCTCCTCTCCTAAAGCCTTCAAGACTTTGGAATTGTCACTTCCATAATCACAACACAACGATACTTGCCAAAGATAACAACCATATCAAGATCACAAAGCATTGAGATCGACATGAGGTTGTATCCTAAGGACTCAACAAGCATGACTTTGTCCATGTGTATGTCCTTAAAGATCGCAACCTTACCAACACCCAATACCTGACTTTTGCCTTTGTCAGCAAAGATGATATGCTTCAGATGAGACGGTGATAAGGGAGCATCCATCAATAGATTCTTGTCACCAGTCATGTGATTTGTACATCCACTATCGAGAACCCACTCAGTGGCTTTGGGTTGATCATCCTGCAGATGAATTAGTGCAACTTACGATCTCATATACTTCATCAGTGAAGAATATGATATCAAGTTCATCAGATGAATTTCATCGACAAATATAACAGATAAGCGGTATGAGGGCGTGTGAAATGAAAGTTCATTTCTTCATGATTAGCTCTGCGCCCTATCGTGCATTTTGTCGGGCCCCAACAAATTCTTCAGACGTTTAAAGCACGCCCGGAGACCTGACCGCAGAAGAGGTTAGTTCTTTTCTTCACCACCCACATCGAAGGGTGGCAAAGAGTTCATCACTCTACGAGCACCATATGAGAATGGTGGCATAGAGGCCAATCCATTTCGTTTCACATAAGAGGGGTTAGGGTAAGCATATGAATAGGCAGAGAAATTCTTTGAGGACTTATGAACATGTTGGTTTGAAGAATAATGCACATATTCATAGCCCTTAGCTCTACCCTGCGAAACAGAGTTGTTAGCACGATGATAATCATTTGAGGACTTTGATCCACGTGAGGAATTTTGTCCGTATGAGGACTTGGATCCATATGAAGAATTTGATCTGGGGTTCCTATTCTTCACAGGTGGTGTCATGAGGACATTCACCTGAAGACTTTCAAGGCACTTCTTGGGAACCCAGATTTTCTTCATAGGGGAACCGTTCCTGCAGTTAGTGCCAACATATCTAGCAAATACTTCACCATTCTGATTTTTGAACAGTTTATAGTTAGAGTCAAATGACTCATCAGAAGAATGAGGAGATTCGCATGTAAAGCCAGATAAGTTAGATGGATCAACTGGAGGTCCCTTTGCAGCAACCCATGAGGTTTTGGGATACTACTCAGGCTTCCAATATGTTCCATCAGCATTGAGTTTCCTCTCAAAGGCAATACCCTCTTTCCTAGGGTTCCTGTTGAGGATCTGCTTTTAAGCACATCACAAAGAGTCGATGCCCTTTGAGGCTTTTGTACATGCTGTCATGTACAATTCCTTCAGCCCTGCATCGTCGGTGATACTAGCAATGTCCTCGGATGAGGAATTAGTGATAGCAGAGGCAGGTGAAGAATTTGTAACAGATTGAAGTATTTGAACATTCGGTGAAGAATTAGCAGATTCACGTTCAATGCACTTTAGGCATGGAGGAACAAATTCTTCCTGAGAAGCGCTGATTTGTTGAGCAAGTAATGAATCGCGCTCCTTCTGAAGATCTTCATAACTCACTCTTAGCTTTTTAAGATCTTGCTTACTTTGAAGAAATTCATAAGAAAGTTTCTCATGATCAGACAAGAGAGAGTTATGATGACCTTGAAGGCTGTCAAACCTAGACTGAAGTCTTTGAAGATTTTCAGTCAGGGCTTTAGTGCGATCCATTTCTTCACCTAACATATCATCACTCTTATCTAACATGTTTTGAACCTTTTCAAAAGCCCTTTGTTGTTTTACAGCAATCTTAGCAAGTTTTGAGTAACTGGGCTTTAGATCTTCATCGATTCATTTTCACTAGATTCGGAGGAGGTATATTTGAGTACCTTGGCACCCTTTGCCATGAAGCAATAGGTGGGGCGTAGTCATCACTATCTTCATCAGCTTTGTTGGTGAGGTCATTTTCTTGAGTTGAAGATGGACTTTCGACGAAAGCGAGAGCGAGAGCTAGACTCGCCACACTGGACTCAGATTCTTCTGAAGCCTCCTCTTCCTCATGTTCCTCAGATTCAGCTTCAGAGTCCATTTCATTGCCAATGAATGCCCGAGCCTTTTTGGAGCTGCTTTTCTTGTGAGAAGAGGGCTTTGAGGATTTTGATGATGAAGATTTCGACGATTTCTTCTTCTTCTTAGCGTCATCAGAACTGTAATCCTTGTGTTTCTTCTTCTTTAATTCCTTTTCCCACTGAGGACAATCTTGGATGTAGTGACCAGGTTTCTTGCATTTGTGGCAAAGTCTTCTCTTATAGTCACTGGATGAAGAATCACTGCTTCTTGAGGATTTTCCAAAGCGACCACGTCTTGAGAACTTCTGGAATTTCTTCACGAGCAGTGCTAGCTCCTGGCCTAATTCTTCAGGATCTCCAAGGCTACTACCAGAGTCTTCACACTCAGATTCAGACACAGCCTTGGCCTTCAGGGCACGTGTTTTTCCATAGCTAGAACCATAGAGATCTCTCTTTTCAGCAAGCTGGAACTCATGAGTATTTAGCCTCTCGAGGATATCAGCTGGATCAAGTGACTTGTAGTCAGCACACTCTTGTATCATCAGTGTCAGAGTATCAAATGAGGAATCAAGCGATCTCAACAATTTCTTCACCACCTCATGGTCGGTGATGTCAGTGGCACCAAGCGCTTGAAGCTCATTTGAGATGTCAGTGAGGCGATCGAAGGTTTGTTGAACATTTTCGTTGTCGAGTCTTTTGAAGCGGTTGAAGAGATTGCGAAGAACATCAACTCGAGAGTCACGTTGAGTTGAGACTCCTTCATTTACTTTGGACAGCATGTCCCAGATGAGCTTGGCAGTTTCCAAAGCACTCACTCTTCCATATTGTCCTTTGCTCAGATGGCCACATATGATATTCTTCGCTTGAGAATCGAGTTGCTTGAATCTCTTCACATCGGCAGCATTCGGAGAAGGTGTGGTGAGGGAACACCATTTTCCACAACATACCAGAGATCGTTTTCAATTGCCTCAAGATGCATTCGCATCTTGTTCTTCCAGTAGGGGTAGTCCGTCCCATCAAAGGTAGGACACCCTGCTGAGACCTTGATCATACCTGTGGTCGACATAACTAAAACTCCAGGTGGTTAAACCAAAATCACATAGAACAAGGGAGTACCTTGCTCTGATACCAATTGAAAGTGCGTTATATCGACTAGAGGGGGGGTGAATAGGCGATTTTATGAATTCTTCACCGAGGAATTTGCGGTGAGGAAATTCCGTAGCTAAGAACTACTTGCGATGGAATAAGTACTGAAGTAAGCATAAGAGAATGCGGGCATGGTCATCATGATGAAATGAAGACAATCAAGAGTATGTGAAAGCATAAACACAGGATAGCACAAGAAGAAGACAAACAGATCAAGAAATTGAAGCGAGGAAATTGAGAAAGTCTTCATCAAAGTCTTCAAACACAGATATGAACGAACACTCAACACAGTAATGAGGAAATTAAAGGGTTGAGGAAATAGAACCAGTAAGGTTGGTGAAGACAATGATTTGGTAGACCAGTTCCAACTGCTGTCTCAGTTGTACGTCTGGTTGGAGCGGCTGAGTATTTAAACTCGAGGATACGATCCGGACACCCGATCGCTGAGCACGCAGCTCAGACACCAAGTCCTCACCGTATTCTCCTTGAACTAAGGTCACAGACCTCGTCCAATCACTCGTGGTAAGTCTTCAGGCGACTTCCAAACCTTCACAGACTTGGTCACTCGGCGATCCACAATTCCTCTTGGATGCTCTAGACCATGACGCCTAACCGTATGGAAGAAGCACAGTCTTCAAAGGTAACAAGCGTCGGATCCACGCAGGATCAATCTCTTCAGTGATGCTCAATCACTTTGGGTTTGTAGGGGTTTGGTTTTGGGTTTTTCCTCACTCGATGATTTTCGCTCAAAGTCCTCGGAGGATGGGTTGCTCTCAAATGACAAGTGTCAAGTTTCTCTCGGAGCAGCCAACCGGCTAGTGGTTGTAGGGGCGGCTATTTATAGCCTAGGAGCAGCCCGACATGATAAGACATAAATGCCCTTCAATGATATGACCGTTAGGTGGATAAGATATTTTGGGACAGGTGGCAAGAAAGACAACAACGGTCGGAAATTTGAATCTCAAATTCCTCGGGGCTATCATGTTCCTCCTTGTGTAGGCAATCCGATGGCGAATTCCTAACTCCTCGGTCGAACAAATTCCTCGTGACGGAAGAACTTCTCTCATCCTTTCAAGAAGTTGAGTGAACTGTATGAGATTTCAATGGCTTCACTCGAAGGGATTGGTAGGTGTAGGATTTTGAGTTGAGCATCACATGGAAATTTTTCCTTAGTATTTCCTCGACCCCTTTAACGAAAGACGGTGTTTCCTATGACTCAAGAAAGAAAATGAAACTACGAAAACAAAAGTCTTCACGCTTCATGTTCCTCAAATGAATACCAAGTCTTCAAGGTCACACCAATTTCTTCACTTTCAAAGTCTTCAGAAAGTCTTCAAAATATCAAAGTCTTCAGTCGAAGAACTTCATTTTTAGGGGTCGACTTTCTCTGTAAATATCAAACTCCTCATAGACTTATAGACCTGTGTACACTCACAAACGCATTAGTTCCTTAACCTATAAGTCTTCAATACACCAAAATCACTAAGGGGCACTAGATGCACTTACATGCTTCTAGGACATATTGTTTCTTGGCTGCTATGAGGATGATCCTCAGGTTCCGGACCCAGTCCGAATAGTTGCTGCCATCATCTTTCAGCTTGGTTTTCTCTAGGAACGCGTTGAAGTTCATGGTGACATGAGCGTTGGCCATTTGATCTACAAGACATTTTGCAAATATTTTAGACTAATGTTCATGATAATTAAGTTCATCTAATCAAATTATATAATGAACTCCCACTCAGATTTGACATCCCTCTAGTCATCTAAGTGTTACATGATCCGAGTCGACTAGGCCGTGTCCGATCATCACGTGAGACGGACTAGTCATCGTCGGTGAACATCTCCATGTTGATCGTATCTTCCATACGACTCATGTTCGACCTTTCGGTCTCTTGTGTTCCGAGGCCATGTCTGTACATGCTAGGCTCGTCAAGTTAACCTAAGTGTTTTGCATGTGTAAAACTGTCTTACACCCGTTGTATGTGAACGTAGGAATCTATCACACCTGATCATCACGTGGTGCTTCGAAACGACGAACTTTAGCAACGGCGCACAGTTAGGGAGAACACTTTCTTGAAATTATTATAAGGGATCATCTTATTTACTACTATCGTTCTAAGTAAACAAGATGCATAAACATAATAAACATCACATGCAATTATATAGTAGTGACATGATATGGCCAATATCATATAGCTCCTTTGTTCTCCATCTTCGGGGCTCCATGATCATCTTGTCACCAGCATGACACCATGATCTCCATCATCATGATCTCCATCATCGTGTCTCCATGAAGTTGCTCGCCAATTATTACTTCTACTACTATAGCTAACGGTTTAGCAATAAAGCAAAGTAATTACATGGCGTTGAATCAATGACACGCAGGTCATACAATAATTAAGACAACTCCTATGGCTCCTGCCGGTTGTCATACTCATCGACATGCAAGTCGCGATTCCTATTACAAGAACATGATCTCATACATCACAATATATCAATCATCATACATCACAACTTTTGGCCATATCACATCATAAGGCAATTGCTGCCAAAACAAGTTAGACGTCCTCTAATTGTTGTTGCATCTTTTACGTGGCTGCAATAGGGTTCTAGCAAGAACGTTTTCTTACCTACGAAAAAGCCACAACGTGATTTGTCAACTTCTATTTACCCTTCATAAGGACCCTTTTCATCGAATCCGCTCCAACTAAAGTGGGAGAGCAGACACCGCTAGCCACCTTATGCAACTAGTGCATGTCGATCGGTGGAACCTATCTCACGTAAGCGTACGTGTAAGGTCGGTCCAGGACGCTTCATCCCACAATACCGCTGAAGCAAAATAAGACTAGTAGCGGCAAGAAAGTTGACAACATCTACGCCCACAAAAAATTGTGTTCTACTCGTGCAATAGAGAACTACGCATAGACCTGGCTCATGATGCCACTGTTGGGGAACGTTGCAGAAAACAAAAAAAATTCTACGGTATCACCAAGATCCATCTATGCCAACATTACCTAGCAACGAGTGATTGGAGTGCATCTACATACCTTTGTAGATCGCGAGCGGAAGCGTTCAAGAGAACGGAGTTGAGGGAGTCGTTCTCATCGTGATCCAAATCACCGGAGGTCCTAGCGTCGAACGGACGGCACCTCCGCGTTCAACACACGTACGGTCAGCGTGACGTCTCCTCTGTCTTGATCCAGCAAGGGGGAAGGAGAGGTTGATGAAGATCCAGCAGCACGACGGCGTGGTGGTGGATGCAGCAGAGTTCCAGCAGAGCCGCGAGCTGCGAGAGGGAGATGTGTGAGGGAGAGGAGGCGCCAAGACTTGGGTGCGGCCGCCTCCTCCCTCCCTTTATATAGGCCCCTTGGGGGGGCTGCCCTCTAGATCCCATCTAGATGGGGGCGGCCAAGGGGGTGGAGTGCCCCAAGGCAGTGGGGCCCCTCCCTAGGGTTCCCAACCCTAGGCGCAGAGGGGGACCCAGGGGGGAGGTGAAGGAAATATGCCCTAGAGGCAATAATAAAGTTATTATTTATTTCCTTATTTCATGATAAATGTTTATTATTCATGCTAGAATTGTATTAACCGAAACATAATACATGTGTGAATACATAGACAAGCAGTGTCACTAGTATGCCTCTACTAGACTAGCTTGTTAATCAAAGATGGTTAAGTTTCCTAACCATAGACAAAGGAGTTGTCATTTGATTAACAAGGTCACATCATTAGTTGAATGATCTGATTGACATGACCCATTCCATTAGCTTAGCACCCGATCGTTTAGTATGTTGCTATTGCTTTTATCCATGACTTATACATGTTCCTATAACTATGAGATTATGCAACTCCGTTTACGGAGGAACACTTTGGTACTACCAAACGTCACAACGAATCGGGTGATTATAAAGGAGTACTACAGGTGTCTCCAAAGGCAGATGTTGAGTTGGCGATTTCGAGATTAGGATTTGTCCTCCGATTGTCGGAGAGGTATCTCTGGGCCCTCTCGGTAATGCACATCACTAAGCCTTGCAAGCATTACAACTAATGAGTTAGCTGTGAGATGATGTATTACGGAACGAGTAAAGAGACTTGCGATGAACGAGATTGAACTAGGTATTGGATACCGACGATCGAATCTCGGGCAAGTAACATACCGATGACAAAGGGAACAACGTATGTTGTTATGCGGTCTCGACCGATAAAGATCTTCGTAGAATATGTAGGAGCCAATATGGGCATCCAGGTCCCGCTATTGGTTATTGACCGGAGGCGTGTCTCGGTCATGTCTACATTGTTCTCGAACCGTAGGGTCCGCATGCTTAAGGTTTCGATGGCGGTTATATTATGAGTTTGTGTATTTTGATGTACCGAAGGAGTTCGGAGTCCCGGATGTGATCACGGACATGACGAGGAGTCTCGAAATGGTCGAGACATAAAGATTAATATATTGGACGGCTATATTCGGACACCGGAAAGGTTCCAAGTTTCGGAGAAAACCGGAGTGCCGGAGGGGTTACCGAACCCCCAGGAAGTAATGGGCCTTATTGGGCCAAGAGGGGGAGAGGGCCGCACCAGGAGGTGGCGCCCCCCATGGGGAGTCCGAATAGGACAAGGAGGGGGCGCCCCTTTCCCTCTCCCTCTCCTCTCTTTCCTTCCCCTTCCTCCTTCCTAGTTGGACTAGGAAAGGGAGTCCTACTCCCACTAGGAGGAGGACTCCCCCTCCCTGGCGCGCCTCCTAGGGCCGGGCGGCCCTCCCCTTGATCCTTTATATCACGGGGCGGGGGCACCCTAGAACACACAAGTTGATCCTTGAGATCGTTCCTTAGCCGCAGCGGTGCCCCCTCCACCATATTCCACCTCGGTCATATCGTGGCGGTGCTTAGGCGAAGCCTGCGTCGGTAAAACATCAAGATCGTCACCACGCCGTCGTCTTGTGGAACTCTCTCTCCCGGAGCTTTCTTGGATCGGAGCCCGAGGAGCGCCACCGAGCTGTACGTGTGTCAAGAACTCGGAGGCGCCGGAGTAACGGTGCTGGGATCGGTTGGATCGCGAGGAGAACGTCGACTACTTCCTCTACGTTGTGATCGCTTCGCCGGTCTCGAGGGTACGTAGACAACACTCTCCCCTCTCGTTGCTATGCATCGCCATGATCTTGCGTGTGCGTAGGAAAATTTTTGAAATTACTACGTTCCCCAACAGGAGGGTGGGCGCACCGGCCCACCAGGGGCTGGTTCCCTCCCCACTTCAGCCCACGGGGCCCTCCGGGATAGGTGGCCCCACCTGGTGGACCCAGGACCCTTCGGTGGTCCGGTACAATACCGTGACCCCAAACTCTCCGATGGCCGAAACAGCACTTCCTATATATAATTCTTTACCTCCGGACCATTCCAAAACTCCTCGTGACGTCCGGGATCTCA
Source organism: Aegilops longissima (assembly GCA_021605205.1). Taxonomy (NCBI): domain Eukaryota; kingdom Viridiplantae; phylum Streptophyta; class Magnoliopsida; order Poales; family Poaceae; genus Aegilops; species Aegilops longissima. The sequence continues at coordinate 647,213,606 of CM038678.1, read as the reverse complement.
TCCGGGACTCCGAACAACTTTCGGTTTGCTGCATACTCATATTCATACAACCATAGCGTCACCGAACCTTAAGTGTGTAGACCCTACGGGTTCCGGAGACATGTAGACATGACCGGGACAACTCTCGGTCAATAACCAACAACGGGATCTGGATACCCATGTTGACTCCCACATGCTTCTCGATGATCTCATCGGATGAACCACGATGTCGAGGATTCAAGCAACCCCGTATACAATTCCCTTTGTCAATCGGTATGTTACTTGCCCGAGATTGGATCGTCGGTATCCCAATACCTCGTTCAATCTCGTTACCGGCAAGTCACTTTACTCGTACCGTAATGCATGATCCCATGACCAAACACTTGGTCACTCTGAGCTCATTATGATGATGCATTACCGAGTGGGCCGGTGATACCTCTCCGTGTACGGAGTGACAAATCCGATCTCGATCCGTGTCAACCCAATGACACTTTCGGAGATACCGTAGTGCACCTTTATAGTCACCCGATCACGTTGTGACGTTTGGTACACCCAAAGCACTCCTACGGTATCCGGGAGTTACGATCTCATGGTCTAAGGAAAGGATACTTGACATTGGAAAAGCTCTAGCAAACGAACTACACGATCTTGTGCTATGCTTAGGATTGGGTCTTGTCCATCACATCATTCTCCTAATGATGTGATCCCGTTATCAATGACATCCAATGTCCATAGTCAGGAAACCATGACTATCTATTGATCAACGAGCTAGTCAACTAGAGGCTTACTAGGGACATGTTGTAGTCTATGTATTCACACGTGTATTACGATTTCCGGATAATACAATTATAGCATGAATAAAAGACAATTATCACGAACAAGGAAATATAATAATAATCCTTTTATTATTGCCTCTAGGGCATATTTCCAACAATCATATGCCGGTGACCCAATTTAGTTGTATAGCTACGTGGCTGTCAGAGATCTGTTGAACCCTATATGCAACTATGTCTTCAACCGTACAAGAGATGATCCTTTTATTGTGGGGCATGATGGCCTCATATAGATGTCTGGCCCTAAGAGAGGCATCAGAATGCAAGCTACCATGGTAATCAAGTTTGACCTGAAGATTAAGACAGGAGAATAAGGTGCTGATCTAGAGTTCATTGATGGTGTTGCCCAATTCAACGACAGAGGCACAAGCCACGTTGTCATAATCACATGACAATTGGATGGTGATTGTGGCTCAGTGGACATAACGTTTGCACTTTTGGAACAAGCCTCGGAGGCCACTATACAGGTTGGGATATCAGAAATTAAGCAGGGAAGTTGCTTAAACCTATGTTTAGTAGGGTCTTACACTAGCCCATCTTATGTTGCACGCGGCAAAATCGAGCTGTTTGATGGGGTTAGGTAAAGTTTCTTTGTAGCTCGACCTACCCAGTACCTCTTATCTGTGTCGTTGGTCACCACATGGAGATGTGTGCTAGTGCCAGCATTAGCAGCAGTCACAGAGTGATCAGTCTGAAAAACGCAGGGCTACGTGAACAGTGGTAGTGGCGAGATTCCTTTGCAGCTTGCGTGACCAGGAGGGCTGTCCTCGTCATGTCATTCCCTGGTCTCGGGGCCCACCCGCACAACCATCCCAGCTCTCCTATTCACATTATTTATGTCTGCTGTCATCATTTCCAGACCTGGTCCCCGTCGTGTGATTGTAAGATAAATTAAATCATACTCCAGCAACGAGGTACAACATAGACGGCATAACCCATGCACTTGTACGCGACATGAGGAAAGGGACAAGAACATTTAATGAGTTGGAGTGGAAAACATAGCACAACTAGCACTTTGGTTTGGTCTAATCGTGGTCTGCATTTGCTTTGTACAGGCTAAGAGGGCGGTAAAGGTTATATGCTACACGTGTAGGTCCATGCACGCGCGGTCGCTGTTGGCAAGATTGACGCCACGGCCAAGACAGGTGAGCGGGCCAAGACAGCGGTAGCTGTGTCCAAGTCATGTCATGTCATGAACAGTGGCCCAAGATTCGAAATTCTTAGACTTCGTGGGAGATGGTTAAGGATTAAGTGTCTGACGCCAAGTGTTGTGTGCACATATCTCCATAAAACATAGGCACAAATGAAAGGCTGAGATAATGGGTACTGTGTAGCCCCAGCTAGGAAAAACCGCTCGATGGGGTTATCGCTGCTGAGGCATCTAAGCTAACCAGGGCTGTGGGTGCTGTGGCACCAGATGCTAAGTTGGTTGTAACATTGAAGCTCAGTCAGAAGGGTGGGCCGGACATCTACCGATGCGATGTTTTTCGGGTTGAAAATCATGGAACTCAGAGCTTGCCTTTCTATTTTGGTTTGGCCACTGTGGAGGTGACGGTAACTTGGTCAACTATGGATATTCCCTACAGTCTTCTTGGGCCTAATTGCTTTAGGTAGGAGTTTCGGGCATCTGATGGCGTTGAGTTTGATGATTGATAATTGCACTTGTAAGAAAAATATCACTCCTAACCCACTTTGCCATGTCTAATACAATGTCTATCTCAGTTGTGTACTTGATGGCATACTTAAGTGCTCTGAAACCTACCCATGCGTATGTGAAATGACACTAGTTTGTGGTGTCATGAAAAATTGTTGCACTCTCTACTTTGTTTGTCTTGAGATGTATGTGCAAATTTGAATGCTCCTATTTTTAGGAATCATTGGCATTTTATCATGTGGTCGTTAGAGAGCTGAAGTCCTAGCGGCAGGTGGACCTACTGGCATTGGTGGTCCCCTGTCCACTTCAATGTGTGGCCTGTTTGCTGCCCATAGTGTGGCATGTCTTGTCACTCGTATGGCTTGAACTTATACGTGGCTGTTGGATGTACCTTGTTGGTGGTGTTTGATCTATAACATAAAGTAGGGTTATGCAGTACTTTAGCTATGGCCTTTTGTCTTAAGAAAAGTTCTCTTAACATGTTTCTCATGGTCTGTTGCACACATTAGGTATATTTAGTTCTGCCAATAATTGTCTTACAAAAATTTAGCTAGCCTGGACACAAAATACTTTTGGCTAGCCAAAATATTTTTCAAGTTTGTTTGCCCGTGAGTTGGCTAAACATGACAAAAAAAATGAAAAATGAACTATGGTCGACACGGAGACATTTTGGCATGCCAAAAAGTCGGCAACCATTTAATCAGAGATCAAATGTTTAGCCATGGCAATTTTTCCTATTTTCTTTCAAAAAGGGGAGTACTTAATCTCTGCATCACGTGATACACACAACCATTATATTAATCTGCACCAAGTTCAAGTCACCTAGTATCAATAAAAATAAAAATAAGCACTACCACAACTGGTCGGATCCTAGATTACGTAGCTTATCCACATAATATATGAGTGGATTGCCAGCCAAACTAATTGAATAAGCCATGTGCAACCGTTTGCAGCTGGCTGCACCGAGAGGCCATAAGCGTCCGTGTGTCCACATGCTGTAGTGATTACGACATACGGATTGAACCGTTGCCATGTAGGTAACCTGCAAGAAACTAGGAGTAGATGATCTGTTAAAATGTAGTCATTTCGGCAATTTCATATTTCACGGAGGATGGCACAAACCTTACACACGGATTTGGCCCAACAACTTATGATGAATACCACCAACAAGTTTCGAAACAAATTTGGAATAGTTGGTAGTGCTAAATTGTATGTAACATGAATGATGAATCATGCACAAGATCAAAGTAGTAAACGAACACGACATATATAAATGATGAATTGCCTCCTCTTGATCGCAAAACAACATTTTTTGCTACCATGTGAGTTATGCTTAGCAAGATTATCTTTGGTAAGAGATACCTCCTTATGCAAAAATCACATGAAAACTTTGTTTTTGGAACCTTTGTTTTCCAGGTGTTAGTGGTTGAGGCCCGTCATTGCGGGCCTCTTGAGAGAATTCCTATGTGTTGCCATATTGGCTCTATACATTATGCTTGCTTGTTTTGGTGCTATGTTGGCTTTGCACATTGGGTTGGATTGTTTGTTACTTGTTTTGACTCATGTATATGAACATCGGCTTGTGTTAGCAGGTGAGATCGATGTTAGCAATTAATGTTAGGTGAGATACGTGGAATCATGAATGTCAGCAGAGCGTATTAAAGCTCCTAGCATAATTGTTGCATGTAAAACACCTCAATATGATTGTCAAGCAGTATATTTAGCTGAAATAGGATTTCAAATGGTAGGCTTAAGCCTATTGAAGCCCTTTAGTAGAATCGCCACTGATGGTCGGGAAGTACCCATAGTTGGTTAACCATACCCTTTGTCGACTACATCGATCATCATTGTTTATTTTTTCATCATGGTAGAGATGACTCACTTGTTAGTTCTCGACTCATACAAAAAGTAGCATATTTTTCCATGCTTCATGTTTTTTGTTTTAGCATAATGCATTATGCAATGTTCAGGATGGCCACAGATGTGGAATTGTTCTCAATTTGTTGCATCACATAACCTTCTGTTGCAGATTATTGGTTCTTGACACACACAAAAGTTGTTATTTTCATGTCCTTGCAAACACACTCTTACAAAAAAATTCAAAATCTCTGGGGTGTCGAAGTCTTCTTCCTTCTGCATCCATCGGCAATGCGCCGTAAGCGTAGCTCAATGCTGCCTGTGGGCCTCCGCCTTGGCGGAGCAAACTTTTTAAAATCCAGAAGTTTGTAGAAGCAGCGACTGAAAAGTCGTCAATACACACCAAGAGATGTTGGCAGCCACGGTATTCGAAGCAAATCACCACCCCGAAAAAAAGGCATGTATAAACTCCAAAGACAACAAAGACCACGAAAGCCACCCGCTAAAATACATCACCTATGCAAAACCTACAAATATAAAATATGTCATGATTCGTAACAAACTCCCCGTAAAAATCTTTTATATTCTAGATATTTATATTTGTGTAGATCTAATTATAAATATTTATGTTAAGATATTTATTGTACCACATACCTTGGAGATTTGTACTAAGATATTTAATATTACACACACATACATATGCACTATATTCATGCTAGTGTCACAAAATAATCGGAAAGACATGTAATTTTACCAGTTTTTCACAATTAAGACAATTTTGTTTAAACATGCTTTTGAAGGCGTAATATATTGAACAAAGAAAGTAGATTTCATTTCAGCAAATAGATTAAATTTGCCATGTCATATTAGCTATGATTTCGGTTTAACAAAACAATTTATGAGCAAATATTGAAGTTTAGTATAAATATGTATCCACAAACGTGGGGCCAAGCTTTCTCTGAGGTAATTAGCTGATTCAGTACCTTCTGTAGACATGTAGCATATTGCAGTATGAGAGGAGAAATAAACCAAAATGACACAAATTGAAATGCGGAGGGGAATGTAAAAGTTTACCTCATCATCGACATCTTGACGCCATTCAAGGAACCAGGGGGATTTCGACCGAGCCACCAACGCCGCCTCCTCTAAGCCACGTGCACTCTCTCCTTGGCTGTTTGGCATCTTTGTCCTCGACATGGATTGACCCATGCTTCCGCCCTCCTCTTGCTTTGGTGGATGTGACATTTCACGATCAAAGTGGTGCTCTTGGCAGTGGAGCTGCAACGTCCGGATTATGTATGTCACCATCCCCATCGCCCTCGTCGATATATGCCCAGATTTTCTCTCTTGGCTTGGGAGGCAGGGGAGGGTGACAAAAGAGTTCCCCTTCAACCCAAGCATCAACATGGTATATTAGTATGCTCCCCATCAGTTCATATGCTTCCTCCAGGTCTTCTTGATCTTCAAAACCCTCCTTCCCTTGCATAACGACTTCACATCGTGACTGCCATTGCACCACTAAATCTCGTGCGCGAAGCCCAAGCCTATCAAAATGATCGATAGTATTGCAACATTTATCCAGGATCTCAAGAAATTTTGTTTCCATGATGGATACAATATATGTACCCTAGCCTCATCCATGTAGAACTTGAAATCATAGGATTCCTAGTCTAATCCAGTGCCCCGTACTCCTAACCTCAAAACATAGGTTGTGTAGTTAGAAGGAGTGATTCAAAACCAATCACATAACTTATATATCAGTAGCTGGTTCTCACCAATGGAGATTGGAACTCATAAACAACAGTCAACGAATCACACTGAAGCAACACACTTAAAGGGCACATCATTTTTCCTCTGCTTGGTCTGATTCGCTTCGCTTCATTCAATCGCTACCCTCCCTCCTCCATGCCGGCGAGGGGCAACAATGGCGCATGCGTGCAGGATTCAGAGGAGCTCGCAGGCGGCTGCTTGGCTGACTCGACCTCGCCGGCCATGAACAGTCACCCATCTCCCCCTTCCCCTTAACCGAGCGCGTCTCCTCTATCGGCTTAAGAATGTTCCTCGTAGCACACCTCAGGTTTCGCTGGAGCGGTCTTCTACCCTCTCGTCGTCGCCGGTCGCCCAGCGTCCCAAGTCTAAATCACACGCGCCCCCGCACGGGGATGGATCACTACTTGTAGTATATATAGATATGAAGATGGTCTTAGAATGTTAGTTTGGACTTGAGGAGTTAGAAGGAGGAGGGCATGGTCCATAGCCAGAGGGAAGGCCATGTCGTGGATCGGTGAGGTGGCAGGATGTGCCACGGATCAATGAGGTGGCTCAAGCCAGGCCGCATGATACATCCTCATCATTTCCAGGAAAGAGAATTAAGTGGCACAGAGTACCTCAATTTTTTCAATGACTTGGAAAGAAGATCTCTTGCTTTTACAATTAAGGCCGTCTCTCTATTTTTTTTGGAAATTAACTTTCCAAGTCAGTCGGAGCTATTCTATTGTGCTTTCTTTGAGGATGTCAAAAATCAATTGTTCTAGACTTTGTAATTTATCTTTCTTTGATGTGCATCCACAAGAATAACAAGTGTGTTTACAAGCAAAAAACAAATGGATCTGGTAGCATATTAATCCATAGGCAAACAAGGACAAATTTATTATGTATGTGATCAACAAGTCCTCCTTTATTAGATCCTCAAAGAAGTAGACATACACATTTGGTTTGATTGCATCTTTCAGCAACAGGGCTGTTGCAGATAATATTTCTCATCAACCGATGCATACATACATTCATTGGATGATTAAATCTATCCTCATGTCCACAAGATATAAATGGAAAGCAACAAATCTCCAATAACATATTATGCATCATCCTACGAACCAACGAACGAACGACCAAGCGACAACTCTCCAAGGAGGCGACACCACACTAGTTGTGTTCCAGATAGATAAGATTGCAACAAAGAAGAGGTTCCATTCTTCACTTGTGGGGGTGGGTGGCCAATTAAATAGGGATTTCCCTGGAAAACCAACCCAGGTAAGATTGATGTATCTTCACACCATGTAGAGCCAGCCACTTCAGCCTCCAGGTTTTTCTTTTCTTTTCTTTATATATGCTCTTGTCTCCTATAATAATAACATCTAAAGAACCAAGTGAGTCAGGTTTTTCTAACAAGGCAAGACAAAGATGCTTATCATAAAACAAATGACAGCAGGTTCATGGTTCTTCAGATTGTAAAATAGCAGTCTAACAAGGACCGGACCAGTGAGTTGAGTTGCTACAAGTAACCACAAACTTTTACAAAATCAAGCTAGATAAACCAAGCTGCAGTTGAAGCATTGCCAATTTGCTCTCAAACAAGACCTAATAAACCCTTGCCAGAGTAGAAATAAAAATACAACTTTGCTAAGACCAATAACACACTGGAATAGGTCGAGTATCCAGCAAAAACAAACAACAGCTCACACTCGGTAAAAGATCGGGTAGGGGTATCTCTTCTTCTCCAATATTATCAAACAAGACTAAGAAAGAATCACCTAGGCTAGGCAGGTAATCTAAACTCTAAAGGACAAAATATAATGAGAAAAGGTTCGGGGAGACCAGACCCATGAATGTACCAATATCCAAAGGACCGAGTCAGGTCTCCAATGAACACACCACGACACAAGAAAAACAAGATGACAAGGTAAGTTGGAAGAGGTTCCAGTGCTCTTCAGATTGTACAACAGTCTAATTAACAAGGACAAAATAGACCATGAGTGAGTTGTAAATAACCAAAAGCTACTACAAAATGTAGATAAACCAAACTTCACTTGAAACACACATTGCCAATTTTCTCTCAAGGTGAATGAGACCTATAAACCATTTCGTCCAAGAATGCAACAACATAACAAACACAAACTAGATTATAGAATTTTGCACCATAGTTGTGAAAGACGACATTCAGTTACTTGGGGCATAGTTTTCACGTTTTGAATCCATATACGAGATCGTGGTCCTCGATCGGTTGACCAAGATCAGGAATGCTCCGCTGGAATTTGTGGATCCGGAGCAGAGGATATAGCAGCGCCTCCCCTCCAAGGGAGCGGATTGGGTACTCGCTAATTGAAAAGGGGATCAGTGGCTGGCTTGATGGACGGATCACTGGCGGAAATCTAGGGTTCCGCGGTCCGAATTGAGATGTTTGAGGGGTTTGGCGATGGATTAGCGGCTCTAACCTTGGGATTCTGGAGGAGATTCGCTGAAGTGGCTTCTGGGGCGTGGGAGTCCAATGCCCTAGACTGTTCGAGTTTGACTCAGAGTTTTTTTTGGGACGCTTCAGAAAACAAACAATTGAATTGACACATGACTTTTTTTTTGAGAAATGAACTGATACAGGACTAGAATGCAAAATTAGCATCATCTCCCAAACCTGGCCATCCGGGCGGCCCATCCTTAAACATGTCTGGCACGACACGGTTCGCGAGAACACATTTATAAACAGGCCGTGCCAACAAGCCCGACACAGCACTTGTGCCGGTCGGCCCACGTGCTATTTGGCCTGTTTTGTGCCTATTTTTGCTTTCTGGGTTGTTCAAAAAACAAAAATAAATACTCCCTCTGTCTCATAATATAAGAACGTATTTAACCCTATATTAGTGTCAAAAACGTTCTGTGTAGTGTCAAAAACGTTGTTATATTATGGGACAGAGGGAGTAGAAAAAAGGATCGTGCAGTGTCGGCACGTGGGCCTCGCCCTCGCCTCATGGTCCAGACACGGCCCCAGGCGCGCGTGTCAGACCGGGCATATGACATGCCAATCACTCGTGCTTCTCGGCCGGCTGGCAAAGCACGCCACATTGACGATGAAAATTCACCAAGTGGTGATTGGTCTTAACGCCATCATTTTGTGGTTTTTTGATCAGGTGCTAGTGGTGACCCAAATATATATCACTTGTTGAATTTTTTGGATTTGTTTTTTCTAAAAAAATCGTTTTCCTTTCAAAAAAGAAAGAAGTTTTTTTGGTCGGTGTGATTTTTTATCTGCTGTTGGGGATGCCCTGACCAATGCCAAAATCCAGTCGAAGGGGAAAAAAGAGCGATGGGGACCGGCGGCGCCCAAGAGGTCACGTCGTCGATGGCTCTGAGGAGCGGAATGACCTTGTGCGACGACAACCCCCTCGAAGAGAAGGGAAGAGTGATGGGGAGCGGTGGCGCACAAGCCGTCTCATCGTCGATGACTCTGCGCCGGCGGAGCCGCGACGATCCAAACGAAGAGAAAAGAAGTGGGGTTGAGAGAGGCGGAGCAGAAGCGGTTGTATCGTCGACGGCTCCCCGGATCATAGTGGCCTTGGGCGCCGACGGGCGTCCCCTCGACGGCGTCATACGTGGTGAACTGCTTCACAACTTGAAGCATGGCGATGGATCCATCTACACAAGCAGCAGTTATTGCGCTAAAGTTTATCGTCTCTACGATACCAGCGAGAGTATGTATCTCTTTCCATCTCCTTTTTTTTTGAATTGATTTTAGTATTACCAAATCCCTAAAGGGCACCTCTTTTATATGTGTTTCTCGATCTGAACACTTACAAGAGCACAACTTCGGCAAAATGGCAACTTTAGATTTTGGCCATCAAAAGAGCACATCATTTTGCAATCTTCCATATCTGTGACCCTGCCGTTAACTACGACATTTTCAACTGGATTCAACACACAAGGAACATTTAGATGCAGTCATTCGGCATAATAGCAACACAGTTCCTTAATTCTGACATGATTCACAGCAACAGCATCACAACAAGGGTTGTTCGCATAATAGTAGCATGGTTGCCAAATAGAGATCTGACAGTTTTACACCAGCGAGATTTGCCCATGTACCAAGTACCAACTATAATTCTCGATAATAAGACTTTGGTTTATTCCTCCAGATGAGATGGACAGCATTCTTTCTAGTTCTAGAATCTGAACTTATTATAGAAATAGGTGCCATTCTTCTAGTGTCACACCTGGGCTTGAGTGAGCTATTGCAGATGAAGTCTTGTTCTTCCCATTGCGAGGGTTCAGCAACATCTGTGGAGACTTTAGCGCCTCTGGATTTTCTTTTATAACTTTATTAAGACCACACTTGGGCTAGGCATGGAACATTTCTACTGGATGATATTACAGAACAGAAGTTAACAACTTGGTTCTCTCGTGTTTTTGTCGGTGGTTGGGGGGGACAGTTGTTGGCTGACTCTTGTGCATGCCTTTCGGTCTGGGGTATGATGTGTAGTGTAGGTCAGGGGCAAACTTGGAGAGAGGGGGGGACGGGACGATGGAGGCAATGGACTGAAACATATGGAAGGCCCAAACAGAATCGTCTATTTTGTGACGCAGTGTTCTTCTCAATGCTATATATCTGAAGTCAGGTCTTTCAGTAATATTTTGCCAAAATGGTGTCATTTTAATGGTACAGGTGCAAATTTCTCCTGTTAATGGTATATCTAAAGTTAAAACAGGTCTGTTGTATGATCTAAAAAATGTCTACTGATCATTTACAATCACTTGTTTCTGTTGATTAAAAATATTTTGATGCACAAGATCGATGGATCCTCGTGTTGTTGTTTGTTTTACTTGGTAATTTTTTGCAAGTTAAATTCGGTTCATTCTTTAGATTATATGCGCAAGACGATGCCCCAGTTCCAAGCCCGTTTAAATTAATCATGATCCGCTGTTTTCATACGGTCTGCTGCATATTCTAGAACATGCCATGTACTTGCAAAAGTCACCAATGGTACGTAAAAAATCATATGTAGCTATATGTGAAACAACTTTTGCGACTAGACATTTAGTGTACATACTCTCTCATTCTCATCCCACGAAGCACACTAACAAGTTCAGTATTTTCCACTCATTTTCTGTAGCCAAAAATTTATTAGATGGCCGTAACAATAGGAATTTTGCCATACTTAAGTAAGCTATATGCTTAACATTATGGTTTTTATCCAAATTTATGACTGCCGTATTATTATGTTAATATTCGTAATTGTCATATTTATGTTGCAGTCCTACATTATAATTTTAGACATCATTAGGTCTCATATGTATGAGTACGAAAATCATGATTCATGATATTTGTTTGTATCAATCTGTTTTGTCTCCTTTCAGTTGAAGGCTGGAGGTTAATTGTTTTAATCATGTACTGAATGGTTTCTATTGTTGTCGATCAGCTTGTCTGGAGCCAATGATGATGACTGTGCCTTATGACAGTTGCATGCCTAACTGGAGGGTCTGTGGAAGGCATTCATATTGCGCCATGATGCAGATATTCTCACTGAAGCTAGCTAACACATCGTATGTTGGTGACCCAGTTGAGTTGTATGGCTACGTGGCTGTCAGAGATCTGTTGAACCCTATGCGCAACTATGTCTTCAACCGTACAAGAGATGATCCTTTCATTGTGGGGCATGATGGCCTCATACAGATGTCTGGTCCTAAGAGAGGCATCAGAATGCAAGCTACTGTGGTAATCGAGTTTGACCTGAAGATTAAGACAGGAGGAGAAGAATGTGGTGATCTAGAGCTCATTGATGGTGTTGCCCAATTCAGCGACAGAGGCACAGGCCACGCTAGGGTAATCACACGACGATTGGATGGTGATTGTGGCTCAGTGGACATAACGTTTGCACTTCTGGAACAAGCCTCGGAGGCCACTGTACAGGTTGGGATATCAAAAATTCAGCAGGACAGTTGCTTAAACCTGTGTTTGGTAGGGTCTTACACTAGCCCATCTTATGCTGCACGTGGCAAAATCCAGCTGTTTGATGGGGTTATCGCTGCCGAGACATCTGAGCTAACCAGGACTGTGGTTGCTGTGGCGCAAGATGCAAAGTTGGTTGTAACATTGAAGCTCAGTCAGAAGGGTGGGCCGGACATCTATCGATGCGATGTTTTCCGGGTTGAAAAACATGGAACTCAGAGCCGGCCTTTCTATTTTGGTTTCGCCACTGTGGAGGTGATGGTAACTTGGTCAACTATGGATATTCCCTACAATCTTCTTGGGCCTAATTGCTTTAGGTATGAGTTCCAGGCATCTGATGACATTGAGTTTGACGATTGATAATTGCACTTGTAAGAAAACTAGCACTCCTAACCCACTCTGTGATGTCTAATACCATAATGTCTATCTCAGTTGTGTACTACTTGAAGCATATTCAAGTGCTCTGAAACCTACCTACCCATGCGTATGTGAAATAACACTAGTATGCGGTGTCATGAAAAACTGTTGTACTCTTTGCTTTGTCCACAAAATATTTTTTGGCTAGCCAAAATATTTGTCATGTCTGATTGCCCGTGAGTTGGCTAGCTAAAGATGACAAGAAAAATGAACTATAGTTGATAAAGAGACTTTTTGGCGTGCCAAAAAGAGATCAAACATTTAGCCATGGCAATTTTTCTTGTAACACGCCTTTCGATCACCATCCGCACATACCGTATATAAACATGTATTTTCTATAAATGAGAGGTACACTAATTCTCGCCGTTCGAAGAATCCTCGTATGACCACACAAATCAGCCCACAGGTCCAATCAACAAGGTTGGAGGTAAATAGAATAGCTTTGTCCATGGGCCAAGGCTCCTTCCTTTCGGTGATCACAACCGTCAATGCAGTTCCAAGAGTGATCGAACCATGAAAAGAAGAATATCAAATTAGTACTTCCTCCGTCCGAAAAAGCTTGTCCCAAACTTGTTTCTCGATGGTGCTAGATACATTCATTTGAGGGACAAGCTTTTTCAGACAGAGGGAGTACTAGTAGTGTAGCACAGTCTTATCTATGTAGCCGTACAAGATCATTGTTGTAAAACAGAATTAGTATATGAGTGTGGATTTTAGATTTTTACATTGCTGTAAAAAGGGGATTTCCCTTGCAGCTCTTTTGGCTCTCCTTAATTTATTTCATTTAGAGTACTAGAAATGAAATGAAATCTCTATCAGATTACATTTGGCAAAATCCAGATTCCAAATTCAAAATTTATGTTTGGTTGGCGCTAGGATTTTGAGGTGAAATCCTTATACCAACAACAAATAAGCAAGAATATAACATCGGACCCTAGTTGGTTTTAGATTTTCTTACGTCAAGTAGAAATGCACATGCACATGTGAGCTCCGGAAAAGAAAAATAAAGCATCAGATAACTTGGCAGACCCAAAATCCAATCGAAGGGGCAAAAAAGAGCGATCGGAGCCCACCTCTTGGACCGGCGGCGCCCAAGAGGTCGCGCCTTCCAAGAGAAGGGAAGAGGGATGGGGGGCGGTGGCGCACAAGCCGTCTCATCGTTGATGACTCCGGGGGGTCGCGACGATCCAGACGAAGAGAGGAGAAGTGGGATGGAGAGAGGCGGCGCGCAGGCGGCTGCATCGTCGACGGCTCCCCGGAGCAGAGTAGCCTTGGGCGCCGACGGGCGTCCCCTCGACGGCGTCATGCGTGGTGAATTGCTTCGCAACTTGAAGCATGGCGATGGATCCATCTACACAAGCAGCAGCTATTGGGCTAAAGTTTATCGTCTCTACGATACCAGCGAGAGTATGTATCTCTTTCCATCTCGATTTGTCTAAAAGAAAAATCTCTTTCCATCTCGATCACTGTTGATTCTTCAATGACCATTTCAATCTTTCAATCGCCATTTTAACTGGATTCAACACACAATGACACACGCAACATTTAACTGCGGCCATTCGTCCATTCAGTCATTTCAGCATATAATAGCAACACGGTTCCTTGATTCTGACATGGTTCACAACAGGAGCATCACAGAAGGGGTTGTCATCATGGTTGCCGAATAGAGATCTGACATAGTTTTGCCCAAAAGGCCATTGTTTAACACCATAGAAATTTGACCACGTACCGGCTATAGTTCTGGATGATAGGCCTTGGGTTTATTCCTCCAGGTGAAATGTATAACAACATTCTTCTAGTTGTAGGACATGAGCATATTGGAGAAAGAGGCATCATTTTTCTGGTTGTCATACCCGGGTCTGAGTGCGCTATTGCAGATGAAATCTTGTTCTTCTTCCCATTGCCCGGGTTCAGCAACATCTGTGGAGGCTTTAGCGTCTATGGAATTTTTTAATTAGGAAGACACAACTTTTGGGTTAGGCAAGGAACAGTTTGTGCATTATGAGACGCAACTTAACAATTTAGTATTGTACCTTGATTTTCTTTTGGAACAGTCAGCGGAAGCGCTTGTCCAGTTGTCCTAATTCAGCTTGAGTAGCCTTCTCCCTTCCCTACTTTCCCCTTCACGTGTTGCTTCTGTGTGGTGTGCCTGAAACGTATGAAAGGCCCAAACGGAAAGTTGTAGTATTTCCTAACGGAGTGCTCTTTTCAGTGATATTATTAAATTAGGGGTGCTGTATGATCTTAATAAAATGCCTACTGAGCATTTACAATCACTTGTTTCTGTTGATTAAAATATATTTAATCAGACAAGATACATGGATCCTTCTCTTTTACTGGACAGTGTTTCCCTTTTTTGTTTTACTTGGTAATTTATTGCAAGTTAAATTGGATTCATTCTTTAGAATCTTTACTTGTTTATGATGATACCTCAGTTCCAAGCCTGTTTAAATCAATCCTGAACCCACTGTTTTCACACACTTCGCTGCTTATCCTAGAACGGCCCACTCACAAAAGTCACCAGTGGTATGTTTACATAAAAGAATATATATCCAAGGCACCTTTCACAACTAAATTTTTTATTTACATATGCTTGAACTCTCCCATTCCAGTCATACAAAACACACTACAGGAGTTCAATATTTTCCCCTCATTTTCTGTACCCATCAATTTATTAGGTGACAGTAACGGTAGAAATTTTCCATACTTAAGTAAGCCGTGCTTAGTATTATCGTATTATCCAAATTTTAGGACTGCCGTATTATTATGTTGACATTTGTAAATTTATCATATTTATGTTTTGGTTCTAGCATTATAGTTTTAGACAACATTAAGTCTCATATGTATGAGTAAAAAAAATCAAGGTTTCAAGTCTTTGCTTGTATCAATCCATTTTGTCAATTTTCAGTTGAAAGTTAGAGGTTAATAAGTTCAATTACCTAGTGACTGATTTCTATTGTTGTCTATCAGCTTGTCTGGAGTCAATGATGATGACAGTGCCTTATGACAGTTGCATGCCTAACTGGAGGGTTTGTAAAAGGCATGCGTATCGCCCTATGATGCAGATATTCTCGCTGAAGCTAGCTTACACTTCTTCATATGTTAGTGGCCTAGTTCAGTTGTATGGATACGTGGCTGTCAGAGATCTCTTGAACCCCATGCGAAATTACGTCTTCAACCGTAAAAGAAATGATCCTTTGGTGGTCGAGCATGATGGCTTTATACAAATGTCTGGCCCCAAGAGAGGCATCAGAATGCAAGTTCCCGTGCTGATAGAGTTCAATCTGAAGATTAAGACAGGAGGAGAAGAAGGTGATGATCAACAGGTCATTGATGGTGTTGCCATATTCGGCGACAGAATCTCAGGGCATGCCAGGGTAAACACGCAGCGAATGGATGGTGATGGTGGCTCAGTGGACATAAAGTTTGCAGTTCTGGAACGTGCCTCGGAGGCCACTGTACAGGTTGGGATATCAGAAATTGAGAAGGGCAGTTGCTTAAGCTTGTGTTTGGCAGGATCTTACACTAGCCCATCTTATGTTTCACATGGGAAAATCCAGCTGTTTGATGGGGTTATCACTGCGGAGGCATCTGAGCTAAGCAGGACTGTGGTTGCTGTGGCGCGAGATAGTAAGCTGGTTGTAAAATTGAAGCTTAGTCAGAAGGGTGGGTTGGACATCCATCGATGCACTATCTTCCCGGTTGAAAAGCATGGAAGTCAGTCCTTCATTTTCAATCTTGGTGTGGCCACTGTGGAGGTGATGGTAACTTGGTCAACAATGGATATTCCCCAAAGTCTTCTTGGGCCTAATTGCTTTGCGCATGAGTTCATGGCATCTGAGGGCGTTGAGTATGTCGATGAATAATTGCAGTGGTAAGATAAATGGCAGTCCTAACCCACTTTCTGATGTCTAATACCATAATGTCAATCTGGACTGTGTACTTGATGGCATATTTGGATTCTCTGAAACCTACCTGTACGTATGTGAAATAGCACTAGTTTGCGGTCCTAAAACTGAGTACATTGAGTACATTGAGTTTTAAAACTAAAGCAACATTGACACTATTCACATCTGGATTTGTCTTTTTTGTTTCTCAATGTGCATTTTGAGTTTGGAGCTGAAATTTTTAGGGGTTGTAGTCATATTCTTTGTGAACATTCAGAATTTTTTTCATAATTTTTTGAAATGTTTAAAAATATATTTTTTGTCATTGGAGCACTGGGAGTACCCCAGGCTGGGAGCACCTGATACTTTCCCATACCTGCACCTGGGGTTGTTTGTGGAATCCGTGAGTCAATGAGACTCGGCAATAATATTGCCAAGGGTACTAAGACTAACATCACTTTATGGGTAGGAGTTAAGTGGCGAGGTTGTAGCAAGCAGCTAAGCAGGTTTTCTCGCTCGGCGTTGTTCACTCAGTCGCTCGCTCGTTCTATGGATTGTTTTTCTCTTTCTTGTAAAATGGTTGCACTAGTACGGGTTTTTTTTTCCTTCAAATTTTCTTCTTTCTTTCTTGGGTTCCTGCTGTGTTTTCACCGGTTTTCTTTTTTCTCATTGTTATAAATTTGGTTTTCTTTTTTTATTGGTTTTCTTTTATTTTTCTTTCTTTCTTCGTTATACTTTGGTTTCCTTTGTTTTCTTTCTTTGTTTTCTTTGCCTTTCCTTTTTTGTTTCTTTGTTTCTTTGTCGATTTTCATTGGTTTTCTTTCCTGTTCAACATATGTTAACCTTTTAGTACATACCCCCTCCATTCGGTATTACTTATCGAAAAAATTAATGTGTCTAGACGTATTTTAGTTTTATATATATATATATATATATATATATAGGTATATATATATATTTTATCCATTTCATGACAAGCAATTCCGGATGGAGAGAGTATTCAACACTTTTCATATACATTAGAATCATTTTTGTATAAATGCTAAATATTTCTGAAATAAATGATTTTTAAAACTTATTTTTTTATGTTTACTTTTTTTATACACATTGTAAATTTTGGTATATATGTAATATATTTTTATAATACATTCTTAACTTTTTTTTTGAGAATCAACATTTTCTGTGTACATGGTCAATATTAACATTTTGTGTACATTTTTTTGGGAGGTAACATTTTGTGTACATGGTCAATATCGCATCCCGCGCGCCTGGGTCGGCCCATGTCGCGATAGCAGCGCCCTTCTCTTTCTCTTTCTCTCTCAAAGAAAAAGCAGCGCCCTTCTCTGAAGGAAAATCCCGTTCCCAAACAAAAGAAATTCCCCTTCCCCCCCCCCCCCCCTGTTCGTCCACTCGAGCCACCGTCCCCCTCCCCTCCACGAAAAACGAAGCTCCCCGTCGGATAGTTGCTCTCCCGGCGGCCGGGCCTGCCCCCAATTCGAAGTCCGGCTGCCCGCTGCTTCATCCTCTCCAAGAGGATGGACGGCGACCTGACGGAGGTGCTCCTCCGCAAGAACTCCGGCAAGCGCCCGGAGTCTCCCCCTCCGCTGTCGCCGTCTTCGCAGGACATTTTCAAGGACCCTACCGACTCCAACGACTCCAGCACCAGCGGGGCCGCGACGAACCGGGCGCCCGTCCGCGACGACTGCAAGAACCACCAAGAAGTGGTGGTGGCGTCCTCTGCGGCCAGCGAAGGCGAGCAAGGGACGGTATCTACCGGAGAGGAAGAGGATAAGGAGGCGTCGGGACCCCTTGCTCGCTGGGAAGCCCTGGCGGCATCCGCTGCTCTCCGGGAGGCGGCGGCGGCGGCGGCGGCATCTCGCCGGGAGGCGGGGAGGGGCTTCTTTTTCGGCGGGGGGAGCACCTTAGAGGCGGGAGGTGGCTCGAGCGGCAGGGCCGAGCACCTGATCCTCATCCCTCCGCCGGGAGCGGCGGGTCTGATCCACCGCGCCGAACACCTGTCCGACTCCTGGAGGACGGACCCCATCCTCGCCGGCTCTTCGACCGACCTGACGGTCGCACTGCAGGCGTTCGCCGCCGCACCAGATGGGACAACAGCGGCCAGGCTCGAGCAGGCGGCTGGGGCGTTGGACAGTGTTGCATCTAGCAACACGGAGGATGGTGCTGTCGCCAAGCAGCTGGCCGCCGAAGCGGCGGCACTGGCGGCCGGCTGGCGGGGAGACGGCCCGCAGGGGTCGAGTGCCTTCGAAACGGCGGCCGGTCGGCGGGAACCGGAGCTGCAGGCGCCAGCGTCCTATTCCACTGAAACTTTGTTGTGCGCCGTGATTTCTGGCTCATTGGCCCTGCTCCCATATTTGCCCACCCAAGTCCCCAAGCGTTCCCGGAGTGTCTTTGCCGTTCTCTTTGGCAGCGTCTTCGTACTCGCTTCAGTCGGTGTGATGCTCCTCGTCGCACACAAGAGGTTTGCCAACACTCTGGCGAGAATTTCTTTTGGAACATTTACAGTGTTAGTTATGGCCTTTGTTGGGTTCGCCCTCGGAGGAAGGACATACAGTTGATATTGATAGGGAGTACTATGTAGTGTCACAGATAGATACTGGTCTCTCTGAATTTGAAGTACTATACCAGACTCTTGAGAAATGCCATATCACAGATATTGGCGTGCTGTAAATTTCATGTACGACAAGTTTTAAGAAATGTCATATCATAGTTTTGTTTTCCTGCAGTAATATCAAGTTGGAGGAGTCTGTTATTCTGTATTACGTGTTCACAAAATTCTTGCCTTCTTGATCTTAACTTCAGTTAAGCATGGAAGGTGTTTGCTTCTCTCCATTTTTTGTTGGGAGATTCTGGTGTAAAGCTACTTTGGTTTCGTTATGAATGGAGCTGGGAGTGTCGGCATGCCAACAACGGATGATGTTAAAACGATGTTTTATCTTGGAATTTGACAAATTGGTTTTCCTTTCATTTGCTTTGTTGACCTACGGTTACCTCGAGCCTGGAGCAATAAGTTTAACCCATACAAGTTATTTATTTCTTACATAGTCCCACCGCTGAGGTTCCATTGTTTGTGTGTGGTTCATCTTACAGTTTAGTAACTTTTTTTTTGCGGGGGCAGTTTAGTAAGATTCAATCTACAGATAAAGGAAAATATAATTTTTTGTGTGCTGGTTAAATGGCTGAATCCGATACTGGAAGGACCGAGGTCTTTCAGCTGCTCTGCTAGTAAAATCTAAAGTAAAAAATTTTGTACCTGGCTTGCAGAAATTTCATTCGGTTGCAGATAGTAACTCCTGATCCTGGGATAACAATGACACAATACATTATAGTATTATTTAGAAGAACTCCTTGGTAAGATCTGTGAAGTTCTTTCTATGAGTATTTTTCCCGAAAATCACGCAAATCGCCAAAAATATTCTGGTGGTGCATTGGTATACTCCAGATAGAAAATGTAACGGGTACGCATGCACCATCCATAATCAGTACTCCTTGTGTTCTTTTTTTTTACTTTGCATACAAGTTCGTTAAGTCAAACTTTATAAAGTTTATTAATCAAAATTATAGAAAAAAATACCAAGATTCATAATATCAAATCAATATCATTGGATGCATCATGAAATTAATTTTCATACCGTATATCTTTAGTATTATAAATGTTGATATATATTTTAATATAAACTTGGTCAAACTTTACCTACTTTGACTTAAAAAAAATCTTACATGGGAGTAAAAAGAAACGGGGGAGTATGATTTTTTTTCGAAAAGAAGGATAACCCCCGGCTTCTGCATCGAGCGATGTACACATCCATATATTATTAATTATTCAAAATCTAACAGTCGAACAATATTGGCCCGAAAAAAAAGGCAAAAATAAAACCAGAAGTTGCATGCCTCGCGACAGTAACTCCACCAAACAACAACTAACCCTATAATGAAAAACAAACACAAAATGAAAAATATACAACTCCTGGGCTGCGCCTTCAAGAAGGAATCATCGCACGTGCGCCGACGATGATGAGTCCAACTCAAGGTTGACCTCAGGATTCTCATCCCAAAGCCAAGCTTAGATCCATCACCTGCAGCGAGGACAGGAAGCAGGTGCCCGTCAACATAGCCTGATCAGAGATCTTGTGTTTCCACTGAAGTGCATAAACTCGTCGTTCAAGACGCCTCTACCATCATCCCCTGCCCGGCTACTGACGCCTCGATAATTGGATACCTTTGGAGAAGATTCTGGAAGACAAAGACGTCTCATACCGCCATGCCTCTGTCACTGTTGCACCACCTTCATCCAGCATTGACAGACTGACAGGCTAAACATCACACCTCCGCCAAAGCCACTGTGCAGTACCTGCCAACAGCAGGCATGACTTGACGACTCCACATGAGCCGCCATGCGTAGCATTCTCTGGCGACGCACCCGTAGGCGGCTTCACCTGCCAACGATAAGCACTGCATGGCGCCTCCGAAAGAGACTCATGTGTCACATGCCGAGCCATATCGAACCCGATCTATTGATAGAGTGGACGTCCCATACCGCAACCAGCCTCAGAAAGGTCGCCACCACCTGGAGATCCAGCCTCTAAGTCGTCCACATGACCACGAAAGCGACCAAAATTGAAGGATAAGGGTTGCCACCCTGATTTCGTGCGCTTCAAGAGCACCCACCGCTGCGTCTGCCGTTGTAGTTGTCGGTGTCAAAACCGGCACATCTCGGGAAGGGGGGCCCAAGCTGTATGTCTGAGGATCGGTGGTAACAATGATCAAAAGGACACATTGTTTACCCAGGTTTGGGCCCTCTTAATGGAGGTAAAACCCTACTCCTTCTTGATTATATTCGATGGATATGGGGGTTACAAGAGTTGATCTACCTCAAGATCGTAATGGCTAAACCCTGGCTTGGCTAGCCTATCAATGTTGTGATCCTGCCTTCGATCTAACCCTTCGGTTTATATAGACACCAGAGGGGCTTAGGGTTGTACAAAGTCGGTTTAACAGAAAGGAAATACTATATCCGGACACCTAAACTTGCCATCCACGTATACGAGAGTCCCTACCGGACACGAGAGGTGGTCTACTGCCTTGTATCTTGACGGCCCATATCCACTAGACCGGCGCCCGAGGACCCCTTAGTCCAGGACTCCCTCAGTAGCTCCTAAACCAGTCTTCAATGACGACGTGTTCGGCGTGCAGATTATCTTCGGCATTGCGAGGCGGGTTCCCTGAACAATATACGTCAGCTTTCCTCCATAAAAGAACTGTATTTGGCCTTGCATAATTAACACAACCCTTAGCCGCAAAGGCAGGATATATAAAAAATAGGAACAATGTCTTTACTGACAACTTTTTTCGGCGAAGCGTCAGACTTGACCCTTTAGCGTTTTGAACCATTTTCACACCCCGTGTTCCATATTTCGAGGCCAAGCCCCATTGGCCCGTCCTGTCAAAACATAGATCGTGCCACTTAATACGGGATTGCTCATCAATAAAATTTGGGTAATCCAACCATTTACGGCGCACACTTTCATTGGGAATAGGCGAGTTTCAAGGCACAAGTGGGGGGACGGTTGGCATTTTTACCGCCTATAAGAGGGCAATGGATTTCTCCTTTCTTCCCCACGCCTTCCAATCTCCCTAGCTCTCAGTGCCCGAAAAGTTTTCGTCTTCCTCATAACCACCACCTCCTACGACCATGGTTGGATCCGGTTCCAAGGGCAAGTGGGAGGCCTCCTCCGTCACGGAGAAGGAGATAAAGGATCTCCGGAGCGTGGGATACCTAGCCGCCACCATCGCACACAGGCTCCCCTCCAAGGGTCAGATCATTTCCACTCCGGAGGCCGGCGAGAGGGTCGTTTTCCTCCCCCATTTCCTTAGAGGGTTAGGTTTTCCACTCCACCCCTTCGTTAGGGGGCTCATGTTCTATTACGGGCTAGATTTCCATGATCTAGCCCCGAACTCTTTCCTTCACATCTCGGTGTTTATCGGCGTATGTGAGCTCTACTCTGCATCCCCCCACACATCGGCCTATGGCTGAAAATCTTCTGTGAAGCCAAAGGTGGTCAACGGGCAACATGCGGACTGCGGCGGGGCCATGATAAGCAAGCTGCCCAATGCCACGTGGCCTAAGGGGGCCTCCGTTGAGACTGTCAAGATTTGGCAACAAGAGTGGTTTTATATCACAGAGCCGCGCCGCACCAAGTGGGCGGCGATTCCGGAGTTCAGATCCGGACCCCCCACGAGGCTCGTGTCGTGGAATGCTAAGGGCCTCGATTGGGGGTCCCAGATGGAGGTGCAGACACTACAAACACGCATCACCAACGTACTAGGCAAGAACGTCGGTCTCACCAATGTGGTGCAAATCATGCTCTTCCGCCGCATTCTTCCCTGCTAGCGCCGGACTTCCCCCGTGTGGGAGTTCAATCCGGAGGAGCCGCGGACTCTGCATCACTTCCTCGGCACGACACACGAGGGAATGTGGAAGCTGCTTTTTAAGGCACAGAAGAGCTTGCCCATGGAGACTGAGGACGTCAGTCTCGACGCCGAGAATCCATCTTCTCCGGTAAGTATTAGTTTTTCGAAGACATGTCCGGTCTATATATTCGATCAATACGAATCTTATCAGCCCACCTATTTACAGGGCTGGACAAAGAAGGAGCGGATCAACAGTTCGGCTCCGTTGCCCGAAGACCTAGTCACTCCTCAACTGGAGGAGATGCTGGTTCCAGCGCCCTATCAAGCGCCGGAGAAGAAGAGCAAGAAGAAGGGCAAGGAGCCCAAGGGCGGGCCCTGCTGCAAAGGTACTTCGGATGCTATATCCGAAGAAACCGAGTCCGTCTCCTCTCACGAGGAAGATGAGGATGAAGAGGAGGAGGAAGAGGAGGTGGAGAGCGACTCCCCTCGCATCATAAGGAGGAGGAAGAGGACGGCCTCCGAGAATCCGGAGGGGGCGAAGCCGAAGAGGAAGAAGGTTACCCTCTCGGTAAGTTCGGACTCGGAGTCCGAACACAGCCTGAGGAGAGCTCCCAAGGTTAAGCCCCTGACCGAATCGTAAGTATCAAAAACCTTACTTGTTCAGTTTTCGCTTACCTGCCTATGTATAAATTGTATCTTTGCTCATATTTCAGCCATCCACGCGATATCCCGAACCCCTCGACTTCGTTAGGGAATTCTCTGCCGCCTGAAGAGGCGGAGAGCGATGGACCATCGCGAGCCCTCTCCCCTCCTGCCATGGAGGACATCAGGTGTCGTCCCAAAGGGCCTCTCCTGGTCGAGGAGGGGCGGACGAGGCCGTCCAAAAGGCGCCCGAGGTCAATACCTCGGATGCCGCAGATCGGGGCACGACGACCCCCATGACCACCAAGGGTGGGGGGCCTCAACTGTTCGGGCCCTCGCCGAACACCGTCCCGAAGACCAATGCGGCTCCAGGTTCGGACCAACACCCCCTTCGACAGAGGGGGGAGGAGCAGTAGCTCCATCAGCGGCCTCTGCTAATCCGAAGGCCGCTCATACTCTAGAGGAAGCACTGCAACGTGCTTCCATCATGGAGGAGCACCGCACCCTGATGGGTGCGGTTATGGAAAAGGTTCGGTCCGCAAAGAGCGGACTGAACGATAGCCTACTGACGGGCTTTGAGGTATGCGATGTAATCCTCTTACAAGTTTTCTTTTTATACGCAAGGTTGAACCCATGTATAAATAGTAGCCCCTGAGACTCTGTCCGGATTGAAACAATCTGGATGGAGGATCCCAAAGAAATCTAATAATGTATTACACAATTGTGTGGGACATGCATCTATGCTGGCTGCTCTACTGCCCAAGCCGCAGAGGTTTTCGAGGTCAATCGGAAACTTCGGCTAGCCGATGAGGAGCTCGACCGCGTCAACAAGCGGTTCGACGAAACGCAAGGTAAGCGGCGCTTGTACATACCTGAAGTGATATGTGCATTAATTCATTAAACTTACTGAGTGTTATGATGTTACTCATATTTGGCGCAGCTAAGGTCGAGTCCCTCAAGAGTGCCCTCGCCCAAGCCAAGAAGGAGGTGGAGGTGAGCAAGGCGGCCACTGACAAAGCAACCAAGGAGTTGGAGGTGGAGCGAACCTCCCGTGAACAACACGAGGCGCAGGTGAGCGAGGTCGAACAGGAGCTCAAGGATGCCATTGCCAAGTGCGAGTCCTTGGAGCAGAAGAGTTCGGAATAAGCCTCCGAGCTCACCAAAGCTCTCAAGAGCGTGAAGGAAGCCCGGGTTGAAGCTCAGGGCGCTCGCCAGGAGATCCAAGAGGTGAGGGAGATAGCGGCTGGTAAGGCCTTTCTCATGCAGAGAAATTTACAAGTAAGAGATATATCTTGCTGACCCGAGTTTGGAGTTCTCCAGGTGCGTTTGCGGATCTGCCGAGGAGTGTTGCTGCTGCCGCCGAGTTCTTCCGAGCCGAAGAGGGGAGCTCAACGGAGAAATTGTTCTGGTCGCAGTACCTTGCGCCAGAGTATCCGGCACCCCTTAGCGATCAGCTGAAGCAGCGGACGGAGCTGCACAGGGTGGCTGGATAGCGATGAAGGACGCAATAGTCTGTCTTTGGCCAGCCAATCCCATACCCAGCAGCTACTTCGGACTTGTGAAGCGGCTGCTCGACACGCGTCCTCAGATCGACGCCATCAAGCGGTCAGCCTGCATAGAAGGTGCCCAGATGGCCTTCGCCCGAGTCAAGGTACAATGGGCCAAGATGAAGGCCACCAAAATTGCCACAGCGGGGCCCCCTGAAGGCATGGATCACCGGCGGCCGGAGAAGTACTTTGGCGAGGTCCTTGAGGGAGCCCGCATTGTAGAGGGTCAGTGCTCAAAGGATATCATATTTGAGTAGTGGAGTCCGGTTTGTAAAAACCGTGTAATGAACTCATAATGTGAAATATTTATGCTTGCGCTTTATGATTTTGTTAGTTTATCCTCATGTTTGGCCGTTTATTTTATAAGTTCGAAAGTTTACCAGTCGTCGGCTTCTGCCCCCATGTAAATATTACTGGGCTGTTCGGTAATGCATGTCCGCACTTTATCCAACGTCTTGGTCCTATATAGGAGGCGTCTTGCGAGATGAACAAGGCAATCAGACTATGCGGTTTTGTCACTTTCACTTGGCCATAGGAGTCCATTGGCGGGGCTAAGTACTAGCCCCTTGTTGCGTGAACGGCAATCCGGAGTACAGCGCCTTTGCAACATGGCTGGTCGAAGCCCAGCCCCTCATATAGCACGACATAAATCGCGAATGATTTGTAGTATAACACTAAGTCACCGGATCGCTGACCCTCTCTCGCATATCATGACAGTCAGTTTTCGGCTTTCTCTACTGAGGTACTTAACCGGACGAACCAGAAATACAATCGCAGTAGCTCTCCCTTTACTACCTTAGCCGAACTTGTGGAACATAAGGTGGCAAACACAGGAGCCAGGCAACCCAACTATAGACCAAAGACATGATTCGGAGCCGATGCATATAGTGCACTATTCGGGAGGCCGAAGAGTTCCCTATAGGTGTTCGGACTTAAGAGTTTGCGGGGCCGAATACAACCCCTGGTATGAAGGCCGTGCCGAAGCACGTATGCCAGTCGAAAGTAAGGAGGAAATATGGATGACAAGATAATATAAGAGCCCAATCAAAAAAATGTCGTGATCATCTGCTTCCTTTATATCCTTATTAATACGTTGAGGCGTGTTTTGACAAACAATGCTATGAATATTAAGGTCATGTTACATGCCTAAAGAAAAGAATTCACATAAGGGAAAGTCTAACACATGGCCTAAAAATAATAGTTCAAAAACTCCAGTGATGCCCTGTCGCACGTCTGCGCCGTTTCTCCTTAGTAATAAGTCCTTTGATAGGAGTTTTTGATGGTTGGGAAACGCTAGCCTTGAAAGGATCCCTGATACAACCATACAACAAATAGGGCTCTTAATGAACCTGTAGTGAAAAAAGATGTATGCAGTCCAAATAGGGTCAAGCCGTACTATGGACTTGTTCCATAGTGTGCCTATGGCGCTGCCCAAGGTATTTTGAGTGTGTAGTTGTGTACGCGTGGTACATAAGCCGCAACCTTATGGGGCAGTCAGCGGAGGCCGAACTGCTAATCGATGTCCGGATCCGTTGAGTTATCGCAGTGATGTGCGGACTGGACTCGTTTAGAGATTTTGTTGGCTTTAATGTCCGACATATTATTCGGCTTGAGAAGGCCGCCATACACCTCGGCTGCAAGGGCCGCAGTGTGTCTTTCAGTACGGAGGGAGCGCTCCATATTTTCATTGACTGTAATAACACCGTGAGGTCCAGGCATCTTAAGCTTCAAATAAGCATAGTGCGAGACTGCATTAAAGCGGGCAAAAGCAGTTCGTCCGAGCAGTGCGTGATAGCCACTACGGAAAGGGATGATGTCGAAGATTAATTCTTCACTACGAAAGTTGTCTAGGGAGCCGAATACTACCTCCAGTTTTAGTGAGCCCGTGCAACGGGCCTCCACGCCGGTATCACACCTTTAAAGGTATTGTTACTAGGCTTGATTCTTGATGGGTCAATGCCCATCTTGCGGACACTGTCTTGATAGATCAAGTTGAGACTGCTGCCCCTGTCCATAAGGACTCTAGTGAGACCGTGTCCGGCGATAATTGGATTGAGTACCAGGGCGGCCGAACCCCCTTGACGGATACTGGTTGGGTGATCCTTGCGATCAAAAGTGATCGGACAGGCTGACCATGGGTTGAACTTTGGGGCGACAGGCTCTATGGCGTAGACGTTGCTTAGTGCGCGTTTGTGCTCCCTTTTGGGAATGTGAGTGACATAGATCATGTTCACTGTTTTCACCTCGGGAGGAAACTGCTTCTGGCCCCCGGTGTTCGCTGACGGGGCTCATCATCATCCTCACTTGGAGGTCCTTTTCCCTTGTGTTTGGTATTTATCTTACTGACCTGTTTGAAAACCCAACAGTTCCTGTTGGTGTGGTTAGCAGGCTTATCGGGTGTGCCATGAATCTGACAGGGCCTCTCAAGGGTTTTGTCCAAACTGGATGGACTGTCCCTGTTGCCTTTAAAAGGTTTCTTCCGCTGATCAGATTTAGAATCACTGAATCCGGCACTGACTGTCGTATCATCTGCATCGTCATTGTTGCTCCGACGTTTGTTTTTATTGCGGCGAGGTTTACCATTGTCGTCCTTGGCCTCAAAAGTGTCGGGGTCGCTCGAGCTGTTGCTTCTACGAGCCAACTAGCTATCTTCACCCGCACAAAAACGGGTCATAAGTGCAGTTAAGGCTGCCATGGTCTTCGGCTTCTCCTGCCCGAGGTGTCGAGCGAGCCACTTGTCTCAGACGCTGTGTTTGAAGGCCGCTAAGGCTTCGGCATCCAGACAGTCCACGATTTGGTTCTTTTTAATTAGGAACCGATTCCAAAGCTTGCGAGCCGATTCGCCTGGTTGCTGGATTATGTGACTCAAGTCATCAGCATCCAGTGGCCGGACATCAGTGCCCTAAAGTTGGCCCGAAAAGCATCCTCCAAATCTTCCCAGGTTCCAATGGAATTTTCTGAAGGAAATATGCCCTAGAGGTAATAATAAAGTTATTATTTATTTCCTTATTTCATGATAAATGTTTATTATTCATGCTAGAATTGTATTAACCGGAAACTTAGTACATGTGTGAATACATAGACAAAACATATTGTCCCTAGTGTGCCTCTACTTGACTAGCTCGTTAATCAAAGATGGTTATGTTTCCTAACCATAGACATGTGTTGTCATTTGATAAATGGGATCACATCATTAGGAGAATGATGTGATGGACATGACCCGTCCGTTAGCTTAGCATTATGATCGTGACAGTTTTATTGCTACTGCCTTCTTCATGGCTTATACAAGTTCCTCAGACTATGAGATTATGCAACTCCCGAATACCGGAGGAACACTTTGTCTGCTACCAAACGTCACAACGTAAATGGGTGATTACAAAGGTGCTCTACATGTGTCTCTGAAGGTGTTTTTTGGGTTGGCATAGATCGTGATTAGTATTTGTCACTCTGTGTTTCGGAGAGGTATCTCTGAGCCCTCTCGGTAATACTCATCACTATAAGCCTTGCAAGCATTGTGACTAATGAGTTAGTTGCAGGATGAAGTATTACCGAATGAGTAAAGAGACTTGCCGGTAATGAGATTGAACTAGGCATGATGATACCGACAATCGAATCTCGGGCAGGTAACATACCGATGGCAAAGGGAATAACGTATGTTGTTATGCGGTTTGACCGATAAAGATCTTCGTAGAATATGTATGAAACAATATGAGAATCCAGGTTCCGCTATTGGTTATTGACCAGAGACGTGTCTCGGTCATGTCTACATAGTTCTCGAATCCGTAGGGTCCGCACGCTTAACGTTCGATGACGATTGGTATTATGAGTTTATGCGATTTGATGTACCGAAGGTTGTTCGGAGTCCTGGACGAGATCACGGACATGACGAGGAGTCTAGAAATGGTCGAGACATAAAGATTGATATATTGGATGGCTATATCGGACATCGGAAGTGTTCCGGAGAAATTTCGGATAAAACTGGAGTACCTGAGGGTTACCGGAACCCCCCGGGGGGTTATTGGGCCTCATGGGCCAAGTGGTGGAAGAGAGGAGGCAGGCCAAGGTGTGGCGTGCGCCCCCTATCCCAAACCAAATTGGACTAGGGGAGCGGCCCCCCTTTCCTTCTCTCCTTCCCCTCCTTCCTTCTTCTCCTAGTTGGACTAGGAAAGGGGGAACCTGCTCCTACTTGGACTAGGATTCCCCCCTTTGGGCGCGCCCCTTGTGGCCGGCCGACCCCCGCCTCTCCTCCTTTATATACGGGGGAGGGGGGCACCCCATAGACACATAAGTTGATCTTTTAGCCGTGTGTGGTGCCCCCCTCCACAGTTACACACCTCGGTCATATCGTCGTAGCGCTTAGGCGAAGCCCTGCGCCGGTAACTTCATCATCACCGTCACCACGCCGTCATCCTGACAGAACTCTCCATTGGCCTCAGCTGGATCTGGAGTTTGAGGGACATCACCGAGCTGAACATGTGCAGATCGCGGAGGTGCCGTGTGTTCAGTACTTGATCGGTTGGATCGCGAAGACGTTCGACTACATCAACCGCGTTACTTAATGCTTCCGCTTTCGGTCTATGAGGGTACGTGGGCACACTCTCCCCCTCGTTTCTATGTATCACCTAGATAGATCTTGTGTGATTGTAGGAATTTTTTTGAAATTACTGCGTTCCCCAACAGTGGCATCCGAGCCAGGTCTATGCATAGATGTTATATGCACGAATACAACACAAAGAGTTGTGTGTGATAATAGTCATACTGCTTACCAACATGTCATACTTTGATTCGGCAGTATTGTTGGATGAAGCGGCCCGGACCGACATTACATGACCGCATTCATGAGACTGGTTCTACCGACGTGCTTATGCACATAGGTGGCTGGCGGGTGTCTGTTTCTCCAACTTTAGTTGAATTAAGTGTGGCTACGCCCGGTCCTTGTTGAAGGTTAAAACATCACACTTGACGAAAAATCATTGTGGTTTTGATGCGTAGGTAAGAACAGTTCTTGCTAGAATCCCGTAGCAGCCACGTAAAACTTGCAACAACAAAGTAGAGGACATCTAACTTGTTTTTGCAGGGCTTGATGTGATGTGATATGGTCAAGGAATGATGTGATATAAATTGTTGTATGAGATGATCATGTTTTGTAACAAAGTTATCGGCAACTGGCAGGAGCCACATGGTTGTCGCTTTATTGTATGCAATGCAATCGCCATGTAATTGTTTTACTTTATCACTAAGCGGTAGCGATAGTCGTAGTAACAATAGTTGGCGAGACGACAACGATGCTACGATGGAGATCAAGGTGTCGTGCCGGTGACGATGGAGATCATGACGATGCTTCGGTGATGGAGATCATGATCACAAGATGATGATGACCATATCATGTCACATATTTTGATTGCATGTGATGTTTATCTTTTACGCATCTTATTTTGCTTAGTACGGCGGTAGCATTATATGATGATCCCTTACTAAATTTGAAGGTATAAGTGTTCTCCCTGAGTATGTACCGTTGCTACAGTTCGTCATGCCGAGACACCATGTGATGGTCGGGTGTGATAAGCTCTACGTTCACATACAACGGGTGCAAGCCAGTTTTGCACACGCAGAATACTCGGGTTAAACTTGACGAGCCTAGCATATGCAGATATGGCCTCGTTAACACTGAGACCGAAAGGTCGAACGTGAATCATATAGT
The DNA here is from genome assembly GCA_021605205.1 of Aegilops longissima. Taxonomy (NCBI): domain Eukaryota; kingdom Viridiplantae; phylum Streptophyta; class Magnoliopsida; order Poales; family Poaceae; genus Aegilops; species Aegilops longissima. The sequence goes on along the minus strand of CM038678.1, from coordinate 647,182,949 downwards.
AGATATGATCAACATAGTGATGTTCACCATTGAAAACTACTCCATCTCACGTGATGATCAGACATTGTTTAGTTGGTTTGGATCACGTGATCATTTAGATGACTAGAGGGATGTCTATCTAAGTGGGAGTTCTTAAGTAATATGATTAATTGAACTTTAACTTATCATGAACTTAGTCCTAATAGTTATTTTGCATGTGTATGTTATTGTAGATCAATGGTCTGTGCTACCGTTCCTTTGAATTTTAATGCGTTCCTATAGAAAGCTAAGTTGAAAGATGATGGCAGCAACTACACGGACTGGGTCCGTAACTTCAGGATTATCCTCATTGCTGCACAGAAGAATTACGTCCTGGAAGCACCATTGGGTGCCAGGCCTGCTGCAGATGCTACTGATGACATTAAGAGCGTCTGGCAGAGCAAAGCTGATGATTACTCGATAGTTCAGTGTGCCATGCTTTACGGCTTAGAATCGGGACTTCAAAGACGTATCGAAGGTCATGGAGCATATGAGATGTTCCAAGAGTTGAAGTTAATATTTCAAGAAAATGCCCGAGTCGAGAGATATGAAGTCTCCAACAAGTTCTACAAATGCAAAATGGATGAGAATAGTTCTGTCACTGAACACATTCTCAGAATGTCAGGGTACCATAACCACTTGACTCAGCTGGGAGTTAATCTTCCTGATGAGAGTGTCATTGACAGAGTTCTTCAATCACTGCCACCAAGCTATAAAGGCTTCGTGATGAACTATAATTTGCAAGGGATGAACAAGACTATTCCCGAGCTCTTCGCAATACTAAAATTTGCGGAGGTAAAAATCAAGAAGGAGCATCAAGTGTTGATGGTCAACAAGACCACTAGTTTCAAGAAAAATGGCAAAGGGAAGAAAGGGAACTTCAAGAAGAACGGCAAAAAGGTTACTGCTCAAGAGAAGAAACCCAAGTGCGGACCTAAGCACTGGCTGAGCGCTTCTCTGCAAAGGGACTGGTCCTTCGAAGCGGAACTGCCCCAAGTATTGGCGGATAAGAAGGATGGCAAAGTGAAAGGTATATTTGATATACATGTTATTGATGTGTACCTTACTAATGCTAAGTAGTAGCGCTGGGTATTTGATACTGGTTCATTGCTCATATTTGCAACTCAAAGCAGGGCTCTGATTAAGCGAAGATTGGCTAAGGCGAGGTGACGCGCGCGTGGGAAATGGTTCCAAGGTCGATGTGATCGCCGTCGACACGCTACCTCTACGTCTACCATCAGGATTAGTTTTAGACCTGAATAATTGTTATTTGGTACCAGCGTTGAGCATGAACATTATATCTGGATCTTGTTTGATGCGAGACGGTTATTCATTTAAATCAGAGAATAATGATTGTTCTATTTATATGAGTAATATATTTTATGGTCATGCACCCTTGATGAGTGGTCTATTTTTGTTGAATCTCGATAGTGATGATACACATATTCATAATATTGAAGCCAAATGATGCAAAGTTGATAATGATAGTGCAACTTATTTGTGGCACTGCCGTTTGGGTCATATCGGTGTAAAGCGCATGAAGAAACTCCATGCTGATGGACTTTTGGAATCACTTGATTATGAATCACTTGGTGCTTGCGAACCGTGCCTCATGGGCAAGATGACTAAAACTCCGTTCTCCGGAACAATGGAATGAGCTACTGACTTATTGGAAATAATACATACCGATGTATGCGGTCCAATGAGTATTGAGGCTCGTGGTGGGTATCGTTATTTTCTTACCTCCACAGATGATTTAAGCAGATATGGATATATCTACTTAATGAAACATAAGTCTGAAACATTTGAAAAGTTCAAAGAATTTCAGAGTGAAGTGGAAAATCATCGTAACAAGAAAATAAAGTTTCTATGATCTGATCGTGGAGGAGAATATTTGAGTTACGAGTTTGGTCTTCATTTGAAACAACATGGGATAGTTTCACAACGAACACCACCTGGAACACCACAACGAAATGGTGTGCCCGAACGTCGTAACCGTACTTTACTGGATATGGTGTGATCTATGATGTCTCTTACTGATTTACCGCTATCGTTTTGGGGTTATGCTTTAGAGACGGCTACATTCACTTTAAATAGGGCACCATCAAAATCCGTTGAGACGACGCCTTATGGACTGTGGTTTGGCAGGAAACCAAAGTTGCCGTTTCTTAAAGTTTGGGGCTGCGATGCTTATGTGAAAAAGCTTCAACCTGATAAGCTCGAACCCAAATCGAAGAAGTGTGTCTTCATAGGATACCCAAAGGACACTGTTGGGTATACCTTCTATCACAGATCCGAAGGCAAAATCTTTATTGCTAAGAATGGATCCTTTCTAGAGAAGGAGTTTATCTCGAAAGAAGTGAGTGGGAGGAAAGTACACTACAAAAAAATACACTTCCTTTATGATACGTGTTTGTCACAGAAGGTCGCATTTTCTGTCATGCATGTACATCCACGATTTTATGACAGAATCAAGATAGTCATACCTGTGCTGTCGTAGAAGTGTTCCATGACATTACCAAAATTATCATCACGGAAGTGTCCACTTCCATGACGATAAATCTCGCGTCACATAAGTGCTTTCATCAAGGGTGACCGACACGTGGCATCCACCGTAACGGAACGCCGTTAAGCTATCGGGTCGGGTTTTGGATCCGATAACCCGTTAACAGCCCCGGCCAATGGGGATTTTCCACGTGTAAAATCATCATTGGCTAGAGGAAACACGTGTCAGCTCATCGTTGGGACAGATGTCATCCACTCATTGGACAGAAGGCGCCTATGATACGTCGACCGCGGCACGACCCAACAGAGGCCCATTCGGTGAAAAGGCGGCTGTTTGACTTGGTCAAAGGTGGCGGGCGGCCCATGTAAAGCCTATTAACGACCTGTTCGCATATAGCCCATTTACAGACCTGCTAACCCAAGGCCCGTTCGCCCTATCCGAGTTAGGCCCGATGGCGTCATCTGGGCCCAATATGATTCAGCCCGTTTTCGCCGGCCCATGTTTGGCCCATGACATCTTCGGCCCATATGAGGCCCTATGTAACTCTTGGCCTATTACGGCCGTGGTGAAAGCGGCCCGTAATGAACAAGTGTATCACTTTACACCCATTAACGGCCCATGGTGAAACGGCCCGTAATGAACGATGTATCACTTTATACCCATTAACGGCCTGTTATTCCGTTGGGGCGTTTCTAGCCCATGTTATCTTCGGCCTTCTCGAGCCCATTTATTCTTGGGCTCATTTCGGCGATTCGTTTACTTACGGCTCGTTCTTGTCATTTTACGCTTGTGGGCAAAATTCACCCCGTGGTTACAGTCGGCCCGTTTGTAGTTCGTTAATACGTTGGGCCGTTTTCATAGCGTCATCAAATACGGCCTATTAAGGATGGCCCATTATGGTCGGCTCATAAACGGACGATTCCAAATCTAGCCCGTTTTTACGGCCATAATGCGGCCTGTTATTGGCTCATGTTTCGCCAATCGATCATACTGCCCGTATAAGGCCCATTGATGATATGGCCCGTAGAAGGCCCATTGTTTCTACGGCCCGTAGAAGGACCATTGTTTCTACGACCCGTAGAAGGCCCACTGTTTCTACGACCCGTAGAAGGCCCACTATTTCTACGTCCCGTAGGAGGCCTAGTGTCACTACAGTAAATATTAGCCCATGGTTATTGTGGCCTAGTTTTAAAAAATAGGTTATTGCAGCCACTAGCAAACCGCGGAAAAAGAACTGCAATGACTACAAGCAAACAAATAAACAAGACAACAAGGAAATAAATAAGCAAGCAACTTACGCTAGGCTATCACGGCTATCACATATTACATCCTTTGGGCATCAAAGTTCGCAACAAAGTGAAAATAAACACGCCGACAAAAGAATATACAAAACTGAGAGCACTTCAGAAGGCACTAGGCCTGGCCAGGTCGGCCCCCCCAAACAGCTGAAGAAGCTGAGTAGACCTCAGTTGTGTCAACGACAGATGCATCAACACTAGATTTAAGGCATGATGGTGCGCACGGCAGTCCTTTGACATCTTCATTGCATCTTTGACTTCAAGTCGGAGCTGAGCTGAAGCAAGCCTTTCCGCTTTAAGTTGAGATGAAGAAGTCGAACTGATTGAGGCAGCGGCCCACAGAGGTTGTCTCACACCTGCTGGTGAGTAGCTTCAACTCACTGTCTTCATCAAGACAGGACCTTGGGGTCATCTCGCTGTCCTCAAGATGGTTTGGCTCACTATCTTCCCTGAAGTTCTGCCTGGCGTAAGAGATACGACTCTGAAAGAGAAACAAGGAGACACGTAATAGATTTCACAATTATATAAGCAAATAAATGGATCTGTTCTGCATAAGGAACATGTTTTTACAACTACAATTTGAAATCGGTAGTTGTTGCAAACATCCAATCAGATGTAAACAGCAAAGCAAACAGCAATGGAGGAAATGATGCCTATCCAAATCTATACTATAACAAAGTTTGAAGGCTTGAGAAGGATGAACTTACATTACATGTTAACATGGGCTGGACAAAGCCCTTCTCCATGTTGATGGAAGGATAATTCAATAAATTCCCCAAAGAAAATTCTTTATAAGCATTGCCATTATTCTACATCTTGCAAAGAGTAAATATAGATCAAGTAATATTGGAAGAAACAGAGGATAATGAAGCTCAAGTGCAGACTGATGATACATAATCAAATAGCAATTAATTAAGTACAACGTTACAAGGCAAAAGGGAGAGAGGTACTGACAAGAGCAATGCAGAGCCCATTATTGTTTTGAGATCGTATGATCCTTTGAGTAGAGAGATTCATCTGAAATTAGTTTTCATACAAGAGAGAAGGTAAGGCACAAGCAGAAATTTAGGAGTTCAAATTTTGAATTGATATCATAGATAGTACCTGACGATGGGCTCCTAGCAGTTCTAATAGGGGTTTGGCCACTGGAGTAGGGGTAAAGTGTGGTACAGTTGGGCCTGTGTTTTCTGTGGCTGCTGATCTATCTGATTTAACAGGTATCACTACCTTTTCCAAATACCTAGTTTGTACTCCTTGAGGATCTGCACTCACCCTCTTCCTTTTGGACATCTATTAAGAAAGAACAACATTTGACTGGAAAAACATAGTGTGACGACACATGGAATAGGTATAGAAAATGGATAGGTATGGCATACACTCATATATGATGCTTAAACTAAGCATATGGTGTAACAAAGTAGAAGTAATGCAAGAGGTCAGATGCAAAATATGTGCGACCAATACAACTTTGCAAAGTTAGAGCAAGCACCTTGATGGGTGAATAAGATAGGCCATTCTCCACCATGCCAAGTTTGTTAGCCAGTGGATCGTTCCGCAATATTCCTCTCGTGCGCCCATTCTCATATTCATTTTGATAATGTTCAATATCTAACATGCATGAAAACATAAAAACAAGTGAGATTTTCTTTGTATTGCGAAGTGATTCTAATCCAATCTGCCTCCTGTAAACCCTTTGTGCTATCTCTGCAATTCTTTTAAAAGATGCCATGCATGCTGTAATTTGTTGTGTGCATTAATATAATGTGGCCTACTACTCAAAATATGAGAGCTCGTAGTGATGACACTTGCAGATGATACCTTCAACATATAGTAAAGAAGAACAAGTCGACCCGACTGACATGATTCAAAATATACTAAGGAAAAAAACTCGACTGACGATCGACCGCAAGAGAAGAGTATCATCTTAAAGAAGAGCAGAAGAGCAAGCAGATTGAAGATATTACAAGTCTTTCAATACAATGTCGGTTGGCAACCCATGATGAACAGAGATTACAGAGAAATACTATTCTTTCCGGTCTCTCCATATGTGGCTCACATGCATTTCGAAACTAAAGTAGGAACATTTAGCTAACCAATTAAACATCTCTCAGTTTTACTAATATCAACAAGAATATTAGATATGAATTTGTACAACTAAGCTTGTTTAGCTCGATGGGTGGAGCAGTGCTATTACGACACGAACCACGTAGGCTGATTGTGGTCATCATAAAATGGGGATTGAAGGAAATATGCCCTAGAGGCAATAATAAAAGTTATTATTTATTTCCTTATATCATGATAAATGTTTATTATTCATGCTAGAATTGTATTAACCGGAAACATAATACATGTGTGAATATATAGACAAACAGTATGTCACTAGTATGCCTCTACTTGACTAGCTTGTTAATCAAAGATGGTTATGTTTCCTAACCATGAACAAGGAGTTGTTATTTGATTAACAAGGTCACATCATTAGTTGAATGATCTGATTGACATGACCCATTCCGTTAGCTTAACAGTTGATCGTTTAGTATGTTAATGCTTTCTTCATGACCCATACATGTTCCTATAACTATGAGATTATGCAACTCCGTTTATCGGAGGAACACTTTGGTACTACCAAGCGTCACAACATAACTGGGTGATTATAAAGGAGTACTACAGGTGTCTCCAAAGGTACTTGTTGGGTTGGCGTATTTGAGATTAGGTTTTGTCACTCCGATTGTCGGAGAGGTATCTCGAGCCTTCTCGGTAATGCACATCACTTAAGCCTTGCAAGCATTACAACTAATGAGTTAGTTGTGAGATGATGTATTCTGAGCGAGTAAAGAGACTTACCGTAGCGAGATTGAACTAGGTATTGGATACCGACGATCGAATCTCGGGTAAGTAACATACCGATGACAAAGGAACAACGTATGTCGTTATGCGGTTTGACCGATAAAGATCTTCATAGAATATGTAGGAACCAATATGGGCATCCAGGTTCCGCTATTGGTTATTGACCGAGAATGGTTCTAGGTCATGTCTACATAGTTCTCGAACCCGTAGGGTCCGCACAACAACGTTCGATGACAGTTCATAATGAGTTTATAAGTATTGATGCACGAAGGTTGTTCGAGTCCGGATGTGATCACGGACATGACGAGGAGTCTCGAAATGGTCGAGACATAAAGATTGATATATTGGAAGCCTACATTTGGACATCGGAAGTGTTCCGGGCGAAATCGGGATTTTTCCGGAGTACCGGGAGGTTACCGGAACCCCCCGGGAAGTCCATGGGCCTTAATGGGCCATGGGAGAAGAGGAAGGGCAGGCCAAGGTGGGCTGCGCGCCCCCCTCCCCCCTCTAGTCCGAATAGGACAAGGAAGGGGGCGCCCTTCCCTCTTCCCCCTCCTCCAATCCTAGTCCAACTAGGAGAGGGGGAGTCCTACTCCCGGTGGGAGTAGGACTCCTCCTTGGTGCGCCTCCCCTAGGGCCGGCCACCTCCCCCTTGGCTCCTTTATATCTGGGGCAGGGGCACCCCAAGACACACAAGTTGATCTACGGATCTTGCCTTGGCGTGTGCGGTGCCCCTTCCACCATATTCCACTTCGGTCATATCGTCGCGGAGCTTAGGAGAAGCCTGCGCGGAGAAGTCATATCGTCGCGGAGCTTAGGCGAAGCCCTGCGTCGGTGGAGCATCAACATCGCCACCACGCCGTCGTCTTGTGGAACTCATCCCGACACTTTGCTGGATCGAGTCCGGGATCGTCATCGAGCTGAGCGTGTGCGAAACTCGGAGGTGCCGTGACGTTCGGTGCTTGGATCGGTCGGATCGTGGGGCGTCTGACTACATCAACAGCGTTGTTATAACGCTTCGCTTTCGGTCTCACGAGTGCGTGGATGGACACTCTCCCTCTCGTTGCTATGCCATCACCATGGTCTTGCGTGATCGTAGGAAATTTTTGAAATTACTCGTTCCCCAACAGTGGCATCCGAGCCTGGTTTTATCGTTGATGTCATGTGCACGAGTAGAACACAAGTGAGTTGTGGACGATACAAGTCATACTGCCTACCAGCATGTCATACTTTGGTTCAGCGGTATTGTGAGATGAAGCGGCCCGGACCGACATTACGCAGACGCTTACGCGAGACTGGTTTCACCGCTCCGAGCACTCGTTGCTTAAAGGTGGTGGCGGGTGTCTGTCTCTCTCACTTTAGTTGAATCGAGTGTGGCTCGCCCGGTCCTTGAGAAGGTTAAAGCGGAGTCTATTTGTGAAATATCGTTGTGGTTTTGATGCGAGGTAAGAACGGTTCTTGCTCAGCCCGTAGCAGCCACGTAAAACTTGCAACAACAAAGTAGAGGGCGTCTAACTTGTTTTTGCAGGGCATGTTGTGATGTGATATGGTCAAGGCGTGATGCTATATTTTATTGTATGAGATGATCATGTTTTGTAACCGAGTTATCGGCAATGGCAGGAGCCATATGGTTGTCGCTTTATTGTATGAAATGCAAGCGCCATGTAATTGCTTTACTTTATCACTAAGGAGTAGCGATAGTCGTAGAAGCAATAGTTGGCGAGGCGACAACGATGCTACGATGGAGATCAAGGTGTCGCGCCGGTGGCGATGGTGATCATGGCGGTGCTTGGCGATGGAGATCACAAGCACAAGATGATGATGACCATATCATATCACTTATATTGATTGCATGTGATGTTTATCCTTTATGCATCTTATCTTGCTTTGATTGACGGTAGCATTATAAGATGATCTCTCACTAAAATTATCAAGAAGTGTTCTCCCGAGTATGCACCGTTGCGAAAGTTCTTCGTCTTTGAGACACCACGTGATGATCGGGTGTGATAGGCTCTACGTTCAAATACAGCGGGTGCAAAAAAGTTGCGCGCGGAATACTCGAGTTAAACTTGACGAGCCTAGCATATAACAGATATGGCCTCGGAACACGAGACCGAAAGGTCGGCGTGAATCATATAGTAGATATGATCAACATAGTGATGTTCACCATTGAAACTACTCCATCTCACGTGATGATCGGACATGGTTTAGTTGATTTGGATCACGTGATCACTTAGATGACTAGAGATGTCTGCATCTAAGTGGGAGGTTTTAATATGATTAATCAAACTTAAATTTATCATGAACTTAGTACCGATAGTATTTTGCTTGTCTATGTTTGATGTAGATAGATGGCTCGTCTGTTGTTCCGTTGAATTTTAATCGTTCCTTGAGAAAGCAAAGTTGAAAGATGATGGTAGCAATTACACGGACTGGGTCCGTAATTTGAGGATTATCCTCATTGCTGCACGAGAAAAATTACGTCTGGAAGCACCGCTGGGTGACAGGCCTGCTGCAGATCTTGAGCGAAGTTGTGAGCGTCGGCAAAGCGAAGTGATGACTACTCTATAGTTCAGTGTGCCATGCTTTACGGCTTAGAACCGGGTCTTCAACGACGTTTTGAGCGTCATGGAGCATATGAGATGTTCCAGGAGTTGAAGTTAATATTTCAAGCAAATGCCCGGATTGAGAGATATGAAGTCTCCAATAAGTTCTATAGCTGCAAGATGGAGGAGAATAGTTACATCGGTGAGCACATACTCAAAATGTGCGGGTATAACAATCACTTAATTCAGCTGGGAGTTAATCTTCCGGATGATAGTGTCATTGATGAATTCTCCAATCACGCCACCAAGCTACAAGAGCTTCGTGATGAACTATAATATGCAAGGGATGACTAAGACAATTCTCGAGCTCTTCGCGATGCTGAAAGCATGCGAAGTAGAAATCAAGAAAGAGCATCAAGTGTTGATGGTCAGCAAGACCACTAGTTTCAAGAAAAAGGGCAAAGGGAAGAAGAAGGAAACTTCAAAAGAACAGCAAGAAAGTTGCTAATCAAGAGAAGAAACCCAAGTCGGACCTAAGCACAGAAATCGAGTGTTTTTTCTGCAAGCGATCGACCTTTGAAGCGGAACTGCCCCAAGTATTTGGCGGATAAAAGGATGGCAAGGTGAACAAAGGTATATATGATATACATGTTATTGATGTGTACCTTACTGATACTCATGATAGTACACAGGTATTTGATCTGGTTACATTGCTAATATTTGCAACTCAAGCAGGAACTACGGATTAGCGAAGATTGGCTAAGGACGAGGTGACGATCTGGCGTTGGAAATGGTTCCAAAGTCGATGTGATCGCGATCGGCACGCTACCTCTACATCTACCTTCGGATTAGTTTTAGACCTAAATAATTGTTATTTGGTGCCGGCGTTGAGCATGAACATTATATCTGGATCTTGTTTATTGCGAGACGGTTATTCATTTAAATCAGAGAATAATGGTTGTTCTATTTATATGAGTAATATATTTTATGGTCATGCACCCTTGAAGAATGGTCTATTCTTGTTGAATCTCGACAGTAGTGATACACATATTCATAATATTGAAGCCAAAAGATGCAGAGTTGATAATGATAGTGCAACTTATTTGTGGCACTTGCCGTTTAGGTCATATCGGTGTAAAACGCATGAAGAAACTCCATACTGATGGGCTTATGGAATCACTTGATTATGAATCACTTGGTACTTGCGAACCGTGCCTCATGGGCAAGATGACAAAACGCCGTTCTCCGGAACTATGGGCGTGCAACTGATTTGTTGGAAATCATACATACCGATGTTTGTGGTCCAATGAATGTTGAGGCACGGCGGATATCGTTATTTTCTCACCTTCACAGATGATTTGAGCAGATATGGGTATATCTACTTAATGAAACACAAATCTGAAACATTTGAAAAGTTCAAAGAATTTCAGAGTGAAGTGGAAAATCATCGTAACAAGAAAATAAAGTTTCTACGATCTGATCGTGGAGGAGAATATTTGAGTTCTGAGTTTGGTTTACATTTGAAACAATGTGGAATAGTTTAGCAACTCACGCCACCGGAACACCACGGAGAAATGGTGTGTCGAGCGTCGAATCGTGCTTTACTAGATATGGTGCGATCTATGATGTCTATTTCCGATTTACCGCTATCGTTTTGGGGTTATGCTTTAGAGGCGGCCGCATTCACGTTGAATAGGACACCGTCAAAATCCGTTGAGACGACGCCTTATGAACTGTGGTTTGGCAAGAAACCAAAGTTGTCGTTTCTTAAAGTTTGGGGCTGCGATGCTTATGTAAAGAAACTTCAACCAGATAAGCTCGAACCCAAATCGGAAAATGTGTCTTCATAGGATACCCAAAAGAGATGTTGGGTACACCTTCTATCACAGATCTGAAGGCAAGATTTTCGTTACTAAATTCGGGTCCTTTCTAGAGAAGGAGTTTCTCTCGAAAGAAGTGAGTGGGAGGAAAGTAGAACTTGATGAGATAAGCAGATATCTGCTCCCTTATTGGAAAGTAGTTCATCACAAGAAATGGTTCTGTGACAACTACAACAATTAGTGAAGAAACTAATGATGATGATCATGAAGCTTGAGATCAAGTTACTCTTGAACCTCGTAGGTCAACCAGAGTAAAATACGCACGAGTGGTGCGGTAATCCTATTACGAAGTCATGTTACTTGACCATGGCGAACCTATGAACTATGAAGAAGCGATGGTGAGCCCAGATTCCACAAAATGGCTGGAAGCCATGAAATCTGAGATGGGATCCATGTATGAGAACAAAGTATGGACTTTGGTTGACTTGCCCGATGATCGGCAAGCCATTGAAAATAAATGGATCTTTAAGAAGAAGCGGCGCCGATGGTAATGTAAGCGTCTACAAAGCTCGACTTGTTGCAAAAGGTTTTCGACAAGTTCAAGGGGTTGACTACGATGAGACTTTCTCACCCGAAGCGATGCTTAAGTCTGTCCGAATCATGTTAGCAATTGCCGCATTTTATGATTATGAAATTTGGCAAATGGATGGAAAAACCGCATTCTTGAATGGATTTCTAGAAGAAGAGTTGTATATGATGCAACGAGAAGGTTTTGTCGATCCAAAGGGTGCTAACAAAGTGTGCAAGCTCAACGATCAATTTATGGTGCGGTGCAAGCCTCTCGGAGTTGGAATAAGCGCTTTGATAGTGTGATCAAAGCATATGGGTTTGTCAGACTTTTGGAGAAGCTTTGTATTTACAAGAAAGTGAGTGGGAGCTCTGTAGCATTTCTAATATTATATGTGGACGACATATTATTGATTGGAAATGATATAGAATTTCTGGATAGCATAAAGGATACTTGAATAAAAGTTTTTCAATGAAAGACCTCGGTGAAGCTGCTTACATATTGGGCATCAAGATCTATAGAGATAGATCAAGGCGCTTAATTGGACTTTCACAAAGCACATACCTTGATAAAGTTTTGAAGAAGTTCAAAATGGATCGAGCAAAGAAAGGTTTTTACGTATTACAAGGTGTAAGATTGAGTCGGACTCAATGCCCGACCACAGAGAAGATAGAGAAAATGAAAGATGTTCCTATGCTTCAGCCATAGGCTCTATCATGTATGCAATGTTGTGTACCAGACACGACGTATGCTTAGCTGTAAGCTTGGCAGGAAGGTACCAAAGTAATCCAGAGTGGATCCTTTGGACAGCGGTCAAGAACATCCTGAAATACGAAAAGGACTAAGGATATGTTTCTCGTATATGGAGGTGACAAAGAGCTAGTCGTAAATGGTTACGTCGATGCAAGCTTTGACACTGATCCGGACGATTCTAAATCGCAAACCGGATCGTATTTTTATTAAGCGGTGGAGCTGTCGGTTGGTGCAGTTCTAAACAAAGCGTCGTGGCGGGATCTACATGTGAAGCGGAGTACATAGCTGCTTCGGAAGCAGCAAATGAAGGAGTCGGATGAAAGAGTTCATTTCCGATCTAGGTGTCATACCTAGTGCATCGGGACCGATGAAGATCTTCGTGACAATCTTGGTGCAATTGCCTTGGCAAAGGAATCCAGATTTCACAAGAGGACCAAGCACATCAAGAGGCGCTTCAATTCCATTGGGACCAAGTCCAAGTGGGAGACATAGAGATTTGCAAAATACATACGGATCTGAATGTTGCAGACCGTTGACTAAGCCTCTTCCACGAGCAAAACATGATCAGCACCAAGACTCCATGGGTGTTAGGATCATTACTTTGTAATCTAGATTATTGACTCTAGTGCAAGTGGGAGGATGAAGGAAATATGCCCTAGAGGCAATAATAAAAGTTATTATTTATTTCCTTATATCATGATAAATGTTTATTATTCATGCTAGAATTGTATTAACGGAAACATAATACATGTGTGAATATATAGACAAACAGTATGTCACTAGTATGCCTCTACTTGACTAGCTTGTTAATCAAAGATGGTTATGTTTCCTAACCATGAACAAGGAGTTGTTATTTGATTAACAAGGTCACATCATTAGTTGAATGATTTGATTGACATGACCCATTCCGTTAGCTTAACACTTGATCGTTTAGTATGTTAATGCTTTCTTCATGACCCATACATGTTCCTATAACTATGAGATTATGCAACTCCGTTTACGGAGGAACACTTTGGTACTACCAAGCGTCACAAAGTGGCGGGTGATTATAAAGGAGTACTACAGGTGTCTCCAAAGGTACTTGTTGGGTTGGCGTATTTGAGATTAGGTTTTGTCACTCCGATTGTCGGAGAGGTATCTCCAGGCCTTCTCGGTAATGCACATCACTTAAGCCTTGCAAGCATTACAACTAATGAGTTAGTTGTGAGATGATGTATTCTGAGCGAGTAAAGAGACTTACGGTAGCGAGATTGAACTAGGTATTGGATACCGACGATCGAATCTCGGGTAAGTAACATACCGATGACAAAGGAACAACGTATGTCGTTATGCGGTTTGACCGATAAAGATCTTCGTAGAATATGTAGGAACCAATATGGGCATCCAGGTTCCGCTATTGGTTATTGACCGAGAATGGTTCTAGGTCATGTCTACATAGTTCTCGAACCCGTAGGGTCCGCACGCTTAACGTTCGATGACAGTTCATAATGAGTTTATAAGTATTGATGCACGAAGGTTGTTCGAGTCCGGATGTGATCACGGACATGACGAGGAGTCTCGAAATGGTCGAGACATAAAGATTGATATATTGGAAGCCTACATTTGGACATCGGAAGTGTTCCGGGTGAAATCGGGATTTTACCGGAGTACCGGGAGGTTACCGGAACCCCCCGGGAAGTCCATGGGCCTTAATGGGCCATGGGAGAAGAGGAAGGGCAGGCCAAGGTGGGCTGCGCCCCCCTCCCCCCTCTAGTCCGAATAGGACAAGGAAGGGGGCGGCGCCTTCCTCTTCCCTCCTCCAATCCTAGTCCAACTAGGAGAGGGGGAGTCCTACTCGGTGGGAGTAGGACTCCTCCTTGCGCGCCTCCCCTAGGGCCGCCACCTCCCCTTGGCTCCTTTATATACGAGGCGGGGGCACCCCAAGACACACAAGTTGATCTACGGATCTTGCCTTGGCGTGTCGGTGCCCCTTCCACCATATTCCACTTGGTCATATCGTCGGAGCTTAGGAGAAGCCTGCGCCGGAGAAGTCATATCGTCATGAGCTTAGGCGAAGCCCTGCGTCGGTGGAGCATCAACATCGTCACCACGCCGTCGTCTTGTGGAACTCATCCCGACACTTTGCTGGATCGAGTCCGGGATCGTCATCGAGCTGAGCGTGTGCAGAACTCGGAGGTGCCGTCGTTCGGTGCTTGGATCGGTCGGATCGTGGGGACGTCGACTACATCAACAGCGTTGTTATAACGCTTCGCTTTCGGTCTCACGAGGCATGCGTGGACGGACACTCTCCCCTCTCGTTGCTATGCCATCACCATGGTCTTGCGTGATCGTAGGAAAATTTTTGAAATTACTACGTTCCCCAACAGGGATAACATAAGCATGATGACTACAGTGTTGGCCGTGGCAGTGGGATGGCATATCTGAAGCTGCAAACTATGCAAAGGGTAGTTAGCAATCGATGTTTGCTTTGAAATAACAACTAAGATTTGGTATGGACAAGAAAGTACGGTCAACAAGTGACAACGAAATGCAATTATGTTGTCTCTCTATATGTCGCGTGCATTTGGAAACTCAAGTGGGACCTTTAGCTAACCAACTAAATGTGTCGGTTAACTAATATCAGTATCATATCACAATCATATTTGAACAACTAAGCTTCCGAATTCTGAGTGTTGTGTTGTTTAGCTTGAAGGGTGGAGTAATGCTAGTACGACAGAAAGCACCTACGCAGATCATAGTAGAGTAGATAAAAGGGGAAAACCCTAAGCATCAACAGAAAAATCAGGAAAGTGGAACTAGCTGGACCAGTGGGTGGCGCACATGCTTTTCGAAACGAATATAGGAACATTAGGCGACCAATTAAACGTTCTCTGTTTAGTGATATGAGCATCATATCAGATTCGTATTTCAACACGTAAGCTTTGGGTTGAGGTCTTGAGGAGTAGTGCTAGCACGACACGAAGCACCTACGATGATGGTAGTGAATATAAAGGGGGGAAACCATAAGCTTTACGAGTATAGTGCCCGTGCCATGGCGGATCTGAAGGTGCAAACTGGACAAAGCTACTTCGCAACCAATGTTTGCTTTCAACTAGCCACTACGATTTGGTACGGACAAGAAAAGTACAGTAAACAAATTACGATCTATTTTCTGGGTGAAATCAATAACTTAAGCACATATGGAAGAGTACCACCTCTCTTGCGACGCCGTGTAGGCCTATGTTGATACGTTGAGGGTGCTGCGAGTGCGATGGCTGTCGGCGGCGGGGAAGAAGACTTTAGACGGCAGACGGCCGGGTCAGGGGATATATCCTGTTGCCATGGACAAGGCGGTCGTAGGAGCGCAACGACAAGGTGGACGATGACGCCGATGAAGCGAGAGGAGGCGATGAAAGGATCCTGGTCCATCGCCTTGGATGAGAGACGTCCATCTCTTGCAGTGGACGGCGGGGTAGGGGTAGCGGCTCCGACAAGGTGGAGGATGGGGTAGCGGACGGAGGAGGCTGGCTGCAGTGCGGAGGTTGTCATGCCGCCGACGGTGTATGAATGGGGAAATGGAGGGGAGGGGGGATCTCAAACTTTGGGGCGCTTCTCGAAATGGGGAAAATTCTGAACTTATCCCCGTTTAAAATTTCAGACATCGCGTCGGTTGGGAATAGGGACGGTAATCTCGCATCTCCCAAATATTTACGGTAACTATTTGAGGCGAGGAGAGGTGTTTTGCATACGGTTGGCGCCCACGGTGTATGAACAGGGCTGACAGGTAGGCGGTTGTGTCACATCGATGGAAGTTACACATCTGCCCTATTTAAAATATTAGCCTACATCGATTTCGGACGAGGAGAGTTTGTTTTGCCGCCCACCGTGTATGAATGGGGAAATGGAGGAAGAGACACATGTGTAACATCCCAGATTTTCAATTTGGAATGTTATACATAGATCATCATTTGCATAGAATATTTTATTGCATTTTGGCTCGATCCTAGAAATTTCACGCAACTCAAGGACCCACGGAGAGAGTTGGAGATTTCGTTATTTTCATATTTGAGTTTTCTCAAATTTTGAAAATAGGATCATTTGATTTTATTTATTTTTTCTTCAAATTATTTCTACTGTCAAAATATGAGAGAGGGAATAAAACGACTTTCCCAAAATAAAGGAATATTGAAGATTTAATAAAAAAACAAATAAGATATTATTTTGGAGTTTTTCGCTATTTTATTTGAATTTAGGAAAAATTGCACGTTTTCAAAACTGCATTTTAGAGCCAAGAAAATGTTCACCTCGTCCTAAATATTTCATTTAGGCCGTGAAAATTTGTTTCGGCAGTTTCAGATTTTTATTTTTTTTCTAGAATTTTCTTGAGTTTCAGCGGAATTGTTTTAAAAAATCGCGCCAAGACCTGGTTGGGCGAAGGCCCGACCAAGCCCAACCAGCCCGGCCCGCCGCCTCCATAAGCCGGATCGGGACCGAGTCCGATCGCCGCGCTTGTTGTGTCCGGGAGGACACGCCTCCCGAGGTCGCCCCTTCCCAAGTTCCCCCCTTTATAATCACCGCCGCCTCCCCACAGGCGCCCGCACCACCGCCAATGAACCCGCCCGCCCAGCCTTGCCGCCGCCGCCTCGCCTCGCCGCCGCCGCCGCGCGCCGTCGCCGCCGAACCGCCCGCCCGCCATGAGTCGCCGCCGCCCCGCCGCCGCCATTGAGCCGCCCGCCCGCGGAGTATCTCGCCGAGGTACTGCTCGAGCCGCCGCCGCCGGACCGGTTTTTTTAAAGAAAAAACACTTTGGTTTTTTTAGAAAAACCCTAGTTTTCGTTTTTTTAATAGATCGGTTTTTCCCTGGTTTATTTATTTAGCGAGCGTTCGCTCGTTCGTTCGTTTTAATGAACGCGTTTATCGTTTAGATCCAGTAAACGAACGTCCGTTCGTTAAGCTGTTCGTCGTCTTTCTTTTTCTCGGATTTATTCTGCGATTTTTCTGATCGCAATTTCTGATCCGATTTTTGATCTAGTATAACTTTTCGCTCGTTTATCGGAATCAGGCGATTCAAGCGCCTAGAGTTTCGTCTCGAAACCCTCTTTCCGAATAATCAAAACAAGTTTTTTCCTCTGTAAAATTTGACTTAGGTCCAGATTAGTAAAACGAAGACTGTTTCTTTCGCAGTTTGACTTTCGTTGCTTTGTTCGAGCTGTTTCTTTTTGCAAACCGGAGTTCTTAAGTTGAACTTTCTGGTTAGATCTTTTATTTGAGTTTTATCTGTGCATTAGATGAGTTCTTATTGTGTGCTTGTTTGTTTGCGATAGAGTACCCGGAGTGCGCCGCTTGCTACTTTGAATCTTTAGGTTTCACGGATCATCAGTAAGGCAAGTAACACTTTGATCATACCTTTTTCATACCCAGTTTTTATGCATTAGATCAATCCTCAAACATTGCATGATTAGGATCTAATTAAACTGTGGGTTTGAGAAAGTAGTTGAGGTAGTACCTATTACCTGTTTTATTATCAAACCCTTGGGAGTTACTTCTACGTTTGCTTATTATGCCATGCTATGCTAGTAGACGTGGATTGGGTGAGTGTATCCATGACAGATGTGAGATTGTTAATTAATGGTTTACTTAAGGTGGCAACTTAAACACACATCTGGATGGATTGAGGTACCTGGGTATTCCAGGATTGCCTGTTTTTCTTTATGGACCGCCACCCAGGCTCAAAGGGATCATGAGATTATTCATGCTAGAAACTTCCGTGTGCAGCCACAAGCTATTATGGGCTCTAGCATAGTTGACTAAGTCGTGCGAACTCTTACAGTGGTGGACTAGCAGATGTAGGGGATGTAGGTGTAACGGTCTACCCATCGTAAGGTGCTAGCGCTTCTGAAAGACTGTGTCTTGGTCATCCGTTTCTCAAACACCATGTAGTGCGAGAATCCCAACGGAGGAGATCGAGTCTTGTGGGGAAAAGTGCACAAACCTCTGCAGGGTGTAACAAACTAATCATGGTTAGCCGTGTCCCAGGTTATGGACATCTTGAGTATCTAGTACATGGATTATCATGTGAATCTCATCATGTTACTTTAATTAATATTGTTGGGTTTTAACGATGATAATTAATTGGGATTGAGAATGCTGTCAACCATTCTCAATGTTTAACAACCACCATGATAGTTAAACAAAATTTATTCCTTTGCAGTAGGGAAAAATTGGCTTTATGCAAAACTATAACCACAGAGCTTTCCACCAGCCATATATGCATGTACTATAGTATTACCCTTTCATATTGCTCTCTATGTGTTACATTGCCAGCATATTCCATGTGCTGACCTGTTTTTCGGGCTGCAACGTTCATGTTGCAGACTTTTCAGACGACGAGTAAGGTGCCTTAGGTCGTGGTTCTATACTCAGTGATGTCGTTGGAGTTGATGGACTCGCTTATCTTCCAAGCCTTCCGCTGTTATCGTTATTAGATGGCCTTAAGCCATATTTAATGTAATAAGTTCTCTTTTGAGACATTTCGATGTAATAAGTGTGTGATTGCTACTCTGTTATAAATCCTTCAAGTACTTTGCGTGTCAGCATTACTGATCCAGGGATGACACTGATGCACAGAGATCAGACTGTTTGAGGTCTGGTCGCTACACACATGTATTTCGGATGAGCTTGAATCAAATGTGTTTTGCCGCCCACGTTTGGCGCCCACCGTGTCTGAATGGGCTCAGAGGCCGTCGTGTCACGTCTAATTGAAGTTACTAGTCTACCCCTATCGACGGTGTAAATCCGGTCGATAAGGATGTCAAGTGTCGGGGTAGACAGTAATTTCCATCTATAAACACTTGCTTGGGCGGCCCACAAATTATAGTGGGTGTTTAGCCGCTTCATTCAAAACTTGGAAGAATTAGCATTCACGTTTGCCCTGGGACCTGGCAAACTAAATTCAAATCCAATTTGTATTCGATTACGAATATCCATAGATAATTATACGTTTTGTTATTTAGTTCTTCAAAACCACAACAAAGATTTATTCCATCTTTATATATGATTATGATTTAGAAATTTCATGATCTTGAATTGATGGGTTGGATACACTCTGAGTCAAATAGTTATTTCATCAATACAATATGCTCACATGAAAAACAGTTCACCTTATGTCAATCATACAAGTCTTCGAGGATTACCTCGCCTAAAAATTCGGATCATTACAACACATGGACAACATAGGGGGTCTTGCAACATAATCCATTCAGAGACATGACACAACATGCAAGTACAATAATCTAATGACAATTTCAACTGGTATCTAAAGAAGAACCGGGATTACCTTGGGATTCAGATAGCAGAAACAGCAGGACCTCCTCCGTCTTCAAATGCAACATTCTTACTTCCTCCAATTCTTGGGTTGCTTGCATAATGCGTGTCGCTAATTCTGTAATTTCCAGCCTCAAGATAAAGATTACCTCATTCATGGCAGCCACACCATCTCTTTTCGCCTCTAGTAGAGCCTCAAGCACTATAATATCGTGCTCGATGCTCTCCGCGGTGTTGCCTCTGAACTGCTACCATCTGGTAACATGGATGGCGCATTGCTTCCACAAATAGATTCGGGGTTGTACATTGTGTCCTAGTGTGAACAGCATCACGAAAGGTTTCGCTGGACATAAGTAAGAGATAGTTATCGTATGATCTAGGCAGTAAGCTTACATGGTAAATGATGATTTAATTATTGCCGAGCATGGCAAACTATATTTAAATGGTTCAAGCAGCATCAGCCGAAAAGAAATTAAAATGGTAAGATGAAACTAGGGATGTAAGTGGCAAATAAACGACATCCGCCAGTCCCATCTAGTTAGTTTTTGCTACCTCCCTAGTTCATTTTCCTAAAAAAAACTCTTTTGAACTATCATACCACTAGTGGACTTTAATCGGGATTAAACCGGACCTAGTTGACATCCCTGGTTGAAAGGGAGTGTACCACCGCTATATTTAAGTTGCCAAGGCATCTAAGTAGTTGAAATAATCTGAGAAAGCACTTAACAATGTGGCCTCATATAAACTACGAAGACAGTCTTGTGATGAAGTTGAGAGGAAAAGTTAAGGACTCAAATGAAATTGGCATGCATTTCTTTACGATAGTACATCAGGCACTGCTGACATATTGGCCAACTCAGGTATAGCATAACAACAAACAAGCATTCGAATCAAGCAATACAGAAAAGTAGATAACTGAACTATTTGTAATTCAGTAGGATTACAGGTTGAGGGCACAGGCCAAGAAAGCAGCCCACTCGCATTACATTTCACATGTACTAAAACACACTGGCTTACCATATGTTGCTGTGAAGCCTAGCTGCTGTTGCAATGTTCTTTGAAGATATGGTCAGCATCCCGTGGTTGCAAATCTAGTTGTTGTAGTTTATTCTGCACCATCTATTTAGGTAAAATTAATTTTAATCGCATGCACTGGTCCGAATTGATCATCAATGGTTCATCTAAACTAATGAAAGAAGGGTGTGTGCATACACGACAATATATCTGCTTCCCTCTATTTTTATGCTTGTTCGAGGTGCCAGCCCCAAAAGAACAATTATTTTGCTTGATGGGGTTGGCAGCTCCATAATTAATAGAAGCATCAAATTAGTCATGCAACTTGGGAAGATCAAGAACACACAAACAAGTAATGAACAGAGGCTCGGAGCAATGATGTAATAGCTAGCATCAGAAAATGTAGGATAAAACAAACAAAAAGCAACGGAACCACATGCTAGTTTGCTGATGTGTAATTAAGCATAGAGAACATTAAGCGATCGATGGAACCAACGGTGGCATCGTAACAAAACTAAAGCATATTAACTATATGTGCTTTGGTATGTAATTTAGCACATGTAACATGTTCATGCGAGAAGTATGGCCCTACGGTGCAAGCGAGAATAACGCGTCTCATGAAAAACTGAATGATGCCTCAAGAAATTCAAAGGTGCGGTGCTTATGCTAGAAAGTGAGCGAGGCGCCGCGGTTGGATAATAGTACCTGATTCTCGGCGGCGTATGGGTATCGTTGTCATACTTGATAGCTAAGGATCGTTGATGTTGCTCGTGTTGCGGTTGAGTTTGGGCCGGCTGTCGCCGTCGCTGAAGCGGCTCCGATGCTACGGTTGCGGCACCTGTCGAAATACAAGAAAGCTCATCTGTGGTAAGTGAACAGTTGCACGATAAAGAGAAAAACCGAAGGAGTACAAATAGAAATAACCTGATGAGGTTGTGGCGTCGGTAAAGCAGGGCCAGTGGAGTTGAATATGGCGTCCGTGGAGCGGGTCCGGTGCAGTGGACGAAGGCTTCGGCGGGCGCGTTGTACAGTGCTTTCGGTGAGGCGGATCTGTTGCGGCGGACGAGGGCTTGTATGAAGGGCCAGCGAAGTGGAGGTCGAGGGAGTCAGTGAAGGGCCTAGGCTGTGGTGGACGAGGGCGCCGATTAAGCAGATCCGGTGCGGTGGACCATGATAGCGATCAAGGAGATCTGGAGCGGTGGACAAGCCAGTCGCTGAAGCGGCTCCGGTGAAGTGGTGAGTTGGCAGTTGGGGGTTCCAAGGTGCGGAAGGTAGATCCGACGGAGTGTGAGGTCCACCGCTGTGGCGGAGGACTAGATTCGGCGGCTTGCTGTGGTTGGGGGGTCGGGAGGGAAGGGAGGGCTCGGGGAAGAATGTTGGGGGCAAAGAGGGGAAAACGATGTAGTTACCAAAGCAGCCCTTTTCCATTCATGTGGCAGGGGTAAACAGGAATATCGCAGGGCTAAACTTTCGGGCGCGTGATATTTTGATGTGAGCGGGAAGTTTCAAAGCTTTTGGCGCCTAAAATTATAAGTATTCTGCTCTCGTAAGGCTGACTATGATATCATGGCCGACAATTTGTTTGTTTTGCACGCAAAAAAATGTGCAAGTTTTGAAAATCAATGTCTCCAACTCGAAACTTAGATTGTCCATTCAATTCAAATATGGATCATTGAGCTACTACAAGCAAATACCATCATACGGTCCAATTCAAATGAAATTCCAAATGTGTTTATCCTAAATATGATGACAAAAGCAAAAATGTGTCTGTGTATGAATAAAGTGGATGATTATAAAGTTTGGACATGCCCGTATGTGTATATCTCTAGGTTTGATATATGAATTTGAAATCACGAAATCCCGGCTTAAAAAATGTACCTCCGTTTAAATGAATTACAAAAGCTAATGATGGAGTCGAATTCCAAAATTCAAATCTTAGGTTTGTAATTCTGGTACATCAAGGTATATCACGCATGTTCAAAAGTATCGTTATCTCATAGTACAAACTGTGAAACAAATTGATCAACCATGAGTGTACAATATCTCAATTACGCTAAAGTCCCTCAAATATAGACACCTCACTCTTTATCTGAAGTCAAACCCCCCCCCCCACACACACACACACACACACATAGAGAAGTCGTTCTCTCCCCCAAACACCAACACACGAGCACATTAACACCCCTCTCTCTTGTAAAGTCAGGACCCCAACATAGGTCTCTATCACTTTGTCTCTCGGGCATGCACACATCTCTTCCCTCACTCTCTAGGTCTCCCGCTATCTCTCTTACCCAAGCACACGCACTATGTAGAGTGTATATTTCCCATACATACAAAATGTAAGCCCCAAACGTCTATCTCCCTAGTTATGTGGTTCTCGCAAGACTCACCTCACACACCACCCCACTGCAAACAAGCACACTTTGTCTCCTTGTGCACCACTCTCCTCTTTCTATCTCTCCCACATGCGGACCGCCCAGCTCCTTCCCTGTATACATATATGTCGTGACTCTTTGCATAGCTCCATAATGTATAATCGTTCTCGATTTTGCACATTGTTCTCTACACCATCTATTCTAGATATGTCATGAAGTCCCTATCACACACACGATTACTCGCTTCCCTTGCGTCTCCGTTCATAGGCCAATTTCGGACAACATCAACATTTTCTCCCTATCTATACGCCATTTATGGACACAAGCGACCCTCTCGCCCCTCTCTCTCTCTCTCTCTCTCTCTCTCTCTCTCTCTCTCTCTCTCTCTCTCGCTAGCTCTCTCTTTCTCTCGCTCTCACACCCCTCTCCCACACACACACTCGATGTCTCTTCCAAATAGTCTGCTCCCCCCAAGCTTGCACCGTGCTATCTCGCTACTACACATGTCACACCATTCCCCCTTCCCTTATACTAGGTTTACATCATCAGTGGTCTCTCTACTCCACATGCACTCTCTCCCTCTCACACACAAACGCGTGCACAAACACACACAAACACGCACAAACACCCATTTATCTGGATCCACATCTCTCCCCATGTCCGCATGTGTATCTCACACACTCACTCTCTAATTATGTATATGTGTCTCCATGTTACACAACACAAAGCCCCATGTACATGTCTCTCTCTATCCTGCACACACATAGACACAAAGAATATGTTATCATTGCCTCAGTCTCTAACATATCACACACGCACACTGTCTCTTTCTCTCTCGCAAACACGCTCAACAAGGGTTTCCCCATGAATAACTTACCGTCTATTCGTCAACAGTCGTGGTAGTACGGCGAACACGAGACGTGAAAAATAATAAATCTACATGTGCTTAGACCACCTAGTATGACTACTAGGACTAGAGCAAGCCAAAAAGCGCGCCGCCGTCACCCCCTCCTTGTCGACGACGGGAAAATCTTTGTTTTACACAGTCGAGAAGTCATTGTGCTAAGGCCCCACATGCCGAGGCGCTGAATAGAATGTAGATGCTAGTTTACGGAAGCAAGTATCGATAATACATTTGTATCTCCATACTTATATTTCTTCTCTTATAAAAAAACGAGTTGGTGATGATGGTACGTGTGCCATCTTGCAATATATACCGTCCGATCTATATCTGACGGATGGAAATTAAACTAAAAGATACCCGCACCCCTCTCCGCATTTGCAGACAAGGCCTTCCCTCGTTCATCCTTATCTCCAACAAACCTCATTGTTGAGAAATTAAGAAAGGAAGCCTCTGGAACAAACTGGCCTGGTGGCCGCTGCCGGCGTCGTCATTCCCCATGCCTCCACTCAGTCCGACCACCAACCACCACCACACCCCACTCCTCTTCACCTTATCTCATATTTCTCGAGATATCATTAGTTTTTACACATGGGATTACTCCAGCAAGGGTCAATCACAACAAGTGTTTTATGAAAAAATGCATCTTGATGTTCCATGCAATGCACAGATCTTGCTAGTACTCCTACACAAGACTAAGTTGGTGATCTTTGGTGTGTCTGCCATCCGTCGTTCTGAACATTAGATCTACATCTAACGATTGTGAGGTAAGTTTTGCCTTTTCTCACCAACATCCCACTTGTCTACCAATTTGCAGAAAAACCCATAATTAGTATCTTAAAACCAACGACACCCTCCCCGACCTCACCAAAACAGCCCAAGGAATATATTCTAATTGAAACATAATATATCTCTAGTGACATATGTATATCAAAATTAGAGTGTTTTGTACCAAGTTTGTGAATAAGTATTATTCTAATTATGATTCGTTTAATGACATGAACATTGCTAGTATTTCCAACCATGCATTTTTCCCTAGTAATCCATAGTTTCAAGTTTTCCATCAAGATATTAGTCACTCATGGTTGATATTTACTTTCAATCATGTACACATATGTACTATGTAACTAGCCTTGCTTATTGGCTTCCAAAGCTTAACTTTCACTCCTACTTACAATATGTAGAGTATTTAACAAAAAAACTACCACTTTCAACCAGCCCTAGGAAGAATCTATTGTACAAAAAATAGCAAAAACATACCCAAAATTTCTTAATCCACGCCAAAAACTACTACCTAGTACTCCTACTGATTAGGTTTGTTTAAACCCATTTATGACAGGGTTGGCCCACACGTCCGTGCTGACGAGGCAGCTTAAACCAACACATTTTGTTTGACCGTTGACACGAGGGACCCACATCTGACCTTCTATCCTGGTATTCCCCCTCAAATCATTATTTTTCCTGAACATTGCTTCAAACAGTACTGATGCGTGTTCGTCGGTGGCGCCGGTGATGAGCGAGTTGGCCGCCGCTCCGCCGGACGGGCCGGACACCATGCTGGCCTCCGCACGGGTTGGCAGGCTGGCCCGAGCGTGACTCACGAGCGAGCAAGCCGCTGCGCTGACCTTCGCTCGAGCCAGATGGCTGGCCTTGGCGCGGCACGCGTGAGCAAGCCGCCGCGCTGCCGTGCCAATCTAGCTAGCAAATCTTGCAGACAAGCAGCTGGACGGAGCTATCTTGGCTAGCTAGCGGCCGCGAGCGCCGGACGGAGCTGGCATCCGGGCTGCCGCAACATGGGCTCTGCACCACCAGCGGTTTTGACCTTGCCTTCTGCCGGCGGCGGTAGCTGCGTCCCATGGCTGAGGATGACTAGGTGGACGGGCCGGAGGTAGGAGGTCACTTGAGGATTTTTGTTGGTAAGAGCATGTATAATGGTTGATAAGGTAGTCTTATCTTAAGTCTTCCACGTATGCAAGTGGTAGTATTTTCTTGGCATTTTAGTGGCTTCTTGCATTATTAGGGGTTTCTTGTAAGGAACAATGTACGTACTACTAGCGACAAAAGGCGATTCTAGGTTGCATTGTACTCCAACGATTACTACTAGTGGTCGCGGGAGTGTATTCCTCGTTTTGTGGGTTCGATCTCGGCCGAACGCACGATGGCCTTTTTTTTAAAAATAGTACTACTACACTTTGCTGCGAGCCAATATTTTACACGGGTAGTTTGAGTTTTGAAGTCAAACGGACGTGCGGCCCCACAATCTGGGTGCACTGGATAGCCTAGCCACATGAACGGGTTTTCCTTCCCAGCATCCCGTGGCTCGCGTGCTCGCCCTAGCCGCACCTCGCTTGCAGCTTCCTCATCAGCTAGTAGCATATTTAAACTAGCGCCTCCCAATTAAGCCCGAGGAGCCGGAAAAGCCCGGCGGGGCATTGGGAACTATTCAATATGGCTCTGTACGTAGAGTGCTCTATTACTACTCTGTAGCTTGTGGCGTTGCACACATGGACTTCACTCCATTATCGGCTCTACTATAAAAGAAATTCCTCTTGACGTGTTTTTTTGAAACGGAGGCAAAAGCTTTGCTTCATCTCATTCATAAAGAAGGAACTACTAACAAAGTTTGACGAGATCCATTACACCTCCACAAATGGAAGCGAAAAGCCTAGTCTCATTGTATCAAATAACTCAAATGTTCGCCTTGTGAGAATCAGTAGCTGATAAACAGGCTGCTAGTGTGTGCGTGAGAGGAGCGGCTGAGTAGGCCAGCTACGTGAGAGGAGCGGCTGAATAGATCACCGAGAGTACCCACTAGGCCACTACGCAGGTGTCCTTCCCCTGCATTGATAGTATAGCGATGGTTCTAGAGAACAGTAGTACCCTCCACTTCCAACTGTAGCTCCTTGGCCCTGAGATTCAAGAGTTCAAAACTAGTGCACTATACTAGACTAGACTAGAAGTACAGTACATTGCACTACTAGTTGAGAAAAGTAGTACTAGTACTGCTACTGATGCAATCACGTACTCCTCAAATCACATAATGTAAGGCGTTTTTGACACTAGTTGGCGTGTACAAAAAATGGCAAAAACATACCCAAAATTTCTTAATCCACGCCAAAAACTACTACCTATTGCCAAAAATTTCTTACTAGTGCTATTATTTACAGTATAATGCAATCCCATAACGTTCCATAATGCTAGTACTAGTAGTAAATAATAGCCTCACCCCTTCGCCGAGGAACGATCTACAGTTGGAAGGGACGAGGCCCTGCAGTTACTATGCTCTTATCTCCTCCTCGCCAGTTCCCCTCCCCCCGAAGAGAAGGCAGTTCGTCGCTGCTCCCATGGATTCGTTAGGCGGTTCTCCTCCTCGTCGGGGCTGGGAGACCTTGGACGACGATCCTTTGGGAGAAATCGCACGCCGCTCTGACGTCCTCACCGCTGCAAGACTCGGTGCTTCCTGCACCAACTTTTCCAAGACGCTACTTAAACAGGCTTGGGTAAAGGCCATGCTTGTTGGTCTTCCATGCGTCCTCGAGGAGAAGGTTCTTCTATGGGACAATCCTTCGAACAGTCCACCGCTCCCTGGCCATGGTTGCACGTTGACTCCGCTAGAGTTGCCGACGTTCAGAGGTAGTCGGATTTTGTCTGATGAGCAGGTCAGTAATGGAGTTTGATCATGTAGTACTTAGTTATTCCATTTCCATCCCGTAATTTCTCCGCTGCCCACCGTCTTATAGGTCTGGGTCGGTGCCAACGAAGATTGTCTTGCATACCTCCGGCCGGATACCACCATCATTTTGCACAACATCCACAGCAGTGCGGCCGTTCTGGTAGACCCCTTCTCCACCATGGGATCGGCCTTACGGACTGGCTGGGCTTGAATACGTATGATGATGCCTACATGAGATTGAAGAAGATAGCAATTGTGGACCCGCCGACAAAGCGATGCGGCTACGACGATTACTATCTCATCGCGGTGTTCGACATAAGGATTGCCATCAATGCAAGAGGCAGTAACGACAGAGGCTGGCGCATGTTGGCGGCGGCAGATTTGTACCCCTACACGCTCGAAGACGCCGTGCACCATTTAGGCCACATCTTCGCGGTGACAAGCCAGGGGACTTGTTTCATCTGGTTGCCATCCTACGGTACGGGAGATTACAAACGGAATGCACAAACCATCATTTGCATCCCTAACGGTACTCCATTATTTTGCAGGGACCAGTCATCCCCGATCAAAATAAGATCGCCGATCCTGGATGTGCATTTGCATCCGCAATTCGGTCTAACCTGGAACCTTGTAGCTGACTTTGGCATATTGGGATCAACTATCTTAGCAGTCGTTACCCATGGTACCACTAATGTGCAACATGGTCACACAATCTACCATGATCGGACCGTCACCATCTACCGGGTATTCCATTTTTAACCCTCTCGCCTTCTCTTTCATTGTTGTACTAGTAGTATACTTAGTAGTACTAGTAGGAGTACTTTTTACCTTGGAGGACGCGCATAGCTAGCTAGGCCCTTGAAGACTTGAACCCACTAGCTGCCACCATTTTTGTTTTTCCATGTCCTACTATCTCATCCATGTAGCCAAGAGTGGCTATATATAATAAGCCGATTATTTTACTTCCTCTATACCGGAGTAGTACTATTTGCTGCACAGTATTACTGACCGCCATATTTGAGCACAACATTATTATGCATGGACCTTGACTATGTACGTCACCATGTGTCCAGATCTGGGATGCGCGTGTACCGGATGAGCGGCGCCGAGTTCGAGCCCGTGATGCTACGTGGGTGCCGAGGAACACTCTTGGAGAGTACTCGCTTTTATCGGGGACAGCTACCCCATTGTGAAGCGGATGCCACCTTCCGTGCACGACGACGTAAAGCCTGCCGTTCATGAAGCATGGTTGTGTCTTGATGCGCCTTGCCGGATGAACGACATGCTGGGACACGCTATCCCTGATTTATGCCACTTCAGCTTGGATGAGTCTCCATCATGTGGAACCGGACTAGAAAGCTGCAACAATGATTCCCGTTGCCCACCGCTATGGATTGTGCCATCCATGAAGAACACAGGACTGGAACACGGAGGAGGACATGTAGCCCATTTATAACGTGTAAGTGGAGTACGGTAATTGTGAACGGTAGCGCTGTGAATATATGTAGACTAGTCGTGCACAAATTTATCACATGAATTGGAGATGAACTTGTGTGGCATACTGGAATTTCTCCTTTAGAATTTATTACTAGTAAATATGTTATGTGTACATGCAACTTGTGTGGTTGTTGCACGGGCTCCAACACGCTCTTTGAGAAAAAAAGGTGGCACAGCTTTGGATATACGTGACGTGGCGGCATCATACAGTAGCATCGTTCGCTATAGTTGTAGTACACTCCTACTAGGACGACAACTCCTATAAAACCTTGTGCTTGGCTCTTTGCCTCTTCGGGAGGTTCAACAGTTCGTACTCGTGTGAACCTTGCACTTGGCTCTTCGCCTCTTCGGAAGGTCCAACAATGATGATACTACAGTACAATATGCTTCTGGCAATCTGACACCGATTAAACTGCTGCACGTCCATCGCGAGGGAGAGGGCGAGGGCGAGGGAGAGGGAGAGGGAGAGGGCGTTGTAGTCAAAACCCTCTCCTCGTCCTGCGAACCACCGCACGCGTGGGCGAGGGAGAGGCGTAGTAAGCAAGCTTCTCCTTGTTCGGCGAGTTGACGGGACACATCAAAGCAGTACTAGTACTACTAGTAGTCCATACTGCGTCCTTTCCGATTAATATGGCTTAATTTGAAACGAGAAAAATACACTGGCGGTCAACGTATGTAACAATACGTTCTTTATGGTCACTATATATAGTTTTGCGGCGATTATACGATCACTAGCTCATCGTAGAGCACCGTATTGTACCCTACTGACCGGCCACATAGTCGACATGGCACTTTGTTGACTGGTTAAATTGTCACCTGGTTTCTAGGTCCCACCTGTCAGTTGGCAGAGCAAAGAAATCAGTTAAACAAAACTTTACGCAGGCGCGATGATGTCTACTACACAACCTTCTTCTTGTAGACGTTGTTGGGCCTCCAAGTGCAGAGGTTTGCAGGATAGTAGCAAATTTCCCTCAAGTGAATGACCAAAGGTTTATCGATCCGTGGGAGGCGTAGGATGAAGATGGTCTCTCTCAAGCAACCCTGCAACCAAATAACAAAGAGTCTCTTGTGTCCCCAACACACCCAATACAATGGTAAATTGTATAGGTGCACTAGTTCGGCGAAGAGATGGTGATACAAGTGCAATATGGATGGTAGATATAGGGTTTTGTAAACTGAAAATATAAAAACATCAAGGTAACAAGTGATAAAAGTGAGCGTGAACGGTATTGCAATGCTAGGAAACAAGGCCTAGGGTTCATACTTGCACTAGTGCAAGTTCTCTCAACAATGATAACATACTTGGATCACATACTATCCCTCAACATGCAACAAAGAGTCACTCCAAAGTCACTAATAGCGGAGAACAAACGAAGAGATTATGGTAGGTTACGAAACCACCTCAAAGTTATTCTTTCCAATCAATCCATTGGACTATTCCTATAAGTGTCATAAACAGCCCTAGAGTTCGTACTAGAATAACACCTTAAGACACAAATCAACCAAAACCCTAATGTCACCTAGATATTCCAATGTCACCTCAAGTATCCGTGGGCATGATTATACGATATGCATCACACAATCTCAATTCATCTATTCAAACCAACACATAGAACCTCAAAGAGTGCCCCAAAGTTTCTACCAGAGAATCACGACGAAAACGTGTGCCAACCCCTATGCATAGGTTCATGGCGGAACCGCAAGTTGATCACCAAAACATACATCAAGTGAATCACGTGATATCCCATTGTCACCACAGATACGCACGGCAAGACATACATCAAGTGTTCTCAAATCTTTAAAGACTCAATCCGATAAGATTACTTCAAAGGGAAAACTCAATCCATTACAAGAGAGTAGAGGGGGAGAAGAAACATAAGATCCAACTATAATAGCAAAGCTCGCGATACATCAAGATCATGCCAAATCAAGAACACACGAGAGAGAGAGATCAAACACATAGCTACTGGTACATACCCTCAGCCCCGAGGGTGAACTACTCCCTCCTCGTCATTGAGAGCGCTGGGATGATGAAGATGGCCACCGGTGAGGGATCCCCCCTCCGGCAGGTTGCCGGAACAGGGTCCCGATTGACTTTTGGTGGCTACAGAGGCTTGCGGTGGCGGAACTCCCGAGCTAATCTCTGTTCTGGAAGTTTTAGGGTACGTAGGTATATATGGGTGCAGGAAGTACGTCGGTGGAGCTTTGGGGGCCCCACGAGGCAGGGGGCGCGCCCTAGGGGGTGGGCGCGCCCCCACCCTCGTGAGCACCTCCCTCCTTTCCTGACGTGGGGTCCAAGTCCATCTGGTAGCTTTTCTTCCAAAAATAACTTCTCCAGTTGATTTCGTTCCATTTCGACTCCGTTTGATATTCCTTTTCTTCAAAACGCTCAAATAGGCAAAAAAAACAGCAATTCTGGGCTGGGCCTCCGGTTAATAGGTTAGTCCCAAAAATAATATAAAAGTGGATAATAAAGCCCAATATTGCCCAAAACAGTAGATAATATAGCATGGAGCAATCAAAAATTATAGGTATGTTGGAGACGTATCAAGCATCCCCAAGCTTAATTCCTGCTCGTCCTCGAGTAGGTAAATGATAAAAAATATATTTTTTGATGTGAAATGCTAGTTGGCATAATTTCAATGTAATTCTTCTTAATTGTGGTATGAATTTTCAGATCCGAAAGATTCAAGACAAAAGTTCATATTGACATAAAAATAATAATACTTCAAGCATACTAACTAAGCAATCATGTCTTCTCAAAATAACATGGCCAAAGAAAGTTATCCCAACAAAATCATATAGTCTGGCTATGCTCTATCTTCATTACACAAAATATTTAAATCATGCACAACCCCGATGACAAGCCAAGCGATTGTTTCATACTTTTGACATTTTCAAAACTTTTTCAATCTTCACGCAATACATGAGTGTGAGCCATGGACATAGCACTATAGGTGGAATAGAATGGTGGTTGTGGAGAAGACAAAAAGGGAGAAGATAGTCTCACATCAACTAGACGTATCAACGGGCTATGGAGATGCCCATCAATAGATATCAATGTGAGTGAGTAGGGATTGCCATGCAACGGATGCACTAGAGCTATAAATATATGAAAGCTCAACAAAAGAAACTAAGTGGGTGTGCATCCAACTTGCTTGCTCACGAAGACCTAGGGCATTTTGAAGAAGCCCATCATTGGAATATACAAGCCAAGTTCTATAATGAAAATTCCCACTAGTATATGAAAGTGACAAAATGAGAGACTCTCTATCATGAAGATCACGGTGCTACTTTGAAGCACGAGTGTGGTAAAAGGATAGTAGCATTGTCCCTTCTCTCTTTTTCTCTCATTTTTTTATTTGGGCCTTCTCTTTTTTTATGGCCTCTTTTCTTCTTCTTTTTTCATTTTTCATCCGGAGTCTCATCCCGACTTGTGGGGGAATCATGGTCTCCATCATCCTTTCCTCACTTGGGACAATGCTCTAAAAATGATGATCATCACACTTTTATTTTTCTTACAACTCAACAATTACAACTCGATTCTTAGAACAAAATATGACTCTATGTGAATGCCTCTGGCGGTGTACCGGGATATGCAATGAATCAAGAGTGACATGTATGAAAGAATTATGAACGGTGGCTTTGCCACAAATACGATGTCAACTACATGATCATGCTAGCAATATGACAATGATGGAGCGTGTCATAATAAATGGAACGGTGAAAAGTTGCATGGAAATATATCTCGGAATGGATATGGAAATGCCATGATAGGTAGGTATGGTGGCTGTTTTTAGGAAGATATATGGTGGGTGTATGATACCGGTGAAAAGTGCGCGCTATTAGAAAGGCTAGCAATGGTGGAAGGGTGAGAAAAGTGCGTATAATCCATGGACTCAACATTAGTCATAAAGAACTCATATACTTATTGCAAAGATCTACAAGTTATCAAAGCAAAGTATTACGCGCATGCTCCTAGGGGGATAGATTGGTAGGAAAAGACCATCGCTCGTCCACGACCGCCACTCATAAGGAAGACAATAAATAAATAAATTATGCTCCGACTTCATCACATAACGGTTCACCATACGTGCATGCTACGGGAATCACAAACTTTAACACAAGTATTTCTTAAATTCACAACTACTCAACTAGCATGACTCTAATATCACCATCTTCATATCTCAAAACAATCATCAAACATCAAACTTCTCAAAGTATTCAACACACTCATAAGAAAGTTTTTACTATTCTTTTATGCTTAGCATATTATGATTATTTAAGCAAATTACCATGCTATTTAAGAATCTCAAAATAATATAAGTGAAGCATGAGAGTTCAACTATTTCTTCAAAATAAAACTACCACCATGCTCTAAAAGATATAAGTGAAGCACTAGAGCAAATGACAAACTACTCCGAAAGATATAAGTGAAGATCAATGAGTAGTCGAATAATTAAGCAACTATGTGAAGACTCTCTAACATTTAAGAATTTCAGATCTTGGTATTTTATTCAAACAGCAAGCAAAGCTAAATAAAACAACATTTCAAGGATAGCACAACTCATGTGAAGAAGCAAAACTTAGGCTCAACCAATACTAACCGATAGTTATTGAAGAAGAAAGGTGGGATGCCTACCGGGGCATCCCCAAGCTTAGATGCTTGAGACTTCTTGAAGTATTATCTTGGGGTGCCTTGGGCATCCCCAAGCTTGAACTTTTGTGTCTCCTTAATTCCTCTCATATCATGGTGTTGGAAATATGCCCTAGAGGCAATAATAAAATGGTTATTATTATATTTCTTTGTTCATGATAATAATCTATTATTCATGCTATAATTGTGTTATCCGGAAATTGTAATACACGTGTGAATACATAGACCAAAATGTGTCCCTAGTGAGCCTCTAGTTGACTAGCTCGTTGATCAATAGATAGTCATGGTTTCCTGACTATGGACATTGGATGTCATTGATAACAGGATCACATCATTGGGAGAATGATGTGATGGACAAGACCCAATCCTAAGCATAGCTCAAAGATCGTGTAGTTAATTTAGCTAGAGCTTTTCCAAATGTCAAGTATCATTTCCTTAGACCATGAGATTGTGCAACTCCGGATATCGTAGGAGTGCTTTGGGTGTGCCAAGCGTCACAACGAATCGGGTGATTGTAAAGGTACACTACGGTATCTCCGAAAGTGTCATTGGGTTGGCACGAATCGAGACGGGATTTGTCACTCCGTATAACGGAGAGGTATCTCTGGGCCCACTCGGTAATGCATCATCATAATGAGCTCGGTGTGACCAAGTGTCTGGTCACGGGATCATGCATTACGGTGCGAGTAAAGTGACTTGCCGTAACGAGATTAAGCGAGGTATTGGGATACCGACGATCGAATCTCGGGCATGTAACGCATCGATTGACAAAGGGAATTGTATACGGGTTGCTTGAATCATCGACATCGTGGTTCATCGATGAGATCATCGAGGAGCATGTAGGAGCCAACATGGGTATCCAGATCCCGCTGTTGGTTATTGACCGAGAGGCGTCTCGGTCATGTTCGCATGTCTCCGAACCCGTAGGGTCTACACACTTAAGGTTCGGTGGCGCTAGGGTTGTAGAGATATGAGTATGCAGTAACCCGAAAGTTGTTGAGTCCGGATGAGATCAGACGTAACGAGGAGTTCCGAATGGTCCGGAGGTAAAGAATTATATATCTGAAGTCAGGTTTGACCATCGGGAAAGTTTCGGGGTCACGGTATTGTCTGGGACCACCGGAAGGTCCCGGGTCCACCGGTGGGGCCACCTATCCTGGAGGGCCCCATGGGCTGAAGTGGGAGGAACCAGCCTGGTGGGCTGGTGCGCTTCAGGCCCCCCGCGCCTAGGGTTGGGAAACCCTAGGGGTGGGGGCGCCCACCGGCTTGGGGAAGCAACCCCGCCGCCGCCCCTTGGAGATCCCATCTCGGGGCGGCGCCCCTTTGGGGCCTATATAAGAGGGGGAGGAGGCAACCACACCCATGCTCTTGGCGCCTCCCTCTCCCTTGCTACACCTCTCCTCTCGTAGACACTTGGCGAAGCCTGCCGAGATCGCTCTTGCATCCACCACCACGCTATCGTGCTGCTGGATCTTCATCAACCTCTCCTTCCCCTTGCTGGATCAAGAAGGAGGAGACGTCTTCCTCAACCGTACGTGTGTTGAACGCGGAGGTGCTGTCCGTTCAGCACTAGGATCATCGGTGATTTGGATCACGACGAGTACGACTCCCTCAACCCCGTTCTCTTGAACGCTTCTGCTTGCGATCTACAAGGGTATGTAGATGCACTCCTCTCTCTCGTTGCTAGATGAACTCATATATTGATCTTGGTGAAACCGTAGAAAATTTTTATTTTCTGCAACGTTCTCCAACAGTGGCATCATGAGCTAGGTCTATGCGTAGTTTTCTTTGCACGAGTAGAACACAAACTTGTTGTGGGCGTAGATGTTGTCAAATTTCTTGCCACTGCTAGTATTATTTTGCTTCAACGGTATTGTGGGATGAAGCGGCCCAGACCGACCTTACACGTACGCTTACGTGAGACAGGTTCCATCGACTGACATGCACTAGTTGCATAAGGTGGCTAGCGGGTGTCTGTCTCTCCCACTTTAGTTGGAGCGGATTCGATGAAAAGGGTCCTTATGAAGGGTAAATAGAAGTTGACAAATCACGTTGTGGATTTTACGTAGGTAATAAAACGTTCTTGCTAGAACCCTATTGCAGCCACGTAAAACATGCAACAACAATTAG
Source organism: Aegilops longissima (assembly GCA_021605205.1). Lineage (NCBI taxonomy): Eukaryota > Viridiplantae > Streptophyta > Magnoliopsida > Poales > Poaceae > Aegilops > Aegilops longissima. Next base: position 647,147,047 of record CM038678.1, on the reverse strand, counting down.
AGGACGTCTAACTTGTTTTTGCAGCATGTGATTGTGATGTGATATGGCCAAAAGTTGTGATGAATGATGAATGATATATATGTGATGTATGAGATCATGTTCTTGTAATAGGAATCACGACTCTCATGTCGATGAGTATGACAACCGGCAGGAGCCATAGGAGTTGTCTTAATTATTGTATGACCTGCGTGTCATTGATTCAACGCCATGTAATTACTTTACTTTATTGCTAAACCGTTAGCCATAGTAGTAGAAGTAATAGTTGGCGAGCAACCCCATGGAGACACGATGATGGAGATCATGATGATGGAGATCATGGTCTCATGCCGGTGACGAAGATGATCTGTCTGGACCCTGATTCCAAGTCACATCAATCTAGCCGGTAACACCTCATATCACTTTGCGGCCTCACGCACGGTATACCCACGGGTGTCGCCTTACCATGGCCCAGGACTGTTTGCGCCTTTTGGCTCACGTATATGATAGTGTCGCTAGCATCCATATGACAGAGAACCCGGGCCGACATGACTAGTCGTGAACCCAAAGTGGCACCAACTTATAGGGACATGCATACATGAATCAACATCGAGCATGTCGGTTGCAGCGTCTTGAATCCGGGCTGTAGCACTGGGCTAACAGGACTCCAGGAACCCGGGCTGTAGCAGGCTAGGCAGGACTCCGGATGTCACCGCGTGACATTTCCTCGAAGGGACAGACACAGGAACGAAGTGAAACACATGCCTGCCAGTCAAGTGTTCCGGAGCAGTAGTGTTGGGCTAGCAGGACTCCGGTGAACCGGGCTATAGCGGACTACTATGGCTCATGGAAGCACAAGACTAAATTTCCCCATAAGAGAGGCTACCAAGGATAAACAACTAGGTTGTCGGATCCCACACATACCAAGCATTTCAAAATCATACACACAATATGCTTGATATGTGCAAATACAACATGGCATCACAACAAGACTCTACGACTCAAGTATTTATTCAATAGGCTCCGAGGAGCAAGATATTACAAACATGGGTCTCATGACCCAACATTCAGAGCATACAAATCAAAGCACATGCGGAAGCTTAACATGTCTGAGTACAGACATCTACAAATGAAAAAGGCTTGGAAGCCTGACTATCTACCAGATCCTGCCGAGGGCACAAGATCGTAGCTGAGGTAACAAGCTAAACGTCGAAGTCCACACGGAACTACTAGCGAGACTGACGTCTCTCTGCAAAACATAAAATAGGCAAACGTGAGTACAAATGTACCCAGCAAGACTTACATCAGAACTAGCTACATATGCATCATTATCAACAAAGGGGGTGGTGGAGTTTAACTGCAGCAAGCCAGCTTTGACTCGGTGGCTATCCTGAACTACGACTACAAGTAACTCTTTTGAGGTGGTGCACACGAGTCCACATCTTCACCATATCAATACACCACTATGGATCCGCTCCCGTCTCCCTACGAGAACGCCATCCATAGCACTCACGCTTATCTTGCGCATTTTAGAGTATCCACTTTCACTTGTCTATGAACTGTTATAGGCAACCCAGAAGTCCTTTACCGTGGACACGGCTATTCGAATAGATGATGATAACCCTGCAGGGGTGTACTTCTTCACACACGCTCTCACCACTTACCGATGTTTACACGACATGTACTCGGCAACCTTCAAGCGGAAGCCCAACGAGGGTGTCGGCCATGACCTACCTAAACACTCAAGTCTCTAGTCCAGGTTATTGCCTATTTAGGTTCCATCCGCAGGGAGTCCGGCCGAAGTTTCCACATACGACCCCGAACGATGTGAGCAGGGTTCCTGAGACACCAAACGGGCGCCCGGTACACCGTGCCACGTGCCTACCGCATCACAGCCCACCCCGCAGGTCAGCGCTGTGCACGGCCTCCAGCATACTACAAACACTAGAAACTACTTGCAACTCCTGGACAGAGGACAAGGGTGGTTAATAAGTCGAGAGGGGCACTTAAGCATTCCAATGCGTGGTAGTAACTGGTCATGGATCACAAACACAGAACTCAGTTCCTGAGGACGGCTTCAATGAGACAACCCACCATGTACTCCTACATGGCCTCTCACCGATACCTTTACCAAACCGTGTTCACACACTTAGCTCTCAACAGTAGGACATGTTCACACACCTTCGATTCATCCCCGATGAATCAGACCTGACTCAACTCTAAGCAGTAGCAGGCATGACAAACAAGCATGAATGAGTAGGCACATCAGGGCTCAAACAACTCCTACTCATGCTAGTGGGTTTCATCTATTTACTGTGGCAATGACAGGTCATGCAGAGGACAAAGGGGTTCAACTACCGTAGCAAGTAACAGATGAATCGCTGTTGTCCTAATGCAGTAAAAGAGAGCAGGAGTGAGAGAGTGGGATTGTATCGAAATGAACAAAGGGGTTTTGCTTGCCTGGCACTTCTGAAGATAGCATTGAGTCTTCATCAGTGTCAACGATCACAATGTCGGAACACCGAGAGGGGACAAATACCGGAAACAGAGAAGGAAACACAATCAATGCAATGCACAATATGATGCACACCGAGAGCAAGATGTTGTGATTTGAGCTAATGCAGCTAGCAACAGAAGGGTTTGAGTTGATTTGAACCAAAGGTTCAAATTCAAATTCGAACTATGAATTCCCGAAGTGCATTAACATGTTTTGGTCTATACAGCAAGGTTAAGTTGATTTATCATGCATGAAACCAGTACCAATGGATAGATTGGATTTTTCTGATCATTTTTCATATATAATTTATTCCATTCTGAGTTATAGTTTATTTTCTATGAATTTTTGAAGTTTTAACTATTTTCTGGAATTTTCTGAATAAACTTAAATCCAGAAAATGCTTTACTGCGTCAGCATTGCGCAAGGCTGATGTCAGCAGGTCAACTGGGCGGCCAGAGTCAAAACTGACACATGGGACCCACCGGTCAGTGGCCCTGTGCCATTAGTGTCACGGACATGTGGGCCAGGTCAACGCCCACGTCAGCACAGTCAACTCGGACACGTAGGTCCACCGGGATTAACTTAAGTCTAACTAATTTGTTAGGGGTTTAAATAAATCGTTGGGGCCCGGCTGTCAGTGAAACAAGCGCTAAATAACTGCCTCATTAGTGGCTAATGATGATGCCACGTCATCATCGCCGGAGTCGGGCCGGCGATGACCAACGGAGCGGCGGAGACGCATCGGGTTCGCGCTACAGGGCACAGTTTAGGGCGCGGTTGGGTTCTACGGCGAGCTGGGACTCGTGCGCATCCAGCGGTTGTGGTGGCTGGCGCTAGTGCGAGCTGTAGCGGCGGCGGCGGCGAGTTGGGCGGCGAACGGAGTTCGGTGGTGCACGGGCGCGGTGTTGGAGCAAGCGGGCGATCAAAGCGAGCAGCGGAGTAGCAACTACGGTGTTCCAGGAGCACGAAGAACAGCGGCGTGGTCGAGGAAGGCCCCGCAGCAGCAGGTCCAGCGGCCATGGCGGACGGCGAGCTTCGGCCATGGCGGAATCGGTGCTAGAGGACGCGCTAGAGGAAGGGGACATGGGGGAAATGGAGAGGATCTCACGGTGCATTAGACGGGAAGCTCGGCGGGCTCGGGGAAGTCGTGACGGTGACGAATCCATCGATGGAGTCCGGTGGCCGTGCTCGGAGAAGAACGATCGATGGTGACGTTATGGTGCTTCCGGGCTCGTGTGCTTCGGCATGGAGGAGCTTCGTGTCATAGCGGAGCTCGTGGATCAAGAGGAGGGGCGAGGGGAGCGCGGTGGCCACGGTGGTTCTCGTCGGTGGCGGCGGGCGCGTTCGGTGAGGAGAACAGAAGAGGGGGAGAGCGTTCGGGGGAGAGAGAGGGAGAGGGGCGGTCAGGGGGGGTGCGTGGCGTCGCGAGGGAGGTCCAGGGAGATGGGAGGGGGGCAGCGGCAAGCAGTAGGTGGCCGGGGCGCGTGTGCGTGCACGGCGGCCACACGCCCTCCTGCCTACTGGCAGGAGGTGGAAGACGACAGGGAGGAGCCCTGGTGGGCTGGGCTGGCTTTGCCCAGCTGGCTGCTACAGTACCCGGCCAGGTGGGCATTGCTAGGTAAGTTCCCTTCTTTTTATTATTTCCTGTTTTCTATTATTTTTGTAACTTCAGGGCTTTATTAAAAATGCCAGGGCATTTCCAAAAAAATCATGAAACTAATCATGGCTACTGTTTAGAATATATCCAACAGCAAACATTTTAGTTTATGATTAATTGAGCATTTAAAATATTGTATAGCATTTAAATGCCCAAATGCAAATACTATAAGATTTAATTCAAAGCCCAAATATGTCATGGAAAAATGTGCAACACCTCTGGTTATGGTTTCTAGCATTTTCCAGAAATGATGAACATTTTTGAAAGCCATTTGGATTCACTGAAAATATTTTAGTTGAACCTAGTGAATTCCTTTGATGCTAGGGTTTAGGCAATCCCCATTTCAAGTTTCAAAAGAATTTAAACATGATGCAACAGACAAGTGCTAGCCTAGTGCAGGGTAAGGCAAGGGATGTGACATGATCATGGAGCCCCGAAGATGGAGGTCAAAGGAGCTATATGACATTGGCCATATCATGTCACTACTATTTGATTGCATGTGATGTTTATCATGTTTTTGCATCTTGTTTACTTAGAACGACGGTAGTAAATAAGATGATCCCTCATAATAATTTCAAGAAAGTGTTCCCCCTAACTGTGCGCCGTTGCGAAAGTTCGTTGTTTCGAAGCACCACGTGATGATCGGGTGTGATAGATTCCATCGTTCACATACAAAGGGTGTAAGACAGATTTACACACGCATAAACACTTAGGTTAACTTGACGAGCCTAACATGTACAGACATGGCCTCGGAACACAAGAGACCGAAAGGTCGAACATGAGTCGTATGGAAGATACGATCAACATGGAGATGTTCACCGATGATGACTAGTCTGTCTCACGTGATGATCGGACACGGCCTAGTCGACTCGGATCATGTATCACTTAGATGACCAGAGGGATGTCAAATCTGAGTGGGAGTTCATTAAATAATTTGATTAGATCAAATGGCCAACGCTCATGTCCACCTCAACTTCAACGCGTTCCTAGAGAAAACTAAGCTGAAAGATGATGGCAGCAACTATACGGACTGGGTCCAGAACCTGAGGATCATCCTCATAGCTACAAAGAAAGATTATGTCTTAGAAGCACCGCTAGGTGAAGCTCCCACCCCAGAGAACCAAGACGTTATGAACGCTTGGCAGTCTCGTGCAAATGATTACTCCCTCGTTCAGTGCGGCATGCTTTACAGCTTAGAACCGGGGCTCCAAAAGCGTTTTGAGCAACACGGAGCATATGAGATGTTCGAAGAGCTGAATATGGTTTTCCAAGCTCATGCCCGGGTTGAGAGATATGAAGTCTCCGACAAGTTCTTCAGTTGTAAGATGGAGGAAAATAGTTCTGTCAGTGAGCACATACTCAAAATGTCTGGGTTGCACAACCGCTTAACTCAGCTGGGAGTTAATCTCCCGGATGACGCGGTTATTGACAAAATCCTCCAGTCGCTTCCACCGAGCTACAAGAGCTTTGTGATGAACTTCAATATGCAGGGGATGGAAAAGACCATTCCTGAGGTATATTCAATGCTGAAATCAGCGGAGGTAGAAATCAAGAAGGAACATCAAGTGTTGATGGTGAATAAAACCACTAAGTTCAAGAAAGGCAAGGGTAAGAAGAACTTCAAGAAGGATGGCAAGGGAGTTGTCGCGCCTGGTAAGCCAGTTGTCGGGAAGAAGTCAAAGAATGGACCCAAGCCTGAAACTGAGTGCTTTTATTGCAAGGGAAGCGGACACTTGAAGCGAAACTGCCCCAAATACTTAGCGGACAAGAAGGCCGGCAACACTAAAGGTATATGTGATATACATGTAATTGATGTGTACCTTACCAGTACTCGTAGTAGCTCCTGGGTATTTGATATCGGTGCCGTTGCTCATATTTGTAACTCAAAGCGGGAGCTGTGGAATAAGCGGAGGCTGGCGAAGGACGAGGTGACGATCTTGGCGTCGGGAATGGTTCCAAGGTCGATGTGATCGCCGTCGCACGCTACCTCTAAATTTACCTACGGGATTAGTTTTAAACCTCAATAATTGTTATTTAGTGCCAGCTTTGAGCATGAACATTGTATTTGGATCTCGTTTAATTCGAGATGGCTACTCATTTAAATCTGAAAATAATGGTTGTTCTATTTATATGAGAGATATGTTTTATGGTCATGCCCCGATGGTCAATGGTTTATTCTTAATGAATCTCGAACGTGATGTTACACATATTCATAGTGTGAATACCAAAAGATGTAAAGTTGATAACGATAGTCCCACATACTTGTGGCACTGCCGCCTTGGTCACATTGGTGGCAAGCGCATGAAGAAGCTCCATGCTGATGGACTTTTAGAGTCTCTCGATTATGAATCATTTGACACATGCGAACCATGCCTCATGGGCAAATGACCAAGACTCGTTCTCGGAACAATGGGCGAGCAACCAACTTATTGGAAATCATACATCTTGATGTATGCGGTCCAATGAGCATTGAGGCTCGCGGAGGATATCGTTATGTTCTCACTCTCACTGACGACTTGAGTAGATATGGGTATGTCTACTTGATGAAACACAAGTCTGAGACCTTTGAAAAGTTCAAGGAATTTCAGAATGAGGTAGAGAATCAACGTGACCGAAAAATAAAGTTCTTACGATCAGATCATGGAGGAGAATATTTAAGTCACGAGTTTGGTACGCACTTAAGGAAATGTGGAATAGTTTCACAACTCACGCCGCCTGGAACACCTCAGCGTAACGGTGTGTCCGAACATCGTAATCGCACTTTATTAGATATGGTGCGACCTATGATGTCTCTTACCGATTTACCGCTATCATTTTGGGGATACGCTCTAGAGACAACTACATTCACTTTAAATAGGGCACCGTCTAAATCCGTTGAGACGACACCGTATGAATTATGGTTTGGGAAGAAACCTAAGCTGTCGTTTCTAAAAGTTTGGGGATGCGATGCTTAGTTCAAGAAATTTCAACCTGAAAAGCTCGAACCCAAGTCGGAAAAATGCGTCTTCATAGGATACCCTAAGGAAACCATTGGGTATACCTTCTACCTCAGATCCGAAGGCAAGATCTTCATTGCCAAGAACGGGTCCTTTCTGGAGAAAGAGTTTCTCTCGAGAGAAGTAAGTGGGAGGAAAGTGGAACTTGATGAAGTACTACCTCTTGAACCGGTGAGTAGCGCAGCTCAGGAAGATGTTCCTATGGTGCCAGCACCAACTGAAGAGGAAGTTAATGATGATGATCAAGGTACTTCGCATCAAGTTACTACTGAACTTTGTAGGTCCACAAGGACACGTTCCACACCAGAGTGGTATGGCAACCCTGTCCTGGAAATCATGTTGTTAGACAACGGTGAACCTTCGAACTATGAAGAAGCGATGGCGGGCCTAGATTCCAACAAATGGCTTGAAGCCATGCAATCCGAGATAGGATCCATGTATGAAAACGAAGTATGGACTTTGACAGACTTGCCCGATGATCGGCGAGCGATAGAAAACAAATGGATCTTTAAGAAGAAGATGGACGCGGATGGTAATGTTACCATCTATAAAGCTCGACTTGTCGCTAAGGGTTATCGACAAGTTCAAGGGATTGACTACGATGAGACATTCTCTCCCGTAGCGAAGCTAAAGTCCGTCCGAATCATGTTAGCAATTGCCGCATACTATGATTATGAGATATGGCAAATGGACGTCAAAACGGCATCCTTAACGGCCATCTTAAGGAAGAACTGTATATGATGCAGCCGGAAGGTTTTGTCGACCCTGAGAATGCTAATAAGGTATGCAAGCTCTAGCGATCCATTTATGGGCTGGTGCAAGCATCTCGGAGTTGGAACATTCGCTTTGATGAGATGATCAAAGCGTTTGGGTTTATGCAGACTTATGGAGAAGCCTGCGTTTACAAGAAAGTGAGTGGGAGCTCTGTAGCATTTCTCATATTATATGTAGATGACATAATTTTGATGGGAAATGATATAGAACTTTTGGACAGCATTAAGGCCTACTTGAAAAAGTGTTTTTTCAATGAAGGACCTTGGAGAAGCTGCTTACATATTAGGCATCAAGATCTATAGGGATAGATCAAGACGCCTCATAGGTCTTTCACAAAGCACATACCTTGATAAGATATTGAAGAAGTTCAATATGGATCAGTCCAAGAAAGGGTTCTTGCCTGTATTGCAAGGTGTGAGATTGAGCTCGGCTCAATGCCCGACCACGCAAAATATAAAGAAGAGATGAGTGTCATCCCCTATGCCTCAGCCATAGGATCTATTATGTATGCCATGCTGTGTACCAGACCTGATGTGAACCTTGCCGTAAGTTTGGTAGGAAGGTACCAAAGTAATCCCGGCAAGGAACACTTGACAGCGGTCAAGAATATCCTGAAGTACCTGAAAAGGACTAAGGACATGTTTCTCGTGTATGGAGGTGACGAAGAGCTCGTCGTAAAGGGTTACGTCGACGCTAGCTTCGACACAGATCTGGATGACTCTAAGTCACAAACCGGATACGTGTATATTTTAAATGGTGGGGCAGTAAGCTGGTGCAGTAGCAAGCAAAGCGTCATGGCGGGATCTACATGTGAAGCGGAATACATGTCAGCCTCGGAGGCAGCGCATGAAGCAATCTGGGTGAAGGAGTTCATCATCGACCTAGGAGTCATACCCAATGCGTCGGGGCCGGTCAAACTCTTCTGTGACAACACTGGAGCTATTGCACTTGCCAAGGAGCCCAGGTTTCACAATAAGACCAGGCACATCAAGCATCGCTTCAACTCCATTTGTGAAAATGTTCAAGATGGAGACATAGATATTTGTAAAGTGCATACGGACCTGAATGTAGCAGATCCGTTGACTAAACCTATCCCTAGAGCAAAACATGATCAACACCAGAATTCCATGGGTATTCGATTCAACACAATCTAACTAGATGATTGACTCTAGTGCAAGTGGGAGACTGTTGGAAATATGCCCTAGATGCAATAATAAAATGGTTATTATTATATTTCTTTGTTCATGATAATAGTCTATTATTCAGGCTATAATTGTGTTATCCGAAAATCGTAATACACGTGTGAATACATAGACCACAATGTGTCCCTAGTGAGTCTCTAGTTGACTAGCTCGTTGATCAACAGATAGTCATGGTTTCCTGACTATGGACATTGGATGTCATTGATAACGGGATCACATCATTGGGAGAATGATGTGATGGACAAGACCCAATCCTAAGCATAGCTCAAAGATCGTGTAGTTCGTTTAGCTAGAGCTTTTCCAAATGTCAAGTATCATTTCATAAGACCATGAGATTGGGCAACTCCCGGATACCGTAGGAGTGCTTTGGGTGTGCCAAACATCACAATGTAACTGGGTGACTATAAAGGTACACTACAGGTATCTCCGAAAGTGTCTGTTGGGTTGGCATGAATCGAGACTGGGATTTGTCACTCCGTATGACGGAGAGGTATCTCTGGGCCCACTCGGTAATGCATCATCATAATGAGCTCAATGTGACCAAGTGTCTGGTCACGGGATCATGCATTACGGTACGAGTAAAGTGACTTGCCTGTAACGAGATTAAACGAGGTATTGGGATACCGACGATCGAATCTCGGGCATGTAACGTACCGATTGACAAAGGGAATTGTACACGGGGTTGCTTGAATCCTCGACATCGTGGTTCATCCGATGAGATCATCGAGGAGCATGCGGGAGCCAACATGGGTATCCAGATCCCGCTGTTGGTTATTGACCGGAGAGGCGTCTCGGTCATGTCTGCATGTCTCCCGAACCCGTAGGGTCTACACACTTAAGGTTCGGTGACACTACGGTTGTAGAGACATGAGTATGCAGTAACCCGAAAGTTGTTCAGAGTCCCGGATGAGATCCCGGACGTAATGAGGAGTTCTGGAATGGTCCGGAGGTAAAGAATTATATATAGGAAGTCAGGTTTCGGCCATCGGGAAAGTTTGGGGTCACGGTATTGTCTGGGACAACGGAAGGGTCGAGGGTCCACCGGTGGGGCCACCTATCCCGGAGGGCCCCATGGGCTGAAGTGGGAGGAACCAGCCTGGTGGGCTGGTGGTCCCCTTGGCCCCCTGCGCCTAGGGTTGGGAAACCCTAGGGGTGGGGGCGCCTCCACCAGCTTGGGGAAACCCCGGCCGCCGCCCCTTGGAGATCCCATCTCGGGGGCGCCCCCTTGGGGGCCTATATAAGAGGGGAGGAGGGCAGCCGCACCATGTTCTTGGCGCCTCCTCTCCCTTGCTACACCTCTCCCTCTCGCAGACGCTTGGCGAAGCCCTGCCGAGATCGCTGCTGCATCCACCACCACGCCGTCGTGCTGCTGGATCTTCATCAACCTCTCCTTCCCCCTTGCTGGATCAAGAAGGAGGAGACGTCTTCCTCAACCGTACGTGTGTTGAACGCGGAGGTGCTGTCTGTTCAGCACAAGGATCATCGGTGATTTGGATCACGACGAGTACGACTTCCTCAACCCCGTTCTCTTGAGCGCTTCCGCTCAATCTACAAGGGTATGTAGATGCACTCCTCTCTCTCGTTGCTAGATGAACTCATAGATTGATCTTGGTGAAACCGTAGAAAATTTTTATTTTCTGCAACGTTCTCCAACACATGGTTTCTCTCTTTATCAAAAGCTTCATCCACACCAAACTCAACAAGAACTCGTGAGATAGGTTAGTATAAACCAATGCAAAACCATATCATTTTCTACTGTACCAAATCACTTAGATTATTATTCAACATTGCAAACTAAATGCATCTGCATATTTAATAGTCCTATCCTCGAATAGAGTCATTAAACAAGCAAACATATGCAAACAATGCAAACATAACAGTAATCTGCCAAAACAGTACAGCCTGAAAAGAATGCAAGGTTCATCATACCTCCCTAACTCCAAAAATTATGAACTAAAATTTCCACTGTAATAAATTTATCAGATCTCAATATTCAAAAATATTCAACATTATACCACTCTCTGTCTTTTCTAGGGAATTTTTGCAACAGAGGTAAACTTTCTGTTTTCAAACAGCAACATGTATACTAGCAAAATAAGCATGGCAAAGGCTATCCTTGACTTTTTTATTGAAACTAAAGATGCAAAACATTATTCTAAATAACAGCAAGCAAAAACTAACAAAATAAAATGACGCTCCAAGCAAAACACATATCATGTTGTGAATAAAAATATAGCTCCAAGTAAAGTTACCGATGAACGAAGACGAAAGAGGGGATGCCATCCGGGGCATCCCCAAGCTTAGGATCTTGGTTTTCCTTGAATATTACCTTGGGGTGACTTGGACATCCCCAAGCTTAGGCTCTTTCCACTCCTTATTCTGTAGTCCATCGAATCTTTACCCAAAACTTGAAAACTTCACAACACAAAACTTAACAGAAAACTCGTAAGCTCCGTTAGCGAAAGAAAACAAAACACCACTTCAAGGTACTGTAATTAACTCATTCTTTATTTATATTGATGTTAAACCTACTTTATTCCAACTTCTCTATGGTTTATAAACTATTTTACTAGCCATAGAGTCATCAAAATAAGCAAACAACACACGAAAAAAAAACAGAATCCGTCAAAAACAGAACAGTCTGTAGTAATCTGTATCAAACGTATACTTCTGGAACTCCAAAAATTCTAAAATAAATTGTTGGACCTGAGGAATTTGTCTAGTAATCATCTGGCAAAAGAATAAACTAAATAGCACTCTCCAGTAAAGAGTTGAAGCTAATCTCGTGAGCGCTAAAGTTTCTGTTTTTTTACAGCATGATCATAAAGACTTCACCCAAGTCTTGCCAAAGGTTCTAGTTGGCACAAACACTAATTAAAACATAAAACCACATCTAACCAGAAGCTAGATGGATTATTTATTCCTAAACAGAACCAAAAAGCAAGAAACTAAAATAAAATTGGGTTGCCTCCCAACAAGCGCTATCGTTTAACGCCCCTAGCTAGGCATGATGATTTCAATGATGCTCACATAAAAGATAAGAGTTGAAACATAAATACAGAATCATGAAGAATATGACTAGCACATTTAAGTCTAACCCACTTCCTATGCATAGGGATTTTGTGAGCAAACAACTTATGGGAACAATAATCAACTAGCATAGAAAGGCAAAACAAGCATAACTTCAAGATTTTAAGCACACAGAGAGGAAACTTGATATTATTGCAATATGTAGAAGCATATGATCCTCTCTCATAATAATTTTCAGTAGCATCATGAATAAATTCAACATTATAACCAGCACCTAAAGCATTCTTTTCATGATCTACAAGCATAGAAAATTTACTACTCTCCACATAAGCAAATTTCTTCTCATGAATAGTAGCGGGAGCAAACTCAATAAAATAACTATCATGTGATTGAAAATTAAGATCAAGATGACAAGTTTTATGGTTATCATTATTCTTTAAAGCATACATGTCATCACACATCATGGATAGGAGGCATTCTTTCATCATAGTAAATTTTCTCATCAAAGCTTGGGGGACAAAAAATATCATCTTCATCAAACATAGCTTCCCCAAGCTTGTGGCTTTGCATATCATTAGCATCATGGATATTCAAGGAATTCATACTAACAACATTGCAATCATGCTCATCATTCAAATATTTAGTGCCAAACATTCTAATGCATTCTTCTCTAACACTTTGGCACAATTTTCCATTCCATCATACTCACGAAAGATATTAAAAAGATGAAGCGTATGAGACAAACTCAATTCCATTTTTTTTGTAGTTTTATTTTATAGACTAAACTAGTGATAAAACAAGAAACAAAAAGATTCGATTGCAAGATCTAAAGATATACCTTCAAGCACTCACATCCCCGGCAACGGCGCCAGAAAAGAGCTTGATGTCTACTACACAACCTTCTTCTTGTAGACGTTGTTGGGCCTCCATGTGCAGAGGTTTGCAGGACAGTAGCAAATTTCCCTCAAGTGGATGACCTAAGGTTTATCAATCCGTGGGAGGCGTAGGATGAAGATGGTCTCCCTCAAGCAACCCTGCAATAAAATAACAAAGAGTCTCTTGTGTCCCCAACACACCCAATACAATGGTAAATTGTATAGGTGCACTAGTTCGGCGAAGAGATGGTGATACAAGTGAAATATGGATGGTAGATATAGGGTTTTGTAAACTGAAAATATAAAAACAGCAAGGTAACAAGTGATAAAAGTGAGTGTAAACGGTATTGCAATGCTAGGAAACAAGGCCTAGGGTTCATACTTTCACTAGTGCAAGTTCTCTCAACAATGATAACATACTTGGATCACATACTATTCCTCAACATGCAACAAAGAGTCACTCCAAAGTCACTAATAGCGGAGAACAAACGAAGAGATTATGGTAGGGTACGAAACCACCTCAAAGTTATTCTTTCCAATCAATCCATTGGGCTATTCTTATAAGTGTCACAAACAGCCCTAGAGTTCGTACTAGAATAACACCTTAAGGCACAAATCAACCAAAACTCTAATGTCACCTAGATACTCCAATGTCACCTCAAGTATCCGTGGGCATGATTATACGATATGCATCACACAATCTCAATTCATCTATTCAAACCAACACATAGAACCTCAAAGAGTGCCCCAAAGTTTCTACCGGAGAATCACGACAAAAACGTGTGCCAACCCCTATGCATAGGTTCATGGGCAGAACCCGCAAGTTGATCACCAAAACATACATCAAGTGAATCACGTGATATCCCATTGTCACCACAGATACGCACGGCAAGACATACATCAAGTGTTCTCAAATCTTTAAAGACTCAATCCGATAAGATTACTTCAAAGGGAAAACTCAATCCATTACAAGAGAGTAGAGGGGGAGAAGAAATGTAGCGACCCGACCTCAGATGGTCAAGTCTCTGTGCTTCCGGTGTCATCCCTGGATCGGTAATGCTGACACACACAGTACTCGAAGGATTTATAACAGAGTAGCAATCACACACTTATTACATCGAATGTCTCAAAAGAGAACTTATTACAATAATATGGCTTAAGGCCATATAATACGATAGCAGCGGAAGGCTTGGAAGATAAAGTGAGTCCATCAACTCCAACGGCATAGCTGAGCTGCACGGCAACGACCTATCGAACCTTACTACTCGTCTGAAAAGTCTGCAACATAATACATTGCAGCCCGAGAACGGGCCAGCACATGGAATATGCTGGAAATGTAACACAATAGAGCAATAACAGAATAATGCTACCACTACATGCATATTTGGCTGGTGGAAAGCTCTACGTTTACAGTTTTGCGGAAAGCCAATTTTTCCCTACAACAAAGGAATAAATTTTACTTTGACTATCATGGTGGTTGAAACATCATTGAGAAGGTATAACCCCAACTCAATCCCAATTAAAATAGTTAACATCCCAGCAATATTAATTTAGAGTGATGAGATACATGTGAATACTCAAGTACTAGATACTCAGAATTGTCCATAGCTGGGGACACGGCTAACCATGATTAGATTGTACACTCTGCAGAGGTTTGCGCACTTTTCCTCACAAGACTCGATCGCCTCCGTTGATTTCTCGCACTACATGGTGTTTGAGAAACGGATGACCGAGACATAGTCTTTCAGAAACATTAACTCTCTACTCCGGGTAGACCATACCAAACCTACAAAACCCACTACCTGCTGATCTACCTCTTCAAGAGCTTCACGTAACTTACTCAACTATGCTAGAGCCCATAATAGCTTGTGGCTGCACACAGAAGTTTCTAGCATGAATAAACTCAGTTCCCTTTGAGCCTGGGTGGCGGTCCATAGGAAGATCACTCGGGTACCCCGGGATTTCCAAAACAAAACAGACAACACTGGGTTCCCCAGGTGCCTCAATCCACCCAGATGTGTATTAAAGTTGCCACCTTAAGTTAACCATTAATTAACAATCTCACATCTTTCATGGAATACACTCAAACCCAATCCACGTCTATGAGCATAGCATAGCAATATAAGCAATACGTAGAAGTAACTCCCAAGGGTTTGACTGTAACAGGGCAATAGGTTCCTACCTCATCATCTACTTCCCAACCCATAAATTAATGACATCCTAACCAAGCAATGTTTGAGGGTTGAAACTAATGCATAAAACTGGGTATGAAAAGAGTATGATCAAAGTGTTACTTGCCTTGCTGACGATCCGGGAATCCTAGAGACTCGTAGTAACATGCTTCGCACTCCGGGAATTCTATCGCAAACAAAGAACAGCATACATAAGCAACAAGCAAAGATGCACAAACAAAACTTCAACTGAAATAGGTTGACCGGAGAGTTCAACTTAAGAACTCCGGTTCACAAGAAGAATCAAACCAAACGGAGCAACGAAACTCAAACGGCGAAAGAAACAAGATCCGTTTACTAATCTGAACTAGGGTCAAATTTTACAGAGGCAAAAACTTGTTTGAGTTGGCTATTCGGAAATAGGGTTTCGAGATGAAACTCTAGGCGCTTGAATCGCCTGATTCTGATAAACGAGCGAAAAGTTATACTAGTTCGAACATCGGATCAGAAATCGCGATCGGAAAAATCACGGAATAAATCCGATAAAAAGAAAACGGCGAACGGCTAAACGAACAAATGTTCGTTAGCAGAAACTAAACGACGAACATGTTCGTTAGAACGAACGAACGAGCGAACGCTCGCTAAACAAATAAACCGGAGAATAAAACCGATCTTTATAAAAAAAATGAACTAGGGTTTTTTTCTAAAAAAAACCGAAGGGGTTTTTCTTTTTAAAAAAACCGGGCGGCGGGGCTGCTACCTCCGGCGAGGTCGTCCGGCGAGGCGGGCGGCTCGGCGAGGCTTAGCGGGGCGGGCGGCGGCGGCGGCTAAAGGCGGCGGCGGTGGCTCGGCAGGCTTGGCGGCGGCGGCTCGGCTCGGCTTGGCCAGGTGGCGGCGTGGCGGCGACTCGGGGCTCCACGGGGGCCCCGGGGGTGGTATTAAAGGGGAGGCGGCGCGCTCCGACTTGGGAGGGTCGAGGCGGCGGGAGGCGGCGGCGATCCGGACTCTCCGAGTCCGCGGGCCGGCTGGGGAGGCGGTGGCGTGGCGGGCGGGCTGGCTCGGTGGGCTTGGCCCGGTCGGCGTAGGTCCTCTTTTTTAAGCGTTTACGCAGAAAAAACCTAGAAAAAATAAATAAAAATCTAAAAATTCCAAAATAAGTTTTCTCCGTCTAAATGGAATATTTAGAACAGGATGAACTTTTCTTGGCCCCTAAAATGCAATTTTTAAAACATGCAAATTTTTCTAGGGCGAATAAAATTCCAAAATAAATCAAATAAAAACCAAATAATGATTTTAACATTTTTCCTCCGATATTTCAATTATTTTGGAGAAGTCATATTATCTCCCCTCATTTATTATTTAAAAATGAAATATTTTCCGGAGAGAAAAATAATTAAAACCAAAAATCCTCGTCTTCACTACTTGATAAAAATCAAATATGAAAATCGAAAAATCCCCAACTCTCTCCGAGGGTCCTTGAGTTGCTTAGGATTTGAGGATTGCAAACAAAAGGCAATAAAATATGATATGCATGGATGACTTATGTATAACATGCCAAATTGAAAATTTGGGATGTTACAAACCTACCCCTTAAGATGAATCTAGCCCTCGAGATTGGGTTAACTAGAAAATAGGCGGATGGTCCTTGCGAATATCCTCTTCTCGCTCCCGGTGGCTTCCTCCTTGGCATGGTGGCTCCAATCGAACTTTGCAAAACTTGATAACCTTCTGCGAGTGACTTGGTGTCGAAATCAAGGATCTTTATTGGCTTCTCCTCATAGGTCGATTACTATCCATTTGAATCGCCTCCAAGGGCCTTTGTATCATTTAACGGTATATCGGCCATCTCAAAGCATGGCACTTCTTGGTGTGATCGTGAAACACATCGTGAACTCTCGACAATCCTTGAGTAACTCCAGCTTGTAGGCAACTTCTCCCATCCGTTCTAAAACACGATCACGGTCCTACAAATCTTGGGGCTAACTTTCCCCTTACTCCAAAACGTTTCACTCCCCTCAAGGGTGATACTCGCAGATAGGCTCTGTCTCCAATTTCATAGGTTACTTCCTTGCGTTTTGAATCTGCATAACTCTTTTGTCTAGACTGAGCAATCTTTAGTCTGTCTCTGATCAGTTTAACCTTCTCCTCTGATTCCTTGATCAAATTTGGTCCAAACAACTGACGGGCTCCAACCTCATCCCACATCAATTGTGTTCTACGTCTGCGTCCATACAGAGCTTCGAACGGTGCCATCTTCAAACTGGCCTGGTAGGTGTTGTTGTATGAGAACTCTGCGTACGGCAAATTGTCATCCCAACTAGATCCATAATCTAGCGCACGGGCTCTCAACATGTCCTCCGAATCTGATTGACTCTCTCATCTCATCCATCCGTCTGCGGGTGGAGCAGCGATCTTGAACTCAATCTGGTACCCAAAGTCCGGTGTAGGTGATGCCAAAACTTTGAAGTAAACTGCGTTCCTCTATCGTCTGATGCTCCTCGGAACTCCATGCAAACATACGATCCTGGTCATATATATCTTGGCCAACTTTGCACTTGTATAGGTTGTTTTCACTGGGATGAAATGGGCTACTTTGGTCAAACGATCCACAACTACCCATATTGAATCATATCCTGCCTTGGTTCTGGGTAATCCGGTAATAAAGTCCATGCCAAGTTTGTCCCACTTCCATTCGGGTATTGGCATAGGCTGTAACAGTCCTGCTGGCTTCTGATGCTCTGCCTTCACTCTCTAACATACATCACATACGGCTACATACTCGGCAATATCCTTCTTCATACCAGTCCTCTAGAAACGTTCCTTCAAATCCAAATACATCTTGGTATTTCCGGGGTGAATCGAGTATGGTGAGTCATGGGCCTCCTGAAGTATTAACTTCCTGATCTCTAAATTGTTGGGCACATAAATCCGGTCCTCAAACCACAAGGTACCGTGCTCATCCTCGCGAAAACCTTTGGCTTTTCCTTCGCCCATCTTCTCTCTTATCTCAGCAATCTCTTTGTCCTTCTTCTGAGCTTCTCAAATCTTGTTTCAACAACGTCGACTGAACCTCCATTGTTGCAAGAAAACCTCTTGGAACAATCTCCAATCGAAGTTCCATGATCTCCGCAGCTAACTCCTTTGGCAATCCTTTGCTTTCAAGGATATTAACATAACTCTTCCGGCTCAAAGCGTCGCTCTGACGTTGGCCTTTCTGGATGATAGTGTAGCTTCATGTCGTAATCCTTTATAAGTTCCAGCCATCTCCTCATGCGAGGTTTAACTCATACGTGTGAAAATGTACTTCAAACTCTTATGATCCGTGTACACATCACAATGGTTTCCAATAAGATAATGTCTCAGGTCTTCAACGCATGCACTACGGCTGCTAACTCCAAATCATCGTGGCATAGTTCAACTCATGTGGCTTCAGTTGTTGTGAGGCATCTGAAACAACTTTTCCGTCTGCATAAGAACACATCCAAGTCCCAAGCGGAGGCGTCACAATACACTTGAAACTCCTTATGTATATCGGCAATGTCAACCTTTGGGGCTGTAGTCAACCGTTCTTCAACTCTGAAAGCTTGTCTCG
This sequence comes from Aegilops longissima, assembly GCA_021605205.1. Classification (NCBI taxonomy): domain Eukaryota; kingdom Viridiplantae; phylum Streptophyta; class Magnoliopsida; order Poales; family Poaceae; genus Aegilops; species Aegilops longissima. The sequence goes on along the minus strand of CM038678.1, from coordinate 647,128,277 downwards.
CAATCCTCGTCCATTTGAACTTAGTATCCTTCTTTAGCAATTCAGTCATTGGCTTAGCAATCTTGGAAAAATTCTCAATGAATCTCCGATAATATCCTGCCGGTCCAAGGAAGCTGCGGATCTCGCCAAATGAAGTGGGTGCCAACCATTCGTGGATGGCCCGAACCTTCTTTGGGATCTCTTGCTATACCCTCTCGATATAACATGCCCAAGAAATCCAACTTCCTTCAACCAAAACTCGCACTTGCTGAATTTGGCGTATAACTGGTGTTCCACGAGTTTCGAGAACCAAGCGCAAGTGTTCGCGTGCTCCTCTTCGTTCTTGAGTATACCATAATATCATCAATAAACACCACAACAAACTTGTCCAAATACTCCATGAACACCTTGTTCATCATACTCATGAAATAGGCACAGGCGTTAGTCGGTCCAAATGACATGACCGTATACTCATATAATCCATACCGTGTGGTAAATGTTGTCTTTGGTATATCCTTCTCTCGGATCTTCAAGCGATGGTATCACGATCGTAGATCAATCTTCAAAACACCTTAGCTCCTTGCAACTGATCAAACAGATCATTAATCATCGGTAAGGGATACTTGTTCTTTATCGTTACTTCATTGAGCTCGATAATCAACAACCATCCTCGGGATTTATCCTTCTTCTCCACCAAAAGTCTGGGGCTCCCCAAGGTGATGAACTTCTCTGAATGTAACATTTCTCCAATAGCTCCTTGATCGCTTCTTAATTTCCTCCGGATCATTTGCGGGCATCCGATAGGGTCTCTTGGATATTGGCCCTGTACCTGGCAATAGCTCTATCAGAAACTCGATGTCTCGATCCGGTGGCATGCCTGGTAACTCCTCTGGCAAAACATCTGGATAATCCTTTACTACAGGTACTTCCTCATGTACAACTCCCGTGAGGGCATTCACTTGACTCCTCCTAGGCACATGCCTAGATACATACTTAATCCTTTTTCCCTCTGGGGTGGTAAGATAAATTGACTTGCTAGCACATTCAATACTTCCTCCATACTTTGACATCCAGTCCATACCTAATATCACATCCAATCCTTGCGACTCCAAGATAATTAGGTCAGACGGAAAAACATGCGTGCCAATGATTAGGGGTATCTGGGTGCACCATCTGCTAGCCATGTACTCTGCTCCAAAGAGCTCACTAGAAGAGGGTCCTAAGGGTTTGGGTTGGTAACTTAAACTTTTCCACAAATCCCTTGATATGTATGAATGCGATGCACCATGTCGAAAAGAACAAGAGCGGTAAATGACTGAACCGAAAACTTACCTATTACCGCGTCCGGCTGCTCTTCAACTTCCTCCACGTTAACGTGGTTCACTTGTCCTTTGTTGAATGGATTGGGCTTCTTCCCAGCGCTCCCATTTCCGTTTCCATTCTTTCCTTCAGGGCAGTCATTGGCATAGTGCCCTGTCTTCCCACACTTAAAGCAAATAACTTGGCTTAAGTCCCTCTTGGCGGGTGTAGCTGGGTTAGAGCGATTCTGATTATTGTTGACTCCATTCCCATTCCCGTTCTTCGCACCATTTTGATTATGTGATCCTCCTCCAGTATGTTTATGACCTCCATGGTTATGAACAAGTCCTCCCGAGTTCGGGGTTAAGAGAGGCTTCTGGTGAGCTCCTGATTTATACTTCCCTTGTCCATACTTCCTCTTACGGCTCTCAATCTGCTGTTGCTTTCCTTCAATCATTAGGGCCTTATCTACCAACTCCTGGTAGTTGTTGAAAGTTGCCACCATCAACTGCATACTCATCTCATCATTCAGCCCTTCCATAAACTTCTCCTGCTTCGCGGCATCTGTGGCCACATCATCAGGGGCATAGCATGATAACTTGCTAAACTCATCCACGTACTGGGCCACAGTACGGTTCCCCTAGCGTAAGTTGCGAAACTCACGCTTCTTTATCTGCATGGCTCCAGTTGAGACATGGGCGTGCGAAAAGCTTGTTGGAACTGGTCCCAAGTGACATTGGCTATAGGAAAAGTAGCCGTGTAATTCTCCCACCATGCGGCTGCTGGTCCATCCAATTGATGTGCGGCAAAGCGCACCCTTTCAGCATTCGTGCATCCTGCGGTGGTTAACTCCCTTCCAATACGGCGTAGCCAATCATCAGCAACTATTGGCTCGGTGCTACTGGAAAACACCGGCGGTTGTAGCCTCAGGAAACGGGTTAAATTGTCCACTGGCGGCGGGTTGTTGTTGGCATTGGCGTTGTTGTTGTTGCCCTGGTTCTGAACTAGCAATTGCATCAAGGCATTCTGCTGCTGGATCAACTGGGTGAGCTCCGGTGGGAAAACAAAACCGGGGTCACGTCTCGGAGGCATCTGAGGGTTTTAGATGGAAGAGATTAGAATAGAAAAAGATCTAGGGGAGAAACACTACCCATATGCATATGAGGCTAGCACACACATTCATTCAATCAAGCAAGCAAGGGCATACAAAACGGTCTAGGACTATCGCATAAGTGCTCAACTACTACTAATTACATGGGGAAATACTACTATTATATGGTGGTCATCTAGAAATTTTGATCGGTGGAAGACTCCATGATGTCTGCTCCAGCTTCGTCTTCGTAGTCATCATCACTTGGATCAGAGTCGGTGTCGTCGATGATGATGTAGTTGTCCGAACAAGTGGGATCTTCTTCCTCTTCTTCCGGTGCTGGTCCTCCCATGAAGACTCCGATCTTCTTGACTAGGTCGTCATTCTTCTCCAGTAGGGTCTTGATTTCTTCCTCATATACATCGCGTGTAAACTTGAGTTCTTCCTCCAGCTCGATGATCCTAGTTTTCGCCTTCTTCATCTCCATCATGTCTGCAAGACATCTGGTTCTCTGACGTCGAATGTGCTGGTTTAGCTCCTGGATGTAAGCTGCAATGGATCTATCCTTCTTGGTGCTGATTACTTCCCATTGCTCGTCTCGGCGGCCACATATTTGATATATGGTGTATTTAAGCTCCCGGTTGTAGACTTCTCCAATGCGTCCCATGGTAATGTGAGCTGCCATACTCTTGCCAAGGCTCCAGGTGGGTGCTTCAAAAGAAAACTCTATGGGCTTGGAAGTTGGCGAGAATGTCCTTCCTGGAACTTGTACTTGAATCATCCAGCGCTCTTCTTCTGGTAAAGTGGCGTTGTATGTCCCGGTGAAGCTTGGTATTCCAATATTCAGGTACCTAGTGACTTCCTTCAAGTGGCGTCCAAAAGGTGTGTCTTCATCCGGTTGTGCAAACTTGTTCTTCATCACCGTCATCCTAAAGAGTGGAAAAACGGAGAGGAGTCAGAAATGAGTAGAGAATAGTGATCTATGGTTTTATCTTAGTAGTCGTGTCCTACACTCAGCGTGTGCTCTGATACCATCTTGTAGCGACCCGAACACAGATGGTCAAGTCTCAGTGCTTCCGTGTCATCCCTGGATCGGTAATGCTGACACACACAGTACTCGAAGGATTTATAACAGAGTAGCAATCACACACTTATTACATCAAATGTCTCAAAAGAGAACTTATTACAATAATATGGCTTAAGGCCATCTAATACGATAACAGCGGAAGGCTTGGAAGATAAAGTGAGTCCATCAACTCCAACGGCATAGCTGAGCTGCACGGCAAGCGACCTATCGAACCTTACTCCTCGTCTAAAAAGTCGCAACATAATATGTTGCAGCCCGAGAACAGGTCAGCACATGGAATATCTTGGCAATGTAACACAATAGAGCAATAACAGAATAATGCTACCACTACATGCATATTTGGCTGGTGGAAAGCTCTCGATTCTGATTTTGCGGAAAGCCAATTTTCCCTACAACAAAGGAATAAATTTTACTTTAACTATCAGGGTGGTTGAAACATCATTGAGAAGGTATAATCCCAACTCAATCCCAATTAAAATAGTTAACATCCCAGCAATATTAATTTAGAGTGATGAGATACATGTGAATACTCAAGTACTAGATACTCGAAATTGTCCATAACCGGGACACGGCTAACCATGATTAGATTGTACACTCTGCAGAGGTTTTTGCACTTTTCCCCACAAGACTCGATCGCCTCCGTTGATTTCTCGTGACTACATGGTGTTTGAGAAGCGGATGACCGAGACATAGTCTTTCGAAACATTAACTCTCTACTCGGGTAGACCATACCAAACCTACAAAACCCACTACCCGCTGATCTACCTCTTCAAGAGCTTCACGTAACTTACTCAACTATGCTAGAGCCCATAATAGCTTGTGGCTGCACACGGAAGTTTCTAGCATGAATAAACTCAGTTCCCTTTGAGCACAGGTGGCGGTCCATAGGAAGATCACACGGGTACCCGGGATTTCAAAACAAAACAGACAACCTTTGGGTTCCCTGGTGCCTCAATCCACCCAAATGTGTATTAAAGTTGCCACCTTAAGTTAACCATTAATTAACAATCTCACATCTGTCATGGAATACACTCAAACCCAATCCACGTCTACGAGCATAGCCTAGCAATATAAGCAATACGTCGAAGTAACTCCCAAGGGTTTGACAGTAACAGGGCAATAGGTTCCTACCACATCATCTACTTCCCAACCCACAAATTAATGACATCCTAACCATGCAATGTTTGAGGGTTGAAAATAATGCATAAAACTGGGTATGAAAAGAGTATGATCAAAGTGTTACTTGCCTTGCTGACGATCCGGGAATCCTAGAGACTCGTAGTAACACGCTTCGCACTCCGGGAATTCTATCGCAAACAAACAACAGCATACATAAGCAACAAGCAAAGATGCACAAACAAAACTTCAACTGAAAGAGGTTGACCGGAGAGTTCAACTTAAGAACTCCGGTTCACAAGAAGAACCAAACCAAACGGAGCAACGAAACTCAAACGGCGAAAGAAACAAGATCCGTTTACTAATCTGAACTAGGGTCAAATTTTACAGAGGCAAAAACTTGTTTGAGTTGGCTATTCGGAAAGAGGGTTTCGAGATGAAACTCCAGGCGGTTGAATCGCCTGATTCCGATAAAAGAGCAAAAAGTTATACTAGTTCGAACATCGGATCAGAAATCGCGATTGGAAAAATTGCGGAATAAATCCGATAAAAAGAAAACGACGAACGGCTAAACGAACGAAAGTTCGTTAGCAGAAACTAAACGACGAACATGTTTGTTAGAACGAACGAACGAGCGAACGCTCGCTAAACAAATAAACCGGAGAATAAAACCGATCTATAAAAAAACGAACTAGGGTTTTTTTCTAAAAAAAACCGAAGGGGTTTTTCTTTTAAAAAAACCGGGCGGCGGGCCGGCTACCTCCGGCAAGGCGGGCGGCTCCGGCGGGGCTCGACGAGGCGGCAAGGCGTCGGCTAAAGGCGGCGGCGGCGGCTCGACAGTGCGCTGGGCGGCGGCAGCTCGGCTTGGTGCTGGGGGCGGGCGAGGGGCGGTGGTGGTGGCGACTCGGGGCTCACTGGGGGCCCTGTGGTGGTATTTAAAGGGGGAGGCGGCGGCTCCGACTTTGGGAGGGGTCGAGGCGGGAGGCGGGCGATCCGGACTCTCCGAGTCCGGAGGCGGCACGGCGGGGAGGCGGTGGCAGGCGGGCCGGCTGGCTCGGCTGGGCTTGGCCCGGTCGGTATGGGTCCTCTTTTTTAAAACGTTCACCAAGAAAAACCTAGAAAAAATAAATAAAAATCTAAAAATTCCAAAATAAGTTTTCACCATCTAAATGGAATATTTTGAACATGATGAACTTTTCTTGGCCCCTAAAATGCAATTTTTGAAACATGCAAATTTTTCTAGGGCGAATAAAGTTCCAAAATAAATCAAATAAAAACCAAATAATGATTTTAACATTTTTCCTCCGATATTTCAATTATTTTTGAGAAGTCATATTATCTCCCCTCATTTATTATTTGAAAATTAAATATTTTCCAGAGAGAAAAATAATTAAAACCAAAAATCCTCGTCTTCACTACTTGATAAAAATCAAATATGAAAATCGAAAAATCCCCAACTCTCTCCGAGGGTCCTTGAGTTGCTTAGGATTTCGAGGATTGCAAACAAAAGGCAATAAAATATGATATGCATGGATGACCTACGTATAACATGCCAAATTGAAAATTTGGGATGTTACAAGAAACATAAGATCCAACTATAATAGCAAAGCTCGCGATACATCAAGATCGTGCCAAATCAAGAACACGAGAGAGAGATCAAACACATAGCTACTGGTACATACCCTCAGCCACAAGGGTGAACTACTCCCTCCTCGTCATGGAGAGCGCCGGGATGATGAAGATGGCCACGGTGAGGATCCCCCTCCCAGGTGCTTGGAACAGGTCCCGATTGACTTTTGGTAGCTCAGAGGCTTCTTGGCGGAACTCCCGATCTAATCTCTTTTCTAGAAGTTTTAGGGTACGCAGGCATATATGGGTGCAGGAAGTACATCGGTGGAGCTTCGGGGGCCCCACGAGGCAGGGGGCGCGCCCTAGGGGGCACCCCCCACCTTGTGAGCACCTCCTCCTTTCGACGTGGGGTCCAAGTCCATCCGGTAGCTTTCCTTCCAAAAATAACTTCTCCAGTTGATTTCGTTCCGTTTCGACTCTGTTTGATATTCCTTTTCTTCGAAACACTGAAATTGGCAAAAAAAACAACAATTCTGGGTGGGCCTCCAGTTAATAGGTTAGTCCCAAAAATAATATAAAAGTGGATAATAAAGCCCAATATTGCCCAAAACAGTAGATAATATAGCATGGAGCAATCAAAAATTATAGGTACGTTGGAGACGTATCACGCGACACGAGTCCAACCCTTGCGCGCGAACCGCCCTGGCTGTGTATGTGAGTGCATGCACGTGTCCTCCCTCGGTCTTCCAACAAAGAGTGTACATCGGCTATAATATTGCCCAAAACAGTAGATAATATAGCATGGAGCAATCAAAAATTATAGGTACGTTGGAGACGTATCACGCGACACGAGTCCAACCCTTGCGCGCGAACCGCCCTGGCTGTGTATGTGAGTGCATGCACGTGTCCTCCCTTGGTCTTCCAACAAAGAGTGTACATCGGCTATAAAACAAAGAGTGTAGTACATGATGTACATCTACACTTCCAATGCATTTAGCCTTTAATCTAAATCAATATTGATTGACTAATGCACCAACTTGTGATGTAGGTATAGGCTACATGTCTATCCTTAATTACAACATGCAACGGCCTTCATTTAATCTTCTTATCTCAATGGTCGCATGCACACATAAGTCTGCTACTTTTGGGCGTTAATTATGCCCTGGTCAATGTGTAAATCTCTAAATCTACAGTCTTTCACGGACGTAGGGAGTAGGTTGAGCACTTGAGCGTGAGCGTGTGTGTTGTGTCGTGTGTTGTGTGACGCATGGGTGCGTGAGTGTTGCGTGCGTCCATGTGTACGTGTGAGTGTTGCATGTTGCATGCATGCATGCATGCATGGGGCTTACTCCCTCCCATTGACATGTTCATATTTCAAGCTTCCTCTGTTCCCTCCATATGGTGATACTCCCTCTGTTCCCAAATAGTGCAGATAAAAGCCTCCCTCTGTTCCCAAATATGGAGTATTTGTCTTTCTACAGATTTCAACAAGTGACTAGGTACGGAGCAAAATGAGTGAAGTGAGCGTAGAGGCATAGGGATACTCTAGAAAGGAAGTCCTCGCGATCCATTATTCCCATCTCGGTCAGAGAGAACTATTCAACTAGTCTTCGCAGTGAAGTGACAATGCACGCTGCAGCAGATGAGACACGTAATTAATAAGCTGAACTAGCGTGTTGGTGTTACTAAATCAGCCTTACCCGATCTGCCATCATGTTTGCCGAAGAGAGCACGCTTCATAAATCGCCCTCTGTCCTTCATTAACTGACATATGGGCCCTCTTGTGGTAGACCCACATGTCACCGGTGTAACTATTTACACTCCGAAGGACGGTATATCCTGGTAGTAGTACTAGTAGAATTGAGATTTAATGCACTTTTCTTCCCCGTCTTCCACTCTTCGTCCTCCTCTCTTCTTCTTCCTCCTCTCTTCCCCATCGTCGGCCGCACACCATTTACCCCCGCTCACTGCTTGCCCGCCCGCGCCATCTTCCTTGGTAGCTCGCGCGTACCATATCCCCCCGCTCACTGCTCGGCCACACGAGGAGAAGCTTCTTCGCTCGCCCGGCCGAATCCACTTCCCCGCTAGCTCGCAGGCACCGAAAACCCCAATGGCAGAACCGACTGACACGCAGAGCCGCGATTGGAATTCCCTCCCCGATGTTCTCTTGTAGCAGATCTGTAGTCGTATGGACCTACTCAGCACCGTCCGTCTGGCCGCATGCTCGGTGTATTTGTACCGTCTACTCGTCTGCAACCGGCCGGCTCTTTTCAAGACACCCTGCTTGCTGATGCCCGATCCTCGCTGGTGGCCTGGACACCGACTTGCGATCCTACGGAGGTTGCCGTGGTGCCCTCGACATGCTACCACTACCCGTCCACATGTCCTTCTGCGCGGCCACTCATCGGGCGGGCATGAAGGCCAACTCGATCGTCCTCATCCACCACTCCGGTAGTCGATGGCGTCTCGTGGATATCTACACCCAGCGAGATCACCTTCCATCGTTGGATACGCCGCCATCGAGCCTCGTGGCCCGCCGGACACTCCCGCCTACTACGCACGAGGCGCGTCAAGCTTTTGGCTCGACCTCATTTGCGAAAGTTGTAATCTGCGAAGTGCCCACACCATCAGAAGACTACATGGATTACAAGATCATTGCCTTGTTCAACATGGGATTAGTCTATCTGGAATCCGGTCGCCATACATGGTTATGGCTCATCATCAATTCTGTTGAGGCAACATTTCTGTCTGATGCTATAGTGCATGATGCATCGTTTACGCGGTCGACGCACAGATTGGCTGCCTATACTGGTGGAATCTATCATCGTGTAATTGTTCTATCTCATCTCATCTTTACCTTATGAATACGACTGCCTATTCATTTGTTACAAATTTACAATGCATAGGATGTCTATAACCACATCATTGCTATATGTTCCTCTCATTTCCTAGATTTTTATGACCACACATGTTATTGTTAGAGTTGATATGAGAACAATTGGCATCTAATGATTGTTAGAATACATATTATGAGCATAACATCATGATTGCTATATGTTACTCTCGTTTACAAGATTTTTATAACAACGCATGTTATTTCTTAGAGTTGATATGAGAACAATAGTAGTAAGTGCTATGGTAGAATATGAGTAGGCGCTGTCATAGCTGTTTTCCTCTCATTGTTACATGATGTTTGAACCATCACATATTGCTAGAATATGAAAGCCATTGGCTTATTTTTTTAACTTGGGGTATGATTATGACCACGGCATTGCAATTCTCTGTCTATGATATGTGTCACTGTTATAATAATCTTAATTCCACACATACTCTGAACGTGATTGTTTATTTTTGTCCTTTTGGTCTCCAATTTGAATTGTTGCAGCAGACGCAAATGCGCTGGCCTTCATGATTCCAGGACCTGGAATCATAACAGTCGATGGGTGGTGGTTTATCGCTCGTTCAGCTGACGACGGTCATTTGATGCTCATTCGCATGTACCAAATTAACCAAACCATTACATCAAACCACATGCAGTACAATGCGTGGGGCATTCGTGACATTGATGGCTATGGCTGCTTCGTGTTCAAGAAAGATCCCAGCTCCGTTGGGCCAGGCGTATTCAACTGGAGGCGGGTTTACAGCCTCGGCAACCACTCCTTGTTCCTCGGGCTCAATTATCCGATCATCCAACCAATCATCGATCATATCACCAGCGATGATCCGTGCTATGCAACTTCCATTCGCGAGGGGGGCTGTGTTTAGACATCATACCATGGGTTTCATGAATCACCATATCCAGAGATTCGTCGACACAGCTTGTTGCCAGATAATCTTCAGTGTGTGAAAGTCATCAAGCTTCCATGCGATGGATGGCTTTTGCAAACCCGACATGCGGCGATGTGGTTCATGCCAACAGCAAATATGCACAACTTGATTCGTGCTGATATCTAGACTGAGCCATGTATTCTGCTGCTGTATACGACCCTCTTTTGTTGGATATTATGTCTGTTGTTAGTTTGAAGCACTCCTCCAGTCGAAGGATAGATACCTTCACAGGATCAAGTGCATCCTAACTCACCTGCGTAGGATACCGATAATGATGATGGACATGTATGTAGAAGCCATATATATATATATATATATATATATATATATATATATATATATATATATATATATATATATATATATATATATATATATATATATATATATATATATATATATATATATATATATATATATATCAGTTAGGCTTCAAGTGTGTACTTGTTAGTTAAACCTATGTATAAATTGTGCCACTAAATACGACTAGTAAGTAGTACAGTAGGAGTACTAGTATACGTCGGTCAAATTATTCATCATGTCCACACATTGAATTGACGTGACAATACACTGCGCGTGAGGTGACACAAGAATCCCGGCGGCGTGTTCGAGTATTCTGGACTTCAGATTTGGAGTACCACTTATCTGTAGAAACCTTTCATCATTCACTTAAAACAGTCAATTGATCATACATTGAGTACCATATAACTGGAATTACCGATGCAAGTCGAAGAAGGATTGGCCGGTGCTGCCGGCTGGCGTCCAGTTCGATCCCACGGATCAGGAGCTGATCGAGCACCTTGAGGCCACAGTGAGTGCTGACAGCGCGAGATTTCAGTCTCCCATCGATTTGTTCGTACCAACCATCGACAACGAGCACGGCATATGCTAACTTCCAGGTAAGACACTGATCGGCCGTCTACTTGCACAAACATATTCCTTTGTTTATAGCTCTATTTTTCTTTTTAGACGCAGACCTGGTGAAGCAATTACAATTTGACAGTTAATAAAAAGTGAAACAAGTGACTGCAACATGTCAAAGATGTTATGAAAATGCCAACTAGGTACACTTAAACCCGTATTCCATAATACTGCAGGTATCACACTGAGTGGCCTAAGGAAGCATTTCTTCCAGCGCAATTCCAGGGCGTTCAAAAGGGGCACATGGACGCGTCGCAAGATACAGTTGGAGTGCGGCATGCACGCGATGTGGCACAAGACCGCAATACCTTGCCGATGATGGTCAACGGCCGCGACGGGCAGCAAAAAAGGTTCTGGTGCTGCACACCAACAAGAACTTCGACCAGCAGAGGACCAACTTGGTGATGCACCAGTACCACCTCGGGGACCTGGAGCAAGAGAAGGAGCGGGAGCTGGTCCTCTGCAAGATTTTCTACCAGATGAACACTAGGGCCAGGAGTAAAAAGATTATAAGTTAGTTTGGTATTGGTAGTTGTACTACCTTGTCATCCGTAAGTTGGTATTGTTGTTAACGATCTTTTGGTATGAACTTGCATTTGCTTCCAACCATCATGCCGAGGGTCGGCGTGGATATAAAGCTGAATCATTTGTTTTGAAATGAATTTTCAGGCACCTGATTTTTATTTGATGGGTAGCATAAGCACCCGTCGTTCGAATTCCCGGTTCTCCAATTTTTTCGAAACAAGTGCATGCACTTATTATCACGATAAAAAACAATATCCGTGTTGCATCCCATTTATTAGTCTGTACTTGCAGAATTCTCTCGTTTATTGAGCATGTATATTGTTTTTTCAGGTCGAGCAAATTTCAACTGGGTTGTAGACTGCCCAAGGTTGGTTTTGTTTTTAACAGGCCCAGCCCATGACGACAACGGGGCACAAAGATCCAGCCGGTATCTACTGGCCTCTGGCCCGCCAGCGTTAGTTATATTTTGTCTTACAACATCCGCAGGCAGTTTTCTTACTGAATCAAACACACAGCCCAGTTCTATTTTCTCTTGAAACGCATGTCCTACATCCGTTTTCTAATCTCTACCTATAGTTTTACTAGTTCATATACACGTATCATTATATTGAAAACACATAAAATTCCCTTTTCATATTTACATCCTTATTTTTGTTGTTTTTTCCCACCCAGCGCTAATTTTTTTACCACTGGTATTCCCTTAAACCAACTCAATTGTCCCACGTCTTATTTGCTTACAAAAACAAAACGATTTTTTGGCAAATCAATAAGTTCTTAAAAAAATGATTATCATTTCGGGATTACAACAGTTCAGACTCCACCGAAATATGCAAAATAAGGTTGAACTTTTTGACCGTGGTCCTGGGCAGAAAATGGTCTGTAATAAATTACTTAAGAATTAGCAAATGGGCTGCAAATTATAAAAAAATAGCAAATGGGCTTTATGTTGTCTGCCACAGATTTGGAGGCTGACTTGTGGGCCTACTAAGTTCATGCGTACACAAGGTTTCTCAAAAAATAAACTTAGTTAACAATCGACTCTACCAGTGTCAGACCGTTAGATGTCAATCTAACGGCAATCGTGCTTCTTCAGTCTCTGATCTTCCTGCCCCAGCCGCCCAAACCAGCGTCGTCGGAACCGCCTGCTCCCGCCTCCCGTGGCCGGCAGTGCTGCCGGGCAGGCCTCACGACCCCATCATACTCGCATCCCTGGCATGTCTATCCGTCTACTCACCCACACCTCCTGTTATTTTCCGCGACGGCAGCCGAACCAGTCAACCTCAGACTCTCCACGCACAGGCAGCCACCGTCGTGTCTTCCCGGCTCCATGTCGTTCCTTCAGAGGCCTCGCCGGCGTCCACTGCCCTGGTGCTCCCGGCGCGGCATGGTCAACGATGTCCATCCAACGGTCGTAGTGCTTCTTCAACCTCTGGTCTTCTTGCCCCGGCCGCCCAAAGCAGCGCCAGTCGTGCCGCATGCTCCTGCCTCCCGTGGCTGATTGTGCTACCGCGGAGGCCTCACCGTCCCCATACTACTCCCACCGCTGGCCAGGCCATCCCTCCACTCACCCACTCCCCCTGTTATTCTGCGGCGACGGCAGCCTCACACCGCAGCCAAACCAGTGAACCCTCGTACTCCTCTCCGCGTGGGTATCCACTGCCGCGTCTTCCCCGGCTCCGCGTCGTCCCCTTCCTAGGCCTCGCCGTCGTCCACCACCGTGGTGCTCTCGGCGCAGCATGGTCAATGTGGTCAACGACCGACTTCCATCGGAAGAGTACTGTACGCGGAGAGGCTAACAGCTGGGTCCACGACAGCCGCAAGGAAGTGCCTCCTTATTACACGCAAAATAATTATTCCTCCACCTGACAGCAGGGACCACCGGACGGGCCACCGGTATTTCGCGAAAAAAAGGTTTCCCCCCTGATTGCTGGGACCGACCAGACGGGCCACCGTATTTCGTGAAAAAATGTTTGCCTCTGACTGCTGGGACCCACAAGACGGACCACCATATTTTGCGAAAAAACGTTCCCCCCATTGTCAGCCCCGGACCCACCGGAAGTGCCTCCTTATTAAGCACAGAAAAATGAATACTCCCCCTGCTAGCTGGGACCCACCATGGCGGGAGGCTGACTTGTGGGCCTACTAAGTTGACGGGGACAGAGGGCTTTGTCAACTTAGTCAATATGAACGATTCTAGCTCCAGTGACCGTACTATGTCCATCCAACGGTCGTCGTGCTTCTTCAATCTCTGCTCTTCCTGCTCCAGCCGCTCAAACAAGCGCCGACGGGACTGCTCGCTCCCTCCTCCCGTGGCGGGTTGTCTTTGCCAGCTTGCTTCACCGCCCCACCGTACTCCCATCGCTGGCCTAGCCATCCTCTACTCACCCACACCTGCTGTTATTCTCCAATGAGGGCAGACGAACCATAAACTCTCGACAACAGACTCCCCTCCGCGTGGGAAACAACTGCCGAGTCTTCCCTGCCTCCGTGTCGTTCCCTTCCTAGGCCTCGCCGTCGTCCACCGCCCTGGTGCTCTCGGCGCGGCCTGGTCAACATGGTCAATGACCGACATGCATCTGAAGTGGACTGTACGTGGAGAGGCTGATAGCTGGGTCCACGGCCGCACGCAAGGAAATGCCTCCTTATTACGCGCAAAATAATGATTCCTCCACCTGACATCGGGGACCCACCGAAAGGGCCTCTGTATTTCGCGAAAAAAACGTTATCGCTGATACGTCTCCAACGTATCTATAATTTTTGATTGCTCCATGCTATATTATCTATTGTTTTGGACTATATTGGGCTTTATTTTCCACTTTTATATTCCTTTTGGGACTAACCTATTAACCGGAGGCCCAGCCCAGAATTGTTGTTTTTGCCTATTTCAGTGTTTCGAAGAAACGGAATATCAAACGGAGTCCAAAAGGAATAAAATCTTCGGGAACGTGATTTTCTCATCAGATAAGATCCAGGCGACTTGGACCCTCCGTCAAGAAAGCCACGAGGCGGCCACGAGGGCGGAGGGCGCCCCCCCTACGGCGCGCCCCCTGCCTCATGGGCCCCTTGAAACTCCACCGACGTACTCCTTCCTCCTATATATACCTACGTACCCCCAACAGATTAGATACGGAGCCAAAAACCTAATTCCACCGCCGCAACTTTCTGTATCCACGAGATCCCATCTTGGGGCCTGTTCCCGAGCTCCGCCGGAAGGGGAATCCACCATGGAGGGCTTCTACATCATCATCATAGCCTCTCCGATGAAGTGTGAGTAGTTTACCTCAGACCTTCGGGTCCATAGTTAGTAGCTAGATGGCTTCTTCTCTCTTTTTGGATCTCAATACAATGGTCTCCCCCTCTCTCGTGGAGATATATTCGATGTAATCTTCTTTTTGCGGTGTGTTTGTTGAGACCGAAGAATTGTGGGTTTATGATCAATATTATCTATGAGCAATATTTGAATCTTCTCTGAATTCTTTTATGTATGATTGGTTATCTTTGCAAGTCTCTTTGAATTATCCGTTTGGTTTGGCCAACTAGATTGGTAGTTCTTGCAATGGGAGAAGTGTTTAGCTTTGGGTTCAATCTTGCGGTGTCCTTACCAAAGGATGTAAAGGGTTGCAAGGCAGATATTGTATTGTTGCCATCGAGGATAACAAGATGGGGTATTTATCATATTGCATGAATTTATTCCTCTACATCATGTCATCTTGCTTAATGCGTTACTCTGTTTTCATTAACTTAATACTCTAGATGCATCTTTGGATAGCGGTCGATGAGTGGAGTAATAGTAGTAGATGCAGCAGAGTCGGTCTACTTGTCTCGGACGTGATGCCTATATACATGATCATACCTAGATATTCTCATAACTATGCTCAATTCTGTCAATTGCTCAATAGTAATTTGTTCACCCACCGTAAAATACATATGCTCTTGAGAGAAGCCACTAGTGAAATCTATGGCCTCCGGGTCTATTTTCATCATATTAATCTTCCTACGCTTTATTATTGCTTTGCTTTTTACTTTGCCTTTTTAGTTTACTTTGCATCTTTATACCAAAAATACCAAAAATATTATCTATCATCTCTATAAGATCTCACTCTTGTAAGTGACCGTGAAGGGAATTGACAACCCATATTCGCGTTGGTTGCGAGGAGCTATTTGTTTTGTGTAGGTACGAGGGACTTGCGCGTGGCCTCCTACTGGATTGATACCTTGGTTCTCAAAAACTGAGGGAAATACTTACGCTACTCTGCTGCATCATCCTCTCCTCTTCGGGGAAAACCAACGCAAGCTCAAGACGTAGCAAGAAGGATTTCTGGCGCCGTTGCCGGGGAGTCTACGCAAAAGTCAACATACCAAGTACCCATCACAATCCCTTATATCTCGCATTACATTATTTGCCTTTGCCTCTTGTTTTCCTCTCCCCCACTTCACCCTTGCCGTTTTATTCGCCCTCTCTTTTTCGTTCGCCTTCTTCCCGTATGTATCTTTGTTTGTGTTTCCTTGTGCCTTCTATATGCTTGCATCTTCGCTTGCTGAAAATCTATTGATATGGATCCACTTAAAGTGTTCTACTTGGATCATCTTCGATCCTTATGCGCTCGTGCCGAAACCCCAACTAGCCTAGTTGATGGGAAATCTTTAGATGAGCATGCTCATTTTGTGCATCATCGTTTATCTGAAAAAGGGAAGCTCTTATGGTATCATATAAATAGTTTGCTATGCTATGCTTGGAATCTTTGTGAAATGTGTGATTTTACTTGTTGCTCTAAGAACCCTAAAAAACACCTTCCCTACCTATGTGAGTTCAATGATAATGAAATATTATCTTCTTATGCAAAGGGTGTTTATAGTTACTATGATATCGAACAAATTGAAGAATTTGTCGTTTTTAAGGGTGCTCATGAAGTTGCTTCTTTGATTAAAAAATATGATTTCACTCTCAACAAATCTGAAAATTCCATCATACTTAAATATTGCAATGAAAACCTTGCTCATAATGTCTATGTCCAAGAATTTATTGAAAGAATGACCGTTGCTTTGGAAGAAAATAATGATATGCATGAATCTATAGATAATGAAGATTCCGATGATTTGGTTGAAATATCCCTTGATGAACATGATGCTTGCTATTCTTGTGGCCATGAGCCAATATTTATGAAGACGAATTTGCTATAGTTCCTTATGTTAAAAATGAGATCGTTGCTATTGCACCCATGCTTGATAGTTCCCTCAATGAAAAGCATGATTTCAATGATTTTACTATAAATTCTCTTGATGTCAATTGTGCTAATAATATGCAAAACCCTAAGCTTGGGGATGCTAGTTTTGCTATGTCTACTACTTGTTGCAATGATCATGATTGGGGTGATTCTTCTTATGATCTTGAAAATTTATTTAATCCCCATGATGAATATGAGATTGATAATTTGCAATAATATTAAAAGTGGGTTTGGAAGAGTGTCAACTTTAGATCCCACATATTTGGATAACATTCAATCTTATGAAATTTTTGATAAAAGTGGGTTTGGAGAGGTCATGACTTTAATTAATGTTAATCCCACTATTTCGAAAGAGTGTCAACTTTGCATGCATGTGGATCTTGTTGAAAATATTTTATATTATAGCTATATTGTTGAATTTGCTTATGATCCTACATTTAATTATTATGAGAGAGGAAAATATGGTTGTAGAAATTTTCATGTTGCTAAATTACCTCTCGTTATGTTGAGATTGCTATTGTTTCTTTCCGCTTCCTTGCATATGATAGTTTTTGCTTGCCTTGATAATTTGTTTGCCTATAAGATGCCTATGCATAGGAAGTATGTTAGACTTAAGTGTGTTTGTCACATGTTTTATGATGCTCTCTTTATGCTTCAATTCTTGTCTTTCACGTGAGCATCATTGAAATTTCAATGCCTAGCTAAAAAGGCTTTAAAGAAAAGCCATTGTTGGGAGACAACCCAATATTTTTCCTTGCTTCTTAGTAATAAATATTTATTCTAGCCTCTGGTTAGATGTGGTTTTATGTTTTAATTAGTGTTTGTGCCAAGTTAAACCTATAGGATCTTCTTGGATAATAGTTATTTGATCTTGCTGTAATTTCCAGAAACTTTCGGTTCACGAAAACAATTGTTAAAAATCACCAGAACGTGATAAAATAGTGATTCCAATTGCTTCTGCTCAATAAACAAATTGCCTAGGTCTTCCTATTTTGGCTTAATTTTTTGAGTTCCAGAAGTTTGTGTTAGTTACAGATTACTACAGACTATTCTGTTTTTGACAGATTCTGTTTTTCGTGTGTTGTTTGCTTATTTTGATGAATCTATGGCTAGTAAAATAGTTTATGATCCATAGATAAGTTGAAATACAGTAGGTTTAACACCAATATAAATAAAGAATGATTTCATTACAGTACCTTGAAGTGGTCTTTTGTTTTCTTTCGCTAACGGAGCTTACGAGATTTCTGTTGAGTTTTGTGTTGTGAAGTTTTCAAGTTTTGGGTGATTTTTTTTGATGGATTATGGAACAAGGAGTGGCAAGAGCCTAACCTTGGGGATGCCCATGGCACCCACAAGATAATACAAGGACACCACAAAGTCAAAGCTTGGGGATGCCCCGGAAGGCATCCCCTCTTTCGTCCACTTCCATCGGTAACTTTACTTGGAGCTATATTTTTATTCACCACATGATATGTGTTTTGCTTGGAGCGTCTTGTATTATTTGCGTCTTTGCTTGTTAGTTTACCACAATCATCCTTGATGTACACACCTTTTGAGAGAGCCATAAATGAATTGGAATTTGTTAGAATACTCTATGTGCTTCACTTATATCTTTTCAGCTTGGTAATTTTGCTCTATGTGCTTCACTTATATCTTTTGAGCTTGATAGTTTTGCTCTATGTGCTTCACTTATATCTTTTGAGGTTTATAGTTTTTCTCTAGTACTTCACTTATATCTTTTAGAGCACGGTGGTGGATTTGTTTTAAAGAAACTATTGATCTCTCATGCTTCACTTAGATTATTTTGAGAGTCTTAAATAGCATGGTAATTTGCTTAATAATAATATATTTGGTATTCAAGATTTGTAAAACTTTCTTTTGAGTGCGTTGAATACTAAGAAAAGTTTGGTGCTTGATAATTGTTTTGAGATATGGAGGTGATAATATCAAAGTCGTGCTAGTTGAGTAGTTGTGAATTGCTTGTGTTGAAGTTTGCAAGTCCCGTAGCATGCACGTATGGTAAACGTTATGTAACAAATTTGAAACATGAGGTGTTATTTGATTGTCCTCCTTATGAGTGGTGGTCGGGGACGAGCGATGGTCTTTTCCTACCAATCTATCCCCCTAGGAGCATGCGCGTAGTGCTTTGGTTTTTGATGGCTTGTAGATTTTTGCAATAAGTATGTGAGTTCTTTATGACTAATGTTGAGTCAATGGATTATACGCTTGCTTACCCTTCCATCATTGCTAGCCTCTTCGATACCGTGCATTGCCCTTTCTCACATTGAGAGTTGGTGCAAACTTCGCCGGTGCATCCAAACCCCGTGATATGATACGCTCTTTCACACATAAACCTCCTTATATCTTCCTCAAAACAGCCACCATTCCTACCTATTATGGCATTTCCATAGCCATTCCGAGATATATTGCCATGCAACTTTCCACCATACCGTTCTTCATGACACATTCATCATTGTCATATTGCTTAGCATGATCATGTAGTTGACATAGTATTTTTGGCAAAGCCACCGTTCATAATTCTTTCATACATGTCACTCTTGATTCATTGCATATCCTGGTACACCGCCGGAGGCATTCATATAGAGTCATACTTTGTTCTAGTATCGAGTTGTAATCATAGAGTTGTAAATAAATAGAAGTGTGATGATCATCATTTTCTAGAGCATTGTCCCAAAAAAAAGGCCAAAAAAAAAAGAAGGCCCAAAAAAGGGGCAATGTTACTATCTCTTTTTCCACACTTGTGCTTCAAAGTAGCACCATGTTCTTCATATAGCGAGTCTCATATATTGTGCTTCAAAGTAGCACCATGTTCTTCATATAGCGAGTCTCACATATTGTGCTTCAAAGTAGTACCATGTTTTTCATATAGAGAGTTTCATATGTTGTCACTTTCATATACTAGTGGGAATTTTTCATTATAGAACTTGGCTTGTATATTCCAACGATGGGCTTCCTCAAATGCCCTAGGTCTTCGTGAGCAAGCAAGTTGGATGCACACCCACTTAGTTTCTTTTGTTGAGCTATCATACATTTATAGCTCTAGTGCATCCGTTGCATGGCAATCCCTACTCCTTGCATTAACATCAATTGATGGGCATCTCCATAGCCCGTTGATCAGCCTCGTTGATGTAAGACTTTCTCCTTTTTTGTCTTCTCCACACAACCCCCATCATTATTCTATTTCACCCATAGTGCTATGTCCATGGCTCACGCTCATATATTGCGTGAAGGTTTATAAGTTTGAGATTACTAAAGTATGAAACAATTGCTTGGCTTGTCATCGGGGTTGTGCATGATGAGAGCATTCTTGTGTGACTAAAATGGAGCATGACTAAACTATATGATATTGTAGGGATGAACTTTCTTTGGCCATGTTATTTTGAGAAGACATAATTGCTTAGTTAGTATGCTTGAAGTATTATTATTTTTATGTCAATATGAACTTTTGTCTTGAATCTTTCGGATCTGAATATTCATACCACAATTAAGAAGAGTTACATTGAAATTATGCCAAGTAGCACTTCGCATCAAAAATTCTCTTTTTATCATTTACCTACTGGAGGACGAGCAGGAATTAAGCTTGGGGATGCCTGATACGTCTCCAACGTATCTACAATTTTTGATTGCTCCATGCTATATTATCTATTGTTTTGGACTATATTGGGCTTCATTTTCCACTTTTATATTACTTTTGGGACTAGCCTATTAACCGGAGGCCCAGCCCAGAATTGCTGTTTTTTGCCTATTTCAGTGTTTCGAAGAAACGGAATATCAAACGGAGTCCAAACGGAATGAAATCTTCGGGAACGTGATTTTCTCATCAGATAAGATCAAGGAGACTTGGACCCTCCATCAAGAAAGCCACGAGGCGGCCACGAGGGTGGAGGGCCCCCCCTAGCACTACTAGAAATACCACTACTAATGGCGCACCTAATATGGCCATTAATGGCGCATCAGAGGTGCGCCATTGACAGCACGCCATTAGTAATTTTTACTAATGGCGCACCACCTGGTGCGCCATTAGTATCTGGTATACTAATGGCGCACCACCTGGTGCGCCATTAGTATATGCAAGGGTGCGCCATTAGTATGCCTCCCAGGGGGCATGTATACCCAAGTGCTTTGGCATACTAATGGCGCATCACCCCGATCGCCATTAGTAACGCAGCATACTAATGGCGCACTTCGTGATGCGCCATTAGTATAAGATCTGTCATACTAATGGCGCCTTTGTCATGTGATGCGCCATTAGTATGAATATTAGGTTTTTTTTATTTTCTGTTTTTTGCACAGGTTACAAAATGTATAATTTGACAAAATATAGACAGCACACATCAACAATAGATTCATCAAATACAATAGAAGATTAGTCCTTGAATACAATTCATCATATTAGTCTCCGAATACAATTCATCATATTAGTCTCCGAATTGAAAAGACCGAACAAAGATAGAACATTATATTACAAGTCTCGAGACCGCGAGTAGCGAGTTTATCTTCGCATTACAAGTCGATATCGATCATCTAAACTACCATCACATAGAAGAGAGCTGCGGTCATCACGATGAGCATCATCACGATGAAACTCGTCTTCATCCGGTTCCTCCAACGCTCCCTCCCCTCTCCCGCTAGATAGCGGGCGATCTAGATTCGCCTCGCCCTAGTGGTGTACCCTTTGTAACTGTTACCGCTGAATCGGTGAACCTGTCTCCGACACTCCTCCCATCATCGAGACTCCGAACCTTACCCTTGTACACGACATACGCCGGCATCGCTATGCACTAGCCAAACGAAACGTTAGTACCAATTCACAGACAATACATAAGCAATATATAAGTATGCAACAGAACGATCGGAAGAGAAAAGCAAGACATTAATAGCATCGATTACATCTAAGTTGAACGACTCTTGAAACCAAAGAGACATACTACAAGTTCATTAAAGTTTAATTACAACATGACCCAATCGATGTTTCAGAACTAGACAACTCGACTCAAGGGACCGGAGCGTGGATGAAGCCGCCGTCTATCGTGGGAGTCATGAAAGAACGGGAGTTGTCATCCTGCATTTGTAGCATTGTGTCGATGCCACTGTTGGACGGTTGATTTCTGAGGTAGAACTACCCCGAGGTACGAAGGACATCTTGATGGATGATTTCCGCAAACTCCGACTGGATGCGAAAGAATTCTTGTCGGAGGTCCGCGCCCTGGATTGCCGACACGCCGCGGCCCAATCTTGGAGTTTACTCGGTAGCGAAGTTGATGATGGTCCCGCACGATCGCCCGCATGTGATGGATGGCGAGTAGGCACCCTTCGACCGCCCAGTGGCTGCTTGACGCAGCGAACGTCAGATTGTGGGAGAACACGTGCTTGCCGATTTACGAATAGGCCTGGTGAAGGTGCCTCCAGATTTGGCGAGCGGGAGAACATCATCAAGAACCTTCTTGACATTTGTGTAGTCTACGCTCAATCGACGGTCCGGGTCGAAATACGTGGCCATGGAATATTTAGGACTTAGGAGGATGAGCGTGCAACGTGTGTTACTGCAGAAAACACGGAATGTTAAAAGGAAAACGATCGAAATGTAAGAATTCATATGTTACGGGCGGTTGAGGGAGGACTTACTCGGAAAGTAAGGCACGAGGAAGTTATCCTTATCTTGGTTTGCCGAATGACGCCTTCGAGGTAAGAACTCGCGACTTGCGGTCCCCAGCGCTGCCCAAGATCTTGGCACGCATGTAGAAGGGTCGACTATCACGATGTCCGGGGTCTTGTCGCGAATGATCCGCATCTCCATACTCAGCGAAAATAGCCGAACGAAGGTGTAGTGGAGCGGATGAAGGTTCAACATAGCGTGGATGTCATCAAACCGCAGGACGATCGTACGCCCGATGGAGTTATCCACAAAGCCCTTGCCCTCCGCACCTTGGCCGCGAAAACCGGTATGCCACATCCTTCTCCCCGAGACGCCGCTTCTCCAAAGAAAGAACACTGTCATGCGACTCCGTGATAGCACCGGTTGCAGCATTGAGCATATTTGTCGGTAGCATCGCCCTACCCGCCACATGCACCCTCCTCGAGATATCCTGCGGTGAAGGTGGCCCGCCCCGAGCACGGATCGTACTCGGTGCCGGCTGGCTCGCACCCTTCTTAGTCTTTCTTTTGCGTGCCTTCTTCTTCTCCTGTAATGGGACCGAGTTTTGCTCACAGACCGCCTTCTTGAGTGTGTTGGGGCTGATAATATTTCGCACCTCGCCTATCGAGGCTCGGTGAAGTCGGCAGCCGGAGGCGTCTCCGAGAGCTGAACGCCGACGGCGCTGTTGTAACTTGGCTTCTCGCTGATACGAGCTAGATCGCACACGTCTTTTGTTGGGTTTGGTTCTTGAGAAGGAGGCCCCATGAAGTCGCCATCGCACCCATGCTCGGCAAAGTCTCGATCGACGTTGCCAAATGTATCATAGTCGTCGTCGTCGTCATTACGATCCTGTGCCATATGCATGTTTGGATCGATGGCATAGGGATGTCCGCACCGTTACGGCGGTCTTGCCATGGGGCCGACTTGGCGCCGCACGATCGGGCGGTGTTGTCTTTGGGTGGTGTCCCCGCCCCAAACGAATCCGCTCTTCGCCAAAGCAGGGCCAGCTCAGCAAAGCGCCGAGGGTCATCACGTCATCATCGCCGGCCCCGACGGGTCGATTCGGAGGTAACAAGTCGTCGCAGCCTGGCAGCACCGAACCAGTTGAACCCTAAACAAGTTGGGTGGCATCCGGTACCGTGGAACAAGGGTTGCCGGTTGAACGATTTTGCCCTTGGCGACATCGACCAACTCGTTGTTCACGAAGTGGAGGAGAGTGCACGGAACGTCGGCGGCGCCCTGCGAAAACATGTAGGGCGTCAGGGATGCCCAGTCAAAGGCAAGGAGATGAAGTCCTCGGCCGAGAGAGGCTTAATTAGTTACCGTGAT
The DNA here is from genome assembly GCA_021605205.1 of Aegilops longissima. Classification (NCBI taxonomy): domain Eukaryota; kingdom Viridiplantae; phylum Streptophyta; class Magnoliopsida; order Poales; family Poaceae; genus Aegilops; species Aegilops longissima. The sequence continues at coordinate 647,104,653 of CM038678.1, read as the reverse complement.
GATGGCGTCGAGCTCGGTTAATGTAGAGGCACCGCCAACGGTAGCGTGCAGATTGACGGAGGGGCCGCTTGCTGCAGAGGTGCCGGCGGCGTACACCGGTGCATTAAGCTCCGTGCGGCGTCGGAGACACCAATGCCGCCCGCTGGAGGCACCAATGGCCCGCCATCGCATTATGCGACGAGTTGCTGGCCGTGAAGCTAGGAATCGGGCGGCCCTGTTGGCGCCCGCAATCCACGCGACTCAACCCGAGATCAAGGTAGGCACAAGGGCGGTGATCGCCGCCCGAGTCGTTGTTCCACTTGCTCTTGGACAATCTCCGAATCCGCGCCACCTGTGCCTTCAGTTCTTGAACCTCTCGCTACTGGCTTTCCGAGCTGGTCTTTTCTCCTTCCGCACACCAGCGGTATAGTATGACCCCATTTTGTCGTCAAGCCTTTGCCGCCACACGACCAGGTGACATCGGCTTCATCGAGCTTATCCTTGTTCTTCATTACATTCAACCCCTATTTAGAGTGGTGTCCCAAGGGTTGCTCTGAGTCGACCCCGCGCTACTGCTTTCAGTCGCCTGCGGAAGGAATGTGAACCATTTAGAAATTCAGCTTCATTAATTAGAATGCAACCATATGGAGCTAATTACGCGGGGTGTATTCCTTACCAGAACAAGCTCAAGCTGCCTGGTCTTCGGATCCGTGGTAAGCTCCTTTGTTTTCGGGTCCTTCTTGTACCGGGCCCCGACAAAGTTCCTGGTGCGCTTGTCACCGCCAGATGTATCAAGAGGGGCGGTAGGCCTTGCTCGGCACGGTCCGCCTCCTCCTTGTCCCATATAGGCTCCGCCACTCAGAACCGCCGGACCGAGTGTGTGTTCCCCTATGTTCAGCTCCGCATTTGTTTCCCCACTCACTTGATTGGGAGCTTGCGGTGCTCGAGCAATTGATCTTGAAGTCGTTGTAGTCATCTTGGTGATCGAAGGATTTTTCTCCTTGATCTTCTCATAACTCTCACCTTTCTCGATCATTCTCTTCACATTGCTTTTCCAAGTAGACAGGGCCTTGCTCATCTTCGTGAGGGCAGCATTGTTCACTTTATTCCCTTTGAGGCTTGTGTTTTCAAATTCAGCGGGAACTTGTATCGCTCGTGCAGCTTCGTGAAGAGGAGGTTGCGCAAATTCCCTCGGTCAGATGCCTCGGGTTCTCGGTGTTGATCGAGACGGTGCTCGGACAATGCACCCGAGCTGAAGCGAGTACCCTTGACTATTCGTTCGGGCGCCGTTGGATTCCGTTGGAGTCCACTTGATAACTTCCTCCTTGAGGGTGCGGAGCACGATCGGGCGCCGGTCCTTCCGTTGCCTCTTGGCTGGCTGCCATCATGCGCGGCGCCGCCATCATCGATGGTGGCATCCTCGGCGGCACCATCGGTGGTGGCATCGGTGTGGTCATCCTCGGCGGCACCATCCGTGGTCTCGGGATCGGTGGGGAAGGCGGCGGCCTCATACAAGTGAGGTTGTTCCTCCATCTCTGGGACAGCTCCTGAATGCCTTGCCGCCCAACCCCGGCCTCATCGTTGTGGGCCATGTTTCTCTCTAAATAGAAACAAAGTTTGGTCAAAAGTTGGTTATTGTCAAGGAACAAGATCATGGTCTCATCATTTAGGGTTTGTCGACACCGAGGCATCCTAAAATCTAAGCTTTTATCATTGAGGGTTTTTCGACGCCAAGGCACCCTAAAAGCCTAACTTTTCATCATTTCGGTTTTTATCGACACCGAGGCACCCTAAAAGCCATGCATTAGTCACAAGTACGCCGGGCACTTGATCCTACTTAATTAACTACTAAGATACCCGGCCCATGCATTAGTCACAAGTACCCCATATGTCCTATTTTTAGCAAAGTCATGCTAAAATTCACGGAAAATTTCAGCATGACCTTTGCTGAAAATAGGACATATGGAGTACCAATTTGCCGGAACGGAAGTTAATCGACATTCCGCAAACTCAAGAACCCCTCGGTGTACCTGCAAAATCTCTTTCAGGGGTGAAGGTGGTGTACAGGACCAAGGAGCTTGAGGAGCAGCAGGCCGGAGGTCGAAACAATGTAAGTATGCTGCTGCTCCTAATATGCCTGCGGACTTCTTATACATACAGAGTAATTGACTTGCATGTCTGCACTCTGCAGGAAAGCAGCGTCGAGCGTGATGATATAAAAGACCCATTCAGCGAGGTAAACGTTCTCTGTATTTAAGAACATAACTTCCTCAAGTTCCGTTGGATATAACGTTGGTGACGGAACAACTTATGTCTTAATACTTTGATATGAATTTTGTTTGTTCGGTTACATATGAAGTCTGATATTGTGGTATGATTTATGTGTCTAATACTCTGATATGGTTGTTTACGTTTGCTTCAAAAACTAGTTTCAAGTTCCCTGTCACACTTCTATTTAGCCTAGCATTCCCTAATTAAGTTCTTCATGCCAGTTTAGCAAATTACTCTAAAAGAAAAGAGAAGTAAATGAAAGAATCGGTGAGTACACGCACCAGCTAACACGACAGCAGATTGATCAACTTGGTTGAGTTTTGACATTCTGTTATCTACGTTAAATTAAGTTAAGAGTACCGTAGTTAGCTGTGTAGCCTTTTTCTTTATAAACTCTAATATCTAGCCACCAATATTATAAAAAATCATATACAACCAGTGACCTATCATGGTGGTTATGTGGATGCTTCACCAGTTAACATGAGCTGCATGCGTGTTCAAACACCTAATCCCATCATTAGCTAATTTTTGTACATTACAAAATCTTACAAGGTGTCTATGTTCAAGAAGAATTATGATCATCTCCGAAAGATACTTACTTTGGCATGTATAAGGAAGCAACAAGAGGCAATCCCAACTATTTCATTACTTATGGAATGGAAAATCTGCTGCTTAATTCAAGATCATCTCCGCCAAATGGTGCACACAGATGGCATAACTACATAAAGAGCCCAAAGTAAGGGCCTTTGCCCATAGCATCCATTTTTTGAGAACACCACACGTGAGTCTCCGAGTGGAGTTGATTTTTACAATATTGTTGGCTCATAACTAACAAAGTGAGATCAAGTGGAAGAGGCTGCAGTTCTGCACTATACATACACCAAATATTCGGACTTAACATCCAGACGTGATCGCTGTGGATGCAAACCTACGAAAGAAGATGTTAAAAGATGTTTCATGTTGGATTTTGACAGAGCAGTAAGTAAAGCTATTCAGTTTCTCCTGTGAGCTACTACTAGATTTTTTGTCCTTTTCCCCTCCAGAATTATTTGCCTTTTGCATTCTTATAGTTATACTAGTGTTAGTTCTTCCTCTTGCATGATTTAGTTTGCTATTGTTTCTGCTACAATCTGACTTCCAACATTTACTATGCAGGCTTTTATAATTGCGTCAACTGCTAGTGAAGAGGATATGCTTCATTGGTAATTTTCATGGTCTCCTTCATATCATAAATTCTGTTCTAACTTGACTCTATTAATCTAAGCCATCAAACAAAAACACTTTCTGATTTCTAGAATGTGCCATCAATGATACTCGACGGCAAATATCTTGTCATGGACATTTACCCGATCTCCAATTCTTCACTCTGACGCTAATATCTGTCATGACCACGGACATATATTAATAAAGTATAGTTTGTAGTGAATTTGGTGATACCAATTTCATATGGCAATTTATTTTATTATTTATTCATGAGCAGAACTAAGATTTTTTTAATCATCGGGCACTCTTGAGGAGCATAATGCAACAAATCAGGAATAGATAGCTACTGCTACCACCCCTTATAAACGATCGAATGGTCATGAAAATTTTGTTTTCTTTTGGCCGACAGGCAATGATATATTTGAGCATGTATCATAAATTCAACTAAAAGATGATCTATATCAGGGTAAACAAAGAAATCAAATTCCCATGAGTTTTATCAATTCACAGGACCAAAGTGAGGAAAATTTATGCAGTTGATGGCTAAAATGCGTGTTCACGATTTGAGCAAAAGATATTATCTAAGGAAAATCTGTGAATGTCAAAGCAGTTGCAATTATCACTCGACCAAATATATGAACATCTTCGTCTCACTACATAGTCATTGCAGTCTTCTAGTATATGCATTGTAGGCCAAAAATATGCAACAAATAATGAACTACTGAAAATCTTCATGCAGTTTTGTGGAGCTACTGAAACAAAATAAAAGTTTACAAGATCTTCAACCAGCAATACAACACCATATCTTTTGTTCCCTGAACATATAGTTCAAGATTCAGGTTACATTTATAGTCGTCAAGAACATTGCCCTTCTAAAAAACACCACAACTAAATTCACTAAATTAATTAAGGCATATCAGTGAGACAGCATGAAGAAATCATCACCATCTATATTTCTCTTGGATCAGAACATGTCATCTCCATTGATTTAGTTTTGAGGGGGAGGAGGAGGATGAGGAGGAGGGGAGCTCACGGGGTGGTGGTGCTCCGGCGACGGTGGTGTGGACGGGCGGGTCGAGGTGGGGCAGCGGCGCTGGGCGGGTCGAGGCGGCAGGCTGGGCGGCGGGCGGGCGTCGAGGCGGCGCTGGGCGGGGTCGAGGCGGCGTCCTGGGCGGGCGTCCGGGCGGCGGGGTCGGGCGGCGTCGGGCGTCCGGCGGCGGGTCGGGCGGCGGCCGGGCAAGTGGGTCGGGCGGGTCGAGTCGGCGTCAAGGCAAGGCCCGGCGGGCCTGGGCGGCGTAGGAGAGGGCGAGGGAGGGAGAGGGCGAGGGCGAGGGCGAGGGCGAGGGCAGCGGCGGCGGCGGTGGGGCGAGAGGAGAGAAGCTGGCGGGGGATCGGGCGAAGGGGATCGGGCGAAGGGGGTTCGGGCGAAGGGGCCACAATACTAATGGCGCACCTCACGCTGGTGCGCCATTAGCATGTCACACTAATGGCGCACCTCACCGTGGTGCGCCATTAGTATTTTTTTTATTTCCACAAAAGCCAAAAGGTTATCTACTACGTAACCTATCCATGTCAAGCCCACTCTACTAGCTCGATTGGTCAGCCTCCAGTTCTCACACGGGAGGTCCTGGGTTCGACTCCTGGCTCCACAATTTTTTTTTAGCATTTAAAAGCTATTTGATACTTATTTATGTTTAAATATGTTCAAACTTGTTTAAATAATAAGAGTAATATTTTTTATAAGACAGTAGCATTTAAAAGCTGTTTGATACTTATTTTTTTATAAGGCGGTGCTGGGTGCGGGGGGTCGGCGGCGGTTGAGTAGGGAATCGAGGGTGCGGGGGTTTCAAGTGGCGGCAGTGGATCTGGGGGTGCTTTCGGCGAGGGGACCGGATCTGGCGAGGTGGGACAGCGATCGAGGTGGGATCCACAAATTTTTTAGCATTTAAAAAGCTGTTTGATACTTATTTGTGTTTAAAATGTTCAAACTTGTTTAAATAATAACAGTAATATTTTTTTATAAGACAGTACCATTTAAAAAGCTGTTTGATACTTATTTTTTTATAAGGCGGTCTTGTGAGGTGTGGGGGGTCGGGTGGCGGTTGAGTAGGGAATCGAGGTGCGGGGGTCGGATCTGGCGAGGTGGGATAGCGATCGAGATGGAGGGGATCGAGATCGAGTGTCCATGAAATTTAAAAATATTCATGATAGTTCAAAAGTACCCATGAAATACAATCGAGAAATGAAGGCTACGATTTAAATACAACCGATCTTAGCTAGCTATCTGTTCACAATCTTCTTGCCCTTCTTTTTCGCAAATGGAGTTCTTACGTGGAGCGGACGTCCTTTAGGTAGGGTGGTCCTGCTTCTTCTTGTGGTGTATGCTGCTACTTCATCATCGTCGTCATGTTCGATCCTCGGTCGCCGACTTGTCAAGTCTTGCTCATTGGCTACTCCATCCATTCCGATGATCTTCCTTTTGCCTCTCCTCACGACAACACGAATGGGCTTTGGCGGGTCGGTAATGAAGAAGCATTGGTCCACTTGGGAAGCCAGTACCCATGGCTCATTTTTGCGGTGACGTTTGCGCCCATGGTCTTGGATTTGGCCGGGTATAACCATGGTGGTGAAATACGGTCTTCTTTATGGCGTTCTTGGCCCATCGACACGGAAAATCGGGACCTTCTCTCCGGCAGTAGCTCAGCTCCCAGATCTCCTCGATCCTTCCGTAGTATCTGTCCTTGTCGTTACGGTGTAGGATTCCATCGTTACCCGGAGTTTCGATAACCATCGCTCTTCATGTCCTTGGCCTCGGTGTAGAATGTGTAGCCGTTGATATCGTCGCCTCATAGGTCATCGAGGTTGTGCTCGGGGCCTGTGACAAAGGCGAATATGAGTTGTTCTTCCGCGGAAGAATCCTCATGTAAAGGGTGCGACGAAGCTTATGCTTGAACCAACGCGTGAAACATGAGTTGTGCTCTTTGAGTGTATCTCCGTCCGTCCTCTGTTGGCCTCGGTCATTGTCGTCTTTTTAATAAAGGTTTTGTGCTCTACCACCCAAGGATCGACCACGTCTATGTGTTGTAGCGCGACTAGGTTTGCTCTTTCAAAGTCGGCGAGTCGACCCTCGAAGTCGACATGCATTTCACGGCGACCCTCACGGTGACCCCATCCAGCGAGCCTGCCGAGGTGCTGTTGACGGGCAAACCAGCGGGTTCTCGATGCCTAGATAATTCGATGCGATAGGAGATGCACTCTTGATCGAAAGCCCCGGCTATGCTTCCTTACGGGCGTGACATGTTGCGAACGTATCCTTTGATGACACCATTCATTCTTTCGAGCGGCATCATCTTTGTGCAGGAACGTCGCCCGAGTTGGATGATATCCTCCACTATATGGACCAGCGGATGCACCATAACGTCGAAGAATGCGGGCGGAAGTACATCTCAAGCTCGCATAGTATCACCACGATCTCTTCACGTAGCCTTCGAGTTGCCTCACGCCAATCGACTTCCGAGAGATGGCGTCGAAGAAGTTGCATAGGCCAAATAGCGTTTCACGGACGTGCGCGTCCATGATCCCAATGGATTGCTGGCTGGAAGTATTCTGCGTCATCAAGACGTGACGGTCGTGAGACTTCATCCCGCTGAACTTCGCTTGTTGGGTCTAGGTATCCGCTTATCTTCCCAGCAGAATCAGAAGGAAGTTTTACTCCTAGGAGGCAGGTGAAAAACTGCTCGATCTCCTCGACTTAGAGTGAAGCACGCGGGAGGGTAGTCATTTCCGGTCTTCTTGGCCTTTTTGCCTTTGCGACGACTTTCTGTGTCCTGCTTCGCCTCATCATCATCATCATCATCATCATCATCATCATCATATATAGCGTGAAGCTCCTGCCTGATGCCCATTGATTTCAAGTCTGCCCTTGCTTTCGGCCCATCTTTGGTCCTCTCTGGCATGTTGAGCAGGGTACCAAGCAGACTCTCGCACACGTTCTTCGTGATATGCATGACATCAAGGCTGTGAGGCACACGGTGGATCTTCCAGTACGGCAAGTCCCGTAAAACAGACCTCGTTTTCCATACCTTCAGCAGCGGCTCTGGTGCCTTCGCTTTTTCCGGCTCTGGCGCCTTTTGCTTCTTTCGGCGGTGGGCAGTCTTTCCAATTTTCCAACAGCTTGTCTATTTCCTCGCCGCTCCTCGTACAGGCGTTTTTGGGTTCGGTTTCACCATCGAACAGATCCTTGCGTTTCCTCCACGGGTCATCGTCGCGAAGCCACCTTCGATGTCCCATGAACACGGTTTTCAAGACCGGGATCTCTATCTAGCTGGCGATCGTTGTGTCATCCATGCACCTTACGCATCCGGAAAATCCGTGGACTACCTGCCCGCGACATATCCGTAATCGAGATAGTCGTGCACCGTCGTGAGCGGTGCGGCTCTCATAGGGAAATATTCTTTCTGCGGCGCCCCACGTATTGGCTGGCGTTTTCCACAGCGTGTCAAGCTCCTCTTTCAGCAGCCCCGGATCTGATTGATGTCGTTCCCTGGTTGTTTCGCCCTTCAATTAGCATACTCATGTGAATGTACTTCCTCTTCATGCACAACCAGGGGGAAGGTTGTACATCCACACAAACACAGGCCAGGTGCTATGTGTGCTTCTCGGCTGCCAAGCGGATTGACTCCATCGGTGCTCGCGCCCAGACGATGTTCCTTGGATCGTTCCCAAATTCCGAGTCTTGAAGTTCAACGCTTGCCACTGGCTCGCATCCTTAGGGTGACTCAGCATCTTGTCTTTTTATCTATCTCCGGATCATTTGCGTCATCTTCCGCTTCTTCTCCTCCCTATCCGCGTGCCAGCGCAGGAGCTTTGCTACCTTAGGGTCCATGAAATAGCGCTGCAGACGAGGAGTGATCGGAAAGTACCACACCACTTTTCGAGGAGCTTTCTTCCTCTTCTTGTATCGAGTGGCGCCGACACCGGACATATGGTAGACTCCGCGTGCTCGTCCCGATAAATGATGCAATTGTTCATGCACATGGTATTTCACGTGCGGTAAATCCAGAGGACACACGATTTTCTTCGCCTCCTCCAAACTGGTCGGGCACTTGTTCCCCTTGGGAAGACGTTCGTGCTGAATGACATGTTCTCGTCGAAGCATCGTCGGTCATTTTGTGTTTTACCTTCATCTCGAGGGCCATGGCGTTACTTTCGGCGGGTATCCTCGGGCCTGCATCCTTCATACAATGGAGTAACGCGTCTAACTCAAGTTGATCCATCTTGGCTTTCTCTCGGCGGCAGCTCTTGCGTTATCCGTGCTTGAGAAGCAGCTCTTGAATATGAGGTCCTGCACCCAGCCCATCGATGGTCTAGCGTCGTCGCTCCGCGGCATCATCATCTTCATGATCATGCCCGTCGCCTGCTCGCATCTTCCTCATCATCATGTCCTGCATCTTCTACATGATGATCGTGTACAACATCACGATCGTGATCATCTCCGGGATTCTTCGTCTTCTCGCCCGCCCGAGCCGCGGTGGTTGTCTTGCTGCCCTTCCTCATTTCTTGCCCGCCCGCATGGGCGACTTCGTAGTCATCTTCATCACCTTGCCACCGATAGCCTTCCATGAAACCACGCAACAGCAGGTGGTCCCGCACCTGCCGGAATCCGGGTCCGCAATAAGGCTCTTGACTTGCATCTTCGACACGGACATCTTATCTCCGTCTCGTTCTTTTGAAGCATCTCGGCCTTCGCGGACCTCAAAAACCTATTCACGATGCCTTCGGTCATCGTGCGGACCATGGTCGCCTGCGGGGTAGAGCAAAACGATATTTTAGAACCAAGAAAAAATTTGGCATGACTTTCCCTAAAAATAGGACCAAAAAGGATGCTTAATGCCAAAATTCTCTTGAAGCGGAAATGAATCAACATTCCGGCAAAATATTGGCAACTATCGCATTTCAAATACCGGTACACCTCCAAACACAAACACATATGCAAACACCACAAACATATGCAACACCACGAACATACATAGATCTAGCTAGGCCGTAAAAAGTGCATGTGCACATTGTTGTAAGGAGAACAACCTAAATATAGCTTCCCCCTTACTTACCTATTAAAACAAGGTAATTTAACCACTTAATTTGAATGAATCTATGGTGGAAATGAGGTGAAAAGAGGAGGCACCGAGACAAGGAGGAGGTGGAGAGAATGAAGTGGGGAGAAAGTGAGTGTGTGGGTAGGAGAGGCTGTCCCAAATATCTTGTTGCTGCCCACTTACTAATGGCGCACCTCTTGCATGGTGCGCCATTAGTAGTTACCACTACTAATGGCGCACCTAAGCAGGATCGCCATTAGTATGTTTGGACAAGCGCACTAGTTCAAAAAAAGTTTCTATACTAATGGCGCACCCACACCACAGTGCGCCATTAGTAGTTACGACTACTAATGGCGCACCGAGTGCGGGTGCGCCATTAGTATGTTTGAACAAGCGCACTAGTTCAAAAAAAAGTTTATATACTAATGGCGCACACACACCACAGTGCGCCATTAGTAGTTACAACTACTAATGGCGCACTTTGGCAGGATCGCCATTAGTATGTTTGAACAAAGCACTAGTTTAAAAAATAAATTTTGGTACTAATGGCGCACCCAAGCATGGTGCGCCATTAGTAGTTTAGACTCTAATGGCGCGATCGGATGGTGGTGCGCCATTAGTATATACTAATGGCGCACCATCTTTCCGGTGCGCCATTAGTGTCATTCCATCTATAGCCCTTTTCCTAGTAGTGTAGGGTGCGCCCCTGCCTCGTGGGCCCCTCAAGCTCCACAAGCGTACTCCTTCCTCCTATATATACCTCACGCCCCAACAGATCAGATACTGAGCCAAAACCTAATTCCACCGCCGCAACTTTACGTATCCACGAGATCCCATCTTGGGGCTGTTCGAGCTCCATGGAAGGGGAATCCACCACGGAGGGCTTCTACATCATCATCATAGCCTCTCCGATGAAGTGTGAGTAGCTTACCTCGAGACCTTGGTACATAGTTAGTAGCTAGATGGCTTCTTCTCTCTTTTGGATCTCAATACAATGTTCTCCCCTCTCTCGTGGAGATCTTTTGATGTAATCTTCTTTTTGCGGTGTGTTTGTTGAGACCGATGAATTGTGGGTTTATGATCAAGATTATCTATGAGCAATATTTGAATCTTCTCTGAATTCTTTTATGTATGATTGGTTATCTTTGCAAGTCTCTTCGAATTATCCGTTTGGTTTGGCCAACTAGATTGGTAGTTCTTGCAATGGGAGAAGTGTTTAGCTTTGGGTTCAATCTTGCGGTGTCCTTACCCGATGTGTAAAGGGTTGCAAGGCACGTATTGTATTGTTGCCATCGAGGATAACAAGATGGGGTATTCATCACATTGCATGAATTTATCCCTCTACATCATGTCATCTTGCTTAATGCGTTACTCTGTTTTCATTAACTTAATACTCTAGATGCATCTTTGGATAGCGGTCGATGAGTGGAGTAATAGTAGTAGATGCAGGTAGGAGTCGGTCTACTTGTCTCGGACGTGATGCCTATATACATGATCATACCTAGATATTCTCATAACTATGCTCAATTTCATCAATTGCTCAACAGTAATTTGTTCACCCACCGTAAAATACCTATGCTCTTGAGATAAGCCACTAGTGAAATCTATGGCCCCGGGTCTATTTTCATCATATTAATCTTCCCACGCTTTATTATTGCTTTGCTTTTTACTTTGCCTTTTATTTTACTTTGCATCTTTATACCAAAATATTATCTATCATCTCTATCAGATCTCACTCTCGTAAGTGACCGTGAAGGGATTGACAACCCCTATTCGCATTGGTTGCGAGGAGCTATTTGTTTTGTGTAGGTACGAGGGACTTGCGCGTGGCCTCCTACTGGATTGATACCTTGGTTCTCAAAAACTGAGGGAAATACTTACGCTACTCTGCTGCATCATCCTCTCCTCTTCGGGGAAAACCAACGCAAGCTCAAGACGTAGCAACCGCCGCTGACAGCTCGGACCCACCAGCTATATCTTCACACGCAAGGAAGTGCCTCCTTATTACGCACAAAAAAATGAATACTCCCCCTGTTAGCTAGGACCCAGTATAGTGGCAGGCTGACTTGTGGGCCTACTAAGTTGACGGAGACGGAGGGCTTTGTCAACTTAGTCAATATGCACGATTCTAGCTCAAGTGACCGTACAATGTCCATCCAACGGCTGTAGTGCTTCTTCAACCTCTGGTCTTTTTGCTCCAGCCGCCCAAACCAGCGCCGGTCGTGCCTCGTGCTCCTGTCTCCCGTGGCCGGCTGCGATGCGGCGTGAGGCCTCACCGCCCCTACTACTCCCACCGCTGGCCAGGCCATCCCTCTACTCACCCACACCCCTGTTTTTCTCGGCGGCGGCAGCCTCACACCGCAGCGAACGGTGAACCCTCGTACTCCTCACGCGTGGGCATCCACTACGCGTCTTCCCGACTCGCGTCGTCCCTTCCTAGGCCTCGCCGTCGTCCACCGCCCTGGTGCTCTCGCCGCAGCGTGGTCAGCGTGGTCGAGGCGGCTTCCATCGGACGTGGACTATGCGTGGGGAGGCTGACAAGCCGAGTCCACGGCCGCAGCAAGGAAGTGCCTCCTTATTACACGCAAAATAATTATTCCTCCACAGCGAAGGACCGCCGGACGGGCCACCGTATTCGCTAAAAAACGTTTCCCGACTGCTGGGACCCACCAGCTACATCTTCGCACGCAAGGAAGTGCGTCCGGGCAAAAAAATGATTCGCCCCGATTGCTGGGACCCACCAGCTACATCTTATGAGCAAGGAAGTGCGACAATCGGGACCCACCTGGTGAAGCATACGTAGCGTTGTCATTCTGGTCGCGAACGTGTACATACATATATACTGGTCGATGTAGAGGCGCGCACGTAGCATGTACACGTACGTACAGCGGCCAGGGTGCAAGAAAGAAAATATGGCCACGTATGTGTACATACGGGCGGGGTCTCAAACGCCTACTCGCGCATATGTACGGCCAGGGCTCGTGTACATGACTGGGTCGGAACGGAAAAACAACGTCGTCGTCGTGTTCATGGGAAGGCAACGGAATGCGTCGTGTTCATGGGGAGGCAATGGAATGCGTCGTGTTCATCGGGAGGCAGCAGGCGTGTGGGAGCCAACCGGCTGGGTCGGAGCGGAATGCGTGGTCGTGTTCGCCGGGAGGCTTGGATGGAACAGGCGATGGAAGCGAGGCTGGCGTCGCAGAAGCGGAGGAAATGGACCTCCTACGGTTGAAGCGGGGTCTGTTGATCGGGAGGGTGTGGCGTCATCGCAAAAGCGGAGAAGCGAACCTCCCTGATCAAAGCGGGGTCTGTTGATCGGGAGAGGTGTGGCGTGCCGCAAAAGCGGAGAAGCGGACCTCCTACGGTCGAAGCAGGGGTCATGCTGATCGGGAGGGTGTGGCGTACCGCCAAAAGCATTTAAACGGACCTCCTACGGTCGAAGCAGGGGTCCTGTTGATCGGGAGGTGTGGCGTACCACAAAAGCAGGCAAGCGGACTTGTGTTGGGCGCCACGGTCGAAGCGGGGTCTGTTCGCCGGGAGGGTGTGGCGTGCCGCAAGCAGGACTCCACGTGATCTGTTCATCTCCACCATTGACCTCCTCCGGCCTCCACGGGCTACCGTCGACCTCCTCCAGCCTCCACGGGCTCCTGTTCATCCAGCCTCCACCGCGCTACTCCACCGACTACTGTTCAACCACCCTCCACGGGCACCCCTCCACCGTCTCTGTTCATCCAGCCCTCCACACCATGGGGTCTGTTCATCAACCCCCATAGCGCTCCTGTTCATCAATCGATCGACTTGATTAGCAGCGATAGCGAAAGAATCGCTCGATCGGGTTGATTAACGACCATCGATCGATCGCTTCGGGTTCGGTAACACTTAGCTGCAGTACAATCGCTCGGGTTCGATTAGAGCCCAACGCCTCGCTCGAGTTCGATTCGAGCTAACGCCTACACACACGCAGCAGACGTTATCTGAGAGAAACACGCATCTCGCTCGGCCCCCGACCTCCCACCGTAACCGGGAACTCCCCAAAATTTTCCTCGCCCTCGCTTCTACCACGGTTTTTTCCGTCATGGATGGCCCAAAGAATGTCATGCAGTTGCGTCTCCGGCCCGCCCAGGACGAAGAGCCCATTTTCTGTCATGATTTTTTGTCATAGAAGTAGGAGCCCACCACATCTATGATGATACCGGGTTTTTCACAATTATCGTCATAGAAGTGTCATATGTATGACAGAAAAAAATTCGTTCGGCCCAAAATGTCACGGATGTGTCTTTTTTTGTAGTGGTAGAACTTGATGAGGTAACTGTACCTTCTCCCTTATTAGAAAGTAGTTCATCACAGAAATCAGTTCCAGTGATTCCTACACCAATTAGTGAGGAAGTTAATGATGATGATCATGAAACTTCAGATCAAGTTACTACCGAACCTCGTAGGTCTTCCAGAGTAAGATCCGCACCAGAGTGGTACGGTAATCCAGTTCTGGAAGTCATGTTAATAGACCATGATGAACTTATGAACTATGAGGAAGCGATGATGAGCCCAGATTCCGCGAAATGGCTTGAGGCCATAAAATCTGAGATGGGATCCATGTATGAGAACAAAGTGTGGACTTTGGTGGACTTGTCCTATGATCGGCCAGCCATAGAAAATAAATGGATCTTTAAGAATTAGACCGACGAAGACGGTAATGTTATTGTTTACAAAGCTCGACTTGTTGCGGAAGGTTTTCGACAAGTTCAAGGAGTTGACTATGATGAGACTTTCTCACCCGTAGCAATGCTTAACTCTGTCCGAATCATGTTAGCGATTGCCGCATTTTATGATTATGAAATTTGGCAAATGGATGTGAAAACTGCATTCCTGAATGGATTTCTGGAAGAAGAGTTGTATATGATGCAACCAGAAGGTTTTGTCGATCCAAAGGGTGCTAACAAAGTGTGCAAGCTCTAGCGATCCATTTATGGACTGGTGCAAGCCTCTCGGAGTTGGAATAAACGCTTTGATAGTGTGATCAAAGCATATGGTTTTATACAGACTTTTGGAGAAGCCTGTATTTACAAGAAAGTGAGTGGGAGCTCTGTAGCATTTCTGATATTATGTGTGGATTGGAAATGATATAGAATTTCTGGATAGCATAAAGGGATACCTGAATAAGAGTTTTTCTATGAAAGACCTCAGAGAAGCTGCTTACATATTGGGCATCAAGATCTATAGAGATAGATCAAGATGCTTAATTGGAATTTCACAAAGCACATACCTTGATAAAGTTTTGAAGAAGTTCAAAATGGATCAGTCAAAGAAAGGGTTCTTGCCTGTGTTACAAGGTGTGAAGTTGAGTCAGACTCAATGCCCGACCACTGCATTATATAGAGAGAAAATGAAAGTCATTCCCTATGCTTCAGCCATAGGTTCTATCATGTATGCAATGCTATGTACCAGACCTGATGTGTGCCTTGCTATAAGCATAGCAGGGAGGTACCAAAGTAATCCCAGAGTGGAACACTGGACAGCGGTCGAGAACATCCTGAAATACTTGGAAAGGACTAAGGATATGTTTCTCATTTATGGAGGTGAAAAAGATCTCGTCGTAAACGGTTACGTCAATGCAAGCTTTGACACTGATCCGGATGAATCTAAGTCACAAACCGGATACATATTTTTATTGAATGGAGGAGCTGTCAGTTGGTGCAGTTCCAAGAAAAGTGTCGTGGCAGGATCTACGTGTAAAGCGGAGTACATTGCTGCTTCGGAAGCAGCAAATGAAGGAGTTTGGATGAAGGAGTTCATATCCGATCTAGGTGTCGTACCTAGTGCATCGGGTCCAATGGAAGTCTTTTGTGACAATACTGGTGGAATTGCCTTGGCAAAGGAATCCAGATTTCACAAGAGAACCAAGCAAGATACACACGGATCTGAATGTTGCGGACCCGTTGACTAAGCCTCTTCCACGAGCAAAACATGATCGGCGCCAAAGCTCCATGGGTGTTAGAATCATTACTATGTAATCTAGATTATTGACTCTAGTGCAAGTGGGAGACTGAAGGAAATATGCCCTAGAGGCAATAATAAAGTAATTATTTATTTCCTCATTTCATGATAAATTTTTATTATTCATGCTAGAATTGTATTAACCGGAAACTTAGTACATGTGTGAATACATAGACAAAACATAGTGTCCCTAATGTGCCTCTACTTGACTAGCTCGTTAATCAAAGATGGTTATGTTTCCTAACCATAGACATGTGTTGTCATTTGATAAACGGGATCACATCATTAGGAGAATGATGTGATGGACATGACCCATCCATTAGCTTAGCATTATATCGTGATAGTTTCATTGTTACTGCCTTCTTCATGACTTATACAAGTTTCCCAGACTATGAGATTATGCAAATCCCGAATAGCGGAGGAACACTTTGTGTGCTACCAAACGTCACAATGTAAATGGGTGATTATAAAGGTGCTCTAAATGTGTCTCCGAGGGTGTTTGTTGGGTTGGCATAGATCGATATTAGGATTTGTCGCTCTGTGTTCCGGAGAGGTATCTCTGGGCCCTCTCGGTAATGCTCATCACTATAAGCCTTGCAAGCATTGTGACTAATGATTTAGTTGCGGGATGAAGTATTACGAAACGAGTAAAGAGACTTGCCGGTAATGAGATTGAACTAGGTATGATGATACCGACGATCGAATCTCGGTCAAGTAACATACTGCTGACAAAGGGAACAACGTATGTTGTTATGCGGTTTGACCGATAAAGATTTTTGTAGAATATGTAGGAACCAATATGAGCATCCAGGTTCCGCTATTGGTTATTGACCAGATACGTGTCTCGGTCAAGTCTACATAGTTCTCGAACCCGTAGGGTCCGCACGCTTAACGTTTGATGACGATTGGTATTATGAGTTTATGTGATTTGATGTACCGAAGGTTGTTCGGAGTCCCGGATGATATCACGGACATGACGAGGAGTCTGAAAATGGTCGAGACATAAATATTGATATATTGGATGGCTATATTCAGACACCGGAAGTGTTCCGGAGAAGTTTCGGATAAAACCGGAGTACCGGAGGGTTACCGGAACCCCCCGGGGGGTTATTGGGCCTCATGGGCCAAGTGGTGGAAGAGAGGAGGCAGGCCAAGGTGTGGCGCGCGCCCCCTAGCCCAAACCGAATTGGACTATGGGGGCGGCCCCCCTTTCCTTCTCTCCTTCCCCTCCTTCCTTCTTCTCCTAGTTGGACTAGGAAAGGGGGAACCTGCTCCTGCTTGGAGTAGGATTCCCCCCTTTGGGCGCTCCATTGTGACCGGCCGCCCCCCTCCTCTCCTCCTTTATATACGGGGAAGGGGGGCACCCCATAGACACACAAGTTGATCTTTTAGCCGTGTGCGGTGCCCCCCCCCCCCCCTCCACAGTTACACACCTCGGTCATATCGTCGCAGTGCTTAGGCGAAGCCCTGCGCCGATAACTTCATCATCACCGTCACCACGCCGTCGTGCTGATGGAACTCTCCCTCGGCCTCAGGTGGATCTAGAGTTCGAGGGACGTCACCGAGCTGAACGTGTGCAGATCGCGGAGGTGTCGTGCGTTCGGTACTTGATCGGTTGGATCACAAAGACGTTGGACTACATCAACCGCGTTACTTAACGCTTCCGCTTTCGATCTACGAGGGTACGTGGACACACTCTCCCCCTCGTTGCTATGCATCACCTAGATAGATCTTGCATGATCTTAGGATTTTTTTTGAAATTACTGCATTGCCCAACATTTTTTGGGAGGCTGTTCAGCCAGTGTCGTGCTGGTCTTTTCAGCTTTAAAGGAAGATATCTAATTGTGTGGAGGTCATCTGCATGAGCCATATGAATGTGGAGAGGAAAATCTTCAATCCATACGGCCGGATCCGTTGTTCCATCATTACTGTTCAATGTTCACGGGTTTAAACCCTTCCGAAAACTGGTGTTGCATTACCTCATCGTAAATCACATGGGGTGTGCGGCACCCCTGTATCGTGCAACATCACGGCGGAGATCGGATGACATCTGAGTTCGGTTCTGATCCCGAATATTGTAATGTTCATCACGCCGAACTTCATAGCCGTTATCTCGTGCCGGGGCACGACCTCTTGATCCATATATCGATCTGATCTGACCGGCTTTATTGGCCAGGTCCCGTTGCAAGTCATATGTGTAACCCGCAACTGTTGTCTCCTTGCCTCTTCGGCGAGGGGGTGCGGGCTGGTGTTCGGCTTGATATACCACTTTATCCCGTCCACGTGGTGGTTGGTTTGGTTGATCTGCCTGATTATATTTCGACGGTATTGGCTCAAGGGATTCATCGTCGAATTGTGGTAGCAGCTTGTGCTTGGGGTAACTTTTGGTAGGTCGCTTGTGGTCGTACTCCTCGGCTTCCAGGACCTTGGTCCACCTTTCATTGAGCGTATCCTGTTCAGCTTTGAGCTGCTGCTGTTTCTTTTTCAGGCTCCGCGGTGTTGCGATGAGCTGTCGCTTGAAGCGTTCTTACTCGAGGGGTTCCTCCGGGACGATAAAGTCTTTGTCACCGAGGCTAACGTCCTCCTCGGAGACTGGCATATAGTTGTCGTCTTCCGAATCTTCATGATCAGCGTGTTCGGGGCTATACTGACCCTCTTCCCTCTCATCCTGTTCGGATGTGGGCTCGATGGGGTGTTCAGGATCTTCGGCATCATCCAGAGTCTCATTGTCTCCGGAGCCGGTATTACTATCCTTCGCCCAATGCGATCGTGAGCGGCACCGCTGATGTCGGCGCTTTGGTGGTTTATCGACGGGCTTGTCCTCATCGGGGTTCTGATTATCCTCATCGTCCTTTTTATCAGGAGTGTCCACCATGCATACGTCATAGGTTGAAGTGGCCGTCCAACGCCCTGTGATGGGTGGGACTTGGCCTAATTCGGAGTCGCCATCGTCGTCCATACCGTCGATGTCTTCGGATGCTTAATCCAGCATGTCGGTGAAATCCTCGATAGTGGCTATTAAGTGGGTGGTGGACGGGTCATAACATTCCCCGCTCCCAGCCCCAGCCCATGCTGGGTGCAGCTCGGAGGCGATGCCTCCGTAATAGCGAGAGATCGCATCAAACCCAGTGCTTCGTCTAAGGGCAAAGGCTGGGTGAGAGTCCACGGATCTATAGGGCTAAGTTCGGCGACAGACACCTGATCGGGCCCGATCGACACAGACTTTGATAGTTCGGAGCTATCTTCCAGAGGCGAGTCCAAAACAACATCTGGGTCTTCATCGGAAGTTCCATGGTAGAAGAGAGTTCGGCGGGGGTGATCCCCCCGTCCTCGGACGTTGCTACCCGCTCTGGATCTACGCACGAGGCGGGTGTGAGCGTCGACCCCTGGACGGGATCTAAGTGCGGATCCGAAGAGCTTCCTTCATGAGGGCAAGGGGCGGCAACCGGGGCCACGAACCCCACAAAGACCAGATCTCCTCGGATATCGGCAATATAGTTCAGGTTTCCAAACCTGATCTGGTGGCCGGGGGCGTAACTGTCAACCTACTCAAGGTGGCTGGTCGAGTTGGCGCGAAGCACGAAGCCGCCGAACACAAAAACCTGCCCAGGGAGAACGGTTTCCCTGGATGCAACGTCATTGTTGATGAAGAGGCGAGCCATCAATACTTCTGTCGACGATACAGCGGTCCTCTCAGTGAAAGCACCAATGTCGGTGTTAAAACCAGCATATCTCGGGTAGGGGGGCCCAAACTGTATGTCTAAGGATCGGTGGTAACAATGATCAAAAGGACACAGTGTTTACCCAGGTTCGGGCCCTCTTAATGGAGGTATAAAACTCTACTCCTGCTTGATTATATTCGATCGATATGGGGGTTACAAGAGTTGATCTACCTCAAGATCGTAATGGCTAAACCCTACCTTGGCTAGCCTATCAATGTTGTGATCCTGCCTTCTATCTAACTCTCCGGTTTATATAGACACCGGAGGGGCTTAGGGTTGTACAAAGTCGGTTTAACAGAAAGGAAATAGTATATCCGGACACCTAAACTTGCCATCCACGTATACGGGAGTCCCTACCGGACACGAGAGGTGGTCTTCTGCCTTGTATCTTGATGGCCCATCAGTCCGGCCCATATCCAATAGACCGGACGCCCGAGGACCCCTTAGTCCAGGACTCCCTTAGTCGTCGCCCATAAGAATGGAACCCCGTTGTGACTGTCAAATCTAGGCATTAGGGGTCAAATCCCTCGCGTGCTGGACTTCCCA
Source organism: Aegilops longissima (assembly GCA_021605205.1). Taxonomy (NCBI): domain Eukaryota; kingdom Viridiplantae; phylum Streptophyta; class Magnoliopsida; order Poales; family Poaceae; genus Aegilops; species Aegilops longissima. The sequence goes on along the minus strand of CM038678.1, from coordinate 647,084,843 downwards.
CCAGGCCGCCACCAGATCCGCGGCCCTAGCATCCGCAACCGCGTCACCAGCAGGCCACACCGGTCATGATCTGCAATGAGATGCACGACGTAGCCAATGATGCAGCAATCCGATGCGCCACCACCGCCACCAAACGGCGTCGCCGCCCACGAGCCGCCCTGCCGCCTAACCTGCTAGAGCAAATATCGCCCGCCCCGTAGTCCATGCACCGTGCACACCCGTGAGGGCGCGACCCAGCCTGCACGTGCATCCATGCCAGCGTCGCGCCAGCTAACACCCGCTGGAACTCGCACCCCCGTGACTCCAACCCCCAAAATAGGAGAGATACAACCCGCCGCCGCCTGAGCCACATAGGCTTTGCCTAGCGACACCCACGGGAGGCGACAAGGTGAGGACGACCGGAGATGGGGATGCTGCCCAGCGGCTAGGGTTTGGCTCCCAACCGGAGATGGAGGGAATATATGCGAACAAACCAATTCTTAAGAATGAGATGCTCAAAATCCCAGGGTCTTTGCATATACTAGATAACCCATTATGCCAATTGACGCAGAGACCAACTGCGGACCGGAAGCTAAGGGAACTATTCGAAGTGTTTTCTCCTCAACCGTATACAAATGATTATGTTCATAATGCGTTCCTAGTTGCCTTGATGATCAGTGCCCATAGCTTTCTCTGGCGATTTAGTTTTGATAGATAACTCGTGGCACAGAGAACAACAACATGTAGTCAGTAGCAGCTATACTATTAATCATGCTCTTAGGATTCTGGTATGTCCTCTGGACCATCGTGGACTTCAAACGCAATCAAGAGTGCTGTAGTCATGAAAAGGGCCCACATTATGCATAATGTAACTATTTTCGCACCGAGTGGCGTATCCGTCATGGCGAGCGTAACTGTAAATACAATTCCAGCAAATATGATTCCAGTGATGATCGCAAAACGCTGCAAAGAACAAACGCAAGGAGAAAAGTTACTGTATCGGTTTGCACTTTCTATAGTCAGAGGGTGAAAATTTTGAGATGTCCAAAAACAAATACTAACTGAGAAAGGCAGTTGATTGCTACATAGTACTACAAGCTATGTAACTTGTTGATCGGACTCCTTTTACGTTTTCATTTTTTTTCACAGAACGCAAATATTCGATATTTTCATTTACAAGAAAACATGGACAAGTTTGTAAGCATTGCACGGATCTTTCCTTCGTAAGATGTCTCAAAACCTATAAACACGTTGCTTACTAAGAATTTAGAACGCAAGTTCTATAAAAAGAAAACAGTCCGAAGTCCGACCGAGCATGCATCATCTTACCCAGATTAAAGGCGTTTCGCAGGGGCTAGGCTTGCGCCGGGGACGAGGCTCGATGAGCGGGACCCCGATGGCCACCCAGGCCTCGCCCTCTGCTCGCATCCGCAACGCCTCCGTGAGCGGGACGCCGACCACCACCCTGTCCGTGGCTTCACGCGCTCGCCGGGCCGCGCAGCACATTAAGGCGGGGTTCATAGCTAACTTCCGGCCGGTGGATCGTCGCTATGGCTGGGCGACCTTCCGGTTTTGCCCGGGAGAGGCTTTTTACCGGCGAACTTTTGTTTTCGAGATATATATCAAACCGGGGAGTATATTGCGGGACGCAGTAAGGATCCGTCCGGGTGCCGTAGAGGCGTAGACCACTCCGTATTGTACCCGAATCGAACCCCTGCACCTGCACGACCTTACCTGGAAAAAATATCTATATCTATCTCTACTATCTAAAAGAAACGCAAGGTTCCGTTTCTCACCTTACGTCGCTCGTTTCGTCCATCCTCCCTGCGGTTGCACTCGCGATTGGTTTTATCACAGCCTTCCCCACGTCGGTTTTGCATTGAAGACCTTCCTAAAACAACCACACTGATTGATTCCCCTTAACCTTATCCCACCTCTGATATAGCCGCCGCCACAGTCTCCCCCATCTCGCGAACGACAGGAGGATGTACGCTCCCCGTTCATGATCTCTCGCCACTGACGCCCTAACGTCACCGTAGCGTGCGACACAGGGATTCGTCGCTGCCGCCCGTAGCTACTTTGCCCCTGGCGTCGAGGAGGGGGTCAGCAAGAGCTCATGTCCTCCCGGTGCTGCCCCCGCTGGGCTCGTCTCGTCAGGACGACATGGTGTCAATGCCGCCGCTGGCGACGCCTCGTTCTTCTTGAGGTCAATCGTGAGGGACTCCTGATTTTTGAACATGTGTGTTTCTTCTTGTGTTGGAGCCTGTAGGTCGTGCTCGTGCAGGTCGGGTGTGCTGCAACCTGCGAGATCCGAGGCGTAACGACATCGGTGATTCTGTTCACCGTAGGAAACCTACGCCGCATGGAGGCTACGGAGGTGCATTGCCGGCGGAGACGTCTTGGCGTCATCTCCGATGAGTCCCCTTCTTATGAGTTCCCTTATGAGTCCCCTTCTGATGTTTCTATATCTGGTGTTGGCCCTCCCTTCAATCAGATCCGTGGGAGGCTATTGCTGCCGCTTTCAGTGCGCAGCGGATGGCCGACCTAACCACCATTGTCCAACCTCCCCTCCGATGTATGCGTCCCTAGCTATCACGCCCGCTACGGCAAGCATGATGTGTACACGTCTTGGTTGCTGCGGCCGTCAGGCATTTGTCCCTTCCCGACTGTCAGCACGTCGCATTGGCATAAGAAAGAATGATATGTTGATTTTGCATAAAAAAAACTTGGGAGTAAGGCAGTACGGGCGTCAAGAATGGACTGTAAAAGTGGCAGTACCAGTATGTTTCTTTTTATACTAGATCATGAAGGCGCACGTTGCCGCGCCCGTTTTATTTTGACAAAATCATATAAATGTTTGAAAGGACTTGAACAGTATAATCATTTCATAAAATTTGAATTACAGTGGGTGATGATACAATGGGTTAGGCATGTTTAAGTCAGAAGTAATACACTCACGTAGATGCTTTCCTTTTTTTAACATTTATTCTACATCACATTCATGAAAAGAACATGCAAAAACAAAATAGGAAAAATAAAAAAATTAAGACATTATATCATAAAGGCTACATCTTCTACTTTTGCAGAAAATTCAATGGTAATAGGAATGTCACGTTCTCATGGAATTTAACTCTTTGCATCCATAGAATTGGCTGTCACGTCAAGTGTGTGCAGAGCAAACCTTCCTATTTCAAAACCATATGTCACGTAACAAAGGTAAAGAAAAAACTTACTAAACCTACATTTGATAAAACTTAGAGCGAACATATCCGTTAGTCAACAAACCATACAAAATATCTCTCCACGGAAAAAAACATTCTTTTTTTTTTTTTGAAAAGGAGGCTTACCTCCATCCTCTGCATCAATCGATGCATGCAACCATATTATTAAAATCAAAACAAGATCTTAAGTTCCACGGAAACTCAAAATCTGAGTAAGAAAGATAAACAAATCTGTAAAATGCCACACCCGGCGAGAAAGCGCCACATCCGGCTATAAAAAAACAGGCTACAACGCCTATATTCGTTTCTGTAAGGGAAATCCACACTTTATGAAAAAATAATCAATGCAAACCTTTAATAACTCAAGCAAAAAACTGAAAAATTTCAGACCAGCTATGGATAGAAATACAACGAGCAATAATCTCGTGGAATGACAGAAGATATCAAATTGAATTGATTTATGTCATAGCATTCTGAATCATGTGATTCTAACTAAGGTGAAACGAGCAATTTATATTCTCGATTTCAAAATAAGAGGTAGTAGAAATTATTTTGTTGTAAAAGATATGTTCATGTTATACACGACATGAACCAAGTATATATACGGCTCATTTGAAGCAAACCTGGTATTGCATTGTTGCATGCACGTTGTATTTTGCATCCAAGCAGCAAATCAGTTTAAAGCGAGCCAGACAGAATGGAAGCCACCTGATTAAGTTTCCTCTTAATCAGTTAAAATTATGAAGTGGTTGCGGGCTCCGGGCATGCAACACACACCCCCTCTTCGGCTTTACATCCTTGCTCTGTCTCTCATACCCAGTACCCAGGTGCCCAACAAAATAAACAAGAGAGGCCAAATACAGAGAAAGCCATGGCTCGGAGATAACGAAGGGTCAAAAGCTTTATTCTTACGGTGCTAAGGAGTAAGGACACAAGCCCAGCCGTCGCCCGTACCTTTCCTTGCATCACGTGTTGGTGAGCCGCGGTTACCACCTCCTCGTCCTCCTTCGTGGCCTTCTTCCCTGTAAATGCGCCGTCGCTGTCTACTTTGTTGTGCCGTCGCCGATCGATCCCGAGAGAGAGAGAGAGAGAGAGAGAGAGAGAGAGAGAGAGAGAGAGAGAGAGAGAGAGAGAGAGAGAGAGAGAGAGAGATTGATTAGCACCTAAGCATATCGAGAATACATGATGAGGAAGAAACCACCAAAAGGTGTACAAGGATCAGCGTGTAGAGGAAACCTAAGGGCCAAGCATGGCTGATCCGGAAATAAGAAGAAAAAAGATGCAGGAGTAGAGAAGATAATAGGTTGCCTAAGAGGGTGTTTGGATACGTTTTAGTCCCATGACTAAAAGTAGTGGGACTAAAACTTGCTAGGCTTACCCATACTTGGATCCAAATACTAAAGAGACTAAAATCAAGTTAATGAGCATTTATTATCCTCCAAACCCTCCAATCCAGAACTCGTCTGCGTTAAAGGTGAGGAGTTAAATGAGGAGAGAGATGACTCATCCATATTTTAGTAGGATGTGACGCCCCCGATTCAATCGTACACTAATCATGCACGCAAATGTGTACGATCAAGATCAGGGACTCACGGAAAGATATCACAACACAACTCTAAAACATAAATAAGTCATACAAGCATCATAATACAAGCCAGGGGCCTCGAGGGCTCGAATACAAGTGCTCGATCATAGACGAGTCAGCGGAAGCAACAATATCTGAGTACAGACATAAGTTAAACAAGTTTGCCTTAAAAAGGCTAGCACAAACTGGGATACAGATCGAAAGAGGCGCAGGCCTCCTGCCTAGGATCCTCCTAACTACTCCTGGTCGTCGTCAGCGGGCTGCACGTAGTAGTAGGCACCTCCGGTGTCGTCATCGACGGTGGCGTCTGGCTCCTGGGCTCCATCGTCTGGTCGCAGCAACCGGGTAAAGAAAGGAAAAAAAAGGGGGAACAAGGCAACCGTGAGTACTCATCCAAAGTACTCGCAAGCAAGGAGCTACACTACATATGCATGGATATATGTGTAAAGGGCCATATCAGTGGACTGAACTGCAGAATGCTAGAATAAGAGGGGGATATCTAATCCTGTCGAAGACTACGCTTCTGGCAGCCTCCGTCTTGCAACATGCAGAAGGGAGTAGGCTGAAGTCCTCCAAGTAGCATCACATAGCAATAATCCTACCCGGCGATCCCCTCCTCGTAACCCTGAGAGAGAGCGACCACCGGGTTATATCTGGCACTTGGAAGGGTGTGTTTTATTAAGTATCCGGTTATATTTGTCATAAGGTCAAGGTACAACTCCAAGTCGTCACATTATCGAAGATCGCGGCTATTGAATAGATTAAACTTCCTGCAGGGTGCACCACATAACCCAACACGCTTGATCCCATTTGGCGGACACACTTTCTGGGTCATGCGGCGCGGAAGATCAACACGTCGCAGCCCCACCTAGGCACAACAGAGAGGCCAGCACGCGGTCTAAACCTAAGCGCCACAGTGCAGGCCCATCGCCCAATGCACACCTGACGTTGCGTGGCGGCGAAGCAGAACCTAGCCTAACAGGCGTTCGGTCAATCCGGCGCGCGCCTTTCGATCCGACGTCACGAAGTGCCGGCTGATACCACGACGTCGGGATACCCATAACTACTCCCACGTAGATGGTTAGTGCGTATAGACCAAATGGCGGACTCGGATCAAATACCAAGATCTCGTTAAGCGTGTTAAGTATCGCGAATGCCGACGGGGCAGGCCCACCTCTCACCGGTAGTCTCAACCTGCCTGCCGCTCCGCCACAAGTAACGATCGGGGCCGTCGGGAACCCAGGCCCACCTCTACCGGGATGTAGCCACCGTCCTTTCAGCCCCATCTCCAAACAATATCACAGGTAATGTAACGATGTAAAGTATATAGTATATGCCCGTGATCACCTCCCAAGTGATCACAGCCCGAAGAGTATAGCATGGCGAGCGGACAAGAGTGTAGGGCCTTGATGGAACACTAGCATCCTATACTAAGCAATAGGATAGCGGTAAAGGTAACAACAGTAGTAACAAGGACAAAGCTATGCAAAGAAAGTATAGGATTAAGCGAAAGCGATAACATGCTACACTACTCTAATGCAAGCAGTATAGAGAAGAGTAGGCGATATCTGGTGATCAAAGGGGGGGCTTGCCTGGTTGCTCTGGCAAGAGAGAGGGGTCGTCGATGACGTAGTCGATCACAGGGGCATCAGCATCGGTCTCGGGGTCTACCGGAGAGAAGAGGGGGAAGAAACAGTGAATACATAGCAAGCAAGAGCATAACAGGACAACAGGCAGAGCTAGACGTGTTCTACGCGGTGCTACACGTTACCGGCGAAGGGGGATAACATCCGAGAATGTTTCCCCAGGTTTAGCATTTTCGGACAATTAAAAGGGAGGGGAAAAGTTCCATGTTTGCTATGCTACGGACGTGTGGCGGCCGAAAGGGCCACGTATTCGGATTCGTCTCATCGTTCTGAGCAACTTTCATGTAGAAAACATTTTCATCCGAGTTACGGATTATTTTCTATGATTTTCTAAAGTTTTAATGATATTTTGCAATTTAATTAATTCGAAAATAATGAGTAAATGCTAGGTGCACCCAGATCTGTGTACACATAAGTGTAACAGAGGGTGACATGTGGGTCCAGGCGGTCCCAGTTGACCAGTCAAAGTTTGACTGGTCAACAGAAGTTGGGGGGCCCCCTGTCATTGACTGCCTAGTTAACTAACAGTTTTAGTTAGACTAATTAGGTAGTTAACAGGTTAATTAACAAGATTAATTAGATTAATTCATTCATTTGGTTAATTAATTAACTACTTATTTTAATTTTTATATCTTTTCACTTAATTAATTTTCGTTTTCGGGTGGACCCCGCGTGTCATTGGCCACAGTGTTGGAAATATGCCCTAGAGGCAATAATAAAAGGGTTATATTATATTTCCTTGTTCATGATAATTGTCTTTTATTCATGCTATAATTGTATTATCCGGAAATCGTAATACACGTGTGAATACATAGACCACAAAATGTCCCTAGTGAGCCTCTAGTTGACTGGCTCGTTGGTCAACAGATAGTCACGGTTTCCTGACTATGGACATTGGATGTCATTGACAACGGGATCACATCATTAGGAGAATGATGTGATGGACAAGACCCAATCCTAAGCATAGCACAAGATCGTGTAGTTCGTTTTGCTAGAGCTTTTCCAATGTCAAGTATCTCTTCCTTAGACCATGAGATCGTGTAACTCCCGGATACCGTAGGAGTGCTTTGGGTGTACCAAAGCGTCACAACGAATGGCTGGGTGACTATAAAGGTGCACTACGGTATCTCCGAAAGTGTCATTGGGTTGACACGGATCGAGATCTGGGATTTGTCACTCCGTGTTACGGAGAGGTATCCTTGGGCCCACTCGGTAGTGCATCATCATAATGAGCTCAAAGTGACCAAGTGTCCGGTCACGGGATCATGCATTACTGATGCGAGTAAAGTGACTTGCGGTAACGAGATTGAACGAGGTATTGGGATACCGACGATCGAATCTCGGGCAAGTAACATACCGATTGACAAAGGGAATTGTATACGGATTGTTTGAATCCTCGACATCGTGGTTCATCCGATGAGATCATCGAGGAGCATGTAGGAGCCAACATGGGTATCCAGATCTCGCTGTTGGTTATTGCCCGAGAGCCGTCTCGGTCATGTCTCACGTGTCTCCGAACCCGTAGGGTCTACACACTTAAGGTTCGGTGACGCTAGGGTTGTATGAATATGAGTATGCAGTATACGAATGTTGTTGAGTCCGGATGAGATCCCGGACGTCACGAGGAGTTTCGGAATGGTCCGGAGGTAAAGAATTATATATAGCAAGTGGTATTTCGCCATCGGGAAAGTTTGGGGTCACCAGATTGTCTGGGACCACGGAAGGGTCCCGGGGTCCACCGGTGGGGCCACCCATCCGGAGGGCCCCATGGGCTGAAGTGGGGAGGGGAACCAGCCCATAGTGGGCTGGTGCGCCCCCCTTGGCCCACCCCCTGCGCCTAGGGTTGAAACCCTAGGGTGGAGGCCCACTTGCCTTGGGGGGCACTCCTCCCCCCTTGGCCGCCGCCCCCCTTGGGAGATGGGATCCCCAAGGGCCGGCGCCCCGGGGGCCTATATAAAGGGAGGGGAGGGCAGCCGCACCCCTGAAGTTCTGGCGCCTCCCCCCCTGCTACACCTCGTCCTCCTCCCTTGCAGCTTGGCGAAGCCTGCTGGGAGTTTCACTGCATCCACCACCACGCCGTCGTCTTGCTGGATCATCATCAACCTCTCCTTCCCCCTTGCTGGATCAAGAAGGAGGATACGTCTCCCGTCCCGTACGTGTGTTGAACGCGGAGGTGCCGTCCGTTCGGCGCTAGGATCTCCGGTGATAGGATCACGGCGAGAACGACTACTTCATCCCCGTTCTTTTGAACGCTTCCGCTCGCGATCTACAAAGTGGTATGTAGATGCAATCTCTCTCCCATGACTCGTTGCTTAGATGAACTCATAGATGGATCTTGGTGAAACCGTAGGAAAAATTTTAATTTTCTGCAACGTTCCCCAACAGTGGCATCATGAGCTAGGTCTATGCGTAGTTCTCTATTGCACGAGTAGAACACAATTTGGTTGTGGGCGTAGATCTTGTCAACTTGCTTGCCTCTACTAGTCTTATCTTACTTCAGCGGTATTGTGGGATGAAGCGGCCCGGACCAACCTTACACGTACGCTTACGTGAGACCGGTTCCACCGACTGACATGCACTAGTTGCATAAGGTGGCTGGCGGGTGTCTGTCTCTCCCACTTTAGTTGGAGCGGATTCGATGAAAAGGGTCCTTATGAAGGGTAAATAGAAGTTGACAAAATCACGTTGTGGTTATTCGTAGGTAAGAAAACGTTCTTGCTAGAACCCAATTGCAGCCACGTAAAAGATGCAACAACAATTAGAGGACGTCTAACTTGTTTTTGCAGCAATTGTCATGTGATGTGATATGGCCAAGTTGTGATGAATGATGAATGACATATTGTGATGTATGAGATCATGTTCTTGTAATAGGAATCACAACTTGCATGTCGATGAGTATGACAACCGGCAGGAGCCATAGGAGTTGTCTTTATTTTTGTATGACCTGCGTGTCATTGAAGAACGCCATGTAAATTACTTTACTTTATTGCTAAATGCGTTAGCCATAGAAGTAGAAGTAGTCGTTGGCGTGACAACTTCATGAAGACACGATGATGGAGATCATGATGATGGAGATCATGGTGTCATGCCGGTGACAAGATGATCATGGAGCCCCGAAGATGGAGATCAATGGAGCTATATGATATTGGCCATATCATGTCACTACTATATAATTGCATGTGATGTTTATTATGTTTATGCATCTTGTTTACTTAGAACTACGGTAGTAAATAAGATGATCCCTTACAACAATATCAAGAAGTGTTCTCCCCTAACTGTGCACCGTTGCTAAAGTTCATCGTTTCGAAGCACCACGTGATGATCGGGTGTGATAGATCCTTACGTTCACATACAACGGGTGTAAGACAGTTTTACACATGCAAAACACTTAGGGTTAACTTGACGAGCCTAGCATGTACAGACATGGCCTCGGAACACGGAGACCGAAAGGTCGAACACGAGTCGTATGGAAGATACGATCAACATGAAGATGTTCACCGACGATGACTAGTCCGTCTCATGTGATGATCGGACACGGCCTAGTCGACTCGGATCGTGTAACACTTAGATGACTAGAGGGATGTCTAATCTGAGTGGGAGTTCATTAAAATAATTTGATTAGATGAACTTTATTATCATGAACTTAGTCTAAAAACCTTTGCAAATATGTCTTGTAGATCAAATGGCCAACACTCATGTCAACATGAACTTCAACGCGTTCCTAGAGAAAACCAAGCTGAAAGATGATGGCAGCAACTATACGGACTGGGTCCGGAACCTGAGGATTATCCTCATAGCTGCCAGGAAACAATATGTCCTAGAAGGACCGCTAGGTGATGCACCCGTCGAGAGAACCAAGACATTATGAATGCTTGGCAGTCTCGTCTTGATGATTACTCCCTCGTTCAAGTGCGGCATGCTTTACAGCTTAGAACCGGGGCTCCAAAAGCGTTTTGAGCAACACGGAGCATATGAGATGTTCGAGGAGCTGAAACTAGTTTTCCAAGCTCATGCCGGGTAGAGAGATATGAAGTCTCCGACAAGTTCTATAGTTGTAAGATGGAGGAAAATAGTTCATCGGTGAGCACATACTCAAAATGTCCAGGTTGCACAACCGCATGTCCCACTGGACATAAACCTCCCGGACGAGGCGGTCATTGACAGAATCCTTGATCGCTCCCACCAAGCTACAAGAGCTTTGTGATGAACTACAATATGCAGGGGATGGTGAAGACCATTCCGAAGTATTCTCAATGCTGAAGTCAGCAGAGGTTGAAATCAAGAAAGAACATCAAGTGTTGATGGTCAATAAGACCACTAAGTTCAAGAAGGGCAAGGGCAAGAAGAACTTCAAGAAGGACGGCAAGGAGGTTGCACGCCCGATAAGCCGCCATCGGGAAGAAGTCAAAGAATGCACCCAAACCTGAGACTGAGTGCTTTTATTGCAAGGGGAAGGGTCACCGAAGCGGAACTGCCCCAAATACTTAGCGGATAAGAAGGCCGCAACACTAAAGGTATATTTGATATACATGTAATTGATGTGTACCTTACCAAGTACTCGTAGTAACTCCCTGGGTATTTGATACCGTGCCGTTGCTCATATTTGTAACTCACAGCAGGAGCTGCGAATAAGCGGAGGCTGGCGAAGGGACGAGGTGACGGCGCTTGGCGTCGGGAATGGTTCCAAGGTCGATGTGATCGCCGCGGCACGCTACCTCTACATTTACCTACGGGATTAGTTATAAACCTTAATAATTGTTATTTGGTGCCAAGTTTGAGCATGAACATTGTATCAAGATCTCGTTTGATACGAGATGGCTACTCATTTAAATCCGAGAATAATGGTTGTTCTATTTATATGAGAGATATGTTTTATGGTCATGCCCCTATGGTCAATGGTTTATTCTTAATGAATCTCGAGCGTAATGTTACACATATTCATAGCGTGAATACCAAAAGATGTAAAGTTGATAACGATAGTCCCACATACTTGTGGCACTGCCGCCTTGGTCACATTGGTGTCAAGCGCATGAAGAAGCTCCATGCTGATGGACTTTTAGAGTCTCTCGATTATGAATCATTTGACACATGCGAACCATGCCTTATGGGCAAATGACCAAGACTCCGTTCTCCGAACAATGGAGCGAGCAACCAACTTATTGGAAATCATACATACCGATGTGTGCGGTCCAATGAGCGTTGAGGCTCATGGAGGATATCGTTATGTTCTCACTCTCACGCATGACTTAAGTAGATATGGGTATGTCTACTTGATGAAACACAAGTCTGAGACCTTTGAAAAGTTCAAGGAATTTCAGAATGAGGTAGAGAATCAACGTGACCGAAAAATAAAGTTCTTACGTCAGATCGTGGAGGAGAATATTTAAGTCATGAATTTGGTACACACTTAAGGAAATGTGGAATCGTTTCACAACTCACGCCGCCTGGAACACCTCAGCGTAATGGTGTGTCCAAACGTCGTAATCGCACTTTATTGGATATGGTGCGATCTATGATGTCTCTTACCGATTTACCGCTATCATTTTGGGGATACGCTCTAGAGACAACTACATTCACTTTAAATAGGGCACCGTCTAAATCCGTTGAGACGACACCGTATGAATTATGGTTTGGGAAGAAACCTAAGCTGTCGTTTCTAAAAGTTTGGGGATGCGATGCTTATGTCAAGAAACTTCAACCTGAAAAGCTCGAACCCAAGTCGGAAAAATGCGTCTTCATAGGATACCCTAAGGAAACCATTGGGTATACCTTCTACCTTAGATCCGAAGGCAAGATCTTTGTTGCCAAGAACGGATCCTTTCTGAAAAAGAGTTTCTCTCGAAAGGAGTAAGTGGGAGGAAAGTAGAACTCGATGAAGTACTACCTCTTGAACCGGAAAATAGTGCAGCTCAGGAAAATGTTCTGTGGTGCCTACACCCACCGGAGAGGAAATTAATGATGATGATGAAGGTACTTCGGATCAAGTTGCTCTTGAACTCAGAGGTCCACAAGGACACGTTCCACACCAGAGTGGTATGGCAACCCTGTCACGGAAATCATGTTGTTAGACAACGGTGAACCTTCGAACTATGAAGAAGCGATGGCGGGCCCGGATTCCAACAAATGGCTTGAAGCCATGCAATCCGAGATAGGATCCATGTATGAAAACAAAGTATGGACTTTGACAGACTTGCCGGATGATCGGCGAGCGATAGAAAATAAATGGATCTTTAAGAATAAGACGGACGCGGATGGTAATGTCACCATTTATAAAGCTCGACTTGTCGCTAAGGTTATCGGCAAGTTCAAGGGATTGACTACGATGAGACTTTCTCTCCCGTAGCGAAGCTTAAGTCCGTCCGAATCATGTTAGCAATTGCCGCATACTATGATTATGAGATATGGCAGATGGACGTCAAAACAGCATTCCTTAACGGTTATCTTAAGGAAGAGCTGTATATGATGCAGCCGGAAGGTTTTGTCGATCCTAAGAATGCTAACAAAGTATGCAAGCTCCAGCGATCCATTTATGGGCTGGTGCAAGCATCTCGGAGTTGGAACATTCGCTTTGATGAGATGATCAAAGCGTTTGGGTTTATGCAGACTTATGGAGAAGCCTGCGTTTACAAGAAAGTGAGTGGGAGCTCTGTAGCATTTCTCATATTATATGTAGATGACATACTTTTGGTGGGAAATGATATAGAACTCTTGGACAACATTAAGGCCTACTTGAATAAAAGTTTTTCAATGAAGGACCTTGGAGAAGCTGCTTATATATTAGACATCAAGATCTATAGAGATAGATCGAGACGCCTCATAGGTCTTTCACAAAGCACATACCTTGATAAGATTTTGAAGAAGTTCAAAATGGATCAGTCCAAGAAAGGGTTCTTGCATGTACTGCAAGGTGTAAGATTGAGCTCAGCTCAATGCCCGACCACGGCAAGAGATAAAGAAGAGATGAGCGTCATCCCCTATGCCTCGGCCATAGGATCTATTATGTATGCCATTCTGTGTACCAGACCTGATGTAAACCTTGCCGTAAGTTCGGTAGGAAGGTACCAAAGTAATCCCGGCAAGGAACACTGGACAGCGGTCAAGAATATCCTGAAGTACCGAAAAGGACAAAGGACATGTTTCTCGTTTATGGAGGTGACGAAGAGCTCGTCAGAAGGGTTACGCCGACGCTAACTTCGACACAGATCTCGATGACTCTAAGTCACAAACCGGATACGTGTATATGTTGAATGGTGGAGTAGTAAGCTGGTGCAGCTGCAAGCAGAGCATCGTGGCGGGATCTGCATGTGAAGCGGAGTACATGGCAGCCTCGGAGGCAGCGCATGAAGCAATTTGGGTGAAGGAGTTCATCACCGACCTAGGAGTCATACCCAATGCGTCGGGGCCGATCAAACTCTTCTGTGACAACACTGGAGCTATTGCACTTGCCAAGGAGCCCAGGTTTCACAAGAAGACCAGGCACATCAAGCGTCGCTTCAACTCCATCCGTGAAAATGTTCAAGATGGAGACATAAAATTTGCAAAGTGCATACGGATCTGAATGTCGCAGATCCGTTGACTAAACTTCTTCCGCAGGCAAAACATGATCAACACCAGAACTCTATGGGTATTCGATTCATCACAATGTAACTAGATTATTGACTCTAGTGCAAGTGGGAGACTGTTGGAAATATGCCCTAGAGGCAATAATAAAAGGGTTATTATTATATTTCCTTGTTCATGATAATTGTCTTTTATTCATGCTATAATTGTATTATCCGGAAATCGTAATACACGTGTGAATACATAGACCACAAAATGTCCCTAGTGAGCCTCTAGTTGACTGGCTCGTTGGTCAACAGATAGTCACGGTTTCCTGACTATGGACATTGGATGTCAATGACAACGGGATCACATCATTAGGAGAATGATGTGATGGACAAGACCCAATCCTAAGCATAGCACAAGATCATGTAGTTCATTTTGCTAGAGCTTTTCCAATGTCAAGTATCTCTTCCTTAGACCATGAGATCGTGTAACTCCCGGATACCGTACGAGTGCTTTGGGTGTACCAAACGTCACAACGAATCGGGTGACTATAAAGGTGCACTACATGTATGTCCGAAAGTGTCATTGGGTTGACACGGATCGAGATCGGGATTTGTCACTCCGTGTTACGGAGAGGTATCACGGGCCCACTCGGTAGTGCATCATCATAATGAGCTCAAAGTGACCAAGTGTCTGGTCACGGGATCATGCATTACGGTGCTGAGTAAAGTGACTTGCGGTAACGAGATTGAACGAGGTATTGGGATACCGACGATCGAATCTCGGGCAAGTAACATACCGATTGACAAAGGGAATTGTATACGGGATTGTTTGAATCCTCGACATCGTGCTTCATCCGATGAGATCATCGAGGAGCATGTAGGAGCCAACATGGGTATCCAGATCCCGCTGTTGGTTATTGCCCGAGAGCCGTCTCGGTCATGTCACGTGTCTCCGAACCCGTAGGGTCTACACACTTAAGGTTCGGTGGCGCTTAGGGTTGTATGAATATGAGTATGCAGTATACGAATGTTGTTCGAGTCCGGATGAGATCCGGACGTCACGAGGAGTTCGGAATGGTCCGGAGGTAAAGAATTATATATAGGAAGTGGTATTTCGCCGTCGGGAAAGTTTGGGGTCACCGGTATTGTACTGGGACCACGGAAGGGTCCCGGGTCCACCGGTGGGGCCACCCATCCGGAGGGCCCCATGGGCTGAAGTGGGGAGGGGAACCAGCCCATAGTGGGCTGGTGCGCCCCCCTTGGCCCACCCCCTGCGCCTAGGGTTGAAACCCTAGGGTGGGGGGGCGCCCACTTGCCTTGGGGGGCACTCCTCCCCCCTTGGCCGCCGCCCCCTTGGGAGATGGGATCCCCAGGGCGGCGCCCCTAGGGGCCTATATAAAGGGAGGGAGGGGCAGCCGCACTGAAGTTCTGGCGCCTCCCTCCCCCTGCTACACCTCGTCCTCCTCCCGCAGCAGCTTGGCGAAGCCCTGCCGGAGTTCTGCTGCATCCACCACCACGCCGTCGTGCTGCTGGATCATCATCAACCTCTCCTTCCCCCTTGCTGGATCAAGAAGGAGGAGACGTCTCCCGTCCCGTACGTGTGTTGAACGCGGAGGTGCCGTCCGTTCGGCGCTAGGATCTCCGGTGATAGGATCACGGCGAGAACGACTACTTCATCCCCGTTCTTTTGAACGCTTCCGCTCGCGATCTACAAATTGGTATGTAGATGCAATCTCTCTCCCATGACTCGTTGCTTAGATGAACTCATAGATGGATCTTGGTGAAACCATAGGAAAAATTTTAATTTTCTGCAACGTTCCCCAACACAGAGGCCTTAGCGGGCACTGGGTGCAAAGCGGGGCGGACCAATCGGGCACCCGCCCAGAAGGGGGCGAGGCCACGACCAGTGAAGGAGCGACGGGCAGAGGCTGCCGCCGACGCCAGCAGCGGCGGGAGGCAAGCAAGGCACGACGGCGGGTCCGGCCGGATGGAGCAGGGCGGGAGCCGCCTCGGCCGCGTGCGGCGATGCACTTGATGGCGCACGGGAGCAGGGGGTGTGTCGCGCGGGGAGCACGGGCTGGGGACCCCCGGGGCACGCACGGGATGGCCGGTGCGTGGGCACGGACGCGGCTACGGAGGGATGAGCGCAGCACGGGCGGTGGGGCGGCCTACGGCGACCGGAGCAAAGGGGAACGGAGCGAGGGCGGACGAGGCCTCACCGGGGCCCTGTAGTTGTGCTTAAGTCGGCTCGGGGAGGGGCCGGGGAGGCGGTCGGCGATGGCGGGGACGAGGCGACGACGGAGAGGACGACGACGATGGAGTCCGGCGAGGAGGATGGGGACGTCACGCGGTGGGGAGGAGACGAGGTCGAGGCGGATCGTTCCGGCGGAGAGGCGGTCCGGTGGGGCGGCTCTCGGCGACGGCGGGGCAGAACCGGGCGGCGTCGGGGTTCGGCGACGAGGGCGGAGGCGCCATGGTGCGCGACGGCAGCGGGTTTGTCGAGCGGCGGCGGGGCGCTTTTTCCCGATCCCGATCGGGGGGGAAGCGAGGGGGGCGAGCGGGGTGGGGCGAGTAGGGGTCTCGTCCCCGATCCAGATTGGATCTGGAGGGGGGACAACGTGGGGGGGGGGGAGTGCGGGTGGTAGGGTTAGGGTTTCGGGGTCCAGGGGAATAAGGGAGGGCGTGGGGGGCGGCTGGGCCGGTTTAGGCCGGCCGTTCAGCTGGGCCAGTGGGCCAAGGCCCTTGGGGAGCCGGGGGTTTTTGTTTTGTTTTGTTTTGTTTTTACCTTTTGTTTTTTTTATTTTCTGTTTTCTTTTAATTTCTCATTGGTATTAGTTTTATAAATTATAAAGCAGTCACTAATTTAGCGTTAATAATTATGCTACTGTCCCATTAACTTAGGGGCAACTAAATAAACAGTTTATTATTTTATAAAATGCAAAAGACATTTATTTCATTGTTTTACCTACTGTTTTAATTATTCAAATGCATCTAAACTTTCTATAAGAATGTGGTTTCTTCACCTCAATTAGTTAGGGATTATTTGCCACATGATGAACAATTTAGTTTTAATGTTTGAAAACTTTTACTGTTTGCCTATATTTTAAATTTGAATTTGAATTGTTTTTTTAACTAACTCGAGTTTATCAACGGTAACCGAGCTGATGTGGCATCCTTAGCAGAGGGTTACTGTAGCTTAATTACCCGGGCGTCACATAGGGGTACCCTGACTAAAGAAAATTAGTCTCAAGACTAGTTTTAGCCCCTCTTTAGTCAGGGGTGCTTGGAACTTTAGCCTCTTAAAGAGACTATTTTTAGTCAGATTAAAATAAGTCCCTTGAATCCAATCACCCTCTAAGTAGGGAAGTCGTCCGGTACAATCAAGTAAAGGCGGCGGCACTATCGCCTTTCCCCAGGCTGCTGCTCTGCTCTGCTTGTTTTTCTAGTGGACATCGCATTTTGTGTCAGCCTCCCGAACTGGGCCAGAGAAAAAATGGAGGTCCGATTAACAGTTCTTGGCCCGACCGACGAGAGGACTCCCAGGTTGATCATCGGAGCAGCGGCCCAGAGAAGTTGGGCAGGCTGTGACGTATGGTGTGGCGAGTAAAAACTGCCTTGGGATGCACCGTGGACGGCTGAACGATCTGGTCCGTTCCAACGCTGCATCGAACGGTTCAAGAGCTCTAATCGCTATGGAAGGGCGTAGCTAGCTCCATTTTACTGTTTTTTAATATGGAAATGAAATATGTGTAGCGCCTCGCAGATTTTGCTCCAAAGAAGAAAGGAGAAGTTCACCAAAGTTGACCAATATTCAGTACCTTTTTTTGCGAATAGTACTAATAACATTACCTGCAAGTGCAAGCAAGGAGAACCACTGGTGCTTTGGAAAAAGGAAAGCAACACGATGCCAAAAGATTGTAAAATTACCATTGCATCACCCATCTTCTGAAACATACATGTCCTCTGTATCTTGCACTCCATTCCGTTCCTGTGAGTTTCTTTTGTTCTGAAACATACATGTTATCTGTATCTTGCACTCCATTCCGTTCCTGTGAGTTTCTTTTGTTCTGAAACATACATGTTCTCTGTGACTTTTCTTGCAGATCTGCTGATGATATGCTTGGGCGCCAGATCTTCATGAATTGGTCAGTGATTGTATGAATATGAATTTGTAGTCTGACTAAGTTCTTGTTGCTCAATTATATGTGACCATGTTGCAACTGTATTTGCACAACTGTATTTGCATGTGACGTTGGTTTGGCCAATAGACATTTTTTTAGATTCCCTGCTGGACCTTTTGGTAGTGTATTTAAATTTGATTGTGATGGAGTGGGACTTAAACTTCAAAGTATATTTGCATGTTAGTGTACCAAAATCTTAACTGACATTTTATATATAATGAGCAAAAAAACCTATGATCTCAAACATGCCACTGGTACAACCCATACTAAACTTGATTTGTTCTCTCAATATGGAGTGTTAATCTTCTACTCTATATGGGCTTGGAGGACACAAGTATGGCAAGTCTGGTTGGTGGAGGAGGAGGAAAATAAGAATGATTTAATAGTAAGAAAGGGAAGATAATGCTGCTTGAGATGTGCATGGGATTCTGAATATATATGTTTGATACTTTCCCCTCATGACAGAGATTAGCTGAGGTTTGTGGTGTCCCCATAATATGCGGGGTTTTGTTATTTTATTATTTCACCCTAGGCCCCCGGTGCAATGAGGAGGAGGAAAATAAGAATGATTTAATAGTAAGAAAGGGAAGATAATGCTGCTTGAGATGTGCATGGGATTCTGAATATATATGTTTGATACTTTCCCCTCATGACAGAGATTAGCTGAGGTTTGTGGTGTCCCCATAATATGCGGGGTTTCGTTATTTTATTATTTCACCCTAGGCCCCCGGTGCAACGCACGGGCAATTACCTAGTACTACTATTAAAAGAGCAAACATGAACTCTTTTAAAGCCACACAACAAATTGTACACAAGATAGTCAGAACCCTCCGATCAGATTAACTTAAACACATCGTACAGTCCATATTACATCAATACTCTGTGATCCAAATCAACGATTGAGATCAAATGTTCTACCCAAGCAGACGTCTACTCCATCCCTGACCTCTGTTGCCCCCCCAACACGGGCCGATTCCTCACGCCACTGGTTCACCTCCCCTCTATCTCCTCGCTACAGGACACCGTCGGGCGAAGGTCGACCCGCGTCGGCGGCGCCGAGGTCACTCTCCTGCCTCAAGCAGCGTCGGCGGCGCGAGACACAGTGGGCTCGGCCTGTGTCACCGACGCGAGTGTCCCTCTCGATCTATACTTCTATACTACTATTAAAAGAGCAAACATGAACTCCTCTAAAGCCACACAACAAATTATACACAAGATTGTCAAAACCCTCCGATCAGATTAACTTAAACACATCGTACGGTTCATATTACATCAATACTCTGTCATCCAAATCAACGATTGAGATCACCCAGACCCCGCTGTTCCCCCTGCCCTCACGCCGCTGGTTCACCTCCCATCTATCTCCTCGCTACAGGACACCGCCGGGCGAAGGTCGACCCGCGTTGGCGGCGCCGGGGTCACTCTCCTGCCTCAAGCAGCGTCGGCGGCGCGGGACACAGTGGGCTCGGCCTGTGTCACCGACGCGAGTGTCCCTCTCGAGCGGCGGCGGCGGCGGATTCAGCGGACTCGACCCGTGGCGGTGGCGGTGGCGGTGGCGGGGGACGCAGCGAGCTCGCCCTGCGTCGGCGGCGATGGGGTCCATCTCCTTCCTCGAGTAGCAGCGGGCTCGCGCTCCACGATTTATTCGATTCCGGCGATTTATCAACTTTTGCTTCAGCGGCGCCGCCATGGAGCACTCCGCCGGGCCCCTTGGCGGGATCGGCGTCCGGATCATGGGACGCGGATTTTTAGAGCACGGGCTCCTGGACACCTCCTATCCTCACCATCTAATGTTGCTTTGAGATCCGTACTACACAACTAACTTACTACATGGAAACTTTCTCTTTTTTGTTTCTTCAAAACAAAACAACAAATGAACTTGAAACTCTCCAGGACAACAAAACATTCTTAGAACAATGTGGGATAAAACTTTCAGATTTTTTTGTCCAAGAAAAATATAGAAAATGAGATTTTTTAATTAAAAAATCTTATTTCTTTATTTATGATGCGCAAAAAAATCTAAAAGTATTTTTCCCACATTCTAGTAAGAATGTTCTGTTGTGCTGAAAAAATATGAAGTTCATATGTCAAACTATATGAGAAAAACGAAAAAGAGAAAAGTACTTACACGAATCGCGATGCAGAATTGAATGGCTAGATAAGGGGGTGTCCATGAGCCTAAGCTCCATAGGATATTTTCCTCCGGATCATCTCCCGCCTCCGCAAGGGGGATGGGGCTGCTCGGGGTCATCTCCATCAACGGGAGCGGACGAGCAGGAGAGATCCCGCCGATCCGATGGCGGAAGGGCGATATAACCGGCTCCTGTACATTCGGGAAGGTCTACCTTGGGATAAATTTGGACACCGCCGAGCTCCTCGCAGTAAAGCATGTCGTGGGATTTGGGGATTTGCACGTTTTGGTTTTCTTGTTTGTACGTACTGTCTAAAGACTTGGAGTCATTCGTTACAGGTTACACCAAGTCTCTCCTTTGTTTGATTTTGGTTCCAGCTTTGATCGGGAGCACCAACGCGAGCTGGGAGAAAGCCCAAGTGAGTAGCACTTCCCCAGCAGTTTGGTTACCAATTTAGTTGTTCTGAATTTTCTTCATGTGAGGTGATTTCTGGCTTTTGTTTCTACTATTAGGCGCATATAAGAGAACTCGAGGAAGAAGTGAAGCTCCTCAAGAACCTTTCGCACCACAATATTGCGGTGAACAGATAAATTTCGACTACATATCAGATTCTTTTCTTAACTTGTAGCATGTAGTTGCTTAATCCATTTTCTGTGGTTTCAGAAGAAGTACCTTGAGACTGTCCGTGAGGAAGACATGCTGAATATCTTGCTTGATTTTGTTCCCCACCCACTGCACGCCGCCGACGAGAACACCTCTGCTACCTCCTCCCAATCTCCGCCACAAGATTCTCCCGTCCAGGTAGCGTAGAGTCTGTCTCAAGATTATCCCGTGCAAGTAGAGAAAGTACCTTCCTCTTCTGATTTTGTACATGCCAGTGCAGTACTATGTGGTTAACGCAAAACTGATGCTATTAGCATGTCTACAACTAGCTTGTTTAATTCCATACACGCTTCACTCCTTGTGTGTACAATAGGATTGTATATCATAGATGGATTGAACAACATACATGTATGTAAAATTATTAGCATGTGAGCCCACATTTAGAATCCGATTGTCTGTTTTGTGCACTATATGTTGGTAAATTAATTTGTGTACTAATATGTTCATTACAGATCCTGGGCAAGGAATAAAAAAATTAGTTCTTGAAGCTTCTCCATCATGCCGGACGGACAGCTGTATCCGGCATCGTCGCTGTCGCTTATGGAGCTCCACACCATTGCCGAGTTGTACGAGAGCATGTTCAATCTTCTCCATTCAAGAACATGCAAATCGTGAACTCTGTCAAACAAGAAGATATTAGGATATGGCATATATGCCCCATAAGGTAGCTATATTGTAATTCATGTATTGTAGTGTGAATTACAGTCACACTTTGAAGGGTTAGTAGATGATGCTCGATGACATAACCTGCATTGATCTTCACAATCATATCATCTGATAGAAGTTTATTGAATTTCAATTAAATTTTGTTGTATGTTATCCACGATGTAAGTGGAGATAGGAAGTTCAAAAAAATTTAAAAATTGCAGCACAAAGGGGATGTCCACCAATGATTTGACATGATAAGATGTTAGTGAAGTATGGCAAACTATGACATTAGCAAAACTTCTATTTACATATATTCGTATATATGAATTTTAGAAATGTGCATTGCGCGTATATCGTACTTTTCTTCATTATTCAAAATACTTGTACCCACTATGATTTCATTTTTTATTATTTACCTTGAAGGAGTATTATATTAATGTTATTTGTTGTCCACCTTGATCCTTCACTGCTACTTTTCCTACTAAGCAACTTTGCATGGAATTAGGATTATTTCGTAAGATTCTGATATGTTTTTCAAATTCCCTTCCTTTATGCATGAATCTATCATCAAGATTTAGACCTCTTATATGGCGCATGTATGCTACTGTAGATTTGCTGTAAGAAGAAATGTAATATTGTTCTCATCAATTTCTTTCATAGCATGCACAATGTGTTACAACATCAATTTCATTGTTTGGAGAAGGTGATAAACATGCAACCGTTCTTACTTGATGATATGAATGCTTCATTGGGAGCAATATTGGCCTTTGTTTGCACATTAGTGTTCCATTATGTAGTAAAAGATCTGGTCTGGTAGCCTTTCTTCATTGTTACAGTTACTGTCAAATGGTGGAATATCGGTGCCTGGTAGCTCTGGTTCATGTGTGCTTGAAAAAGAAGGCTAGGCGATTTATGTTTTTAGTTTTTCTATTGCTCGTGTTACAGATCTGGGCATACCTTTCAGATATAAATTTGGACATAAATTGTCACAAATAGATGGGTGGCGTTGGGTCAAGGTTCAGAAACCCAGTGCATCATGTTTCTTTTGAGCCACATGAGGAGAATTACATCCATGTATTAGAAAATTAGGCACTCGCTTAAGTGAAAAAATACAACTCTTGCTGACCGGGACATTCATGGTAGTGGCTACAATATAATCAGAGAGCCATGTACATGTTGATTGTTATGAAACCATGGGATGGAATCTTGATCTCCAGTGTCCAGAAATCTATTTTGTCAGAGACAAAATCCCACCTTAATTTTCCCCTTTGGATTATGAAATATTTAGGTTAACAAGATGCCATGTAAGTTGGGTTGAGATCTGCTATACGGTGACTTTCTTTTGTTCAAATATTTTTTTTCATTTTCATGCTGTCAAAGTATTTGTACTTGTGATTTCCTAAAGTTTTGTGAAATATTGAAGGATATCTTGGAACGACAAAGTTCCCAGTCTTCATGCTAGGTGATAGGACACTGGCTGCTGAAGTTGCTCATTGCCTCGCATAAAAGGATGGAATCTCCTTATTTTTTGCTATGTTTTGCTCATGTTGATTATGATGGCATTGTTTTGAACATTCTATCCATGTTGATAAAAAGTAGAGGTTCTAGCTTGGTCAGTTGACTGGGTGTTATTCTAGGTGTTGTTGAGATGACCTAAGCTGACAACAATTTGAGCTTGCCTCCATGGTGTGTGATTATATTTAGGTGGAAAAAATCCCCCGGTGATAAGCCCAAAAAGAAAATTTGGCATTGACGCAGGGGGTAGAGCGTTGGTGACGCCTGAAAAGAAAATTTGGCGTGGCCCGGGAGGTAGAGCGTTGGTGATGCCCAAAAACAAGATTTGGCGTGACGTGGGAGGTAGAGCGTTGCATGTGGCAGAAAAGATACAGCCATGTTAAAAAATTCAAACCATCGGCGGGAAATTGAGTGTTGTGTACGGCAGAAAAGATACAACCATGTTCCAAAATTCAAACCATTCGGGTGACAGTTGCAAGATGGGGATTGGATGGCGTGGACACACTTAGCTAGCAAGAAGGCTGTTTGCCGAAATTGGAGTTTGGATTCTTATATAATTTCATTTTAGACCAATTATTGTTAAATCATAACATGTTATTGTGATAAATATTATGAACAAAAATTTGTTTCAGATAATCAAAATATTGAAGAAAATTCTAAACTTATGTGCGTTGCACGTGCACGCTTACTAGTAAAAAGGAAACATGGCAACGTGACCTGAACCCCATGGCTGCTTCATACGGGCGCGAGTATGTCTTGCTTCAAGCGAGACGGAGCGTCCGCTCGCTTGAAGCGACGTGGGAATGGGCTGGCCCTGTTGCACTGTTGGTTCATGTCGGATTTTTAATTTTTCTTAGTTCGTTCCTCGAAATCACTAATTGGGGAGTACTCGTTGCAAAGATCACTCCCACATCCCAGGTTGCGATAAATGACGCGCTGCATGTGCGCCACTTGTCGCAACCTGGGACTTTTTCTTTATTGCATAGATTTGCTTATTCAAAACGTTTCATTTCTTAACCTGTGCGTCCAAATCTCAAACCGTTTTCACCATTAAATTCCTCGCGTCGAGATCTTCAAAACTAGATCTCATGTTGATAGGTTCTGACGAACTTTTCTTCACGAAAAAAACCGAATGAAAAAACCGAGCCGGAAGCACGGGTTTTTTTCCCTTTACGAAAGAGGCACGCCCATGCCTCTCGTGAAATCACAACTATGCCTTTCGGGGGAGCAAAACCGTGTCTCCCGCGAAAGAAAAAAAACAGAAAACGTGTTATTTTCGTTTCCGAGAGGCATGACTCTCGCGAAACACAACCATGCCTCTCGTGAAAGCAAAGCCGTGACTCTCACGGAAGGAAAAAAATAAAAAAACATGTATTTTGTTTTTTGTTTTCGAGAGGCATGGTTGTGACTCTCACGAAAGCCCAACCATGCCTCTTGTGGAAGTAAAATCTTGACTCTAGCGGAAGAAAGAAAAACAAAAAACATATTTTTTTTTACGTTTCCGAGAGGCATGGCCGTGACTCTCGTGAAAGCACAACCGTGCCTCTCCCGGAAGCAAAACGGTGACTCTGATGGAAGGAAAAAAAACAGAAAATGCATTTTTTTCCTTTTCCAAGAGGCACGACCGTGACTCTCCCGAAAGCAAAACCGCGCCTCTCGCGGAAGCAAAACCGTGACTCTAGCGAAAAGAAAAAAAATGTGTTTTTCGCGTAATTTTATTTTCGAACATTTTTTTGGGTTTAAATGTTAAGGAAGACCGGTGGAAAATCGAAATGTCTAAAAAAACCGGAAAAAATTGTTTAAAAAGCCGAAAACGCATGTGGAAAAAATAGAAAAAAACAAATCCGAAGGGAGCGCCCAGAGCGTGACAATGTGGCGGGCGGCTGAGTGCGCGCCAAGTGACGCTGATCATTATGAGACTCCCGAAGGAGCACTCGTTAACTAGTTGCTCTCTTCGTTCCTCGGTCTGCTAAAAAAAGTTTGTTCCTCGATTTCCTTTTTTCCTTATTTATTTATTTACTTTTTTCGAAAAATCTAATATGTTGGTGTAGCATTAAAAAATGTTGAAGATTTAGGAAAAAAAATAAGAAATATATTTCAATACATATATAAATAAACAATCAACTCATATATGAACAACAAATGTTAAAAAAACATGTCTATGAAAAAATATTAATCATGCATTTAAAAATGTTAGAAGTGTATAAAAAATGTTTCTAATGTATATAAAAGATATGCAAAGTGTATGAAAAAGTGGACATCAAAACATACATATGAAAAAAATGGTAATCATGTATTTATAAAATATTCCTGATGTATACAAAAAATGTAGAACGTGTATAAAAATGATAATTTTTTATTGCAATATAAAAAATGGCCCTGATGTATAAGAAAAATGTAGAGCGTTTCTTAAATGTATTGAACTTAAAACATAAATTTTATAAAATGCTGATCATGTATAAAAAACATTAATCATATATTTTAGAAATCTTAAACATGCATCTAAAAAACATTAAACATATTTTTTTTAAACGTGTATGTGTTTCTTAGCAGGCTTGACCCGACCCATGTGGTATGTGACGGTCGACTACACATGTACAAAGTGTGCGTGTGTGGTGGCATCGATGATTAAATATGTAAACATTATTCCCCACCTTAAGCTTCCCTCTTTGATCTTCCCCTTCTCCAAGCTACCTCTGAGATATTTCCTTTGGTTCGAGCTCCATATCTCGGTGTGGCGAGGGGATGTCATGCGGGTTCATAGCATATGGTACTCAGAGCTACGTATAGATCCGCTTGCCCTGATCCGAACATTTTTCTCCAAATATTGCCGATCAATCCTTCGGTTAGCTCGTAAATCCTGGCAAAATGTGCAGAACCCGTCGGGTGATTCTGCGCAAAACACCTTGGTGTACCTGAGCTGGGTTGAGTAGATTGGAGGCGGGATCAAGGGCGTGCCCATCCAAGCCTGCGCTCTCCACGCGCATGGCCATTAAGTGATTTCAAGGTTCATCAAACCAACAGGAGTTACGCGATTATAACCAATTATCAGTATTACAAACATCCTTGTACCCCCAAGGTAACTAATGAGGTTGTCAATCTCACCGGTCTACTAGTTAAAGAAGGAACTAGACACAAAGACGGAAGATGTGATGGGAACTAAAGAAATATCAAGTGAAAACTCTGATTTTCATCAAATCAAAGTTTTCACTTGATACTTCGCCTTAACGAAAAAGTAAGTGGAAGGAAATAAAAGAACAAAAACTTTAAGGAAAAAGATGATCGGATCATACATTCTCTAGTGGTCTCTCTCAAAAGATATACTTTGTTGAATAAACTGCAATTGGATAGTGATTAAATTGTACTCCCTTTGTCCCATAATGTAAGACGCTTTTTGACACTAGTGTAGTGCCAAAAAGCGTCTTACATTATGGGACGGAGGGAGTAATATTTATAAGTACGACTATTCATGGGATAACAAAAAAATGAGTATCATGTCCATAAATTTATAGACCGTTATCTAACTGCATTTATAGGTAATACTCCATCCCAAGACCGCTGTCCAGCATGCATATCAAAGTATTAAGTAAAACAGTATATTGCAATAAGTACGATGACATGAAGTAGATGATATATTGTCTTAACCCTGCGTTCAAAGGACAACTATGCAACCATCTTTTTACCCCTGATGGCAACAACACAAATACAAACCTTTTCCATGTTTTGTCACCGCAATAGCTTACTTGCACGGTTGAACCCAACTATGGTACACAACTCCCTCCAAAGATAAAACCCCAAACTTGGCAGAGAAATAGAAAATAGAATGGAGAGCATATATGAATAAGAAGTATGCAACAAAAGAACCAAATAGATCTACGGAGAATTCATGAATAAATATGATTTTAAAGTGCTAATTCATCTATCTTAACAACCACACTACAAGAATGACATTAGATGGATCACAACCATGTAGGGAAGCTCATGTGATATTTTGTATTGAGAAATAAGAGAGAGAAAACCATCTAGCTACTATCAAGGTCATTTCTTCTGAAAGAAATAAACATTACACTATAATACGCAAAAATATGCCAAATAAATATCACTAGATTCATCATGAATATATTTTCATATGCTATATAATTGTTTTTAAAACCCCACCCATGTATTAGTTAAATTACAATGTTCATACAATCGTTCGTTACAGCATTTGCCACATAGGGTGGAACACTATTAATAAGAACACCACTAAACCTATTAATAAAACTAAACTTCGCAATCTCATGTGCCACTATATTTGCTTTCCTGCCAATCTTGGAGATCTTTAAATTCGCTAACATCTTAGAAATACTCAAAGCTTCCCTATTAAGGTCAACAAGGAGTGACCTGTCAAAACTGTCTTTTCCAAGAGCAGAAGCCACAAAAGAACAATCAGTTTCTAAAATGATGGGTTTGTGAAGAGTGATACCGATATACAAGACGGAGAGTGTCGCTCTAAGTTCCGCTTCCTCAACGCTACAACAAACTCCAGTATAATCCCAAGAGGAAATGACAATTTCTCCAGACTGGTTTCTGACAACCATCCCCACACTCGCAGCGTGGATTGCCTCCACAAAACATGCATCGACATTAATCTTAGGGACAATTGGTTTTATGCCCCTAGTTGGGACACAGTCGGTTGGTTTATCCCTAGTTTCCGAAAACACGCATTCCTGCCCAAACCACTTTGCTCGTCTTATGCTTTTCCCCTTGACCGTTTGACCGTCACTTTGAAAACTTCATAACAAATTCATACTAACTCAAAAGAATGTTCATAAAAAACATCACCTATATGTGCATGTCATTTGCATTCATGAAGAAAGTGTTGGAAAGTCCCCATCTCGGTTTTAGCACATATAGGTGATGTTTCTCTGAACATTTTGATAACTTATTTGATTTTTTTTTTTGAGTTAGTATGAATTTATTATGAAGTTTTCAAAGTGACGGTCAAACGGTCAAAGGGCAAAAACATAAGACGACCAAAGTGGTTTGGGCAGGAATGCGTGTTTCCAGAAACTAGGGGTAAACCAGCTGAGTGTGACCCAACTAGGGGCATAAAACCAATTATCCCTTAATCTTAAAGAACTCTGCGGTGGGAGGTTGCCAACCAGCAGAAATCCTCTCTATATTATTTGAATCCAGAATGCCACCCCCCACTTCCTTGCCTTTGTTGCTCACCTCTAGCTGCACTTTTGCATGACAAGACGAAAAGGAAGCCTGTAATTTGGAACAAAATTCACAGAGGTTGAGTTGGATTCTTTTCCCTTACCAAAGATCTGATTATTCCTCAAGTGCCAAGCTCTGCAAAACATGAAAATAGTTTGCTCACGTGCTGACGAATTTAATTGATTCAATAAAATAAGAAGCCAATCTGGTCCCGTATTTTTGAAAATCTCTTCAGGTGGTAAATTCCACACATCCCTCAAAGCCATACGAAGTGCACGATCCTTAGGACAACTCACCAACGCATGAAAAGTACATTCATTTTCAGCACCACAGATTGTACATGTACCTAGGATAGCTTGATGGTGATTTACCCTATTAACTTGAACCACCAAAGTATTTGAAGCAACCTGCCAATCAAAGATTCTAATCTTCTGAGGGACAATAGCCTTCCAAACAATATTCTAGATCATCCTTTCCCCATTTACTGATACACTAGAGTTCCCCAGATTAACCTTCAAATCCATGAGATTCAGTGCCAGCCTATACACACTCTTCACCGAAAACATGTCATTCCTCTCATGGTGCCAGGCAATAAGATCTCCCTCACCCAAATTCAAAGTACGCAACTTTAAGGTTTCCTCCGCATCATGAGGGTAAAATAGATGCCTGATCAGATTCTCATCCCACCTCCTAGAACCAGTCATGAATAACTCAGACTCCCATTTGTGTTGGAAATATGCCCTAGAGGCAATAATAAATTAGTTATTATTATTATATTTCCTTGTTCATGATAATCGTTTATTATCCATGCTATAATTGTATTGATAGGAAACTCAGATACATGTGTGGATACATAAACAACACCATGTCCCTGGCAAGCCTCTATTGGCTAGCTCGTTGATCAATAGATGGTTACGGTTTCCTGACCATGGACATTGGATGTCGTTGATAACGGGATCACATCATTAGGAGAATGATGTGATGGACAAGACCCAATCCTAAGCCTAGCACAAAGATCGTAGTTCATATGCTAAAGCTTTTCTAATGTCAAGTATCATTTCCTTAGACCATGAGATTGTGCAACTCCCGGATACCGTAGGAATGCTTTGGGTGTACCAAACGTCACAACGTAACTGGGTGGCTATAAAGGTGCATTACAGGCATCTCCGAAAGTATCTGTTGGGTTGGCACGAATCGAGACTGGGATTTGTCACTCCGTGTAAACGGAGAGGTATCTCTGGGCCCACTCGGTAGGACATCATCATAATGTGCACAATGTGATCAAGGAGTTGATCACGGGATGATGTATTACGGAACGAGTAAAGAGACTTGCCGGTAACGAGATTGAACAAGGTATCGGGATACCGACGATCGAATCTCGGGCAAGTACAATACCGCTAGACAAAGGGAATTGAATACGGGATTGATTGAGTCCTTGACATCGTGGTTCATCCGATGAGATCATCGTGGAACATGTGGGAGCCAACATGGGTATCCAGATCCCGCTGTTGGTTATTGACCGAGAACGTCTCGGTCATGTCTACATGTCTCCGAACCCGTAGGGTCTACACTTAAGGTTCGATGGACGCTAGGGTTATAAAGGAAGTTTGTATGTGGTTACCGAATGTTGTTCGAGTCCCGGATGAGATCCCGGACGTCACGAGGAGTTCCGGAATGGTCCGGAGGTAAAGATTTATATATGGAAAGTTGTTGTTCGGGTTAGGAAAAGTTCGGGTTTTTTCGGTATTGTACGGAAGCTTCCAGAAGGTTCCGGAGGATTCGGAGGGGTCCGGAGGTCCGGAAATTGTTCCACCACGTCCAATACAGTAGCATGGGCTGTAGGGGGCGCCCAAGCCTTAATGGGCCAGGGGCACCAGCCCCCAAGGCCCATGCGCATGGGAGGGGAAACCCTAAGGGAGGGCCTCCACTTGACTTGGGAGGCACTCCTCCCCTCTTGGCCGCCCCAAGTCCCATCTAGGGCTGGCCGCACCCTTGGGGTGGAAACCCTAAAGGGGCGCAGCCCCTTTTCCCTATATATACTTGAGGTTTTGGGCTGCCCAACACACATGAGTTCTCTCCTCTTGGTGCAGCCTGCCTCTCCTCCTCCTCCTCTCCCTTGGTGCTTGGCGAAGCCTGCGGGATTGCCACGCTCCTCCACCACCACCACGCCGCTGTGTTGCTGCTGGATGGAGTCTTCCTCAACCTCTCCTTCTCTCCTTGCTGGATCAAGGCATGGGAGACGCCACCGGGCTGTACGTGTGTTGAACGCGGAGGTGCCGTCTGCTCGGCACTAGGATCTCCGTGATTTGGATCACGACAGTACGACTCCTTCAACCCCGTTCTTATGAACGCTTCCGCTTAGCGATCTACAAGGGTATGTAGATGCACTCTCCTTCCCTCGTTGCTAGTTTCTCCATAGATAGATCTTGGTGACACGAGGAAAATTTTGAATTTCTGCCACGTTCCCCAACAAAGTGGCATCATGAGGTAGGTCTATTCGTAGATTCTTTGCACGAGTAGAACACAAAGTAGTTGTGGGCGTTGATGTTGTTCAATATGCTTACCGTTACTAGTCCAATCTTGTTTTGACGGTATTGTGGGATGAAGCGGCCGGACCGACCTTACACGCACTTTCACGTGAGACAGGTTCCACCGACCGACATGCACTTGGTGCATAAGGTGGCTAGCGGTGCCGCCTCCCACTTTAGTCGGAACGGATTCGATGAAAAGGGTCCTTATGAAGGGTAAATAGCAATTGACATATCACGTTGTGGTTTTTGCATAGGTAAGAAACGTTGTTGCGAGAAACCCATAGCAGCCACGTAAAACATGCAAACAACAATTAGAGGACGTCTAACTTGTTTTTGCAGGGTATGCTATGTGATGTGATATGGCCAAAAGAATGTGATGAATGATATGTGATGTATGAGATTGATCATGTTCTTGTAAAAGGAATCACGACTTGCATGTCGATGAGTATGACAACCGGCAGGAGCCATAGGAGTTGTCTTTATTTATTGTATGACCTGCGTGTCATTAAACAACGCCATGTAATTACTTTACTTTGTTGCTAACCGGTAGCCATAGTAGTAGAAGTAATAGTTGGCGAGACACCTTCATGAAGACACGATGATGGAGATCATGATGATGGAGATCATGGTGTCATGGCGGTGACGATGATGATCATGGAGCCCCGAAGATGGAGATCAATGGAGCTATATGATATTGGCCATATCATGTCACTACTATATAATTGCATGTGATGTTTATTATGTTTATGCATCTTGTTTACTTAGAAACGACGGTAGTAAATAAGATGATCCTTACACAAATTTCAAGAAGTGTTCTCCTCGATCATGCACCGTTGCTACAGTTCGTCGCTTCTAAGCACCACGTGATGATCGGGTGTGATGGATTCTTACGTTCACATACAACGGGTGTAAGACAGATTTACACAGCAAAAACACTTGGGGTTAACTTGACGAGCCTAGCATGTGCAGACATGGCCTCGGAACACGGAGACCGAAAGGTCGAGCATGAGTCGTATAGTAGATACTGAAGGAAATATGCCCTAGAGGCAATAATAAAGTTATTATTTATTTCCTTATATCATGATAAATGTTTATTATTCATGCTAGAATTGTATTAACCGGAAACATAATACATGTGTGAATACATAGACAAACAGAGTGTCACTAGTGTGCCTCTACTTGACTAGCTCGTTAATCAAAGATGGTTATGTTTCCTAACCATAGACATGAGTTGTCATTTGATTAATGGGATCACATCATTAGGAGAATGATGTGATTGACATGACCCATTCCGTTAGCGTAGCACTTGATCGTTTAGTATGTTGCTTATGCTTTCTTCATGACTTATACAAAGTTCCTGCAACTATGAGATTATGCAACTCCCGTTTACCAGAGGAACACTTTGTGTGCTACCAAAACTGGGTGATTATAAAGGTACTCTACAAGTGTCTCCGAAAGTATATGTTGAGTTGGCATGAATCAAGATTAGGATTTGTCACTCCGATTGTCGGAGAGGTATCTCTAGGCCTTCTCGGTAATACACATCACATAAGCCTT
Organism: Aegilops longissima; assembly: GCA_021605205.1. NCBI lineage: Eukaryota > Viridiplantae > Streptophyta > Magnoliopsida > Poales > Poaceae > Aegilops > Aegilops longissima. Next base: position 647,052,436 of record CM038678.1, on the reverse strand, counting down.
GCAAGCATTACAACTAATGAGTTAGTTGTGAGATGATGTATTACAGAACGAGTAAAGAGACTTTCCGGTAACGAGATTAAAACTAGGTATTGGATACCGACGATCGAATCTCGGGTAAGTAACATACCGATGACAAAGGGAACAACGTATGTTGTTATGCGGTTTGACCGATAAAGATCTTCGTAGAATATGTAGGAACCAATATGGGCATCCAGGTTCCGCTATTGGTTATTGACCGAGAATGGTTCTAGGTCATGTCTACATAGTTCTCGAACCGTAGGGTCCATGCTTAAGGTTTCAATGACGGTTATATTATGAGTTTATGTATTTTGATGTACCAAAGGAGTTGAGTCCCGGATGTGATCACGGACATGACGAGGAGTCTCGAAATGGTCGAGACATAAAGATTGATATATTGGATGGTTATATTCGGACACCGAAAGGTTCCGGAAGTTTCGGAGAAAAACCGGAGTGGGAGGGGTTACCGGAACCCCGGGAAGTTATGGGCCTTATTGGGCCAAGAGGGGAGAGAGGGCTGCACCAGGAGGTGGCGCCCCCTCCATGGGGAGTCCGAATTGGACTAGGAGGGGGCGCAGCCCCTTCCCTCTCCTCTCCTCTCTTTCCTTCCCTTCCCTCTTCCTAGTAGGACTAGGAAAGGGAGTCCTACTCTACTAGGAGGAGGACTCCCCCTCCCTTGGTGCGCCCCAAGGGCTGGCCGCCCTCCCCTTGCTCCTTTATATACGGGGCAGGGGGCACCCTAGAACACACAAGTTGATCTTCGTGATCGTTCCTTAGCCGTGGCGGTGCCCCCTCCACCATATTCCACCTCGGTCATATTGTTGCGGTGCTTAGGCGAAGCCCTGCGACGGTAGAACATCAAGATCGTCACCACGCCGTCGTCTTGTGGAACTCCTCCCGACGCTTTGCTGGATCGGAGCCCGGGATCGTCATCGAGCTGAACGTGTGCTAAGAACTCGGAGGTGCCGAGTAACGGTGCTTGGATCGGTCGGATCGTGAAGACGTCGACTACATCAACAGCGTTGATATAACGCTTCGCTTCGGTCTCACGAGGGTGCGTGGACGGACACTCTCCTCTCGTTGCTATGCCATCACCATGGTCTTGCGTGATCGTAGGAAATTTTTGAAATTACTCGTTACCCAACAAATGGCATCCGAGCCTGGTTTTATGCGTTGATGTCATATGCACGAGTAGAACACAAGTGAGTTGTGGGCGATATAAGTCATACTGCTTACCAGCATGTCATACTTTGGTTCGGCGGTATTGTGAGATGAAGCGGCCCGGACCGACATTACGCATACGCTTACGCGAGACTGGTTTCACCGCCACGAGCACTAGTTGCTTAAAGGTGATTGGCGGGTGTCTGTCTCTCTCACTTTAGTTGAACCGAGTGTGGCTCGCCCGGTCCTTGCGAAGGTTAAAACAGCACCAACTTGACAAACTATCGTTGTGGTTTTGATGCGTAGGTAAGAACGGTTCTTGCTCAGCCCGTAGCAGCCACGTAAAACTTGCAACAACAAAGTAGAGGACGTCTAACTTGTTTTTGCAGGGCATGTTGTGATGTGATATGGTCAAGACGTGATGCTATATTTGAATGTATGAGATGATCATGTTTTGTAACCGAGTTATCGGCAACTGGCAGGAGCCATATGGTTGTCGCTTTATTGTATGAAATGCAAACGCCATGTAATTGCTTTACTTTATCACTAAGCGGTAGCGATAGTCGTAGAAGCAATAGTTGGCGAGACGACAACGATGCTACGATGGAGATCAAGGTGTCGCGCCGGTGACGATGGTGATCATGACGGTGCTTCGGAGATGGAGATCACAAGCACAAGATGATGATGGCCATATCATATCACTTATATTGATTGCATGTGATGTTTATCCTTTATGCATCTTATCTTGCTTTGATTGACGGTAGCATTATAAGATGATCTCTCACTAAAATTATCAAGTAGTGTTCTCCCTGAGTATGCACCGTTGCCAAAGTTCGTCGTGCGAGACACCACGTGATGATCGGGTGTGATAAGCTCTCGTCCATCTACAACGGGTGCAAGCCAGTTTTGCACACGCAGAATACTCAGGTTATACTTGACGAGCCTAGCATATGCAGATATGGCCTCGGAACACGGAGACCGAAGGTCGGCGTGAATCATATAGTAGATATGATCAACATAAGATGTTCACCATTGAAAACTACTCCATCTCACGTGATGATCGGTTATGGTTTAGTTGATTTGGATCACGTGATCACTTAGATGACTAGAGAGATGTCTGTCTAAGTGGGAGTTCTTAAGTAATATGATTAATTGAACTTTAATTTATCATGAACTTAGTCCTGGTAGTATATTGCAGATTATGTTGTAGATCAATAGCTCGCGTTGTTGCTTCCCTGTGTTTTTATATGTGTTCCTAGAGAAAATTGTATTGAAAAATGTTAGTAGCAATATTGCGGATTGGATCCGTGATCTGAGGTTTATCCTCATTGCTGCACAGAAGAATTATGTCCTTGATGCACCGCTAGGTGACAGACCTATTGCAGGAGCAGATGCAGACGTTATGAACGTTTGGCTAGCTCAATATGATGACTACTTGATAGTTTAGTGCACCATACTTAACGGCTTAGAATCGGGACTTCAAGGCGTTTTGAGCGTCATGGACCATATGAGATGTTCCAGGAATTGAAGTTAATATTTCAAGCAAATACCGAGTTGAGAGATATGAAGTCTCTAACAAGTTCTATAGCTAAAAGATGGAGGAGAATCGCTCAACTAGTGAGCATGTGCTCAGATAGTGCAGGTACTACAATCGCTTGAATCAAGTGGGAGTTAATCTTCGAGATAAGATAGTGATTGACAGAATTCTCTAGTCACCATCACTAAAGTTACTAGAACTTCGTGATGAACTATAGTATGCAAGGGATGACGAAAACAATTCCCAAGCTCTTCGCGATACTAAAATCGTGAAGGTAGAAATCAAGAAAAACATCAAGTGTTGATGGTTGACAAGACCACTAGTCTCAAGGAAAAGGGCAAAGGGAAGAAGGGAACTTCAAGAAGAGCGGCAAGCAAGTTGCTGCTCGAGTGAAGAAGCCCAAGTCTGGATCTAAGCACGAGACTAAGTGCTTTTGCTACAATGGAACTGGTCCTCGAAGCGGAACTACCCCAAGTATTTGGCGGATAAGAAGGATGGCAAAGTGAACAAAGGTATATTTGATATACAAATTATTGATGTGTATTTTACTAGTGTTCGTAGCAACCCCTCGGTATTTGATACTGGTTCGGTTGCTAAGAGTAGTAACTCAAACAGGAGTTGCAGAATGAACAGAAACTAGTTGAAGGGAAGTGGCGATGAGTGTTGGAAGTAGTTCCAAGATTGATATGATCATCATCGCACACTCCTATACTTTCGGGATTAGTGTTAAACCTAAATAAATGTTATTTGGTGTTTACATTGAGCATGAATATGATTTGATCATGTTTATTGCAAAACGGTTATTCATTTAAAGTCAAAGAATAATTGTTGTTCTGTTTACATGAATAAAACCTTGATGGTCATACACCCAATGAAAATAGTTTATTGGATCTCGATCGTAGTGATACGCATATTCATAATATTGATGCCAAAAGATGCAAAGTTAATAATGATAGTGCAACTTATTTGTGGCTTGCCGTTTGGGTCATATCGGTATAAAGCGCATGAAGAAACTCCATAAGGATGGATTTTGGAATCACTTGGTTATGAATCATTTGATGCTTGCGAACCGTGCCTTTTGGGCAAGATGACTAAAACTCCGTTCTCGGAACAATGGAACAAGCTCGACTTGTTGGAAATAACACATATATACCGATGTATGCGATCCAATGAGTGTTGATGCTCGTGGCAAGTATCGTTATTTTTCGACCTTCACAAGATGATTTGAGTAGATATGGGTATATCTACTTGATGAAACATAAGTCTGAAATAGTTGAAAGGTTCAAAGAATTTCAGAGTGAAGTGGAAAAACATCGCAACAAGAAAATAAAGTTTCTGCGATCTGATTGTGTAGATGAATATTTGAGTTACGAGTTTGGTCTTCAATGAAAACAATGTGGAATAGTTTCACAGCTCACGCCACTTGGAACACCACAACGTTATGGTGTGTCCGAACGTCGTAACCGTACTTTATTTTGATATGGTGCGATCTATGATGTATCTTACCGATTTACCACTATCGTTTTGGGGTTATGCATTAGAGACAGCTGCATTCACGTTTAATAGGGCACCATCTAAATCCGTTGAGATGACACCGTATGAACTATGGTTTAGCAGTAAACCTAAGCTGTCGTTTCTTAAAGTTTGGAGTTGTGATGCTTATGTGAAAAGGTTTTCACCGATAAGCTCGAACCCAAATCGGAGAATGCGTCTTCATAGAATACCCAAAGGTAACTATTGGGTACACCTTCTATCACAGATCCGAAAGCAAGATATTTGTTGCTAAGATGGATCCTTTCTAGAGAAGAAGTTTCTCTCGAAAGAAGTGAGTGGGAGGAAAGTAGAACTTGATGAGGTAATTGTACCTTCTCCCTTATTGGAAAGTAGTTCATCACAGGAATCAGTTCCAGTGATTCCTACACCAATTAGTGAGGAAGTTAATGATGATGATCATGAAACTTCAGATCAAGTTGCTACCAAACCTCGTAGGTCTTCGAGTAAGATTCGCACAGAGTGGTGCGGTAATCCTATTCTAGAAGTCATGTTACTAGACCATGATGAACCTACGAACTATGAGGAAGCGATGATGAGCCAGATTCCACGAAATGGCTTGAGGCCATAAAATCTGAGATATGATCCATGTATGAGAACAAAGTATTGACTTTGATTGACTTGCTCGATGATCAGCAAGCCATGTTAAATAAATGGATCTTCAAGAGGAAGACAGATGCTGATAGTAGTGTTACTATCTACAAAGCTAGACTTGTCGAAAAAGGTTTTAGACAAAGTTCAAGATGTTGAATACAATGAGATTTTCTCACTTGTATCGAGCTTAAAAGTCTGTCCGAATCATGTTAGCAATTGCCACATTTTATGAAATCTGGCAAATGGATGTCAAAACTACATTCTTTAATGCATTTATTAAAGAAGAGTTGTATATGATGCAACCAGAAGGTTTTGTCAATCCTAAAGGAGCTAACAAAATGTGCAAGCTCCAGTGATCCATCTATGGACTGGTGCAAGCATCTCGGAGTTGGAATAAGCGCTTTGATAGTGTGATCAAAGCATATGGTTTTATCTGAGACTTTTGGAGAAGCCTGTATTTACAAGAAAGTGAGTGGGAGCACTACAAACATTTCGATAAGTATATGTGAATGACATATTGTTGATCGGAAATAATGTAGAATTATTATGCAAAGCATAAAGGAGTATTTGAAAGGAGTTTTTTAAAGAAGGACCTGGGTGAAGCTGCTTACATATTGAGCATCAAAATCTATAGAGATAGATCAAAGACGCTTGATAAGTTTTTCAATGAATACATACCTTGACAAGATTTTTTGAAGTAGTTCAAAATGGAACAGTCAAAGAAAGAGTTCTTGCCTGTGTTACAAGGTGTGAGATTGAGTAAGACTCAAAACCCGACCACGGCAGAAGATAGAAAGAGAATGAAAGTCATTCCCTATGCATCAGCCATAGGTTCTATAAAGTATGTCATCTTGTGTACGGATCTATTGCATACCCTACCATTAAGATTGGCAAGGAGTGCAATAGTGATCTAGGAGTAGATCAATGGACAGCGGTCAAAATTATCCTTAGTAGAATAAGGATATGTTTCTCGATTATGGAAGTGAAAAAGGTTAAGTCGTAAAGGGTTACGTCGATGCAAGTTTTAACACTAATCTAGATGACTCGAGTCTCAATCTGGATACATATTGAAAGTGGGAGCAATTAGCTAGAGTAGCTCCGCAAGAGCATTGTAGACATAGAAATTTGCAAAATACTTACGGCTCTGAATGTGACAGACCCGTTGACTAAAATTATCTCACAAGCAAAACATGATCACACCTTAGTACTCTTTGGGTGTTAATCACATAGCGATGTGAACTAGATTCTTGACTCTAGTAAACCCTTTGGGTGTTGGTCACATGTCGATGTGAACTATGGGTGTTAACCACATATAGATGTGAACTATTGATGTTAAATCACATGGCGATGTGAACTAGATTATTGACTCTAGTGCAAGTGGGAGACTGAAGGAAATATGCCCTAGAGGCAATAATAAAGTTATTATTTATTTCCTTATATCATGATAAATGTTTATTATTCATGCTAGAATTGTATTAACCGGAAACATAATACATGTGTGAATACATAGACAAGCAGAGTGTCACTAGTGTGCCTCTACTTGACTAGCTCGTTAATCAAAGATGGTTATGTTTCCTAACCATAGACATGAGTTGTCATTTGATTAATGGGATCACATCATTAGGAGAATGATGTGATTGACATGACCCATTCGTTAGCGTAGCACTTGATCGTTTAGTATGTTGCTTATGCTTTCTTCATGACTTATACAAAGTTCCTGCAACTATGAGATTATGCAACTCCCGTTTACCAGAGGAACACTTTGTGTGCTACCAAAACTGGGTGATTATAAAGGTACTCTACAAGTGTCTCCGAAAGTATATGTTGAGTTGGCATGAATCAAGATTAGGATTTGTCACTCCGATTGTCGGAGAGGTATCTCTAGGCCTTCTCGGTAATACACATCACATAAGCCTTGCAAGCATTACAACTAATGAGTTAGTTGTGAGATGATGTATTGCGGAACGAGTAAAGAGACTTTCCGGTAACGAGATTAAAACTAGGTATTGGATACCGACGATCGAATCTCGGGTAAGTAACATACCGATGACAAAGGGAACAACGTATGTTGTTATGCGGTTTGACCGATAAAGATCTTCGTAGAATATGTAGGAACCAATATGGGCATCCAGGTTCCGCTATTGGTTATTGACCGAGAATGGTTCTAGGTCATGTCTACATAGTTCTCGAACCGTAGGGTCCGCACGCTTAAGGTTTCAATGAGCGGTTATATTATGAGTTTATGTATTTTGATGTACGAAGGAGTTCGGAGTCCGGATGTGATCACGGACATGACGAGGAGTCTCGAAATGGTCGAGACATAAAGATTGATATATTGGATGGTTATATTCGGACACGGAAAGGTTCGGAAGTTTCGGAGAAAACCGGAGTGCTTGGAGGGGTTACCGGAACCCCGGGAAGTTATGGGCCTTATTGGGCCAAGAGGGGAGAGAGGGCTGCACCAGGAGGTGGCGCCCCTCCATGGGGAGTCGAATTGGACTAGGAGGGGGCGCAGCCCCCTTCCTCTCCTCTCCTCTCTTTCCTTCCCCTTCCCTCTTCCTAGTAGGACTAGGAAAGGGAGTCCTACTCCTACTAGGAGGAGGACTCCCCCCTCCCTTAGTGCGCCCCAAGGGCTGGCCGCCCTCCCCTTGCTCCTTTATATACGGGGCAGGGGGCACCCTAGAACACACAAGTTGATCTTCGTGATCGTTCCTTAGCCGTGTGCGGTGCCCCCTCCACCATATTCCACCTCGGTCATATTGTTGCGGTGCTTAGGCGAAGCCCTCGTGATAGAACATCAAGATCGTCCTGCGCCGTCGTCTTGTGGAACTCCTCCCCGACGCTTTGCTGGATCGGAGCCGGGGATCGTCATCGAGCTGAGCGTGTGCTAAGAACTCGGAGGTGCGAGTATGCGGTGCTTGGATCGGTCGGATCGTGAAGGCGTCGACTACATCAACAGCGTTGATATAACGCTTCGCTTTCGGTCACGAGGGTGCGTGGACGGACACTCTCCCTCTCGTTGCTATGCCATCACCATGGTCTTGCGTGATCGTAGGAAATTTTTGAAATTACTCGTTACCCAACAGAATCGATCAACATGAAGATGTTCACGATGATGACTAGTCCGTCTCACGTGATGATCGGACACGGCCTAGTTGACTCGGATCATGTAATCACTTAGATGACCGGAGGGATGTCTATCTGAGTGGGAGTTCATAAGATGAACTTAATTATCCTGAACATAGTCAAAAGATCTTTGCAAATTATGTCGTGAGCTCGCGCTTTAGTTCCTTTGTTTAGATATGTTCCTAGAGAAAATATAGTTGAAAGTTGTGAGAGCGATTATGCGGACAGAGAAAGCTTATGTCCTTAATGCACCGCTCGGTGCTGAACCCCAAACGTCGTTTGTGGATGTTGCGAACATCGGACATACACGTTTTGATAACTACGTGATAGTTCAGTTAAGCGGTTTAGAGTTGAGGCACCAAAGGCGTTTTCGAAACGTCGCGGAACATATGAGATGTTTCAAGGGCTGAAATTGGGATTTCTGGCTCGTGCCCACGTCAAGAGGTATAAGACCTCCGACGATTTTCTTAGTCTGCAAACTAAGGGAGAAAAGCTCAATCGTTGAGTTTGTGCTCAGATTGTCTGAGTGCAACGATCACTTGAATCGAGTGGGAGTTAATCTTCCTGATGAGATAGTGATGTTTCTCCAAAGTCATTGCCACCAAGCTGCTAGAGCTTCGTGATGAACTATAACATATCAGGGATAGATGTGATGATCCTTGAGGTATTCACGATGTTTGACACCGCGAAAGTAGAAATCAAGAAGGAGCATCAATTGTTGATGGTTGGTGAAACCACTAGTTTCAAGAAGGGCAAGGGCAAGAAGGGACACTTCATGAAACGGCAAATCAGTTGCTGCTCCAGTGAAGAAACCCAAGGTCGAACCCAAACCCGAGACTAAGTGCTTCTGTAATAAGGGGAACAACCACTGGAGCAGAATTACCCTAGACACTTGGTAGATAAGAAGGCTGGCAAGGTCGATAGAAGTATATTGGATATACATTATGTTAATGTGTACTTTACTAGTACTCCTAGTAGCACCAGGGTATTAGATACCGGTTCGGTTGCTAAGTGTTAGTAACTCGAAATAAAAGCTACGGAATAAACGGAGACTAGCTAAAGGTGAGCTGACGATACGTGTTGGAAGTGTTTCCAAGGTTGATATGATCAAGCATCGCACGCTCTCTCTACCATCGAGATTTGGTGTTTGCGTTGAGCATAGACATGATTGGATTATGTCTATCGCAATACGGTTATTCATTTAAGGAGAATAATGGTTACTCTATTTATTTGAATAATACCTTCAATGGTCTTGCACCTAAAGGAATGGTTTATTGAATCTCGGTCGTAGTGATACACATTTGCATGCCAAAAATTATAAGATAGTAATGATAGTACCACTTACTTGTGGCACTGCCATGTAAGTCATATTGGTATAAAACGCATGAAGAAGCTCCATGTTGATGGATCTTTGGACTCACTCATTTTGAAAAGTTTGAGACATGCGAACCATGTCTATTGGTGTATACGCATGAAGAAACTCCATGCAGATGGATCATTTGGACTCACTTGATTTTGAATCACTTGAGATATGCAAATCATACCACATGGGCAAGATGACTAAAAGCCTCGTTTTTCAGTAAAATGGAACAAGAAAGCAACTTGTTGGAAGTAACACATTTTGATGTGTGCGGTCCAATGAGTCTTTGAGGCATCTGATGAATATCGTTATGTTCTTACTTCACAGATGATTTGAGTAGATGTTGAGTATATTTACTTGATGAAACACAAGTCTGAATTATTGAAAGGTTCAAGTTATTTCAGAGTGAAGTTGAAGATCTTGGTGACAAGAGGATAAAATGTCTGTGATGTGATCATAGAGATGAATATCTGAGTTGCGAGTTTGGTACACAATTGAGACATTGTGGAAATTGTTTCACAACTAATACCGCCTGGAACACCATAGTGTGATGGTGTGTCCGAACATCATAGTTGCACCCTATTAGATATGGTGCGTACCAGGATGTCTCTTATCAAATTACCACTATCGTTCATGTGTTAGGCATTAGAGACAACCACATTCACTTTAGATAGGGCACCACGTAATTCCGTTGAGATGACACCGTATGAACTATGGTTCAGAGAAACCTAAGCTGTCATTTCTTAAAGGTTTGGGGCTATGACGCTTATGTGAAAAAGTTTCATCGTGATAAGCTCGAACCCAAAGCGGATAAAATGCACCTTCATAGGACACCCAAAAACAGTTGGGTATACCTCCTATCTCAGATCCGGAAGCAAAAGTAATTGTTTCTACAAACGGGTCCTTTCTCGAGGAAAAGTTTCTCTCGAAAGGATTGAGTGGGAGGATGGTGAAGACTTGATGAGGTTGTTGAACCGTCACTTCAACTAGTGTGTAGCAGGACACAGGAAGTTGTTCCCGTGGCACCTACACCAATTGAAGTAGAAGCTTATGATAGTGATCATGAAGTTTTGGATCAAGTCACTAACGTACCTCGAGGGTGACAAGGATGCATACTACTTGAGTGATGCATAATCCTGTCTTGAAGGTCATGTTGCTAGACAACAATGAACCTCGAGCTATGGAGAAGCAATGGTGGGCCCAAATTCCGACAAATGGTTAGAAGCCATGAAATCCGAGATAGGATCCATGTATCGTAACAAAGCATGGACTTTGGTGGACTTGCCCGATGATAGGCAAGCCATTGAGATGAATGGATCTTTAAGAAGAAGACGGACGTGGACGGTAATATCACCGTCTATGAAGCTCGACTTGTGGCAAAGAGTTTTTCACAAGTTCAAGGAGTTGACTACGATGAGATTTTCTCATCCGTAGCGATGCTTAAGTCCGTCGGAATCATGTTAGCATTAGCTGCATTTATGAAATCTGGCAGATGGATGTCAAAACAAGTTTCCTTACCTGTTTTCGTAAGGAAAGGTTGTATGTGATACAATCAGAAAGGTTTTGTCGATCCTAAGGATGCTAAAAGGTATGCTAGCACCAGCGATCCTTCTAAGGACTGGAGTAAGCATCTCGGAGTTGGAATGTGCACTTTGATGAGATGATCAAAGATTTTAGGTTTATACAAAGTTTATGAGAAACTTGTATTTCCAAAGAAGTGAGTGGGAGCACTATAGAATTTCTGATGAGTATATGTTGTTGACATATTGATGATCAGAAATGATGTAGAATTTCTGGAAAGCATATAGGGTTATTTGAAAGATGTTTTCAATAGAAAACCTGGATTAAGATACTTGAACATTGAGCATCAAGATCTATAAGGATAGATAAAAAACGCTTAATGGTCTTTTCAAATGAGCACATACCTTGACATAATCTTGGAAGTGTTCAAGATGGATCAGTCAAAGAAGGAGTTCTTGCACGAGATGTAAGGTATGAAGTTAAGACTTAAAGCTCGACCACGGCGAGTAACGAGAGAAAGGGCGAAGGTCGTCCCCTATGCCTTAGACATAGGCTCTACAAGATGCTATCTTGTGTACCGCACCGGAAGTGTGCCTTGCCATGAGTCGGTCAAGGAATACAAGAATGATCCAGAATGGATCATTGGACATGATCAAAATTGTCCTTGGAGTAAATAAGGACATGTTTCTCGATTATGGAGGTGATAAAGAGTTCGCGTAAATGGTTACGTCGATGCAAGCTTTAACACCTATCCGAGTGACTCGAGTAGCAAACCGGATCGTATAGTGGAGCAACCATTTGGAATAGCTTCAAGTGGAGCGTGGGAGCAACATTTACAATATGACATAGAGAATTGCGAAGTACATACGGATCTGAATGTTACAGACCCGTTGACTAAAACCTCTCTCACAAGCAAAACATGATCAAACCCCATAACTCATTGAGTCTTAATCACATGATGATGTGAACTAGTTTACAGACACTAGTAAACTCTTTGGATGTTGGTCACATGGCGATGTGACCTATCAGCGTTGGTCACATGACGATGTGAACTAGATTATTGACTCTAGTGCAAGTGGGAGACTGTTGGAAATATGCCCTAGAGGCAATAATAAATTAGTTATTATTATTATATTTCCTTGTTCATGATAATCGTTTATTATCCATGCTATAATTGTATTGATAGGAAACTCAGATACATGTGTGGATACATAAACAACACCATGTCCCTGGCAAGCCTCTATTGGCTAGCTCGTTGATCAATAGATGGTTACGGTTTCCTGACCATGGACATTGGATGTCGTTGATAACGGGATCACATCATTAGGAGAATGATGTGATGGACAAGACAATCTGAGCCTAGCACAAAGATCGTAGTTCATATGCTAAAGCTTTTCTAATGTCAAGTATCATTTCCTTAGACCATGATATTGTGCAACTCCGGATACCGTAGGAATGCTTTGGGTGTACCAAAGCGTCTGGCGTAATCGGGTGGCTATAAAGGTGCATTACAGGCATCTCCGAAAGTATCTGTTGGGTTGGCACGAATCGAGACTGGGATTTGTCACTCCGTGTAAACGGAGAGGTATCTCTGGGCCCACTCGGTAGGACATCATCATAATGTGCACAATGTGATCAAGGAGTTGATCACGGGATGATGTATTACGGAACGAGTAAAGAGACTTGCCGGTAACGAGATTGAACAAGGTATCGGGATACCGACGATCGAATCTCGGGCAAGTACAATACCGCTAGACAAAGGGAATTGAATACGGGATTGATTGAGTCCTTGACATCGTGGTTCATCCGATGAGATCATCGTGGAACATGTGGGAGCCAACATGGGTATCCAGATCCGCTATTGGTTATTGACCGGAGAACGTCTCGGTCATGTCTACATGTCTCCGAACCCGTAGGGTCTACACATAAGGTTCGATGGCGCTAGGGTTATAAAGGAAGTTTGTATGTGGTTACCGAATGTTGTTGAGTCCGGATGAGATCCCGGACGTCACGAGGAGTTCGGAATGGTCCGGAGGTAAATATTTATATATGGAAAGTTGTTGTTGGGTTAGGAAAAAGTTCGGGTTTTTCGGTATTGTACGGAAGCTTCGGAAGGTTCGGAGGATTCGGGGGTCGGAGGTCGGAAAGTGTTCCACCACGTCAATACAGTAGCATGGGCTGTGGGGCGCCCTAGCCTTAATGGGCCGGGGCACCAGCCCCCAAGGCCCATGCATGGGAGGGGGAAACCCTAAGGGGGAGGGCCTCCACTTGACTTGGGAGGCACTCCTCCCCCTCTTGGCCGCCCCCCAAGTCCCATCTAGGGCTGGCCGCACCCCTTGGGGTGGGAAACCCTAAAGGGGGCGCAGCCCCCCTTTCCCCCTATATATACTTGAGGTTTTGGGCTGCCCAACACACATGAGTTCTCTCCCTCTTGGTGCAGCCCTGCCTCTCCTCCTCCTCCTCTCCCTTGGTGCTTGGCGAAGCCCTGCGGGATTGCCACGCTCCTCCACCACCACCATGCCGTTGTGTTGCTGCTGGATGGAGTCTTCCTCAACCTCTCCTTCTCTCCTTGCTGGATCAAGGCATGGGAAACGTCACCGGGCTGTACGTGTGTTGAACGCGGAGGTGCCGTCCGTTCGGCACTAGGATCTCCGGTGATTTGGATCACGACGAGTACGACTCCTTCAACCCCGTTCTTATGAACGCTTCCGCTTAGCGATCTACAAGGGTATGTAGATGCACTCTCCTTCCCCTTGTTGCTAGTTTCTCCATAGATAGATCTTGGTGACACGTAGGAAAATTTTGAATTTCTGCTACGTTCCCCAACAATTTGATCATAGTTCTGTTTTTCTTAGTTGTAATCATTAGGCCAGACTCCCTAGGAATCCAATTACCCCTCCATATGTTTATACTGATCCCATCGACGACTCTCCATATGTCGCATTGTTTCAATAAATCAAGGCCATGCATAATACCTTGCCACGGAAGCGACGTCGATTGAAGGAACACTATATCAATAAGATGCCCATGAGGATAATATTTTGCTTTCATCACGTTAGTACACAAAGAGTCCGGAAAAACCAATAGGGGTCACGCTTGTTTGGCCAACAGAGCTTGATTAAATAGCCTAAGATCGCGAAAGCCCATACCCCTTCACCTTTTGGCCTTGTCATTTTATCCCAAGCAAGGCAATGAGTTATCCTTCTATTTCTCATCATCACCCCATCAAAAATTCCTAATGATCTGGGAAAACACATCACAGAGGGATAGGGGGAATTTAAATATACCCATGGCATAGACCTGAATGGCATGGATAACAGACTTGATCTGAATTTCCTTCGCCCCGCTAGGAGCATGTTTTCCAATCCAGTCTCAGACCCACTTAAGAGCTTTATCTTTGGTAGATCAAAATTTGCCGGCCTTCATACGACCTTTTGGCACTAGTAAACCTAGATATTTATCCTCAAATCCTCCACTTGTGATCTTAAGGATAACCAATATGGACACCTGATCTTCAAGAGAGCATTTTTGACAAATAAAATGGAACATTATTCTGGACTTAACAATTGACATGTACCCTCCTCATAAGCTGTGAAAATTCCTTTAACGACCAGAACTTGCTCCACATAACCCTTAAAAAATAGAAGACTATCATCGGCAAATAATAAATGAGAGATACCTGGTGCATATATGTTCAAACAGAAATCTTGGATCACCCCTTTTGCTGAAGCATCATTAAGTAGCAACGAAAGAGCTTCGGTCACAAAGAGGAATAGGTACAATGATAACGGATCCCCTTGCCTAAGCCCACTCGAAGGATGAAAAGACTCTAGCGGCTGACCATTTAATCGCACAATTTTTTTTACTGATGTAAAACACGTCATAATCCACTTAATCGGTGCAAAACCATACGCTCCAAGTACACTTTCCAAGAACTTCTAGTCCACACGGTCATAAGCTTTAGCAAGATCCAACTTGTATGCACAATATTCGCCACGACTATCTTTCAATGTATTCAAGGAATGCATACATTCAAAGGCAATGAGAGCATTATCTGAAATTAATCTTCCAGGAATAAAGGCACTTTGGGTAGGAGAAATTATACCATCCAAAAGAGGTCTCATTCTATTAACAAGGCACATGGAAATAATTTTATAAATAACATTGCATAGGCCAATTGGTCGAAAGGAAGGACTGAGGATTCTTCATTTTAGGAATAAGAACAATGGTAGTATCATTTATCCCTTCGGTGACATGCATACTTTTATTCCAACACGATTCTATCTGTACTTTCAACTCCGCACCCTCCCTCTCCCGGTACGCTTCATATTTCAATTGTTTAGAAAACGTATCGGAGCGAGGGGCACCCATCAATTCAATAAGAGTGGGGCAACGATCAGACCTGGAGCTGATAATGTGTGAAACCTTGCCGTGAGGAAAGATAGAAGACCATTGGGGACATGCTACCGCATTTTTTTTACCCCCCCCCCCCCTGTTTATTATTATAAGTCCAAGGAACTCCATGAAAACCCAAATCAAATAAATTGCAATCAGAGAGAACCTCACAAAAATTAGCCATAAGTTTGTGAGATCGCTTATTCCGAGAAAAGTGCTCATTTTGTCACATTGCCTCGTTAAAATCACCAACCATAAACCATGGCCCAGACCCAAGCGGTTTAATTCGCCTTAACATATCCCACATCACATACCTTTGGCTCGCCTTTGGTTCTCCATAGACAAAAGTGCCTCTCCATTTAGTTCCAGCACCATTGCAAATGTACATGTCAATGAAGTGTTCTCCATATTTGTTCAGTTCCAAAGTGTACAGATCATATATATCAAAAGAGCGCTAGTCCATCTCCTTTGCATGGCATAGAAATAGTAAAAACATTTTTCATACCCAAGCGATAACGCAAACTCTCAACATTTATTTATTTTGCCTTGTTTGGGAAAGAAAGATAACATTGGGTCGATGTGTCTTTGTGAGACACACAAGCTATTGGACTGTCTGAGGTTGACCCAACCCTCGGCAGTTCCAATAAACCATTTCCATGGCAGAATTATGTTACAAGACAGAGGGAGTATATTATTACACCAATCAAGAAAACCAGCCTTGAAGTGAAGCAATTAGAATTATGTTATGTCCTCTGGAGCATGGCGGAGATCAAACAAAATCCAGAGTGCTCCAGTCATGAAAAAAGCCCATAATAAGCATATAGAACGCACCGAGTGACGCATCCATTATGGCGATCATAATGGTAAATACAATTCCACCGGTGATCGCAAAAAACTGCAAAGAACAAATACAAGGGGAGATGTTATTATATGGGTTTGCACTTTCTGTTTTAGGATGTGCAAAAACAAATAATTAATAAACGCAAAAGATTTGCTACGGAGAGTAGTACAAGGTATGTAACTTGTTGCTCGGATTCATTTATATTTACTTATTTTGCACATAACTCAATTGTGTGATCTTTCATTACGAAAGCATGGACACGTTTGTAAGCATTGCATGGGTTTCTCCTTTGTGTAATGTCTCAAAACCTATAAGCACGTTTCTTACAAAGAATTTAGAAGTAAAAAGATCCGGAGCTCGACGGAGCGTGCATCATCTTACCCAGATTAAAGGCGTCTCCCAGGGGCTAGGCTTGCGCCGGGGACGAGGCTCGATGAGGCCGATCGCCACCCAGCACTCGCCCTCTGCTCGCATCCGCAACGGCTCCGTGAGCGGGACACCGATCGCCACCCTGTCCCTTGCTTCAGGCGCTCGCCGCGCCGCGCAGCACATTAAGGCGGCGTTCATGGCTAACCTTCCGGGCGGCCGGCCGGTCGATCGTCGGTATGCCCGGGCGGCTTGCCGGTATCGTTTCGCAGAGGTGCCTTGAGGTTCTCCTTTTCCGACCAGCGAACTTTTTCTTTGAGCAGTTGATCCGCCAACTTATGTTTCGCCGCGAGAAATCGAACCGGGATAAGGGAAGTAGCCAGCTAGTTTCATAAAGGCCGGACGCAGTACGTACGGGTCCGACCGGCCGGGGTGCCGTAGACCATCCGCCAGCATGCATGCACACAATGGCAACATGAGCTGGACTCGGTCTTTTTTTTTAACATCAGTACAGACTTAAGCGCTCATACATACGCGCATACACTCACCCCTATGAACGCACACACGCCCACCCTATCCCTATGAGCACCTCCGAGAGACTGAGCCGGCATGTCATCTTGAAATTTACGAAGTCACCATAGGCGCCTCGTCGTCGACGGGAACGTCTCCTCCCACTGAAAGCGCATCGCCGGAAATCCTGAAATAAATCCAGAAATAATGCGAACACCAGGACTTGAACCCTGGTGGGCTGGGGATACCACAGTCCCTCTAACCATCCAACCACAGGTTGATTCGCGAGTTGGACTCGGTCGTCAAGTTTACAAACGTTGCAACTAAGATGGAACCGGAGCACACACGCGATTCTTTTTTTTTTGCGGCTCCTAGCTTCTTCTTTTCTTACGTAAACATATGAGAGAATTCTTTATTTAACACCGTGTTTAAATTTTATGCCCTATTTAACACCGACAAATAATTTATTCTTTATCTAACAATGAGTCTAAATTTTATGCCTTTTATGACACTTTTGTCTATTTTAAGCCTAAATGACACTTGAAAGGATCCTTTTGATATGATCGTGTGCACGCGCGTGCTGCCGTGTGCGCGCGTGTGTGCTGCTACGTGTTTGTGTCATTGTGTGTGCTGCTGTGTGTGTGTGATGCGTGTGTGCGCGCGCTGCTGTGTGGCACTGTTGTGTGTGCTATTATGTGTGTTGCTCGGTGTGTGTGTTGTTGTGTGTGTTGCTGCTGTGTGTGCGCGTGTGCATGTGTATGTGCTGCTGCGTGTGTGCGTGTTCTACTGCCCTGCATGGATGTTGTGTGTGTGCTACTGTCTCGCACACACACAGAACACGAGGGGTAAAAATGTCTTTTAAGGTGTCATTTAGTCCCAAATGGACAAAAAGTCATAAGGGCATAATATTTAGACTCGTCGTTAGATTTTCTTTTTGAAAAGGGGAATATATTAATATCGCGATGATGCCAATTACACCCAGCCTTTGCACCTATAAGATGTCATCGAGACATCCAGAATGCACATAGTCAAAAGAGAAAAAAAAAAGAAAAAAGTCCCGCCACAGCAATCAACTCCTCTCAACAGCAACACTCATACCACCACCAAATACAACACCAGAAAAAACATAAAAGGTTTCCAAAAGCAACGCCTCCGAGAAGGGAACAGTGCACAAGTGTTGTCGTTGCCCGATCCAAGATCTTAGGTTTTCACCTTGGAAAAAGTCCGCGCTCTCAAAACAATTCCTTCAGCAAGGCAATCATCAGGCACAAACCAATGTAGGCCAGACCTTAAGTTTCCACCCTGAAAGTCATGACTCGACACCTGAGGGGTACCACCAAAGATGAAATCCGCCGGTATTGCCGCCCCACTTATCACTATTGCTCCTGAGAGTCATCTAACACCTGGCTGACTCCATCGCCTCCAAGACTCCGTCCGTGTAACTGATTCTCCGATCTCGGCCACCATGACCTTCTCCACTGCTGTCTCTGCCATGGAAATCAAGAAGCCGACATGTAACAAGGTGTCATCAGTCAACAAAGCTTCGCGCCACGCCCTCAGAACCTTGTAGGCTGATATGGACGTGCAAGACCGACAACTAACCGTTCCATATATTCTTAGCAAATTCTCTAACGGTCGTTCCGAAACACGTCGCTGGCCAGATCAAGAAGGATCGATCAAGCAGGAGATTGCCTTGATGCGAGAAGAGCACGAGGACCACAACCAGGACTAGATGACATATCGCAAGATCCGCCAAACCAGCCACAACCGGCCGACCACCTCCGGCGGAGGAGGAGATCGCCACCGCCATAATCCTCGTGATGCGTAGCAGAACCGGAGAACCTCCGCGAACCGTAGCCGCAACCAATGAGAGGCATCAGTTTGACGCGACGGCAGCAGCCTGCCTTTGTGTAGATTGAGCCCATGCCGCCGCCTCCTGCTATCCCCGCCAACTGCAGTAGGCCCCCCGACGTGCCCCGGCCGCCGCTGCCCGCCATCACCGCCGCAGGGGACCAAGATTGGGCCGCCGCCACCTCAGATCCGAGACGCGGAGGAGGTCCGCCGCCGCCGCGCCACAGGGCCTTTGCTCGGCGACGTTGCCGCCGCAGGAGGTCGTGGGGAGTCTGGTGGTGGCCGCCCAGTGCGGCCCGACGGCGACCGCACGGGATCGGGAGAGTTTGGGTGCCGCACAGGGTCGGGGAGCGTCTCTCTCCAAAAGCGCTCGTCGTTAGATAGGTAAGAAAAAGTTTTTCAGTGTCAAATAAGAAAACGAAATTTAAGATAGTCCTGGCTAGCTACGGACTTTTTTTATCATCTTGAAATTTACGAAGTCACTGTAGGAACCTCATCGTTGACCGAAACATCTCTTCCCACTGAATGTGCATCGTCGAAAATCCTAAAATAAATCCAGAAACAAATGCGAGCACCAGGATTTAAACTCTGGTGGGCTGGAGATACCACAGTTTCTCTAATTATCCAATCACAACTTGGTTCGCGGCTACGGACGGCTTGCTGTGTATAGGTACCGTATATGTTTACGCTACCTTGGCCTTGGTCGATTGGTCTGGTCTTTCGGAGGCGTGCCATGAACGCGTCGCTGACGCTTCGGCGACTAGCTTGAACGATGATGACTAGCACTAAATGTCGCCCGGTTCCGCCACCATTGGGCGAACTAACGTCTGGGACCAAAAGTGTCACTCTAATCCAAAAAAAAATCAAAAGAATCTTTCTTTTTGTATTGTTTTGTGGATGAACATCAACATTTTTTGTAACATCCTGCAAAAGTTCACCACGAAAAGACATCGGTAGAGGTGTCTGCCGAAAAAACAAAAAACAGTGCTTCAAAATGCGTCTCTTTGAGTCCTGATTTTTATAATTTTTTATAGGCCTCCACGGTTGTCTTTTCATGATGAAATTTTGCATGATGCTATCAAATTTGTTGATCTTCGTCCAAGAAAAATCTTTTTTAAATTTTGTTTATTATTTTTATCAGAACTTACTGTTCATGCGGCTGTATACCAACGCGCACCCCCTACCCCCTGCGCGTGCTTTGGACCGGCCCATATACGGGGCAGAGCGGCCCCGTCTTTTTCTGTTCTTCATTTTTCCTTTTTTGTTTCTTTTTTCCTTTTTCACTTAAAAATGTCCAGGAATCCCAAATCTGAAAAAAGATTAAGATTACAAAAAATAGTTCTTAATTTCAAAAAAAAAGTTCTTGGATTTCGAAAAATGTTCAGAATTTCAATAAATGTTCGGAATTACAGAATAATGTTCATAAATTTGAAAAAATATAAAAGTTTCCAATAATGTTGATAATCTCAAAACATACCCATGAAGTTGGAAATATTTCTTGGATTTCAAAATATGTTCATGGATTAAAAATGTAAACAATTTTAAAAATATATTCATGATTTAAAAATGTTCATAAATTTCAAAAAATCTTCTTCTATTCAAAAATATCCAGAAACAGAAAAATGTTCAAGAATTAAAAAATCATGAATTTGAAAAACAATGTTCCCAAATTTTGAAAAATGTCCCCAAAATTTTAAAAACAATTGATCAAAATTTTGGGAAAAAATGACACCAACTTGAAAAAATGTTCAAGAATTAAAATATTGGTCACAATTTTGGAAAAATGAATTAAAAAGTCACCAATTTGAGATTTCAGAAAATCTTCATGATTTTAAAATTAAAAGCAAAGAAGAAAAAAAACAAAAAAATAAAGGAAAGAACAGGAATTGAAAAGGAAAAAAAGAAAGATAAGACACAAAGAAACAGTATGGGAAGGTTAGTTCTAGAACCTTCACAAAACCGAAAAGGATAGTTGGGCTGGCCCAAGTATACGTAGGGGGGAGCGGACGCGGTTGGTCACTAATTGGCAACCTACACGCCAAATAGGATCTGCCCCCCATCTCGCCCCACCCCGTGGTGCAATACCCACGCCTACTATCAGATTGGGCCATATGTTGTTAGGTCGTGGGTTATATGGACTTGGGCTAGTATGCCTAACCTGCAGCTACAAAAGACAGGGATCGACAGCCAACGAAAGAACTAAATAGAACATATCTGGCTTGGCCTTCTTCCTCCTCCCCCGGGGAAGTATCCAGTGCTCCCAACCCTGGGTACTCCCGGTGCTCCAACGTCAAAAAACATTTTTAAATGTTTCAAAAAAAATTCCGGAAAAAATAAGAATGTTCACAAGAAATGTCCCTACATCCCCTAAAAATTTTAAGTCCAAAATCAAAATGTACATTGAGAAACACAAAAGAGAAATCCAGATATGGATAGTGTCAATGTTGCTTTTGTCTCTTCTTTACACTATTCATGCTAGATTTCACATTTTTGTTTCTCAATGTGTGTTTTGAGTTTGGACCTGAACTTTTTAGGGCTAGTAGTCACATTCATTGTGAACATTCACAATTTGTTTCGGAATTTTTTGAAACATTTAAAAAATGTTTTTTGACATTGGAGTATCGGGAGTACCCCAGGGCTGGGAGCACTGGATACTTTCCCCTCCCCCCCCCCCCTCCTATGAGACAAGCTTATCTTCTCTTTTATACCCTTGACTGGGCTCCTCCCATCCTTGTTTCGTCAGGTACCCAGCAACTCATGGTTTGATTGTAGCCACAAAAAATCATTATCAAGTCCAATTCCTACTGATTCATGTGACTTAGCGGTGGTGTGTATCGATTTGTTATGTGCTCATTTGGGGACATGATAGTTGGTATTCAGAGCTATAGCTGAGCTGTCCACCGAATTTCTTTCTGTTTCTCCACAAATCCACCAGAAAATTCTTCCAAACCTTAAAAGGTTTCAGCCACCGGTAGCCACCAACATGGATGTGTATAAGGTGTTCGATGCAAGGTCGACCCGCCATGAGGTGACCATGAGCAGTGCCATCCATGTCTCTATGAGCCACACGGTTTATCTAGTGAGGCAGTGACAGAGGTTGTGCTCCGCCAAGTGTTTGAGTTGTGCTAAGTCCAGCAGCAAGTGAGGTGCAATCAAAGCTCACGCCGCTTGTCACGGACAAAGTAGTCACCACTTTGTTGGCTGCAGACGTGATCATGAACACTCCTAAGTGTCGGGAGAAGATGCAACAACACCGTGCTATTAATGGATCTACCCGAGGAATTAATAATACATGATTTCTTTGCGGTATAAAGAAGGCGTGATAAATAACAACAGTTGCTAACATAACTCGCATCAACAAATTTGGTAGAGCAAGTAGCTATTGAGAATGACCATATAGCATCGCCATATGTCATCATGTTAAATATTTTTCAGTTAGGAAGTTAAAACTCACCAATAAGGAGCCTTTGGAAAAAATGTCTGGAAGAATCAGTGGTAAAAAATCACATGCTATATTCAATTGTTAAGTAGAGTCTTCGTCAAGGCAATCTGTATGATCGTGCAAAAAATATGTAAGTTAAAGCAAGTTAAAACTAAATTTTATAGGGCATCCTATATATATATATATAAATGGCATACCATATGCTTCTCCCACCATCCGGGAATATAAGGCGAGAAGGGCGGTTAGGTATGACCAATATGACAATTAGGCATGTTAATGGCACTCAACCCACATAATCATCCAACGAACAAGCATGCATGCTCCCTCCCTGTTTACGGGGTTAAGGGTACTCCCAATGCATTAGAGCAAGTCTAATAACATACAGACAACATGTTGTAAGGATTAAAATAATATACTTTTGCTGAGTTGGATGAGAGGGAAGAGGAGAGAGAAGGGAAGCAGACTGTAGATTAACAGACAGCTGCAGTGTAAGGTGGGTCATGTAATAAAGTAGCAGTTCTTAATTACTAGCTACTATACATGTTTGCTATAGGCGGTTATTGATTATAGTATTAATCATGCTCTTAGAGTATACTTTAAGGCAAAAAAATGAAAGTCATATGGCAACTCATTCTCCATGAAACCATTGGGGTAGATAGGGAAAATTAGCAAATTTTGAAATAAGATCACATTGTTGTTATTTAGCTAAGATTGATGAAATCAACAATGACATACTCAAGGAGTTATAGTGAAGTCCATACAAGCTCTGTGATATTCAGAATATCATCAAACAAATTGACTTTGTTCTCTTGTTGATTTAGCCATAAGATATGTTCAAGGATAATTGACATTATATAACAACAAATCTATAAATTCGTACGTGGGAAAACCCAGGTGTAGTATATCAAGCATGGGAAAACACTTCCCCATCATGTGTCCAACTTAAAGATGAGAACTTCACCTACATCGTTGATATACACATGTAATATTTATGTGACTAAAAGAACCAAGAGGTAACACTACTAGGGAAAACCTTATACACAACATCTTAGCAGTAGCGCTGGATAAAATCATGTGCTACTACTACTTAGTAGCAGCGTGTATAAATAAACCGTGCTACTGCTATAACTTTAGCAGTAGCGCGTACTAGCAAAATGCGCTGCTGCTATGTCTGAACTAGGTGCACATGACTAGCCCAACTTAGCAGTAGCGCGTATCCTCGCCTAGCGCTACTGCTATTCTCCTTAGTTGTAGCACTTTTATCGGACCCGCGCTACTACTAACCCTACCTTATCCTCCCCACGCGGCCGACCCTCTCTCACTCACTCTCCCTCTCAGTCACTCTCGCCGGCGCCGATACCCATTGTCCGTCGCCGCCGCCGCCGTCGTCCGTCCGCCACTGAGGTACTCCCTCCTTCCCTCCCTCCTCCTCCCACCACGCCTGAGGGAGTCCTGGATTAGGGGGTGTCCGGATGGCCGGACTATAACCTTTGGCCGGACTCCTGGACTATGAAGATACAAGATTGAAGACTTTGTCCCGTGTCCGGATGGGACTTTCCTTGGCGTGGGAGGAAAGCTTGGCGATACGGATATGTAGATCTCCTCCCATTGTAACCGACTCTGTGTAACCCTAGCCCTCTCCGGTGTCTATATAAACCGGAGGGTTTTAGTACGTAGGACGAACAACAATCATACCATAGGCTAGCTTCTAGGGTTTAGCCTCTCTGATCTCGTGGTAGATATACTCTTGTACTACCCATATCATCAATATTAATCAAGTAGGAGTAGGGTTTTACCTCCATCGAGAGGGCCCGAACCTGGGTAAAAACATTGTGTCCCTTGTCTCCTGTTACCATCCGCCTAGACGCACAGTTCGGGACCCCCTACCCGAGATCCGCCGGTTTTGACACCGACAGCACCCTCCTCCCTCCTCATGTCGTGCCCTCCTCCCTCCGCCTCCGGCCGCCCCCTCCTCCCTCCTCCGCCGGTAGCCCTCCTCCCATCGCCCTCCTCCTCCTCCTCCCACCGCCCTCCCTCCTCCTCCTCCGCCGACCCCTCCCCTCCTCCTCCGCCGCCCTCCCCTCCTCTCTCCTCCCTCCCTCCCTTGTCTCTGTTCTTGCAAATTGTAGGTAATTTAAATGTAGATTTTAGAATGTAGACATCGTAGACTGTAGGTTTTTAATAGAATTTTTTTTGACTATTTTAGGTGTTTTGAATAAAATAGAATTAAGAAAATTTAGGGTAGAACTAGGGTAGTAGAATTTTTAGCAAGTGTTTAATAGAAATAGTTTATTTAGTAAGTGATTAAATAACTAGTTTATTTATATTAAGTGCTTATTAGAACTAGTTTATTTACTAAGTGCTTAATATAACTAGTTTATTTATAGTAAGTGCTTAATAGAACTAGTTTATTTAGTAAGTAGTTAATAAAACTAGTTTATTTAGTAAGTAGTTAATAAAACTAGTTTATTTAGTGTTAGGATTATAAATTAGATATTTTGAAATGTTTTTGTTCATATTTTCAACCATTGAAATGCAATGACCATCGATAAGTGGCCTATGTTTTGCCGGAGTGTTGATTAATTTCCTTTCCGGCAAATTTCAGGCGCTCGATGTGTCCTTTTTTAGCAAAGGTCATGCCGGATTTTTTGGATTTTGTCGTCGAGTTATAATCTTGAAATTTTGAACACAGGAGATGTCTGATGACGATGGGATCCCGGAGTGCGAGTACTGCTACGATGACCGGGGTGTGTGCGATAGGTTTCCTCACCTGCAAAATGATAGGTTTTTCACCGTGAAGCTGGAAGAGACCTTTGATGTTTGTACGGTACGCAACGACGATCATTTCATTGTAATTAATATCATCACTTGTGCTTCTTTTGTTCAGCGTGTAATTTATGGATTTTTTTTGAATTCGATTAGTACATCCCGTGCCATGCTAGACCATATGTATTGGAGAAGCTTGGTTTTGGTTTTAGATGACTTTGAGAATGTGGAGACTAGGAGGGCTCAGTTAAGAACTAAACATGGTTATGAGTTTCTGGCTAAGCTGTACAATGCGGTCGATCGCTCCCATTTTGGTTGCTCTAATTGGGAAGCTCTCTGCAAGGCATATGGATTTGAGGAGGGAATGCGAATAAGATTTGATATTGGTCCCGAAGATTATGATGATGATGATAATATCGACATCTGAGTGGATGTGGATATGCCTCCAGTTTTGCCTAGATGTGAGTTTGTCAAACTAATTTGTTAAGTTTAGTAATTTATGTTGTTAATTTAAAAATATTTGGTGTTCGTCCGTACTAAACTTATTTATTTATTATTGTCAGCTTATTTCTTATCTTCAAGAAATACTCGGAAGTAGTAGACAACACATACTACAACTATGACTCCAAGCTTAATTGTGAGGAGAAAGATTATCTTGTCTCATTCATACAAGATGTTGAGGCCTTTAAAACCAGTCACTCTATCAGCCCAAATTATACTAGATATGTGCCACTAGTCCATAAATTGCTTGATGGTAACTTCATTGCCAAAAACTTGGTAAGATTTTGTTAATGATGGTAACTTCATTGCATACATTATTCTTAAGTAAACTACATTGCTAACTATATATGTTACTATTACGTTTTTGAACAGAGGCTCCCGAAGCAGGTTGTGCCTGACATGCAATTTACCGAAGGTGATATGCATATGGTTAGCTTATGACCAACTCCTTCGAAGGCTTACCATACTGCATACTCGATTTCCTCAAATGATGGAAGGCTCAAAATCAAAGAATGGAGCAAAGTGATGAATGCACACACGCAAATAATTGGAGACAAAATGAATGTGCACAAGCCACAAGTTGGAGATAGGTTTATGTCCATTCTCCATTATGGTGAAGGACCAGTTTATCTGTTTTATGGTATTTTAGCTAGGAGAGAGGAGTAGGTCCTAAGTATTAAGAACAATTAGTTAGTGTTGATTATATATGACTATGATGATGATGAGAAGCTATTATTATGTGCTACAATGTCTTAGACTTGATGGTGATGCTGAGCATGAGTAGTGATTATGAGTACTATGATGATGATAATGAGGAGTTGTTATTATAACTAGTGACCAAGTTGTTATATGATGTCTCATGGACGAAATTGATGATGAGGAGGAGTTATATGGCAATGATATATTATGATGATAAGGTGTTAATGATATTATGATGATGATGATGATGATGATGATGATGATGATGACGATGACGATGATAAGTTATTATGTCATTGGGTGAAAGAACCGCGGATTAGTTTCAAATGGATGCATCCAAAGTGACCATTGGTTACTTTGGATCCATGCACTTGAAACTAATCCAAGGTTCTTTCACCTAGTGATTTAATAACTCATTATAATGTAAAAAGAATCTCTAAATTGCTACTGTATGAAAAATTGTATAAAGGTGTATGAATACGACATAAAATTCAAAAGAAATAGAATACGGAATAATAGTAGTAGCGGTTGTTTTCAAAAGCGCTACTAGTAATTAGCAGTAGCGGTTGTTTTGGAAAGCGCTACTACTAAGTAGATATAGCAGTAGCGAGTGCCAGTAGGCGCTACTGCTAAGCTTTAGCTGTAGCGTCGTATCAGGAGCGCGCTTATCCGCGCTACTGATAGGCCAAAAACCAGCGCTACTGATAGGCTTTTCCCTAGTAGTGTAAGCACAAAGTTGTACTGTTTGGACAAAAAACGATTTTACTAGGCGCAATAGCAAGCGACAACTACTTTTGATAATTTTACTATGAATGTCAGACATAGGATGCTTGCATTTCCACTTAGCCGATAAGTGATGTACTTGCCAGTTCCACTAAGCAATTGTCACATCCTTGCTTTAGAGTGTTTGGATCCAAGAGAACATTCACCCCTCCTTCCAAATCTTAAGAAAAAAACCAAGGGCATTTAGCACCCTAGCTACAGCGCAAGGAAAAGCTTGATGTCCTTCAAATGCACATGATTTAGTTATAGCCTTTTCGGATTAAGAGTATTGATCCCATATAGATCTTAGGAAATGGTCTTTTGCCCCTTGTAGATGTTTATTGGAATGTGCCTACAAGTTATTTTAGATCCCAAGCAAAGGGGTGCAAAAGTGGAAATATTTTAGGAGTATGGGAGCAAGAACTAAAATGCGCAAGAGTAGATAGTAATGAAAGTGATGGAAACTACAATGGAGATAAATGCATTCTTGGGAGTCCGGAGTTACCACTAGTATTTATGTTTATTTATTTATACGAAAGCACAATTCTTGATGCAGATATGTAATCCTCGTTATACGTATATAGTGTGGGTGAAGCCAATAATAAGAAAGGATGTCACATGAAAGTTTCAGAAGGAGGGCAGATACTTAATGTGAGGAGTGAAACGGGAAAATGAGCATACTAACCTTGTTCACATGCATTTGGAAATCACCTTCTATACGACACTCCATATGCTAATCAACTATATATTTGTTAAAATTCTTTAAAAAAATCACATATATACATGTTTGCAACAACCTATCTATTTTCAGAGTTTGGTGGAAAACGTGCTTTCTTGCACCTATGGAAAAGGAGTGATTTAGGAACACATAAGGTTGTTATTTTAGCCATTTGTTTTTGTCTTCTTTCTCATGGGAATTTATAGGTACTTTGTATACTATACATACATGAGTTAAACTCTCCAGCTTTTGTTGAAACTATAAAATGCACGTTTTGATTTTATTACTAAAGAGTGTTGACAAGCTTGGAAAAAGAGATCATTATGATCGAGATATTGTAGGACCCGGATAAGCGTAGAGCGACTTCTGCCACAACACATCATATTAGGAGGGCATCAATAGGACATATGTTATTAACAAACGGAAAGACTAACGCCCACATGTGTGGCAGTTTTGTGACTCGCCCACATGCGTGGATGACCGTCCAGTCGAGTTTTGCACGAATCTTGACACATTGATGCAGAATTCGCGTGCCACGTAGGACGGGGCTGGTGTGTGGGTGTTGGAGAGTTCGTCCACACGCTCGCAGCATGCGGTTTGGCGGCTGCGTTGTGGGCGAACTAGTTTCTGCCCACACAGAGTCCACGCGTGTGTGGGCGAACTGATTTTCGCCCACACGACACCCATACGTTGTTGGATGGTAAATGCAGTACGCGTACGTGGCAACTAGGTAAACACACATGGCAACTATGATTCGTTGCAAGATGGCAACTGCAGTTGCGCGTACGTGGCAACCAGATAAACACACATGGCAACTGTGATTAACCGTACATGGGAACTATGGTTGGACCACACGTGGAAACTAGGTAAACACACATGGTCACTACTGTTTGACCATATGTGGCAAATAGTTAATCACACACGATAACTATGGTTTGATTACACGCAGCAACTGCCATTAATTAGACATGGCAACTATAGTTAACCAAAACAGATAGAGTTGCCATGCTTTTACAACTACATTTGCCATCCCCGGATAACTACAACTGCCATCCCGAATGACAACTAAATCATCATCCCGTGGAAGTACTTAACGTAGTTGTGCCAGGATGTGTGGGCATTTTTGCTTCATGCCACACGCGGGGATGAAGATGAGTAGTACTTTGTGAACGAAATATGCCCTAGAGGCAATAATAAAGTTATTATTTATTTCCTTATTTCATGATAAATGTTTATTATTCATGCTAGAATTGTATTAACCGGAAACATAATACATGTGTGAATACATAGACAATATAGTGTCACTAGTATGCCTCTACTTGACTAGCTCGTTGATCAAAGATGGTTAAAGTTTCCTAACCATAGACATGAGTTGTCATTTGATAAACATGATCACATCATTAGGAGAATGATGTGATTGACTTGACCCATTCCATTAGCTTAGCACTTGATCGTTTTAGTTTACTGCTATTGCTTTGTTCATGACTTATATATGTTCC
Source organism: Aegilops longissima (assembly GCA_021605205.1). Lineage (NCBI taxonomy): Eukaryota > Viridiplantae > Streptophyta > Magnoliopsida > Poales > Poaceae > Aegilops > Aegilops longissima. The sequence continues at coordinate 647,023,218 of CM038678.1, read as the reverse complement.
TATGACTATGAGATTATGCAACTCCTGATTACCGGAGGAACACTTTGTGTGCTACCAAACGTCACAACATAACTGGGTGATTATAAAGGTGCTCTACAGGTGTTTCCAATGGTACTTGTAGAGTTGGCATAGATCAAGATTAGGATTTGTCACTCCGACTGTCGGAGAGGTATCTCTGGGCCCTCTCGGTAATGCACATCAGTATAAGCCTTGCAAGCAATGTGACTAATGATTTAGTTGCGGGATGATGTATTACGGAACGAGTAAAGAGACTTACCGGTAACGAGATTGAGCTAGGTATTGATATACCGACGATCGAATCTCGGGCAAGTAACATACCGATGACAAAGGGAACAACGTATGTTGTTATGCGGTTTGACCGATAAAGATCTTCGTATAATATGTAGGAGCCAATATGAGCATCCAGGTTCCGCTATTGGTTATTGATCGGAGACATGTCTCGGTCATGTCTATATAGTTCTCGAACCCGTAGGGTCCGCACGCTTAACATTCGGTGACGATCGGTATTATGAGTTTATGTGTTTTGATGTACCGAAGGTAGTTCGGAGTCCCGATATGATCACGGACATGGCGAGGAGTCTCGAAATGGTCGATACATAAATATCGATATATTGGATGACTATGTTTGGACTTCAGAAGTGTTCCGGGCAAGTTCGGGCATATACCGGAGTATCGGGGGGTTACCGGAACCCCCCGGGGAGTATAATGGGCCTTATGGGCCTTAGTGGAGAAGAGGAGGGGCGTCCAAGGCAGGGCCGCACGCCCCCTCCCCCTCTAGTCCGAATTGAACAAGGAGGGGGGCAGCGCCCCCCTTTCCTTCCCCCTCTCCCCCTTCTCCTACTCCTACTAGGAAAGGAGTCCTACTCCCGGTGGGAGTAGGACTCCCCCCTTGGCATGCCCTCCTCCTGGCTGGCCGCCTCCCCCTAGCTCCTTTATATACGGGGGCGGGGGGCACCTCAAAGGCACCAAGTTGATCATTGATCTTTTTGCCGTGTACGGTGCCCCCCTCCACCATAATCCACCTCGATCATATCGTAGCGGTGCTTAGGCGAAGCCCTGCGTCGGTAGCTTCATCAACAACTTCATCACACTGTCGTGCTAAGGAACTCTCCCTCGAAGCTCTACTAGATCGTGAGTTCGTGGGACGTCACCGAGCTGAATGTGTGCAGATCGCGGAGGTGCCGTACGTTCGGTACTTGGATTGGTTGATCGTGAAGACGTACGACTACATCAACCGCGTTGTCATAACGCTTCCGCTTACGGTCTACGAGGGTACGTGGACGACACTCTCCCCTCTCGTTGCTATGCATCACCACGATCTTTCGTGTGCATAGGAATTTTTTTGAAATTACTACGTTCCCCAACAGTGGCATCCCAGCCAGGTTACTGCGTAGATGTTATATGCACGAGTAGAACACAAGTGAGTTGTGGGCGATACAAGTCATACTGCTTACCAGCATGTCATACTTTGGTTCGGCGGTATTGTTGGATGAAGCGGCCCGGACCGACATTACGCGTACGCTTACGCGAGACTGGTTCTACCGACGTGCTTTGCACACAGGTGGCTGGCGGGTGTCAGTTTCTCCAACTTTAGTTGAACCGAGTGTGGCTACGCCCGGTCCTTGAGAAGGTTAAAACAACACTAACTTGACGAAATATCGTTGTGGTTTTTATGCGTAGGTAAGAACGGTTCTTGCTCAGCCCGTAGCAGCCACATAAAACTTGCAACAACAAAGTAGAGGACGTCTAACTTGTTTTTGCAGGGCATGTTGTGATGTGATATGGTCAAGACATGATGCTAAATTTTAATGTATGAGATGATCATGTTTTGTAACAGAGTTATCGGCAACTGGCAGGAGCCATATGGTTGTCGCTTTATTGTATGCAATGCAATCGCCCTGTAATTGCTTTACTTTATCACTAAGCTATAGCGATAGTCGTAAAAGCAATAGTTGGCGAGACAACAACCATGCTACGATGGAGATCAAGGTGTCGCGCCGGTGATGATGGTGAGCATGACGGTGCTTTGGAGATGGAGATCAAAGGCACAAGATGATGATGGCCATATCATATCACTTATATTGATTGCATGTGATGTTTATCTTTTATGCACCTTATTTTGCTTTGATCGACGGTAGCATTATAAGATGATCTCTCACTAAATTTCAAGGTATAAGTGTTCTCCCTGAGTATGCACCGTTGCCAAAGTTCGTCGTGCCGAGACACCATGTGATGATCGGGTGTGATAAGCTCAACGTTCACCTACAACGGGTGCAAGCCAGTTTTGCACACACAGAAATACTCGGGTTAAACTTGACGAGCCTAGCATATGCAGATATGGCCTCGGAACACTGAGACCGAAAGGTCGAACGTGAATCATATAATAGATATGATCAACATAGTGATGTTCACCATTGAAAACTACTCCATCTCACGTGATGATCGGTTTTGGTTTAGTTTATTTGGATTACATGATCACTTAGATGATTAGAGGGATGTCTGTCTAAGTGGGAGTTCTTAAGTAATATGATTAATTGAACTTAAATTTATCATGAACTTAGTACCTGATAGTATTTTTGCTTGTCTATGTTGTTCTAGATAGATGGCCCGTGATGTTGTTCCATTGAATTTTAATACGTTCCTTGAGAAAGCTAAGTTGAAAGATGATGGTAGCAATTACACGGACTGGGTCCGTAACTTGAGAATTATCCTCATTGCTGCACAGAAGAATTACGTCCTGGAAGCACCGCTAGGTGTACCACCCGCGCCGGCAACTGCAGACATTGTGAATGCCTGGCAGTCACGTGTTGATGACTACTCGATGGTTCAGTGTGCCATGCTTTACGGCTTAGAACCGGGACTTCAACAACGTTTTGAATGTCATGGAGCATATGAGATGTTCCAGGAGTTGAAGTTAATATTTCAAGCAAATGCCCGAACTGAGAGATATGAAGTCTCCAATAAGTTCTACAGCTGCAAAATGGAGGAGAATAGTTCCGTCAGTGAACATATACTTAGAATGTCTGGGGTACTACAATCACATGATTCAACTGGGAGTTAATCTTCCGGATGATAGTGTCATTGACAGAATTCTTCAATCACTGCCACCAAGCTACAAGAGCTTCGTGATGAACTATGATATGCAAGGAATGAACAAGACAATTCCTGAGCTCTTCGCAATGCTAAAGGCTACGGAGGTAGAAATCAAGAAAGAGCATCAAGTGTTGATGGTCAACAAGACCACCAGTTTCAAGAAAAAGGGTAAAGGGAAGAAGAAGGGGAACTTCAAGAAGAACGACAAACAAGTTGCCGCTCAGGAGAAGAAACCCAAGTCTGGATCTAAGCCTGAGACTGAGTGCTTCTACTGCAAAGGGAGTGGTCACTGGAAGCGAAACTGCCCCATGTATTTGGCGGATAAAAAGGATGGCAAGGTGAACAAAGGTATATGTGATATACATGTTGCTGATGTGTACCTTACTAGAGCTCGCAGTAGCACCTGGGTATTTGATACTTGTTCTATTGCTAATATTTGCAACTCGAAACAGGGACTACGGATTGAGGAAAGATTGGCTAAGGACGAGGTGACGATGCGCGTGGGAAATGGTTCTAAAGTCGATGTGATCGACGTCGCCACGCTACCTCTACATCTACCTTCAGGATTAGTTTTAGACCTGAATAATTGTTATCTGGTGCCAGCGTTAAGCATGAACATTGTATCTGAATCTTGTTTGATGCGAGATGGTTATTCATTTAAATCTGAGAATAATGGTTGTTCTATTTATATGAGTAATATCTTTTATTGTCATGCACCCTTAAAGAGTGGTCTATTTGTCTTGGATCTTGATAGTAGTGATACACATATTCATAATGTTGAAACCAAAAGATGCAGAGTTGATAATGATAGTGCAACTTATTTGTGGCACTGCCGTTTAGGTCATATTGGTATAAAGCGCATGAAGAAACTCCATACTGATGGACTTCTGGAATCACTTGATTATGAATCACTTGGTACTTCCAAACCATGCCTCATGGGCAAGATGACTAAAACGCCGTTCTCCGGAACAATGGATCGAGCAACAGATTTGTTGGAAATCATACATACTGATGTGTGTGGCCCAATGAATACTGAGGCTCGCGACGGATATCGTTATTTTCTCACCTTCACAGATGATTTGAACAGATATGGGTATATCTACTTAATGAAACATAAGTCTGAAACATTTTAAAAGTTCAAAGAATTTCAGAGTGAAGTGGAAAATCATCGTAACAAGAAAATAAAGTTTCTATGATCTGACCGTGGAGGAGAATATTTGAGTTGCGAGTTTGGTCTACATTTGAAACAATGTGGAATAGTTTTAACTCCGCCACCGAACACCACAGCGTAATGGTGTGTCGAGCGTCGTGTCGTACTTTACTAGATATGGTGCGATCTATGATGTCTCTTACTGATTTACCGCTATTGTTTTGGGGTTATGCTTTAGAGACGGCTGCATTAAAGTTAAATAGGGCACCATCGAAATTCATTGAGACGACGCCTTATGAACTATGGTTTGGCAAGAAACCAAAGTTGTCGTTTCTTAAAGTTTGGGGATGCGATGCTTATGTGAAAAAGCTTCAACCTGATAAGCTCAAACCCAAATCGGAGAAATGCGTCTTCATAGGATACCCAAAGGAGACTGTTGGGTACACCTTCTATCACAGATCCGAAGGCAAGAGATTTGTTGCTAAGAATGGATCCTTCCTAGAGAAGGAGTTTCTCTCGAAAGAAGTGAGTGGGAGGAAAGTAGAACTTGATGAGGTAACTGTACCTGCTCCCTTATTGGAAAGTAGTTCATCACAGAAACCGGTTCATGTGACACCTACACCAATTAGTGAGGAAGCTAATGATATTGGTCATGAAACTTCAGATCAATTTACTACCGAACCTCATGGGTCAACCAGAGTAAGATCCGCACCAGAGTGGTACGGTAATCCTATTCTGGAGGTCATGTTACTTAACCATGGCGAACCTACGAACTATGAGGAAGCGACGATGAGCCCAGATTCCGCAAAATGGCTTGAGTCCATGAAATCTGAGATGGGAGCCATGTATGAGAACAAAGTGTGGACTTTGGTTGACTTGCCCGATAATTGGCAAGCCATCGAGAATAAATGGATCTTCAAGAAGAAGACTAATGTTACTGTCTACAAAACTCGACTTGTTGCGAAAGGTTTTCGATAAGTTCAAGGGGTTGACTACGATGAGACTTTCTCACCCGTAGCGATGCTTAAGTCTTTCCGAATCATGTTAGCAATTACCGCATTTTATGATTATGAAATTTGGCAAATGGATGTCAAAACTGCATTCCTGAATGGATATCTGGAAGAAGAGTTGTATATGATGCAACCAGAAGGTTTTGTCAATCCGAAAGGTGCTAACAAAGTGTGCAAGCTCCAGCGATCCATTTTTGGACTGGTGCAAGCCTCTCGGAGTTGGAATAAACATTTTGATAGTGTGATCAAAGCATATGGTTTTATACAGACTTTTGGAGAAGCATGTATTTACAAGAAAGTGAGTGGGAGCTCTGTAGCGTTTCTAATATTATATGTGGATGACATATTGTTGATTGGAAATGATATAGAATTTCTGAATAGCATAAAAGGATACTTGAATAAGAGTTTTTCAATGAAAGACCTCGGTGAAGCTGCTTATATATTGGGCATCAAAATCTATAGAGATAGATCAAGACGCTTAATTGGACTTTCACAAAGCACATACCTTGATAAAGTTTTGAAAAAGTTCAAAATGGATCAAGCAAAGAAAGGGTTCTTGCCTGTATTACAAGGTGTGAAGTTGAGTCAGACTCAATGCCCGACCACTGCAGAAGATAGAGAGAAAATGAAAAATGTTCCCTATGCTTCAGCCATAGTCTCTATCATGTATGCAATGATGTGTGCCAGAACTGATGTGTGCCTTGCTATTAGTTTAGCAGGGAGGTACCAAAGTAATCCAGGAGTGGATCACTGGACAGCGGTCAAGAACATCCTGAAATACCTGAAAAGAACTAAGGATATGTTTCTCGTTTATGGAGGTGACAAAGAGCTCGTCGTAAATGGTTATGTCGATGCAAGCTTTGACACTGATCCGGACGATTCTAAATCGCAAACCGGATACGTGTTTATATTGAACGGTGGAGCTGTCAGTTGGTGCAGTTCAAACAAAGCGTCATGGTGGGATCTACGTGTGAAGCAGAGTACATAGCTGCTTCGGAAGCAGCAACTGAAGGAGTCTGGATGAAGGAGTTCATATTTGATCTAGGTGTCATACCTAGTGCATCGGGTCCAATGATAATCTTTTGTGACAATACTGGTGCAATTGCCTTGGCAAAGGAATCCAGATTTCACAAGAGAACGACACATCAGGAGACACTTCAATTCCATCAGTGACCGAGTCCAGGTGGGAGACATAGAGATTAGCAAGATACATACGGATCTGAATGTTGCAGACCTGTTGACTAAGCCTCTCTCACGAGCAAGACATGATCAACACCAAGACTCCATGGGTGTTAGAATCATTACTATGTAATCTAGATTATTGACTCTAGTGCAAGTGGGAGACTGAAGAAAATATGCCCTAGAGGCAATAAAAAAGTTATTATTTATTTCCTTATTTCATGATAAATGTTTATTATTCATGCTAGAATTGTATTAACCGGAAACATAATACATGTGTGAATACATAGACAATATAGTGTCACTAGTATGCCTCTACTTGACTAGCTCGTTGATCACAGATGGTTAAAGTTTCCTAACCATAGACATGAGTTGTCATTTGATAAACGGATCACATCATTAGGAGAATGATGTGATTGACTTGACCCATTCCGTTAGCTTAGCACTTGATCGTTTTAGTTTATTGCTATTGCTTTCTTCATGACTTATACATGTTCCTATGATTATGAGATTATGCAACTCCCGATTACCGGAGGAACACTTTGTGTGCTACCAAATGTCATAACGTAACTAGGTGATTATAAAGGTGCTCTACAGGTGTTTCCAATGGTACTTGTTGAGTTGGCATAGATCAAGATTAGGATTTGTCACTCCGATTGTCGGAGAGGTATCTCTGGGCCCTCTCGGTAATGCACATCACTACAAGCCTTGCAAGCAATGTGACTAATGAGTTAGTTGCGGGATGATGTATTACAGAACGAGTAAAGAGACTTGCTGGTAACGAGATTGAGCTAGGTATTGAGATACCTACAATCGAATATCGGGCAAGTAACATACCGATGACAAAGGGAACAACATATGTTGTTATGCGGTTTGACCGATAAAGATCTTCGTAGAATATGTAGGAGCCAATATGAGCATCCAGGTTCCGCTATTGGTTATTAACCGAGACATGTCTCGGTCATGTCTAAAATAGTTCTTGAACCCGTAGGGTCCGCACGCTTAACGTTCGGTGACGATCGGTATTATGAGTTTATGTGTTTTGATGTACTGAAGGTAGTTCGGAGTCCCGGATATGATCACAGACATGATGAGGAGTCTCGAAATGGTCGAGACATAAAGATCGATATATTGGATGACTATGTTTGGACTTCGGAAGTGTTCCGAGCAAGTTCGGGCATATACCGGAGTACCGGGGGGTTACCGGAACCCCCCGGGGAGTATAATGGGCCTTAGTTTTAGAAGAGGAGGGGCGGCCAAGGTAGGGCCGCGCGCACCCTCCCCCTCTAGTCCAAATTGGACAAGGAGGGGGGGGGGGCGGCGCCCCCCTTTGCTTCCCCCCTCTCTCCCCCTTCTCCTACTCCTACTAGCACTACTAGGGAAAAACGTTATACATAGAACTTTAGCAGCAGCGCTTGTTAAAAAAGCTCGCTACTGCTAGTCAACAGTAGCGCATGCCGAATAAGCGCGCTGTAGATGCATATATAGCAGTAGCGCGTCTCGATGAAAACTCGCTACTACTAAAATTTCGACCACTAAGCCGATGGGCTACACATAGTAGTAGCGATCTTTCAGAAACCGCGCTGCCGCTACTATTCTTATAGCAGCGCGTTTACCTGTAAAGCGCTACTGTTGACGAAAAGAAAATAAAATGAAAAACAAATAGAAAAGTAAATGAAAATCAAAGAAATAGAAAAAGGAGAAAGAAAAAAAATATAAAATGTAAAGAAAAATAAACGAAGAAGGGAAAAAGGATGAAGGAATAGCAGTAGCGCGTTTGCGGAAATGCGCTATAGCTAACTTAGCTATAGCGCGTTTTCCCTAACGTGCTACCGTTATTTTTGACTTAACCCAAAAAACGGTTTCCCCCCGGCCACCACTTCTCCCCCAAATCCCTCGCCTCACTCTTCGCCGCCGTCTCCCCCACTTCACCGTCGCCCCCACTTTGCCGTCGCCCCCACTTCGCCGCCTTCTCCTTCCGGCGTCGACGCCGCGCTCATCCTCACTAGCCTCATCGCTGCCGCTTCTCAGGCCGCCGTCGACCTCACCGTCGCCGCCCTCGACCTCTCCTCCGCCGCACTTGACCTTACCGCCCCCGAGCCCGCCCAGGAGCGCCGCCTCTCGATCCCGAGCCCGCCCTCGCCGCCCCTATCTTCGTCGCTGAGAACCTCCCCGCCACCGTCTCTCCCCTCTTTGTAAGCCCCCCACCCCTCCCCCACCCCCTATCTCTCAGCTTTTTCTTCCTCTGCCATGTTAATTAGCAGTAGTAGTAGATGTTAATTAGTACTAGGGTTCATACATAATGATTTTTAGTAGTAGTAGTAGTAGTAGTAGATGTTAATTAGTAATAGTGATGGTACTAGTTAACTAGGGCAGTATGGTTAATAGTAGATGTTTTTTAGTTAGGGTAATAATAGATGTTAAGTAGTAGATAATGTTGATGTTAATAGTTCAGTAGGGTTTTGTTTTTGAATTGAGTTTGTTTAACTAGGTGTTAATTAGGGCAGTAGGGTTTAGTTTAGAGTAAAGTAATTTAGTTCAGTAGTTAACTAAATATAATCTATATTTGGTTTTTGAATTGAGTTTGAGAGAGCATGAGGTTTGTTTAGATTTTCTTGTAGTGTCAAACGCTAGGACATGCAAATTTGAAGTGGTCAGGATATATGCAAATTCCTCAATTGTGTTTGCACATGCATGCGTCGATTGTGCCCAAGTGGCCTTTTGTTGTTTCCACAGAATGAAGCCGAGTGGCCTATGTTTTGCAGGAATGTTGATTCATTTCCGTAACGACAAATTTTAGGTTCTCGATTTGTCCACTTTTTAGCAAAGGTCATGCCAAAATTTTCCGTGAATTTCGGCATGACTTGTGCTACAAACTAGGACATATCGAGTGCCCGGGATTTGCCGCACAGGGAAGGAGTCAACGTTCCTGCAAAACAATAGGCCTTTTTTATGTCATTATTCATTTTATTAGGTCTAGAACTAATTGACTAGATTTAATCGTAGGAAACATGGCTATAGCGATGAAGGGCAGGGTTACGGTGATTGCGGACGGCGTCTACGGGCGGCGAGCGAATTTTGAGCCTTGCCGACGATCAACCGATGTTGTTCTGGGCCCACGGTGGCATCGGGGGATGAGACCGACACGCAGACCGGTCTTGAGGCTGAGACGGTCTTTGAGACTCAGGCCGACATCGAGACCGGGGCGAGATCGAGATCGGCGCTGCCTCGGGAAGCGAGCCGATGTAGAACCGAAAGCAAAGAGGCACCGGCTTCCTAACAAACTCAGGACTACTAGAATGATGGTCACGGAGGTGGACGACGGCAATTTTGAGCCAAACGCGCCCGAGGAAGCGCGCGCGTGCTATGGCAATCAAATAGGCTCCATCGTACGGACAACCGCCACCATCAACGATGAGAAACTACAGAAGATAGATAATATGAGGCCCTCCCTCCTAAAGAAGTTTCACCAGATATTCTTGTTCCCGGGCCGGAATGAAAAGGATTATGAAGATCCAGATAAGGACCCGACAATGAAGAAGATAAACAAACACGCCATGACCAAGTTTAGCAACGCGTTGGCTGCCTGGAAAACAAGGGTGAAAGCAAGGATCATCGACAAGAAGGAACCCTACTCCGAGATTGTAAAGGATAATCCGACAATCACGGAAGACCAGTTTCAAATATTCAAGGAGGCTTGCGAGGCCGAAGCTGCCAAAAAAAAGTCTAAGTACATGAAGGGGCTTCAAGAGAGGAACATTGGGAGCCGCCACCTCGGAAGCCGTGGTTACGGCGGGAAGAGGTCCAAATGGGCCAAGGAGGACGCGGAAGCCATGAGTGCAGGCATCCCAGACCCTTGGCGGAGTTCACCGTCCCGCAGAGGCGTGGCGTCCTCGGGGCCCGCACCGTTGGGACCCAGTGAAGAAGGTTCTGAGACAAACCGGTCACGACGGAGTTCGTTAGACTACTGGTAATTTTAGTTTCTGATCAATTCGACTGCACATGTTAGTCATATTTGTAAACGATCCTTGTGCCTTTTGCAGAGAGAGCAACACAGGATTGCGGCCGAAAGCGACTCGCTGTCTGAGGCACTAGCGAGGCCCAAGTGGGACACTCCATTCAACCGGGCGTTGAACATATTGAAACGACTCCCGATGGAGAATCGACCGTCGTATGGACGCGTGCACGGTGTCGAAGACGGTGCCACGTGGAAGATGTACTACCGTGAGACCACGGAGGAGAGAAAGGAAAGACGGAGGTTAACTGAAGAAAACATCGACAAGAAGGTTGAGATTGTGGTTGAGAAGAAATCATCTCAGACAGTCGCAACAGCGATAGCTGCCGCAAAACAAGTGGTTGCAAATATGTCTACTTCCTTGGTTCCGGCCATTTTCAATTGGACCAGGCAAAATCCAGGAAAAAATGCAGCGGACTTTCCCCTTGCTGACTTCTTGGGGAGCAGCTCGACTAGCGTTGCACCAGCACCTGCTCCCGCACCGGCTCCCGCACCAGCTCCCGCACCGGCTCCCACACCTGCTCCCGCACCAGCTCCGGCACCGGACGTGCTCGGCAGTGCTTCGTCTTTGGCTGAGCTCGACGCCCTCACGGTATCTGTCACACCGGCCCCCTTCAATAAATGTATAATCTCCCGTTTTTGTTGCCTTTCGGATGTCTCATGTCGCAGACTTTTCTTTGCAGGCCAGCGAAACCCGTCGCCATATTGTGCACCATCGGCGACGAGAAGGTGGGCGTGGGGAAAGCGATGATAATGGAGCGAAGAAACATTGTTCCACTGCCGGCGATCCCCGAGCGTCTTCAAGGTTTCGTGGCCAATGTTAAACCGACCACGAGAATTTGCCTCCTCGATACTAGTGGGGATGGCGGCGAGACCCGTGGCGGCTTGGTGATTTTTGCAATGGGTGGGTCTGTTGTGGCCAAAAAGTCTGCGCCGTGCGAGGCGGTCGGAAGCACACCCACGAGCATGTAGCCTCAGCAAGGTATGAACATCAACACCCCACCTACCCAATTAGCGTCGGGTGTCGGGTTGGGTGATAGCGGATGGGGTAAGGAAGAGGGTCCATTAGTCGCTGATGACGTCGCCATGGATGAGGATGAGGATGACGATGGCACTCAACAGTATGTCTATACTGGCGCCTACTCAGGGTTTGAGCGTCATGAGTCGGTGCCTGAATTGCCGTCTCTGGAGGCTGAACGTATTATGGACGACCTTCCGGTAGTAAAGAAGTCTAGGAAGAGAGCGAGGAAAGGCAAAAAAGCTGATTCTATGATCCAGCCGCCTCAGCAACCTCGGCTTCAGGACCGTATAGATATCCCCGATGCGGATAAATGGCATATCCCCGGTCAACCAATCCTACCTGCAAGAGCTCTAGGGGCCAGATTCGGCGACCTAAGGAGACTTCATGATGACGTGCTGCGGATAGAGAAAGGCCTCATCGCCTCGAAAGATCCAGGATACCCACTCTACATGGTTAACGTTCCACGGCAAATGTCGTACGTCGACTGCTTCCCCGCGGATAAGTTCTTCCTTCGATTCGATTACATATTCGACATGTTTCACGTGAAGAAGCTGGATTTTACGTTTGTCCGCCTTTATGCCTTGCACATGAATTACATCATCGGGGTTGAGCAGATACCTCATATCTGTGTCGCTGACCCGTAGTACATGCGAGGGCTTCTTGGGAGTCTGCGCAAAGCTTTGTGAATCTGCGAGGAATACATCGTCAGTTTCATGCTCGCCAATAAGGACAAGGAGGCGATTCTCGTGCCTTATCATCTCGTGTAAGTCATCCGTGCGGATATCCTTCCTTCGATTTCAATCATTCATTTGCACGGTGAAGGCTAATTAATTTGAGGTGTACTTATTTTGCGCAGCGGCGGGCGCGCTGTCCTCATCATCCTCTACCCCTGATACTCCCACGCTCTTTACTTGGACTCGTCGAAGAACATTCACAAAAAGGATTACACCCACATCAAGGATGTTCTCGACAGTGCTATGTTTTACTACCAAGCATGGGGTGGAGAGGTCAAGGACAAGAAGAGAAAGGGCGGCAGGCTCGCCTTCGGCCATAAGACCGACTTCTGCTGCATCCAGCAACCAAGCGATTCTCTTAATGATGGATTCTATGTCCTACACCACATCTTTGGAGTCAGACGGGATCACGGAACCTTCGCATGTCACCTAGATCGGGCGATGCCCATATTCTGCAATGGGCAAAGGACGTAGGAGATATCGAGGATCATTGACTTCGAGCTGAGTTCTATAACATCCAGCGCGAACTTGCCCAAATCATCATGAAGGAGGTCGTCGGAAAAACAGGGATGTTCTACGAAGAAGGACAAATGTCGTGAGAAGACGTGCGAACATGGGTAGCCTCTCAGCGTCTCGACATGAAGCCTTTCACTAAGCTCGGGGGACTATCTCCCTGACATGGATGGATGGCACGACATGTTGGAGTGATTGTCGATATATGACAATGTGTCCGTTTAGTCCATACTTTCTGTATGACAAAACTTTGAGTTATGCACGGCGAAAATTTATTTATGATGTAATTAAACCGTCCTCCTCCTCGACTAGCGAAGATCACTCTAGTTAGGGAATTTTGGGTACAATGAACTTTGTTATTTATCCTTATGATATGTTGTTTCTATTTTTGCCAAGTCTGTCTCTTTCTGTTGCTCAACTATATATGTTGCATATCATCGTCTCATGTGACGATGCAGGTGCATAGATCATTGATGGCGAAGAAGTGCTACGCCAGGAGTATATATACGACGAGTGGCCGAAGTGTCAGGCCCAAGTGTATCGGTTTCCAGTTTCCGAGCGACATGCAGTAGTTAGTTTAGTTTCACGCTAATGCGAGAGAGGGATACGAACTCATGTACTGTATAGTTCCGCTATCACTCAAAGTGGTAGCTCTTCTCGCGTATATCATTGTTTAGATGGATGACAATGTATTTGCAAGTAATCGAGACTTGTATCGCTATTTTCGAGATGATGACGAGAGACCACTTTGTGTTGAATGATGATTATGATGATGACATGATTTGATGAGACTAGTTGTATGTATATGCTATGATTACATTTGTATGTGTATGATATGTTAAAGATTATTGTATAAATCCTATTCAAATACAAAATAAATATACAGAAAGAAAACTATTAAATCTAGTAGTAGCGAGGGAAAAGGTTAGCAGTAGCGCCGCCTTACCAGTAGCGCTTCCCTGTAAAAAGGGCTGCAGATAATATCAACATCGCTCTTCACTGAAGCACGCTACAGCTATCCATGTATAGTAGTAGCATGGAACGACAGGCGCTACTGCTACACGTTAGCTGTAGCGCCTTATCAGTAGTGCATCGTCCCGTGCTATTGATAGGCCTAAAACCCGCGCTGCTGCTAGGCTTTTCCCTAGTAGTGTAGGAAAGGAGGAGTCCTACTCCCGGTGGGAGTAGGACTCCCCCCTTGGCGCGCCCTCCTCCTGGCCGGCCGCCTCCCCCCTAGCTCCTTTATATACGGGCCAGGGGGTACCCCAAAGTCACACAAGTTGATCATTGATCTTTTAGCCGTGTGCGGTGCCCCCTCCACCATAATCAACCTTGGTTATATCGTAGCGGTGCTTAGGCGAAGCCCTGCATCGATAGCTTCATCAACAACGTCATCACGCCGTCGTGCTGACGGAACTCTCCCTCGAAGCTCTACTGGATCGTGAGTTTGTGGGACGCCACCGAGCTGAACGTGTGCAGATCGCGGAGGTGCCATACGTTCGGTACTCAGATCGGTCGATCGTGAAGACATACGACTACATCAACCGCATTGTCATAACGCTTCCGCTTACGGTCTACGAGGGTACGTGGACGACACTCTCCCCTCTCGTTGCTATGCATCACCATGATCTTGCGTGTGCGTAGGATTTTTTTAAAATTACTACGTTCCCAACACTTTATTGGGCGTGTGGCACGAAGTAGCTGCGCCCACACGTATGGGTAATTCTAATGTTCGCCCACACATAAACCGTGTGAGCTGCCTTCTGCTCACACCACACACGGTATGTGGGTGGATGGCTAGTATGCCACACGTGTGGCAGTTAGCCGCGTCCATTAAAAAAACGGTGGGGGACCCTTTAGCGATTTCCCCTCTCCCTCCCAGGCCGCTCACGCGGGAGGATTATGAGAAGCAAACCCTAGCTCAGTGAGCCCCTCCTCCCTCCAATTCTACGGTCGCCGCCACCGGCGGTGGTGGCGGCGAGCGAGAGCGGCGCGCCCTGACGGGCCTCCCTCCTGCGGGGAAGCGACGTCAAGCGAGTGGCACGGGTGGTCTATTCCTGGGCGGTGAGGCAGAGGACGACCCTGAGCTTGCAGTGGAGGCTCTCTGGTGGCGCCGGCATGGGGGAGGTGATGGGTGCGTCATGACCCGACCATGGCGGCGACGGAGTAGTGGATCTCGGCCAGGAGCTACGGCTAGGAGCCACTACGGTGGCTGGGCGTGCGGGGTCTCCTATGCTGAAGCTGGCATGGAAGATGGCGTCGGCATCGTGGGAGCTGGAGGGGGTGCGCGGACCGGATCTAGACCGGTGGTGCCACAATGGGTGATGGTGTTGGTGGCGCTCGGGGCCGGGAGTGAGGCTTGGTGTGCTCATCTCCGCTTGCAGCGGCGCGTCTGTCTGCAAGGATCGCTGCTTATGAGTTCCCAGATCGTGGCTGCTGCATAAATGTCCACCAGAGCAGTGTGACTAGTTGCTGCTTGCAGTGCCGGCAATTCCTAGTTTTGCCGCAGTTGGAGAGGGTTTGAAGCTGCAGTTTTTGGCCGTGCAAGAGGTGGAAGTTTAGTTGTGTGCCCTCGGCCGTGTGGGGGTGTCGTTGTTCTGTACGCAACTGCCGGGGAGTCCATGACGGTGGCTTTCTCGGGATAGACCGAGTCCCGCCATCCACTCATCGTCTCCTCTTAGGCATTCAAGGGTGATGGTGCGTTGGCAAGGAAAATTCAGTTGAAGATGTTGCTCTTCGAGGTGATCGGTGCTTGTCGAGACGCGGCTTGAGGATTGGTTTAGGGTAGGCCCTTTGTGCTGTGTTAGTAATAGTTGTGATGGCTAATCATTTGGTTAGTTGGGTGTGGTGTTTGTGGTGTTCAAACTACACTTGTTGCTTGCAACAAGTCGTAGTGTTTTGTACTTATCTTCTGACTTTTATAAAAATATGATATGCTATTGACGTATTCTGGAAAAAAAACAATGGCCAACACACAGAGAGGGAACAATGCATCTGCGTCCGTACTAACAAAGCAGCAATATGAGCAGTAAACTCATGAAAAAAATGCACTACGATTAAGGCAGTATATTTACAACACACAAAGCGGTATGATAAAAATAGCAATTACATTAATATAAAATGTCATCGAAATTCACCGGAACCTGTCAACTATGGATCTAGGTATATAAAGCTCGTCACGGGAAACACAACGGACTGTAATTTAAGCATTCGGGTCAAGAATTTGTGTGGTCATGAAAAACCAAAAATTCAAATAAATCCACCATGCACGGATGCACCGTTGAATGAGGCGCCCTCTGCTCGGCATGAAACTTGTCTTATGGGGAGGTTCCCAGCTCCCGCCGAGAAGGCGGTCACTCGAGGCACTTCACTTGCCACAAGGAGAGGATCCAAAAGTTGAGCTTAGAAAAGCGTCATTTTCAAACAAATCGCAATTTCAAGGTTGTGCTCTTGGTTTGATTCTTCTTCAACAAAATGAAGTTGAGCTTAGAAAAGCGTCATTTTCAAACAAATCCCAATTTCAAGGCTGTGCTCTTGGTTTGATTCTTTTTCAACAAAATGCTCTTAGCGCCGATTGGGGCAAAACAATGTTGAGCTTGTTCAAGTAGATCATATATCCGGATTTTTGATACCAACCAACTCACAACACACAATAAATCTCGTCCCGTCTGGGAAAAAATATTTGTCCCCCAAACAGAGGAAATTCCCATACCCCACTTCCTCCACCTCGAGCCACCGCTCCCCACCCCGCAAAACTGAACCTCCCTGTCTGCGGTGATGGTTCCGAAAACTCCATTGAATCTTCCTCCACATAGCAGCAGACTCAAGAACAGTGTATAATTAACCATTCTTCTCCGGGGCAGTTGGGGCATATATCTAATGTCAAACTCTCTTTTAGTGGAATCTAATACCCAGCTTGGTATTTCTCCTCGCCAATTCGGTTCCAACTGCCATACTTGGCAGCCGACACGCCTAGCATGGATCTTCTTTTCATGGGTCTTCATTTTATCCGGGGCCATAATTTGAGCCATCCCTCGTGTTCTTCAGGAGAAGGTGCTGAAGTTCCACCATTGCTGTCCCGGTGAACAATACCTGACGAAAAGCAACGGCGTTGCGCTTCATCGATGAATGCAAACTGTGCAAGCCCAGAAGGAGCGAAAAGAAGCATTTCAAACTCATCAGAGTTTGTAAAAAGGCAAAGCTTGGCGCTTGAGCTAAAAACAACAGTAGGAACTAGACCAGAATGTGAGCTCAGCCTGGGTCCTCTGCATCTGAGATTTCAGCTGCCGCTCCACCCTTGATGTTTCTAGTGCTGTTCCAGAGACAAGCTGCTTCATCAACGATGGTATGACATACAGTAGCTGAAGCTGAACTGACATGTGTTTGGACTTGAAAAATTCTTGCATAGTGTTCTCTCTTTCCAAAGAGACCACCAAGAAAGAATTCCCAGGGTGTTCCCCTCATTGTTTCCTTGCCGACTTGGTGAAGGAGTTTGGCTGGCCATCAATTCCACCACTCAGCGAGATTGGAGATAGTTGCAGAAGGGCTAATATTTTCTTTCAAGCACTCACAGCGAAGGAACAAGAGGCAGGCAGATAGGTTCAGTTTCTTTTCTGCTGAAACAGAGATTACAGGCGGCAGCCGCTCTTCTCTCAAACGCCTCTGCTTTCCCGCTCAACCCAGATCATCCCCTCCCTCATAAGTCTCTCCCCAGTTGGCTTCTCCTCCAGCCTCCAACCCTCCCCCAAATCTCCTCGCCCGAATCCCCGGCCCTTCCCGAATCCCGTCCCCAAATCGCATCCGCCCGCCTGCCTCTCCTCGCTCGCTCTCGGAGGCGATGGACGGCGACGAGAGGAAGCCGCTGCTCCTCCGCTCGCCCTCCTCGACTTCGCCGCCTGCCTCTCCTCGCTCACTCTCGGAGGCGATGGACAGCGATGAGAGCAAGCCGCTGCTCCTCCGCTCGCCCGCCTCCACCTCGCCGACGCGGGATGGCCCCTCCGGCAACAACGACCTATCCGGCGATCGGACGCGGCGCTACTCGCCCCCTCGCTCTCCTTCTCCTCCGACCCCGTCGCCGCTCGCCAAGAACCCGATGGCCTCCGACGCCGACAACCCCTCCAACGGCAACAGCACCAGGGGCGCGGCCTCGCCTCTTCGTTCTCCGACACCATCGTCGTCCGCCGACATAGGGAACCAAGGACATCAGCCGCAACCGGCTCCCAAGGCGGAAGAGGAGGCGGCGGTCGACTCCAAGTCCAAGAACCACAAAGAAGAGCGAGAGAAGGCATCTCCTGGCGAGGAGAAGGAGAAGACGGCGGAGGCACCCGCTGCTCTCAGCGAGAAGGAGAAGGCGGCGGCGGCACCCTCTGTTCTCAGCGAGAAGGGGAAGGCGACGGCGGCACCCGCTGCTCTGAGCGAGAAGGAGAAGGCGGCGGCGGCACCCGCTGCTCTGAGCGAGAAGGAGAAGGCGGCATCCGCCCGCAAGAAGGCGGAAATCGCCGGCTGCTTTCCATCCCCCTTCCCCGGGGTGAGCACCAGGGAGGAGGGAGGTTGCTCCAAGGGCCAGAGCGTTTCCAATGGCGTCAACCACGTCGTCGATGTCGATGGCCCGTCGGTCGATAACTCGGAAGCGGAGGGGAGGGACTTGACGGCTCTGATCCGCCGGGCCGAGGAGCTGTCCCACTACTTCGTCGGGCATCACATCCTCGCCGATCCATCGGCGGAGGTTACCGTGGCGCTACGTACCTTCGCCGCAGCTGCAGACGCGACAACAGCGGCCGCGCGGTGGCTGGAGGAGGCCGCCGCCGCATTGGATAAGGTATCTACGAACCCTGAGCTCGACGTGGTTTTTGCAAGCGCTGCGAAGCTGCTGGCCTTGGAAGCGGCGGGGGCATTGGTGGCCCACCGGCGGGAGCAGGAGCCCGGCGTCTCCGGTTCAGCAGCACCGGCGGCCGGTCAAGCGCCGGTTTCGGGCACCTCGAATGAGCTGCTATGGGCTGCAGTCGCAGGTTCGCTCGGACTCCTCCCCTACTTGCACGACCTAGTTCCGAAGGACAGTCACTTGGTGGTTGCTGGTCTCTTTGGAGCGGTATTTTGTGCAGCTTCAATTGGAGCAACGATGACCGTGAGGGATGTTCACAGGGCCTATGCCACCATTGTAGGAGCCTTCTCTTTTACTGCATTTTCAGTCTTAGTCGTAGCTTTCCTCTCATTTGCTCTTGCCCAGGGGAACGTTTGGTTGACCTGTGTGTTCGCTGCGATTATAGTTGTAGGACATCTCGTGATTTTTTGGATGAGCAGAAAGTAATTCCATTTGTCTTGGTATTCATCGTGAATGGTGCAATGGAAGGACATCATTTGTAAATGTAATCCAAATTCTGCTTTGGATAGATGGTAGTGTTGAATTGCAAATTTTGGAGTATGAACATTATACTTTGATGTACATTGTTCAAGTTGAATTCTCCATAGAATGGTTGCATATCACTTTCAAGTTTACAGTAAATACAACATTCAGACAAACGTGGAAAATTAGTCTGAAAAATTGCACTAAACAGCAGCACGTTATGTAATCAAAATGTGATAGATAAAACTAATCAGAGCCTGAAGTTCCTCCATTTAGCAAAAAAGTCTTGGGCTCTCAAGTTTGACAAGTACTTCATATAGCTTACAACAACTCTAATAGGCCCCGTATATGTCGCGAACCCGCAAAATTCCGGCGAGTATACGGGCTCGGTCTAATTTTCCACCCAGAACAGAGCCCGTATACTCACCCGGCCCGTAAATTTTTTACAACGGCCCGCAAACCGCCCCCCTCCCCCCCTGAAGCAGCATATCTACGGGTTCGCGAGGCACATGCGGGTCGAAAGCTTATCCCCCCGCCGCCGCGTCTCGCCGCAATTCCCCACTCCAACCCTCACATTTCTCGCTGCCGGTGAGCCCCCTTCTGCCTTCAGCCGCCATGTGGGGCCACATGTGGAGCTCCGGCCACAGCTCCGGTGGCAGCTCCTGAAGGAAATATGCCCTAGAGGCAATAATAAAGTTATTATTTATTTCCTTATATCATGATAAATGTTTATTATTCATGCTAGAATTGTATTAACCGGAAACATAATACATGTGTGAATATATAGACAAACAGTATGTCACTAGTATGCCTCTACCAGACTAGCTTGTTAATCAAAGATGGTTATGTTTCCTAACCATGAACAAGGAGTTGTTATTTGATTAACAAGGTCACATCATTAGTTGAATGATCTGATTGACATGACCCATTCCGTTAGCTTAACACTTGATCGTTTAGTATGTTAATGCTTTCTTCATGACCCATACATGTTCCTGTAACTATGAGATTATGCAACTCCGTTTACGGAGGAACACTTTGGTACTACCAAGCGTCACAGCGTAACTGGGTGATTATAAAGGAGTACTACAGGTGTCTCCAAAGGTACTTGTTGGGTTGGCGTATTTGAGATTAGGTTTTGTCACTCCGATTGTCGGAGAGGTATCTCTAGGCCTTCTCGGTAATACACATCACATAAGCCTTGCAAGCATTGCAACTAAAGAGTTAGTTGTGAGATGATGTATTACGGAGCGAGTAAAGAGACTTTCCGATAGCGAGATTAAACTAGGTATTGGATACCGGCGATCGAATCTCGGAAAGTAACATACCGATGACAAAGGAACAACGTATGTTGTTATGCGGTTTGACCGATAAAGATCTTCGTAGAATATGTAGGAACCAATATGAGCATCCAGGTTCCGCTATTGGTTATTGACCGAGAATAGTTCTAGGTCATGTCTACATAGTTCTCGAACCGTAGGGTCCATGCGCTTAAGGTTTCAATGGCGGTTATTATGAGTTTATGTATTTTGATGTACGAAGGAGTTGAGTCCCGGATGTGATCACGGACATGACGAGGAGTCTCGAAATGGTCGAGACATAAAGATTGATATATTGGATGGTTATATTCGGACACGGAAAGGTTCGGAAGTTTCGGAGAAAACCGGAGTGCGGAGGGTTACGGAACCCCGGGAAGTTATGGGCCTTATTGGGCCAAGAGGGAGAGAGGGCTGCACCGGAGGTGGTGCGCCCCCCTCCATGGGGAGTCGAATTGGACTAGGAGGGGGCGCAGCCCCCTCCCTCTCCCTCTCCTCTCTTCCTTCCCCTTCCCTCTTCCTAGTAGGACTAGGAAGGGAGTCCTACTCCTACTAGGAGGAGGACTCCCCCCTCCTTAGTGCGCCCAAGGGCTGGCGGCCCTCCCCTTGCTCCTTTATATCACGGGGCAGGGGGCACCCTAGGACACACAAGTTGATCTTCGTGATCGTTCCTTAGCCGTGTCGGTGCCCCCTCCACCATATTCCACCTCGGTCATATTGTAGCGGTGCTTAGGCGAAGCCTGCGACGATAGAACATCAAGATCGTCCTGCGCCGTCGTCTTGTGGAACTCCTTCCCCGACGCTTTGCTGGATCGGAGCCGGGGATCGTCATCGAGCTGAGCGTGTGCCAAGAACTCGGAGGTGCGAGATGCGGTGCTTGGATCGGTCGGATCGTGAAGGCGTCGACTACACCAACAGCGTTAATATAGCGCTTCCGCTTTCGGTCTCACAGTGCGTGGGCGGACCTCTCCCTCTCGTTGCTATGCCATCACCATGGTCTTGCGTGATCGTAGGAAAATTTTTGAAATTACTCGTTACCCAACAGTGGCATCGAGCCTGGTTTTATCGTTGATGTCATATGCACGAGTAGAACACAAGTGAGTTGTGGGCGATACAAGTCATACTACCTACCAGCATGTCATACTTTGGTTCAGCGGTATTGTGAGATGAAGCGGCCGGACCGACATTACGCCAGACGCTTACGCGAGACTGGTTTCACCGCTATGAGCACTCGTTGCTTAAAGGTGGTGGCGGGTGTCTGTCTCTCTCACTTTAGTTGAACCGAGTGTGGCTCGCCCGGTCCTTGAGAAGGTTAAAGCGGAGTCTATTTGACGAAATATCGTTGTGGTTTTGATGCGTAGGTAAGAACGGTTCTTGCTCAGCCCGTAGCAGCCACGTAAAACTTGCAACAACAAAGTAGAGGGCGTCTAACTTGTTTTGCAGGGCATGTTGTGATGTGATATGGTCAAGGCGTGATGCTATATTTTATTGTATGAGATGATCATGTTTTGTAACGAGTTATCGACAGCTGGCAGGAGCCATATGGTTGTCGCTTTATTGTATGAAATGCAAGCGCCATGTAATTGCTTTACTTTATCACTAAGCGGTAGCGATAGTCGTAGAAGCAATAGTTGGCGAGGCGACAACGATGCTACGATGGAGATCAAGGTGTCGCGCCGGTGGCGATGGTGATCATGGCGGTGCTTTGGAGATGGAGATCACAAGCACAAGATCATGATGGCCATATCATATCACTTATATTGATTGCATGTGATGTTTATCCTTTATGCATCTTATCTTGCTTTGATTGGCGGTAGCATTATAAGATGATCTCTCACTAAAAATTATCAAGTAGTGTTCTCCCGAGTATGCACCGTTGCCAAAGTTAAATCGTGCGAGACACCACGTGATGATCGGGTGTGATAAGCTCTCGTCCATCTACAACGGGTGCAAGCCAGTTTTGCACACGCAGAATACTCAGGTTATACTTGGCGAGCCTAGCATATACAGATATGGCCTCGGAACATGGAGACCGAAAGGTCGAGCGTGAATCATATAGCAGATATGATCAACATAAGATGTTCACCATTGAAAACTACTCCATCTCACGTGATGATCGGTTATGGTTTAGTTGATTTGGATCACGTGATCACTTAGATAACTAGAGAGATGTCATCTAAGTGGGAGTTCTTTAGTAATATGATTAATTGAACTTAAATTTATCATGAACATAGTACTGATAGTATTTTGCTTGTCTATGTTTCTTTGTAGATAGATGGCTCGTCTTTGTTGTTCCGTTGAATTTTAATGCGTTCCTTGAGAAAGCAAAGTTGAAAGATGATGGTAGCAATTACGGACTGGGTCCGTAACCTGAGGATAATCCTCATTGCTGCTGAGAAAAGTTCGTCCTGGAAGCACCATTTGGGGTAGCGAACTGCTGCGAGATCTTGAGCGAAGTTGTGAGCGTCGGCAAAGCGAGCTGATGACTACTCTATAGTTCAGTGTGCCATGCTTTACGGCTTAGAACCGGGTCTTCAACGGCGTTTTGAGCGTCATGGAGCATATGAGATGTTCCAGGAGTTGAAGTTGATATTTCAACAGAATGCCCGGATTGAGAGATATGAAGTCTCCAATAAGTTCTATAGCTGCAAGATGGAGGAGAATAGTTACGTCGGTGAGCACATACTCAAAATGTGCAGGTATTACAATCACTTGAATCAAGCTGGGAGTTAATCTTCCGGATGATTGTGTCATTGATGAATTCTTCAATCACTGCCACCAAGCTACAAAGGCTTCGTGATGAACTATAATATGCAAGGGTTAGTAAAGACTATGCCTGAGCTCTTCGCAATGCTAAAAGCTGCGGAGGTAGAAATCAAAAAGGAGCATCAAGTGTTGATGGTCAATAAGACCACTAGTTTCAAGAAGAAAGGCAAAGGGAAGAAGAAGGGAACTTCAAGAAGAACAGCAAACAAGTTGCTGATCGGAGAAGAAACCCAAGTGCGGACCTAAGCACTGGCCGAGTGCTTCTACCGCAAGCGGTAGTCCTTTGAAGCGGAACTGCCCCAAGTATTTGGCGGATAAGAAGGATGGCAAAGTGAACAAAGGTATATGTGATATACTTGTTATTGATGTGTACCTTACTAGAGCTCATGATAGTACACAGGTATTTGATCTGGTTACATTGCTAATATTTGCAACTCGAAGCAGGAACTACGGATTAGCGAACAACGGCAAAGGGCGAGGTGACGATGCGCGTGGGAAGCGGTTCCAAAGTCGATGTGATCGCAATCGCACGCTACCTCTACATCTACCTTGGGATTAGTTTTAGACCTGAATAATTGTTATTTGGTGCGGCGTTGAGCATGAACATTATATCTGGATCTTGTTTGATGCGAGGCGGTTATTCATTTAAATCAGAGAATAATGGTTGTTCTATTTATATGAATAATATCTTTTATGGTCATGCACCCTTGAAGAGTGGTCTATTTTAATGAATCTCGATAGTAGTGATACACATATTCATAATGTTGAAACCAAAAGATGCAGAGTTGATAATGATAGTGCAACTTATTTGTGGCACTTGCCGTTTAGGTCATATCGGTGTAAAACGCATGAAGAAACTCCATCTTGATGGACTTTTGGAGTCACTTGATTATGAATCACTTGGCACTTCGAACCGTGCCTCATGGGCAAGATGACTAAAACTCCGTTCTCGGTACTATGGAGAGAGCAACAGATTTATTGGAAATCATACATACGGATGTATGTGGTCCAATGAATGTTGAAGCTCGTGGCGGATATCGTTATTTTCTCACCTTCACAGATGATTTGAGCAGATATGGGTATATCTACTTAATGAAACATAAGTCTGAAACATTTGAAAAGTTCAAAGAATTTCAGAGTGAAGTTGAAAATCATCGTAATAAGAAAATAAAGTTTCTACGATCTGATCGTGGAGGCGAATATTTGAGTTCTGAGTTTGGTCTACATTTGAAACAAAGCGGAATAGTTTAGCAACTCCGCCACCGGAACACCACAGCGCAATGGTGTGTCGAGCGTCGTGTCGCACTTTCTTTGGATATGGTGCGATCTATGATGTCTCTTACAGATTTACCGCTATCATTTTGGGGTTATGCTCTTGAGGCGGCGCATTCACGTTAAATAGGACACCGTCAAAATCCGTTGAGGCGGCGCCTTATGAACTATGGTTTAGCAAGAAACCAAAGTTGTCGTTTCTGAAAGTTTGGGGTTGCGATGCTTATGTGAAGAAACTTCAACCTGATAAGCTTGAACCCAAATCGAATGTGCCTTCATAGGATACCCAAAGGAGACAATTGGGTACACCTTCTATCACAGATCCGAAGGCAAGACATTCGTTGCTAAAATGGATCCTTTCTAGAGAAGGAGTTTCTCTCGAAAGAAGTGAGTGGGAGGAAAGTGGAACTTGATGAGGTAATAGTACCAGCTCCCTTATTGGAAAGTAGTTCATCACGAAATCAGTTTACGTAACACCTACACCGATTAGTGAGGAAGATAATGATGAAGATCATGAAACTTCAGATCAAGTTGTCCTGAACCGTAGATCAACAGAACAAAATCCGCACAGAGTGGTGCGGTAATCCTATTCGGAAGTCATGCTACTAGATCATGATGAACCTACGAACTATGAAGAAGCGATGGTGAGCCCATTCCATAAAATGGCTTGAAGCCATGAAATCTGAGATGGGATCCATGTATGAGAACAAAGTATGGACTTTGGTAGACTTGCCGATGATCGGCAAGCTATTGAGAATAAATGGATTTTTAAGAAGAAGGCGACGCTGATGGTAATGTAGCTGTCTACAAAGCTCGACTTGTTGCAAAAGGTTTTCGACAAGTTCAAGGGGTTGACTACGATGAGACTTTCTCACCGTGGCGATGCTTAAATCCGTCCGAATCATGTTAGCAATTGCGCATTTTATGATTATGAAATTTGGCAAATGGATGTAAAACTGCATTCTTGAATGGATTTCTAGAAGAAGAGTTGTATATGATGCAACCAGAAGGTTTTGTCGATCCAAAAGGTGCTAACAAAGTGTGCAAGCTCAACGATCAATTTATGGTGCAGTGCAAGCCTCTCGGAGTTGGAATAAGCGCTTTGATAGTGTGATCAAAGCATATGGGTTTATACAGACTTTTGGAGAAGCCTGTATTTACAAGAAAGTGAGTGGGAGCTCTGTAGCATTTCTAATATTATATGTGGACGACATATTATTGATTGGAAATGATATAGAATTCTGGATAGCATAAAGGATACTTGAATAAAAGTTTTTCAATGAAAGACCTCGGTGAAGCTGCTTACATATTGGGCATCAAGATCTATAGAGATAGATCAAGGCGGCTTGATTGGACTTTCACAAAGCACATACCTTGATAAAGTTTTGAAAAAGTTCAAAATGGATCAGGCAAAGAAAGGTTTTTACCTGTGTTACAAGGTGTAAGATTGAGTCGGACTCAATGCCCGACCACAGCAGAAGATAGAGAGAAAATGAAAGATGTTCCTATGCTTCAGCCATAGGCTCTATCATGTATGCAATCTGTGTACCAGACACGGCGTATGCTTAGCTGTAAGCTTGGCGGGAAGGTACCAAAGTAATCCAGAGTGGATCTTTGGACAGCGGTCAAGAACATCTGAAATACGAAAAGGACTAAGGATATGTTTCTCGTATATGGAGGTGACAAAGAGCTAGTCGTAAATGGTTACGTCGATGCAAGCTTTGACACGATCCGGACGATTCTAAATCGCAAACCGGATCGTGTTTTTATTAAGCGGTGGAGCTGTCGGTTGGTGCAGTTCTAAACAAAGCGTCGTGGCGGGATCTACATGTGAAGCGGAGTACATAGCTGCTTGGAAGCAGCAAATGAAGAGTCTGGATGAAAGAGTTCATTTCCGATCTAGGTGTCATACCTAGTGCATCGGGACCGATGAAGATCTTCTGTGACAATCTGGTGCAATTGCCTTGGCAAAGGAATCCAGATTTCACAAGAGGACCAAGCACATCAAGAGGCGCTTCAATTCCATTCGGGACCAAGTCCAAGTGGGAGACATAGAGATTTGCAAAATACATACGGATCTGAATGTTGCAGACCGTTGACTAAGCCTCTTCCACGAGCAAAACATGATCAGCACCAAAACTCCATGGGTGTAAGGATCATTACTTTGTAATCTAGATTATTGACTCTAGTGCAAGTGGGAGGCTGAAGGAAATATGCCCTAGAGGCAATAATAAAGTTATTATTTATTTCCTTATATCATGATAAATGTTTATTATTCATGCTAGAATTGTATTAACGGAAACATAATACATGTGTGAATATATAGACAAGCAGTATGTCACTAGTATGCCTCTACCGGACTAGCTTGTTAATCAAAGATGGTTATGTTTCCTAACCATGAACAAGGAGTTGTTATTTGATTAACAAGGTCACATCATTAGTTGAATGATCTGATTGACATGACCCATTCCGTTAGCTTAACACTTGATCGTTTAGTATGTTAATGCTTTCTTCATGACCCATACATGTTCTGTAACTATGAGATTATGCAACTCCGTTTACGGAGGAACACTTTGGTACTACCAAGCGTCTGGCGAAGCGGGTGATTATAAAGGAGTACTACAGGTGTCTCCAAAGGTACTTGTTGGGTTGGCGTATTTGAGATTAGGTTTTGTCACTCCGATTGTCGGAGAGGTATCTCTAGGCCTTCTCGGTAATACACATCACATAAGCCTTGCAAGCATTGCAACTAAAGAGTTAGTTGTGAGATGATGTATTACGGAGCGAGTAAAGAGACTTTCCGATAGCGAGATTAAACTAGGTATTGGATACCGACGATCGAATCTCGGAAAGTAACATACCGATGACAAAGGAACAACGTATGTTGTTATGCGGTTTGACCGATAAAGATCTTCGTAGAATATGTAGGAACCAATATGAGCATCCAGGTTCCGCTATTGGTTATTGACCGAGAATAGTTCTAGGTCATGTCTACATAGTTCTCGAACCGTAGGGTCCGCACGCTTAAGGTTTCAATGGCGGTTATTATGAGTTTATGTATTTTGATGTACGAAGGAGTTGAGTCCGGATGTGATCACGGACATGACGAGGAGTCTCGAAATGGTCGAGACATAAAGATTGATATATTGGATGGTTATATTCGGACACGGAAAGGTTCGGAAGTTTCGGAGAAAACCGGAGTGCCGGAGGGTTACGGAACCCCGGGAAGTTATGGGCCTTATTGGGCCAAGAGGGAGAGAGGGCTGCACCAGGAGGTGGTGCGCCCCCCTCCATGGGGAGTCGAATTGGACTAGGAGGCGCAGCCCCTTTCCCTCTCCTCTCCTCTCTTTCCTTCCCCTTCCTCTTCCTAGTAGGACTAGGAAAGGGAGTCCTACTCCTACTAGGAGGAGGACTCCCCCCCCTAGTGCGCCCAAGGGCTGGCAGCCCTCCCTTGCTCCTTTATATACGGGGCAGGGGGCACCCTAGGACACACAAGTTGATCTTCGTGATCGTTCCTTAGCCGTGTCGGTGCCCCCTCCACCATATTCCACCTCGGTCATATTGTAGCGGTGCTTGGCGAAGCCCTGCGACGATAGAACATCAAGATCGTCCACGCCCGTCGTCTTGTGGAACTCCTTCCCGACGCTTTGCTGGATCGAGCCGGGGATCGTCATCGAGCTGAGCGTGTGCCAAGAACTCGGAGGTGCGAATGCGGTGCTTGGATCGGTCGGATCGTGAAGGCGTCGACTACATCAACAGCGTTAATATAGCGCTTCCGCTTTCGGTCTCACGAGTGCGTGGGCGGACCTCTCCCCTCGTTGCTATGCCATCACCATGGTCTTGCGTGATCGTAGGAAATTTTTGAAATTACTCGTTACCCAACAACTCCGGTGGGGCGGCGACCCAGCCGCGAGCGGCGTGTCGCTTCGGACGGCGCTTGAAGCGCAAGCGCGAAGAAGTGGACGAACAAGGGCCTCGAGCCGCCGCCGAACTTCCTCGTTCGCCAGACGGAGGAGTACGACCGCCGGCACGGGCGTATGCCTTCCTCGGTCGCGGGCTCGTCCTCCGCCGCAAGATCTTCCCACGGCGCGAGCTCTTCCTCTTCCGGCGCGAGGCCTCTCCCCGTGAAGAGGGAGTGGTCGGAGGAGCCAGAGGAGATCGAGCTCGTCGCCGTCAAGCAGGAGCCGGACGAGCCGGAGGTCGTCGTCGTCCTTGGCCGCGAGCTCGTCCATTTTGGTATATCAACCTCGGCCTCGCCGCCACGAGATGCCCCCCCCCCCCTTCCCCCTAGTAGTAGTAGTAGTAGAATGTAGTATGTATGATAATGTAGTATGCGATGATGACCTATGAATGATCATGTAGTATGGGATGAATTATGGTTGCAATTTCTTCCGTGAAAGTTTTTTTTTAAATTATACAGTTTTATATACGGGTTCTACTCTGCCGCGCACGATTTCGACCAGCAAAACAGTTCTTCGTCGAACTTCAAACGCATTTTGCGGGTCACGGTTTTACGGGGTCTGCTAGAGTTGCTCTTACACAGGAGCTGAGATGCAAACTCCATACAGCCTAGTTGCGTTTAACATGACATATTCCAACTGTT
Source organism: Aegilops longissima (assembly GCA_021605205.1). NCBI lineage: Eukaryota > Viridiplantae > Streptophyta > Magnoliopsida > Poales > Poaceae > Aegilops > Aegilops longissima. The sequence goes on along the minus strand of CM038678.1, from coordinate 646,994,185 downwards.
AATACAAGAAGGCCTACATCAGTACATCATCATCTCGGAGTCAGAGCACTCCTGTCAAGCTGTAGACCGAGTTCATAATCCGCACTGCCCATCAACTCCTCAAAGGCTTCACAGTTAAACGCCTTACAATTAATGCAGACAGGAGGAAATAAAGGTTTGAGTGAAGATACAGTTGTTGCCATCGGTGAGGGCACTTAGGATTACTACTGATCAGCAAGTTGAATATGATTGTTACTAATCAGCAAGTTGAATAGGACTATTACTGATCAGCGAGCTAAACGATTCTATGATACACATTTGGGTAATCTTCAGCAATTATCTTCAATCGGCTGAGCTACCGATACCTCAAACACCTTGTAAGGAGCAAGAGACATAAATCAGTTTGTGGTGATGCGTTGGCATGATTATATAGCAAAAGACTACCACCTTACAAGCTAGGGTTACAAAAAACTATCACTTTTTTTAATTTTTTAAAATGCTACCCCTATTTTGGTTTGCTGTTCCAAACGATCATGTGATTTAGAATTAATCCGGTTCATGATAAGTTGGGCCTACTCCTAAACAAACCGTTTGTTGACCATTTCCTTGATCGTTAACTTGCATATGGGTCCCACATGTAAGCACTCCCCCCCCCCCCCATCATTCTTCTCTCCCTCTTCTTCCTTGATCTCTCTCTCTCGACCCATCGCCGGGCACCACCACGGCTCCCGCGTACCACATCCGACGTAGCCACGGCCGCCGCCGCCAGGGCCATCCACCACCACGCCCGGCGCAACCACAACCACCGCCTCCATGGACGGCCACCACCACGCCATGGACATGGAGAAGATGGAAGGAGGGCGGCCGATTGGCAGCTCGAAGCAGCTCGCCGGTGGTTGGAGTCGAGCTCGTACTCAGCCATGGCAGCACCCATGCATGGGAGGATAGCCGGGGCTATGGGGATTTGCACCAGAGAGGAGGAGGAGCTCCACGCCATGGGGAGGCCCGCGCCGTAGCCTGCTTAGCTCCACGCCCGTCGACGCCCAGGCCAGACGCCACCAGGACGACGCCAGCCGTCCCAGCCGCCGACCACACCCAGCTTGGCCGTGAGCTCGAGCACGGGCGGGGAGTAGCCAGGGAGCAGTACGGGCGGTTCCAGCCCGCTGCCGCCGCCGCTTCCCGTTGGCCACGACCAGAGCAACGCCAGCCGACCGGCAAAGGTCCCTTCGTAAGCTCCGGCGACGAGCTTGCCACCAAGGACCCGTTTGCTTTATTTTTATTTTTTGGGGACCTGATTTCTTTTTATATTTTTTCAGGGACCTGCTTGCTTTTAGTTTTTATTGTATGGACCCGATTGTATTTCAAAAAAATATTTGGACCCCACCTGTCATAACCTGTCAAAGGTCAACCTGACGAATGGACCCGAGCTATCATAATAATGTTTAAAGTTAACCAACATAGTCATCAGTGCGACACGGTAGTTCTTCGAAACAGCAAACCAAAATAGTGGTAGCATTTTAGAAAATAAAAAAAATGGTAGTTTTTCGTAACCCAGCTCGTAATGTGGTAGTTTTTTTTTTTGCTATATACTTCGTGGGCATACTTCACGTGGAAATGTAACTGCTATGCAGCATCAATAAACAAACAGAAATCTGCGAACAAACCAGTTCTTAAGAATGAGAAGTTGACATTCTAGCTAGTTGTGTGCTGTATGTGGTTTTTACTGGGTTTCCTTAATTAATCGTGCTTGTTTGGTTTTTGGGTCCAGTTTCCGTATTAACTGGATCAACTATCTTCTTTTATAATGTAATGTGCGAGCTCCCTCCCCGACGAGGTTCCGTCAAAAAAAAAGTTGACATTCTCAGCTGCCTTCTACATATCGTAGCTTTGCCGAACAATCGATGCAACTTTAATAGATTATTTTGCTAGAATAAGTAACAAAAGTGAGAAAACTTGCTTTTGTCCTTTACACTCTGACAGGTCAGGCATTCGACAACAGCTACTAGCACGAGATGAGGAATGGTAACCCATTTGCATGGCTCCAGTGGCGGAGCCAGCCCATAAATGCAGCCCGGGCATGACTGAACTGTGACAGCGTGAGCTGCGACCTGCCCAAAGCAATAAGTCTTTTAACCATAGATTATCAGTAGTACTTAGTAGTAATTTTTTGGACTAGCCCGGGCAGCTGCCCGGGGTCGCCGGGAGGTGGCTCCGCCACTGCATGGCTCTGAAGCGCAACCCTTCCTAGTCCTTTCCCGAAGTATCAGATTGTATTTGTACTAGTGATTGGGGCGTGCCCATGGCACGCTGCTTGAGCGGAAGTTCTGCGATACCAGGTGAGATGGCGTCCCTAGGGCTGGAAAAAAAGCTCAAAGTTCGCGAGTTAAACAAGTAGCTCGTTACTGCATCCCAGACGCACAACTCAAGGCCCAGCCACCCAAGGCACCTTACGAATATGATAAAAATGATTACTTACGAATGTAAAATGTACATATTAAACATGTACAATGTTCACAAACAATGTTCATTTTTATCATATTTGTAAGGCTTTATGTTCATATCATTAACGAGCTTAACAAGCTAAACAAGCCAGCTCATGAGTTATCTGAGTCGAGCCAATCTTAATTTGAGCTTGTTATAGTAACGAGTCGAGTCGAGTCGAGCTAGCTCGTTATTCTAAGCGAGCTTTACCGAGTCGAGCCAAGCTCGGCTCAATTCCAGCCCTAGGCGCCTTTCACTTTCCTGTTGGGTCATGCTTGGCACATGTTCATGCAATGGTTTTTACAAGCATAAAAAGCTGACAACGAGCAAAATGAATCTTAAAAAATAGCTATGCAAATTATAATAGCTCCAAGAGAGCAAGCAATGTGGTTTAACTATGGATTCAGATCTGGTAGGACCTGCGGCAACTATAAAGAAAATTAGATTATAGCTGAGCTGTGTCCTTTCATAACTAATCTGAGCAGATCTTTCATAGGGTAAAACGAAGATGAATAATTTGAAAGCGAGCACAATTTACCCCGGCCAAGTATGCAGGACACGGCTGCCCCTAAATTCGTTGTCATCAGCCTGACTAATTTGTACATAACAAAATAATACTACATAGCAATGCACGTAATCTATGTGCAAATCATCAAGTTTACAACATCATCGTGAACCTGCTTAGTTTTCAGCACTCGCCAAACAGTCATCACAATTCTTGCAGGCATAATGATGAGCAAAGACAGAAAGGAATCCAAGCTGACAAAGAACCTTACGACAATTACCTGCAGCATTGATCACAATCAAACATCTACTAAACCGAATCTTTTAGCTATCTTTTGAATATGGTAATCGAATTAATCCTTTTGAAGGAAAATTCAAAGAAATTTTCTAATGCATTATTTTTGTTAATTTATTAAGTACTGCCAAAATCATACCACTTGTATCTATCCTTATCTTATATAAAAGAGATATGAATTTAATCATATTAATTTCAGTTAAAATACGTGGTGATAACATGGTTCCAGAAATATTACAGTAACTGATGCATATTTGATTTGTCTCCAGCAATGTGGCAAACTATTCCAAATAATTTAAAGTGACCTAACATTTGAATAATTAAGATGACCCTAGCATTACAAAAAAAATCTAATATATAGGGTACAATGAAGGGAGCATATTTGCAAGCGAGATATGAAGTATCTGAATGGTGAATTGTCACATAATTCGACTTCTGCAGTATTATCACATAGTTGAAAAGAGGTGTAAACTCATACATTGAACTAATTCAGTGTGTAATAGGAAATCTGACTAAAAGTTGTTTTCATCCACAGCCACTACAAAGCAACAATGGTTAGGAGCTTGACAGTTAAAAAGAAATGCAAATCCACAGGGTGGTAATGATATCCTTTAAAAGTTTCCATAAAAAAACATGAACGGATTACCTCACTGGTTTTATTTATTTGCTTCGACTTTCTGACTTACTGTTTCCAGACATTTCTATACTGGTAATGATATCTTTTAAAGGTTTCCATAAAAATACATAAATAAAGTACCTCACTGGTTTTAATTATTTGGTTCGTCTTTCTGAGTTACTATTTCCACCCATTTGCATTGTCTTGCACAAGTCGTTTGATGCGCTTATAGAGGATCAGTGCATCCTTATTTTCTTACTTAGAAAATGCAGGTTATGATATGATTATCTTCAGATTTTCTGATATTTTTCTAATATATTCCAACTAAAACCATGATGCCGGCATTCTTTCTAAACCACAATACACTTTACTTCTCATGATCCTCCAAATTTGGTAGGACACAAAAACAGCAAAGTTATAACCAGCACTAATGAAACAACGTCACGACATGAAAGAGAAGTGCAAAAAACTAAGTACTATGTGCTGAAATCCAAACGAACAGAAATCTATACCTCCGAGAATGTTGTTGTTCTCCTTGATATACTTGTCCCAGTCCAGCGACTCGTCCTTCTCCAGTTTCTTCACAACACCATTCGCCTTCCGTTGAGGTAATGTCTTCCTTTTCCGCTGAGGTAAAGCTTATGAAATGTTAGATGGTCCAATTCAGATGATATTGACAAACTACGACATGTTAATTCCACATAAGAAAATGCTACTTACTGTAGGAACCAAATTGCAGTACCAAACTCACCTAGATTCGAAATCATTAGTTGAGACAAATCACAAGAACGGAAATTTATGCAAAAACATCAACCAAATTTTGTAGCAACAGAGCCTACACCAGTATATCTTGAAAATAGAAGCAAATCACCTCGAGCCATTCTCTTATAGGTACGTGCAGACCCATCGCTCCTCCCTGTCTTCTTAATTTTATACCAGACCCTGCTCACCAAATAGAGGCCACACCTTTGGTTTCAGTATCTTGTCAAATTAATGTGAGGGACTAACGATCTGTAGCAGATACAGAACCATTCTATTAATCAACCTATAGAAGTACACGGTTACCTGATTTGTCCCTCGAGATCATCGGCAAGGGACTGCGACAACAAGGTCTTCAAGGACGCCTAAATATATTAACACTGCAGCAGTTCAGTTTTTGTAAGTGGAACAATGAAAAATCTTATTGTGTAAGCCTAATTAATCTAGTCACAATATGTAACCAGAAGACATTATCTACACAAAACAGGGAGGCACACTTTCTTCAGGTCCAATTTTCACAAAATGTTCTTAGTAATTATAGAATGCCACCAATTTAACTGAAGTAAAACTAAGCATGTATGTGCTCTGACTATCATAAGTGCCAGTAAAATGAGTAACTAACTACATATACCAAAGTGTACAATGCTCCAGGTTTGCTAGGGAAACAGGCACAATGGACAGAGGACATGCACCTGAAACATGTTGGGAATTTGCTTCGGTCTCCCTCTCAACCCGGAAACATATTCAGCAAACCTCTGTGGCTCCTCCATGTCAAGCTTTCCACCTATATTTGACAAGCACCTAAAAAGATGGAATTAACATCAAACATAAATCATAAGTTCTAGGCAAAGAAAAGAGAACTAAGAATAAGACAGTGTTGTCAAATTCAGCTTGATAGTACACAAACCTTTAAAAACATCAGGAAATAAGTATCAGAATATGGCTACCTTCAAGAAACAGGAAGCAAAGGATTATACTCTTGAATATGACAACACAACAGAATTCAGGAAATTTTAGCCTATCGAATGCATCACTCACATTACTGGCTTTAATCATAAAATTATCCAGATTAACTATTACATATCTTGAGAAACACATTAGCCTTACATTCTCCCGAAAGAACACTTCTAGCTGTATAGACTATGTACAATCAAATCCATCGATCAGCTAACCTACACGACAGAAAGAGAAACTACATAAACATCCAGTCCTAGAACTGACAAAATCTACACACAAACAAATTCGCAACAACCTACAGTTTCATCTCCTGCAACAAATGAAACACGAGCGAGCAATGCAGAACAGCCCCTAATTGCTCCAAACCCAAAATCCAAACAGATGTCGAGATCGACACAGCAGAGTGGAACCATCGAACCAAGCGACCAAATCGAGCCTCGATCGGACCCAACAGCGAGCAAGCAACGAACCTAGGGTGTCATGGCCCGACCCTTGATTTTGTGTTGTCGTTCTTGATCTCTCTTGTTGAATCCAGATTACTCTGTGACATGATAACATATCTTTGGATCTAATGGAGGGTGTCATAGCTTTTTTGCGAATGAACTATATGAGTTTTCTGTAGAACATCACAAAAAATAGTACAACATAAGAAATAACAATTCTTGTGAACAATATGAGCTTTCTGTAGAACACCACAGAAAATAGTACAACATAAGAAATAACAATTCTTGTGAACAATACTCAACAATATTAACACATCAATCGATAGAAGAATGCAACAGAACATGGTTGAATAGAAATTTGAATTAATTGACGAGAAAATAAAGGAGGAAACAAGATGGGAGGGGGTGAACGGGATAGTAGAGGATGGTGTCCTTCCCCGCCTGGTAGGAGAGGAGGCTACTGGAGATTGGGCGTCTCCTCATCCCTAGTTGTCTGAGAAGGATAAAATATGCAAAAGGTGTATGAATCTCACCTTGATCCCCTCGACCAAGCCACTCCCTCTGTCATCGGCGCTCGCCGCCGCCGAGCCAGTGAGCCTCGTGATCCATCGACCAAACCGCTCCTCTGCGCTGTCGCGCCGCCCCAACCGCCGACCCCGCCTATATCCGCCCCTCCCCGACCCTCCATCAACCCCTGTTGCTTCCGCCCTCAGCGGCCGCGCCCGCCTCGCTCCTGTCGCCGCCATGGGAGCTGGTTTGCCGTGGTAACGAGGAAGGGAGGTTGAGGCTTGGTGTGTTGTGAAGGAGAGACGAGGGAGGGATGTGGAGGAAGGGAGGGAGTGAAGGAGGAAGAAGTGCATCAGATGTGGGATTTGGGGGGCTAGGGTTTGTGGGTGGAGGTAACGAGAGGAGGAGGAAGAAACATTATCTGGGGGAGGTGTTTTTTCATCTTTTTTTTCTCCGGCAGAAACAGTACCTGCCCAGCCCCCCTGTGTCCACGTGGACTGCGCGAGCGGGCGCTCCTTCCGCACACGTTAATGCTTTTCGATTGGTGAACATGTCCCCATGACCGACAAAGCTGCCAATCTGAAACTTTTCACAAAGATAACGATCAACTGATTGCCTACAATTTTTTACCTGATTACCTATAAAACACGTATCCAAGTGCAGTGCAGATAAATTATATGATACATTGGTGACCTGCTAAGGAAATGTAATGTTGTACATTCTTCAGTGGCTCCCTGATATATTTTCCTATTAGTCTTCTGCGGCAACGAACAATCGGCAGCAATGAATCTCAATCTCCCGGGAGCAACTAGTATAGAATCTGAGCATGTGGTGCAAAAATAGAAAAAATGGATCTGTACCATTGGATGGAAGATTGATGGCCCAGATTCGGGTGGGGCGTTGTATGCGCAAACTTTGCAAAAAAGACCGTCCCCAAAAGCTAATTTGGTCCTGATGCCCCTCCCGTCCAAACCCAAACCCCTCGCACGAACAGATTTTTCCCCGAGGGCGGCGGCGGCGGCGGCGACCCAGATCCCTTCTCCAAGCTAGCTGAGTACTCCCTCCTCCAGATCTCTCGATGGCTCCTTGCCGTTGTGTGGCTGGCGGACCAAAGAGGCGGACTAGATCGATCTCGTCAGCCACCAACCACCGCCCCACACTCTCCTCGTTGCAGCCTCCTTCTAAAGGTCCGATGGCTCTGGGTTCGTCTCTCTCTCTCTCTCTCTCTCTCTCTCTCTCTCTCAGGCTCCAGTAATACCAGCCACCAACCACCGCCCCACACTCTCCTCGTCGCAGCCTCCTTCTGAAGGTCCGATGGCTCTGGGTTCGTCGCCTCTCTCTCTCTCTCTCTCTCTCTCTCTCTCTCTCTCTCTCTCTCTTCTCTCTCTCTCTCTCTCTGAGGCTCCAGTAATACCAGCCACCAACCATCGCCCCACACTCTCCTTGTCGCAGCCTCCCTTCTGAAGGTCCGATGGCTCTGGGTTCGTCGCCTCCTCTCTCTCTCTCTCTCCTCCTCCCACCCTCCCTCCCTCTCTCTCTCTCTCTCTCCTCTCTCTCTCTCTCTCTATCTCTCTCTCTCTCTGAGGCTCCAGTAATACCTCGCGTCCTCCTCCCCCTAATCGGCGGCAAGCCGGTTGTGGCCTCCTCAGCTCCTTCCAGACTGACCGTGGGACGAGGTGCTTCATTTCTCTGGTAAGTACTCCCTCCATTCGGAATTACTTGTCTCGGAAATGGATGTATCTAAAACTAAAATACGTCTAGATACATCCATTTCTGCGACAAGTAATTCCGAACGGAGGGAGTAGATGTTAACTTTTATTTTCTAGTAATTTTGTGCTACAGTCCAATTTTATTATCAATTATATTAAGGTTGCATCTCTCTAGTTGTTTTTTTGTTCATGTCGAATTTTCTCAGTGAATGATGCATTTTAATAACTTCGATTTGATGGTGCATTGGTACTGTTCTAGACGTTTTTGTATTCTAATTTGGAAGATTTGATGGTGTATTGCTACTGTTCTACACTCTGGGTCACTCAAGAATATGCCTATAATATTGTCGAATTTTCCTGTAATATGTTAGTTAATGGCTATGCCTAATTATTGTGAGTCATCAGCTAACTTTATAGTTCACACGAACATGCAATTAGTCGTGAATATACTCTATTGCTGCTGTGCGAGCAAGTTCATTTTAGCTGCTGCTTTAGTCTCAACATCTGAATATCTTGGTTCAGAAATAGCTTGACAAGCAAAACAGACTGGAAAGAAAGTAAATTATTCTGCTAGGCAGAAAAAATTGCAATTGGTCCATTTTATTGACCCAGGGTCAACGGCTTGACAAGCTGGAAAGAAAGTAAATTGATTCAACTAAGCAAAATAATAAATAATTGAAATTGGTCCATTTGTCAGCATATCAAAATTTGGATTCATGTAACTTTGGATTTTTCCGGTAATAGCATGTTCTTATCTTTAAGATGAAAACTATGAAGGTCTCTTCAAATCTCGATCAGGTACGTACTTTGTTATATGCATATATGGAACCTACCCCAGATTACCGGTAAAACATCACAAGCAATTTTGCAACGGGAGGTACCATGAAACAACCACGAAGCTTTTTTTACTCGTTCCAGGCTCTTTTACAAGTGCAACCACAACAACAGAATCGGTGGCACTAAGCAGGCCACAGAGCAAGAACAATGTTTTCCCAATTCCAGTTATTATATGTAAAAGTAAGCTCCGACAAATGAACTAGCTCTCAAAGTATTAAAGCTAATGGATGGTATACATCCATTTTAATTGTAAGTGCAAAGAGTAGTGCCAAGTAAAAATGTCAACAGTAGCATGCCATGACCGGCAAGTAAGATCTGTGTGCCATGCATTTCTTCATAAATCATAATAAACATTGTACTATATTAATACAGGTTAAACGAAGATATATGCAGCTGCTGTGTTCTTTATTTGATCCATGTGCCTAATGTTTGACCTAGAAAAGATGATATCATTTCTTACTTTGCAATTCAAATCTCAGGATCCAGTAATGGAGAGTAGCGTGATGTCGCCTTTAGCAGAGCCCATGGAATCCGTCAAGAACGTTCAAAATCAAGATTTCAGGTTGACATGTATATGTAGTTCTGCTTGATCTGGGATGGCTTAATTCTCTCATGTGCTGAAATATTTGTGATACATATTGATGCTTTTTATTAACCAAGATGTTCAACTCTCTTGAAAAATAAGTGATGCCTCAAATGCCAAAATAGACACTTAAATGTGTATGAATTTCATGAAGTAAATATTTATAAATATTCTGTATCAAACTAAGAGGAAAAGGTCTTCAACATGGTGCATAGCTGAAAGGCTCAGATTTCACGTAGACTAAAGGTCTAAACTGCAAATGTGTTATTTCTTATCTAACTATTGGCAAGGGGTTTTCTGTGAAACGTACATTAAGTGGTTCAGATCCCTCCACCTGAATCTATACCATTCATCTCCAATCTAATGGTCCAGGATGCTTTTTCTATTTTTGCACAGGATGCTCAGATTCTATTGTAGTCCATCCCCTTACTAACACACAATATACTCCCTCTGTCCCATAATGTAAGACGTTTTTTTACACTAGTGTAGTGTCAAAAAACATCTTACATTATGAGACAGAGGGAGTACAAAATAGCATCTTCCATAGTCACATAGCAGCAGTCGTAGAGAAAAGGGGTTGAATCAGAGTCCACGCCACCCGACCGGAGAGATGCGAGATGAATACCTGCTTGAAGCTCGGTGCCGGAGAGGATGCGGCGACAAGCGGCATGGCATCGCTAGGTCGATGTGGCACCCCGATCCGCACGGAGCAGGGGGCCTTCACACGTCAGCCCAGGATAACACACGACGCATTGCAGCAGGTCCATGATCTGACATTCGGTACAAGAATATTCATCAAATACATGTATAAAAGAGTACATCATTGATGAATACAATCTTCTGGCATAGCCCTAAGGCTATTTACATGGCAGCGGAAGTCCATATAAATGGCGGCGGAAGTCTTGGTTTGGCAGCATAACACTCTGACTGGGCTCCATAACTCACAGGACTGGCAAGATTACGACCTAGCACGACGGAACAAGCGAATAATCTGGGCACGACCTACAAAATTGGCATGACACGCCATGTCAGTACATTGAATTTACTTGCAAGACAACCAAATACATAGCATCCAAACGAACAGATGGCAAAGCAAGAACCAAGCATATGCAACAATCTACTATAACACAACTTCTAAGCATGGCATGATCATAAATCAAACTAAGCAGGAACAACATCATAGCATCTACTAACATGGTATATCAAACTTACTTCTAACATAGCAACAGCAAAGCATAGCATATCAAAACATGGCATGGCATCAAGAAACTATGCTGAAAATAAACTACCAGTTACCTCCCGTGAAGACATATAGCAACTCACTTACTCTGCCACGGCTCCTCGGAGCAACTCATGACTTACCAAGACCTCGTCTTGGTAATCATATCACCACATCATCGTGACTTCTCACAATTACCTCATAGTTCAAGTCACCACATTATTTATCACATCTTAGTTATCACATTAGTTATTAATAGGTTTATCCTCCATTACGACCAAGACCTGATAGTGTGACCTACTACGAACTGTGCTGCTATCGATAGACTTAATAAACACTCTGCGGAGGTAGCGCACTTTACCCACATTACATACTCAAGGGCCTCGCACTCCCATTCGGGTGGACCACGGAGTTCCGACAAAACCGATCTACTGCCATGACACTCTCATGGCCACTCCAACCAACTCCCCTTTGGGCTAAGTCATGGGTGAGGGAGTCCTGGATTAGGGGGTCCTCGAACAGCCGGACTATATACTTATGATGGACTGTTGGACTATGAAGATACAAGATTGAAGACTTCGTCCCGTGTTCGGGTGGGACTCTCCTTTGCGTGGAAGGCAAGCTTGGCAATTCAGATATGTAGATTCCCTTCTCTGTAACCGACTCTGTGTAACCCTAGCCCCCTCCGGTGTCTATATAAATCGGAGGGTTTAGTCCGTAGGACAAGGACAATCATAATCATAGGCTAGCTTCTAGGGTTTAGCCTCTACGATCTCGTGGTAGATCAACTCTTGTAATACTCATATCATCAAGATCAATCAAGCAGGAAGTAGGGTATTACCTCCATAGAGAGGGCCCGAACCTAGGTAAACATCGTGTCCCCCGCCTCTTGTTACCATTAGCCTTAGACGCACAGTTCGGGACCCCCTACCCGAGATCCGCCGGTTTTGACACCGACATTGGTGCTTTCATTGAGAGTTCCACTGTGTCGTCACCATAAGGCTTGATGGCTCCTCCAATCATCTACAATGACGCGGTCCAGGGTGAGGTTTTCCTTCCCGGACAGATCTTCGTATTCGGCAGCTTCACACTGCGGGCCAACTCGCTTGGCCATCTGGAGCAGATCAATAGCTACGCCCCTGGCCATCAAGTCAGGTTTGGAAGCCTGAACTACACTGCCGACATCCGTGGAGACTTGATCTTCGACGGATTCGAGCCCATGACAGGTGCACCCTACAGCCACGATGGGCATGACCTAGATCTGCCATCGGATGGTGTTCAGGAGATCTCACCTGCAGCTGCCCTGGCTTTATATCCAGTGCAGATCGTGCCATCCGAGGACGGGAGGATGGACCCCGCCACGGAAGCCGCACACTCAACGACAATAGAGCCGAACACAGATTTCACTTCCAATGAGGTCCGTGTCATCGGACCCTCGGACTCGTCCCCGGCCATAGGCTCCGAACCGTGCGTATCCGCGCCCATCCGATCTAACTGGGCACCAATCTCGGAGTTCAGCTCCACGGACATCTTTCAGCACTCGCCCTTAGGCGACGTGCTAAACTCATTAAAATCTCTCTCCTTGTCGGGAGACTCTTGGCCGAACTATGTCCGACTTGAGTGGGAAGTGGACGACGAAGGAATTCGTTACCCACCCACCACCCACTTAATAGCCAGTGTCGACAACTTAACCGACATGCTTGATTTCAACTCCGAAGACATCGACGGTATGGACGACGATGCCGGAGAAGAACAGGAACCACCGCCCACAGGGCGCTGGATAGCCACCTCATCATATGACATATATATGGTGGACACACCCAAAGAAAACAATGGCGAGGATCAAAAGGATGCAACGGAGGATAGTCCTCCTGAGAAACAGCCAAAGTGCCGACGTGAGCGGTGCCTCTCTAAACCATGCCAGGGTAGAAACAACGATACCGACACAAGAGACAATAGCACTCCGGATGATGCCGAAGACGAAAACAATCCCTCCCAGCCAAGCTTCGAACAGGCCGGACGGGAGGGCGGGCAAGCTAGCCCCGATGAACATGCCATGAATGAAGACTCGGAGGATGAGAATTACATGCCCCTCTTCGAAGATGAGGTGAGCCTCGGCGACGAAGAATTTACCGTAACTGAGGATCCCGTCGAGCAGGAGCACTTCAAGCGCCGGCTAATAGCCACTGCAAACAGCCTGAAGAAAAAATAGCAGCAGCTTCAAGCTGATCAAGATCTGCTCACTGATAGATGGATGAAGGAAATATGCCCTAGAGGCAATAATAAAGTTATTATTTATTTCCTTATATCATGATAAAAGTTTATTATTCATGCTAGAATTGTATTAACCGGAAACATAATACATGTGTGAATACATAGACAAACAGATAGTCACTAGTATGCCTCTACTAGACTAGCTCATTAATCGAAGATGGTTATGTTTCCTAACCATAGACATGTGTTGTCATTTGATTAATGGGATCACATCATTTGGAGAATGATGTGATTGACATGACCCATTCCGTTAGCTTAGCACTTGATCATTTAGTATATTGCTATTGCTTTCTTCATGACCTATACATGTTCCTGTAACTATGAGATTATGCAACTCCGTTTACGGAGGAACACTTTGGTACTACCAAGCGTCAACGTAATGCTGGGTGATTATAAAGGAGTACTACAGGTGTCTCCAAAGGTACTTGTTGGGTTGGCGTATTTGAGATTAGGTTTTGTCACTCCGATTGTCGGAGAGGTATCTCTGGGCCTTCTCGGTAATACACATCACATAAGCCTTGCAAGCATTACAACTAATGAGTTAGTTGTGAGATGATGTATTACGGAGCGAGTAAAGAGACTTACGATGAACTTGAGATTGAACTACGTATTGGATACCGACGATCGAATCTCGGGTAAGTAACATACCGATGACAAAAGGAACAACGTATGTCGTTATGCGGTTTGACCGATAAAGATCTTCATATAATATGTAGGAACCAATATGGGCATCCAGGTTCCGCTATTAGTTATTGACCGAGAATAGTTCTAGGTCATGTCTACATAGTTCTCGAACCCGTAGGGTCCGCACGCAACAAGGTTTCAATGCGGTTATATTATGAATTTGCATGTTTTGATGTACCGAAGGAGTTGAGTCCGGATGAGATCGGGGACATGACGAGGAGTCTCGAAATGGTCGATACGTAAAGATTCATATATTGGATGATATGTTTAGGCCAAGGGTCAAGCCCATGAGGCTTTAGGTCGGTGCAAAAGGAGTTTTTGCGGAGGTTGGGGCCAAACGCCGGAGACCTGGCGTCGGCCGCGCCTTGACGCCGAGGCCCATGGCGTCTGGGCGACGCCAAGGATTGTGGCGTTTGGTCCTGGAGTCGAGTGGGACTCTTGCCTTTCGGGAAAAACCGACTTTGAGGAGGTTTTGCTCCAAATTCACCCAGGGCTCAACATATAAATAGAGGGCAGCGCTAGCACCAAAGACACAACAATTGATCCCTTGGATCTCTTAGCCGTGTCGGTGCCCCTTCCACCATATTCCACCTCGGTCATATCGTCAGCAGAGTTTAGGCGAAGCCTGCGCGATGAGAGCATCATCATCGTCACCACGCCGTCGTCTTGTGGAACTCATCCCGACACTTTCTGGATCGGAGTCCGGGGATCGTCATCGAGCTGAGCGTGTGTAGAACTCGAAGGTGCCGTCGTTCGGTGCTTGGATCGGTCGGATCGTGAAGGCGCACGACTACATCAACAGCGTTGTTATAACGCTTCGCTTTCGGTCTCGAGAGTGCGTGGACGACCTCTCCCTCTCGTTGCTATGCCATCACCATGGTCTTGTGTGTGCGTAGGAAATTTTTGAAATTATTACGTTCCCCAACAGTGGCATCCGAGCCTGGTTTTATGCGTTGATGTCATATGCACGAGTAGAACACAAGTGAGTTGTGGGCGATATAAGTCATCTGCTTACCAGCATGTCATACTTTGGTTCAGCGGTATTGTGAGATGAAGCGGCCGGACCGACATTACGCAGACGCTTACGCGAGACTGGTTTCACCGCTTGAGCACTCGTTGCTTAAAGGTGACGGTGGGTGTCTGTCTCTCTCACTTTAGTTGAACGAGTGTGGCTACGCCCGGTCCTTGCGAAGGTTAAAACAGCACCAACTTGACAAACTATCGTTGTGGTTTTGATGCGAGGTAAGAACGGTTCTTGCTCAGCCCGTAGCAGCCACGTAAAACTTGCAACAACAAAGTAGAGGACGTCTAACTTGTTTTTGCAGGGCATGTTGTGATGTGATGTGGTCAAGACGTGATGCTATATTTTATTGTATGAGATGATCATGTTTTGTAACCGAGTTATCGACAACTGGCAGGAGCCATATGGTTGTCGCTTTATTGTATGAAATGCAAAAGCCATGTAATTGCTTTACTTTATCACTAAGCGGTAGCGATAGTCGTAGAAGCAATAGTTGGCGAGACGACAACGATGCTACGATGGAGATCAAGGTGTCGCGCCGGTGGCGATGGTGATCATGGCGGTGCTTGGCGATGGAATCACAAGCACAAGATGATGATGACCATATCATATCACTTATATTGATTGCATGTGATGTTTATCCTTTATGCATCTTATCTTGCTTTGATTGACGGTAGCATTATAAGATGATCTCTCACCAAAATTATCAAGAAGTGTTCTCCCGAGTATGCACCGTTGCGAAAGTTCTTCGTCTTTGAGACACCACGTGATGATCGGGTGTGATAGGCTCTACGTTCAAATACAACGGGTGCAAAACAGTTGCGCACGCGAATACTCAGGTTAAACTCGACGAGCCTAGCATATAACAGATATGGCCTCGGAACACGAGACCGAAAGGTCGGCGTGAATCATATAGTAGATATGATCAACATAGTGATGTTCACCATTGAAACTACTCCATCTCACGTGATGATCGGACATGGTTTAGTTGATTTGGATCACGTAATCACTTAGATGACTAGAGAGATGTCTGTCTAAGTGGGAGGTTTTAATATGATTAATTAAACTTAAATTTATCATGAACTTAGTACCGATAGTATTTTTGCTTGTCTATGTTTCTTGTAGATAGATGGCTCGTGCTGTTGTTCCGTTGAATTTTAATGCGTTCCTTGAGAAAGCAAAGTTGAAAGATGATGGTAGCAATTACGGACTGGGTCCATAACTTGAGGATTATCCTCATTGCTGCCTGGAAGAATTACGTCTGGAAGCACCGCTGGGTGCCGAACTGCTGCGAGAACAACGCCGAAGTTGTGAGCGTCTGGCGAGCAAAGCTGATGACTACTCGATAGTTCGATTGTGCCATGCTTTACGGCTTAGAACCGGGTCTTCAACGGCGTTTTGAGCGTCATGGAGCATATGAGATGTTCCAGGAGTTGAAGTTAATATTTCAAGCAAATGCCCGGATTGAGAGATATGAAGTCTCCAATAAGTTCTATAGCTGCAAGATGGAGGAGAATAGTTCATCGGTGAACATATACTCAAAATGTGCGGGTATAATAATCACTTGATTCAACTGGGAGTTACTCTTCCGGATGATAGTGTCATTGATGAATTCTCCAATCACGCCACCAAGCTACAAGAGCTTCGTGATGAACTATAATATGCAAGGGATGACCAAAACAATTCCGAGCTCTTCGCAATGCTAAAAGCAGCGGAGGTAGAAATCAAGAAAGAGCATCAAGTGTTGATGGTCAACAAGACCACTAGTTTCAAGAAAAGGGCAAAGGAAAGAAGAAGGAACTTCAAAAAGAACAGCAAGCAAGTTGCTGCTCAGAGAAGAAACCCAAGTCTGGACCTAAGCACTGGCCGAGTGTTTTCTTGCAAGCAAACTGGACTTCGGAAGCGGAACTGCCCCAAGTATTTGGCGGATAAGAAGGATGGCAAGGTGATCAAAGGTATATGTGATATACATGTTATTGATGTGTACCTTACTAATACTCGCATGATAGTACACAGGTATTTGATCTGGTTACATTGCTAATATTTGCAACTCGAAGCAGGAACTACGGATTAGCGAAGATTAGCTAAGGGCGAGGTGACGATCTTGGCGTGGGAAATGGTTCCAAAGTCGATGTGATCGCGGTCGGCACGCTACCTCTACATCTACCATCGGGATTAGTTTTAGACCTAAATAATTGTTATTTGGTGCCGGCGTTAAGCATGAACATTATATCTGGATCTTGTTTGATGCGAGGCGGTTATTCATTTAAGACAGAGAATAATGGTTGTTCTATTTATATGAATAATATCTTTTATGGTCATGCACCCTTGAAGAATGGTCTATTTTATTGAATCTCGATAGTAGTAGTACACATATTCATAGTGTTGAAACCAAAAGATGCAGAGTTGATAATGATAATGCAACTTATTTGTGGCACTGCCGTTTGGGTCATATCGGTGTAAACGCATGAAGAAACTCCATCTTGATGGGCTTACGGAATCACTTGATTATGAATCACTTGGTACTTATGAACCGTGCCTCATGGGCAAGATGACTAAAACGCCGTTCTCCGGAACTATGGAGCGAGCAACTGATTTGTTGGAAATCATACATACCGATGTTTGTGGCCCAATGAATGTTGAGGCACGCGGCGGGTATCGTTATTTTCTCACCTTCACAGATGATTTGAGCAGATATGGGTATATCTACTTAATGGACAAATCTGAAACATTTGAAAAGTTCAAAGAATTTCAGAGTGAAGTGGAAAATCATCGTAACAAAAAAATAAAGTTTCTACGATCGGATCGTGGAGGAGAATATTTGAGTTACGAGTTTTGATTACATTTGAAACAATGTGGAATAGTTTCACAACTCACGCCACCCGGAACACCACAGAGAAATGGTGTGTCCGAACGTCGTAATCGTACTTTACTTGATATGGTGCGATCTATGATGTCTCTTACTGATTTACCGCTATCGTTTTGGGGATATGCTTTAGAGACGGCCGCATTCACGTTAAATAGGGCACCATCTAAGTCCGTTGAGACGACACCGTATGAACTGTGGTTTGGCAAGAAACCAAAGTTGTCGTTTCTTAAAGTTTGGGGCTGCGATGCTTATGTGAAGAAACTTCAACCAGATAAACTCGAACCCAAATCGGAGAAATGTGTCTTCATAGGATACCCAAAGGAGACTGTTGGGTACACCTTCTATCACAGATCTGAAGGCAAGGTTTTCGTTGCTAAATTCGGATCCTTTCTAGAGAAGGAGTTTCTCTCGAAAGAAGTGAGTGGGAGGAAAGTAGAACTTGATGAGATAATCAGATATCTGCTCCCTTATTGGGAGGTAGTTCATCACAAGAAAGCGGTTCTGTGACAACTACACCAATTAGTGAGGAAACTAATGATGATGATCATGAAGCTTCAGATCAAGTTACTCTTGAACTTCGAGGTCAACCAGAGTAAAATCGCACCGAGTGGTACGGTAATCCTATTCGAAGTCATGTTACTTGACCATGGCGAACCTACAAACTATGAAGAAGCGATGGTGAGCCCAGATTCATGAAATGGCTGGAAGCCATGAAATCTGAGATGGGATCCATGTATGAGAACAAAGTATGGACTTTGGTTGACTTGCCTGATGATCGGCAAGCCATTGAGAATAAATGGATCTTTAAGAAGAAGACTGACGCCGATGGTAATGTAACTGTCTACAAAGCTCGACTTGTTGCAAAAGGTTTTCGACAAGTTCAAGGGGTTGACTACGATGAGACTTTCTCACCCGTAGCGATGCTTAAGTCTGTCCGAATCATGTTAGCGATTGCCGCATTTTATGATTATGAAATTTGGCAAATGGATGTAAAAACTGCATTCTTGAATGGATTTCTAGAAGAAGAGTTGTATATGATGCAAACAGAAGGTTTTGTTGATCCAAAGGGTGCTAACAAAGTGTGCAAGCTCCAACGATCAATTTATGGTGCAGTGCAAGCCTCTCGAGTTGGAATAAGCGCTTTGATAGTGTTATCAAAGCATATGGTTTTATCTGACTTTTGGAGAAGCTTTGTATTTACAAGAAAGTGAGTGGGAGCTCTGTAGCATTTCGATATTATATGTGGACGACATATTGTTGATTGGAAATGATATAGAATTTCTGGATAGCATAAAAGGATACTTGAATAAAAGTTTTTCAATGAAAGACCTCGGTGAAGCTGCTTACATATTGGGCATCAAGATCTATAGAGATAGATCAAGACGCTTAATTGGACTTTCACAAAGCACATACCTTGATAAAGTTTTGAAGAAGTTCAAAATGGATCGAGCAAAGAAAGGTTTTTACTGTATTACAAGGTGTAAGATTGAGTCGGACTCAATGGCCGACCACAATGAGAAGATAGAGAGAAAATGAAAGATGTTCCTATGCTTCAGCCATAGGCTCTATCATGTATGCAATGCTGTGTACAGACTGATGTATGCTTAGCTGTAAGCTTGGCAGGAAGGTACCAAAGTAATCCAGAGTGGATCATTGGACAGCGGTCAAGAACATCCTGAAATACGAAAAGGACTAAGGATATGTTTCTCGATATGGAGGTGACAAAGAGCTAGTCGTAAATGGTTACGTCGATGCAAGCTTTGACACCGATCCGGACGATTCTAAATCGCAAACCGGATCGTATTTTTATTAAGCGGTGGAGCTGTCGGTTGGTGTAGTTCTAAACAAAGCGTCGTGGCGGGATCTACATGTGAAGCGGAGTACATAGCTGCTTCGAAGCAGCAAATGAAGGAGTCGGATGAAAGAGTTCATTTCCGATCTAGGTGTCATACCTAGTGCATCGGGACCAATGAAGATCTTACGTGACAATCTTGGTGCAATTGCCTTGGCAAAGGAATCCAGGTTTCACAAGAGGACCAAGCATATCAAAAGACGCTTCAATTCCATTGGGACCAAGTCCAAGTGGGAGACATAGAGATTTGCAAAATACATACGGATCTGAATGTTGCAGACCCGTTGACTAAGCCTCTTCCACGAGCAAAACATGATCAGCACCAAGACTCCATGGGTGTTAGAATCATTACTGTGTAATCTAGATTATTGACTATAGTGCAAGTGGGAGACTGAAGGAAATATGCCCTAGAGGCAATAATAAAGTTATTATTTATTTCCTTATATCATGATAAAAGTTTATTATTCATGCTAGAATTGTATTAACCGAAAACATAATACATGTGTGAATACATAGACAAACAGATAGTCACTAGTATGCCTCTACTAGACTAGCTCATTAATCGAAGATGGTTATGTTTCCTAACCATAGACATGTGTTGTCATTTGATTAATGGGATCACATCATTAGGAGAATGATGTGATTGACATGACCCATTCCGTTAGCTTAGCACTTGATCGTTTAGTATATTGCTATTGCTTTCTTCATGACCTATACATGTTCACGTAACTATGAGATTATGCAACTCCGTTTACGGAGGAACACTTTGGTACTACCAAAGCGTCACAGCGAATCTGGGTGATTATAAAGGAGTACTACAGGTGTCTCCAAAGGTACTTGTTGGGTTGGCGTATTTGAGATTAGGTTTTGTCACTCCGATTGTCGGAGAGGTATCTCTGGGCCTTCTCGGTAATACACATCACATAAGCCTTGCAAGCATTACAACTAATGAGTTAGTTGTGAGATGATGTATTACGGAACGAGTAAAGAGACTTACGAAGAACGAGATTGAACTAGGTATTGGATACCGACGATCGAATCTCGGGTAAGTAACATACCGATGACAAAAGGAACAACGTATGTCGTTATGCGGTTTGACCGATAAAGATCTTCAGTAGAATATGTAGGAACCAATATGGGCATCCAGGTTCCGCTATTGGTTATTGACCGAGAATAGTTCTAGGTCATGTCTACATAGTTCTCGAACCCGTAGGGTCCGCACGCTTAAGGTTTCGATGATGTTATATTATGAGTTTGCATGTTTTGATGTACCGAAGGAGTTGAGTCCGGATGAGATCGGGGACATGACGAGGAGTCTCGAAATGGTCGAGACGTAAAGATTCATATATTGGATGATATGTTTAGGCCAAGGGTCGAGCCCATGAGGCTTTAGGTCGGTGCAAAAGGAGTTTTATGGAGGCCGGGGCCAAACGCCGGAGACCTGGCGTCGGCCTGGGCCGACGCCGAGGCCCATGGCGTCTGGCCGACGCCAAGGATTGTGGCGTTTGGTCCTGGAGTCCGAGTGGGACTCTTGCCTTTCGGGCAGAACCGACTTTGAGGAGGTTTTGCTCCAAGTTTCGACCGGGGCTCAACATATAAATAGAGGCAGGGCTAGCACCAAAGACACAACAATTGATCCCTTGGATCTCTTAGCCGTGTCGGTGCCCCTTCCACCATATTCCACCTCGGTCATATCGTCGCAGAGTTTAGGCGAAGCCTGCGCGATGAGAGCATCATCATCGTCACCACGCCGTCGTCTTGACGGAACTCATCCCCGACACTTTCTTTGGATCGAGTCCGGGATCGTCATCGAGCTGAGCGTGTGTAGAACTTCGGAGGTGCCGACGTTCGGTGCTTGGATCGGTCGGATCGTGAAGAAGCGTCGACTACATCAACAGCGTTGTTATAACGCTTCGCTTTCGGTCTCACGTGCGTGTACGGACACTCTCCCCTCTCGTTGCTATGCCATCACCATGGTCTTGTGTGTGCGTAGGAAATTTTTTGAAATTACTACGTTCCCCAACAATGGACTGAGGTCCTGGCGGCCGAGGAATACGGACTCGAGCGCCCAACCAAAAGTTACCCGAGGCGCAGGTTGTTACCTCAATTCGAGGACGAGGCACTAGAGCCTATACTACCAGCGCAGGATGCGGCTGACCGACCACCTCGTGGCCGAGACAAAGCAGCGTATCAGTCCGAACACCAGCCCGCACCCCGTCGCCGAACAAATAGAAACACGAAGGCCTGGGGCTACACGCATGATCTGCAAGACGAATTGGAAAACAAAGCAGGACAGTCAAGATCGGTGGATCGCGGGGGCGCGCCCCAACACGTGATGATGACCGCCACGCCGGATATACTAAATACAAATCCGTCCGGGCCGAATACAGCAGACCAGATTCATCCGAACTGCGTCGCGATGTAGCCCGGCATAGAGGCGCCACACACCCCCTATGCTTCACTGATGATGGAGCATGAAATCCTAGAAGGGTTTAAACCTGTAAATATCGAGCCATATGATGGGACAACAGACCCCGCGGTATGGATTGAAGATTTCCTTCTCCACATTCACATGGCCCGCGACGACGATCTCAATGCCATCAAGTATATCCCACTAAAACTCAAGGGACCAGCTCGGCACTGGCTAAATAGTAGGACGGAAAACTCCGTTGGCAGTTGGGAAAACCTGGAAGACGCAATCCTTAACAACTTTCAGGGCACTTATGTGCGACCACCGGATGCTGATGACTTAAGTCATATAACCCAACAGCCCGGAGAGTCAGCCAGGAAATTCTGGACTCGGTTCTTAACTAAAAAGAACCAAATCGTCGACTGTCCGGACGCCGAAGCCCTAGCGGCCTTTAAGCATAACATGCAGGACGAGTGGCTTGCCCGACACCTCGGCCAAGAGAAGCCGAAGTCCATGGCAGCCCTCACGACACTCATGACCCGCTTCTGTGCGGGCGAGGACAGCTGGCTAGCTCGTAGCAACAACGCCTCAAGCAAGCCTGGAACTTCTGCATCCAGAGATAACAACGGCCAGCCCCGACGCAGCAAACACAAGTGTCAAAATAATGGCGACAACACCTAAGACATGGCCGTCAATGCCGGATTCAGCGGCTTTAAGACCGGTCAAAGGAAGAAAAAATTCAAAAGAAACAGTCTGGGCACGTCCAGTCTGGACCATATACTCAACCGTCCATGTCAAATTCACGGCACCCCAGGAACACCAACCAATCATACCAACAGAGACTGTTGGGTCTTCAAACAAGCCGGCAAGTCAAGTGCCGAAAGCAAGGAGAAGGGGTCGCAAAGCGATGACGACGACGAGGAGCCCCGGCCACTGAACACAGGAGGGCAAAAGAAGTTTCCCCCGCAAATTAAAACGGTGAATATGATACACGCCACCCATATTCCCAAACGGGATCAGAGGCGCACACTTAGGGACATCTACACAACGGAGCTAGTCGCCCCAAAGTATAACCCATGGTCGTCCGGCCCGATCACCTTTGACCGCAAGGATCGTCCGACCAATATCCGTCAGAGCGGCTCAGCCGCACTAGTCCTTGACCCAATAATTGACGGATTCCACCTCACACGAGTCCTTATGGACGGAGGCAGCAGTCTAAACCTGCTTTATCAGGATACAGTGCGCAAGATGGGTATCTATCCTTCAAAGATCAAACCCACTAAAACCACCTTTAAAGGTGTCATACCAGGCGTTGAGGCCCGCTGTACAGGCTCCATCACTCTGGATGTAGTCTTCGGACCCCCGGATAATTACCGCAACGAAGAGTTAATCTTTGATATCGTCCCTTTGCGCAGCAGCTATCACTCACTGCTCGGACAAATCGTGTTTGCTCGATTCAACGCGGTGCCACACTACGCTTATCTTAAGCTCAAGATGCCCGGTCCACACGGCGTCGTAACAGTTAATGGCAAAGCTGAATGCTCCCTCCGTACCGAAGAGCATACCAACGCCTTAGCAGTAGAAGGGCAGAGTGGCCTTTTTCAATCGAACCTTCGTTAGACTGCCAGGCTCCCGGACACCGTCAAAAGAGTCCGGACTACTCCGCGACAGGATAGCCAAGCTCGTCGGCGGAGGCAAAGCTAGGTTATGCCCCACAATGCGGTTTAACCACTCCGTGGCACACAAACATTTTTTGCATTTTCTTTGCAGGTCCACTTTTGTCTAGGCCATCACTGGCAACCTGGCGACCAGACCTATGAAGGGACGAACATACCAAGGAGGGAAACAGCTCGAACGCGTAAGGGAATCCTTAGATATTCCCCTTGATGATCATCCGATTATTCCCCGGATCCGCACACAGCCCCCTTGGTCTCAGCAGGTTCCGAAGTCATATTTCTTTTTATTGCACTACTTGTATTCGTACGCCTCGACGTATTATTCAATTACAACATGCGTCTTTATATGACGCTTACTTGTTGTTCTTTCTTATTGATATTTTTTGTCAAGTGGCAGCCGTACACTACGGTACACCTTAATATGCCAAGGGCCTCATTGTACCCATAATATGACAACAAAGTCCGAATACCTTCACGGTCGTCCGACACCCCGAACTTATAGTATTATATGCATCGGCTCCGAATCATGTCTTGGGTCAATAGTTGGGTTGCCCGGCTCCTGTGCTTGCTACCGTACGTTCCGCTATATCGGCTAGGGTAGTAAAGGGAGAACTACTGCGATTGTGTCCCGGTTCTTCCGGACAAGCACCTCAGTAGAGAAAGCTGAAAACTGACTGTCATGATGCGGCTAGAGCTGGTCAGATGTTCGAGAGGTTACAAAATCTTTAAGGATTTCTTCAGCATTATGCGATAACTAATGCAGCGTGCGACAGATTGGCTTTTTTCGATCAGGTGCTTATAGAGCCCCTAGTCAGTCTTCCGAACACCAGGGGTTGCGCCTACCTTTCTTTTGTCAAACTCTTATGGCTAAGTGAGGGTGATAAAGCCTTATAGTCCGATTGCCTGGTTCGTTGCGCTGAACACCTCCTTCAAGGACCCAAAATTGGGGTAAAGAGTGTTCAGGTTTATCCCGAACACCCCCGTACTTCCTACGTGGGGGCAGAAGCCGACGACTGGCCAACCCTCAGGATTAATATATAAAACGGCCGCACAGGAGGTAAAATTTTCCAAATAACAGGCATTATATTATATAAACGACCTTGTTTAACGTTACAAACGATAACATGAATGTATTCATGGGAATATAATATCCTTGGCACATTGCTCCGCTACAAGGCGGGATCCTGCCAGGACACTGTCATAATATAACTCGGGCTTGCGGTGCTCCTTCCTCGCATGCGGTTGATAACCCACAAGTATAGGGGATCGCAACAGCTTTCGAGGGTAGAGTATTCAACCCAAATTTATTGATTCGACACAAGGGGAGCCAAAGAATATTCTCAAGTATTGGCAGTTGAGTTGTCAATTCAACCACACCTGGATAACTTAGTATCTGCAGCAAAGTATTTAGTAGCAAAGTAGTATGATAGTAATGGTAACAGTGGCAAAAGTAAAGATAACAGTTTTGTAGTAGTTGTAACAGTAGCAACGGAAAAGTAAATAAGCGAACACAATATGTGAAAAGCTCGTAGGCATTGGATCAGTGATGGATAATTATGTCGGATGTGATTCCTCATGTAATAGCTAGAACATAGGGTGACACAGAACTAGCTCCAGTTCATCAATATAATGCAGGCATGTATTCCAAATATAGTCATACGTGCTTATGGAAAAGAACTTGCATGACATCTTTTGTCCTACCCTCCCGTGGCAGCGGGGTGATACGTCCATTTTGCATCATGCTTTTATATCAATATTTATTGCATTATGGGTTGTTATTACATATTATATCTCAATACTTATGGCTATTCTCTCTTATTTTACAAGGTTTACCATGAAGAGGGGGAATGCCAGCAGCTGGAATTCTGGATGGAAAAGGAGCAAATATTGGAAACCTATTCTGCACAGCTACAAAAATCCTGAAACTCCACCAAAGTTATTTCTGGAATTAATAAGAATTATTGAGCGAAGAAAACACCAGAGGGGCCCACACCCTGGCGAGGAGGGTGGGGGGCGCGCCCACCCCTACTGGGCGCGCCCCACTGGTGGCCCTCCGGTGCCCATCTTCTGCTATATGAAGGCTTTTACCCTGGAAAAAAAATCATAAGCAAAGCTTACGGGACGAAACTCCGCCGCCACGAGGCGGAACCTTGGCAGAACCAATCTAGGGCTCAGTGAGCTATTCTCGCCGGGAAACTTCCTCCGGAGGGGGAAATCATCACCATCGTCATCACCAATGATCCTCTCATCGGGAGGGGGTCAATCTCCATCAACATCTTCACCAGCACCATCTCCTCTCAAAACCCTAGTTCATCTCTTGTATCCAATCTTGTATCAAAACCACAAATTGGTACCTATGGGTTGCTAGTAGTGTTGATTACTCATTGTAGTTGATGCTAATTGGTTTACTTGGTGGAAGATCATATGTTCAGATCCTTAATGTATACTAATACTCCTCTGATTATGAACATGAATATGCTTTGTGAGTAGTTACGTTTGTTCCTGAGGACATGGGTGAAGTCTTGCTATTAGTAGTCATGTGAATTTGGTATTCGTTCGATATTTTGATGAGATGTATGTTGTCTCTCCTCTAGTGGTGTTATGTGAAAGTCGACTACATGACACTTCACCATTATTTGGGCCTAGAGGAAGGCATTGGGAAGTAATAAGTATATGATGGGTTGCTAGAGTGATAGAAGCTTAAACCCTAGTTTATGCGTTGCTTCGTAAGGGGCTGATTTGGATCCATATGTCTAATGTTGTGGTTAGGTTTACCTTAATACTTCTTTTGTAGTTGCGGATGCTTGCAATAGGGGTTAATCTTAAGTGGGATGCTTGTCCAAGTAAGGGCAGTACCCAAGCACCGGTCCACCCACATATCAAATTATCAAAGTACCGAACGCGAATCATATGAGCGTGATGAAAACTAGCTTGACGATAATTCCCATGTGTCCTCGGGAGCTCTTTTCTCATTATAAGAAATTGTCCAGACTTGTCCTTTGCTACAAAAAGGATTGGGAAACCTTGCTGCACTTTATTTACTTTCATTGCTTGTTACCCGTTACAATTTATCTTATCACAAAACTATCTGTTACCTACAATTTCAGTGCTTGCAGAGAAAACCTTACTGAAAACCGCTTGTCATTTCCTTCTTCTCCTCGTTGGGTCCGACACTCTTACTTATCTAAAGGACTACAATAGATCCCCTATACTTGTGGGTCATCACGGGGTCCTAGTGGAAACTAAGGGATATTAAGGCCTCCTTTTAATAGAGTGCCGGACCAAAGCATTAACACATAGTGAATATATGAACTCCTCAAACTACGGTCATCACCTAGAAGTATCCCGATTATTGTCACTTCGGGGTTGTCGGATCATAACACATAATAGGTGACTATAGACTTGCAAGATAGGATCAAGAACTCACATATATTCATGAAAACATAATAGGTTCAGATCTGAAATCATGGCACTCAGAACATAGTGGATACTAGGGATCAAACCCTAACAAAAGTAATTTGATTACATGGTAAATCTCATCCAACCCATCACCGTCCAGCAAGCCTACGATGGAATTACTCACGCACGGCGATGAGCATCATGAAATTGGTGATGGAGGATGGTTAATGATGATGACGGCGATGAATCCCCCTCTCCGGAGCCCCGAACGGACTCCACATCAGCCCTCCCGAGAGAGATTAGGGCTTGGCGGCGGCTCCGTATAGTAAAACGCGATGAAACTTTCTCTCTGGTTTTTTTCTCCACGAAACAGAATATATAGAGTTGGAGTTGAGGTCGGACGAGCAGCAGGGGGGCCCACGAGACAGGGGGCGTGCCCCCCACCCTCGTGGACAGGGTGTGGGCCCCCTGGACTTGATTCTTTCGCAAGTATTTTTTATATTTTCCAAAAGTTATCTCCGTGGATTTTCAGGCCATTCCAAGAACTTTTGTTTTCTGCACAATAAACAACACCATGGCAGTTCTGCTGAAAACAACGTCAGTCCGGGTTAGTTTCATTCAAATCATGCAAATTAGAGTCCAAAACAAGGGCAAAAGTGGTTGGAAAAGTATCAACTCCCCCAAGCTTAAACCTTTGCTTGTCCTCAAGCAATTCAGTTGATAAACTGAAAGTGATAAAGAAAAACTTTTATAAACTCTATTTGCTCTTGTTGTTGTAAATATGTAAAGCCAGCATTCAAGTTTTTAGCAAAGATTATGAACTAACCATATTCACAATAACACTTAGGTCTCATATTTACTCATATCAATAGCATAATCAATTAGCGAGCAATAATAATAAAACTCGGATGACAACACTTTTTCAAAACAACCATAATATGATATAACAGAATGGTATCTCGCTAGCCCTTTCTGAGACCGCAAAACATAAATGAAGAGCACCTTTAAAGATCAAGGACTGACTAAACATTGTAATTCATGGTAAAAGAGATCCAGTCAAGTCATACACAATATAAACTAATAGTAATACATGCAAATGATAGTGTGCTCTCCAGCGGGTGCTTTTTAATAAGAAGGTGATGACTCAACATAAAATTAAATAGATAGGCCCATCGCAGAGGGAAGTAGAGAATTGTAGAGGTGCCAGAGCTCGATTTTAAAATGGAGATGAATAACATTTTGAGCGGTATACTTTCACTGTCAATGCAACAACTATGAGATGGCGATATCTTCCATGCTACATACATTATAGGCGGTTCCCAAACAGAATGGTAAAAGTTTATACTCCCCCACCACCAACAAGCATCAATCCATGGCTTGCTCGAAACAACGAGTGCCTCCAACTAACAATAGCCATGGGGGAGTTTTGTTTAATTATTTTGATTTGCTTTGATTTTTTTGATCATGGGACTAGGCATCCTGGTTACCAGCCATTTTCTCGTGAATGAGGAGCGGAGTCCACTCCCCTTCAGAATAACCCACCTAGCATGGAAGATACATACAACCCTAGTTGAAACATGAGCTACTCGAGCATACAAAACAGAATTTCATTTGAAGGTTTGGAGTTTGGCACATACAAATTTACTTGGAACGGCAGACAGATACCGCATATAGGAAGGTATGGTGGACTCATATGGAATAACTTTGGGGTTTATGGAGTTTGGATGCACAAGCAATATTCCCGCTTAGTACATGTGAAGGCTAGAAAAAGACTGGGAAGCGACCAACCGAGAGAGAGACAACAGTCATGAACATGCATTAAAATTAATTTACACCAAGTACAAGCACGAGTAGGATATAATCCACCATGAACATAAATATCATGAAGGCTATGTTGATTTGTTTCAACTACATGCGTGAACATGTGCCAAGTCGAGTCACTCAATTCATTCAGAGGAGGATACCATCCCATCATACCACATCATAATCATTTTAATAGCATGTTGGCACGCAAGGTAAACCATTATAAGCTCATAGCTAATTATGCATGGCATAAGCAACTATAATCTCTAATTGTCATTGCAAACATGTTTACTTCATAATAGGCTGAATCAGGAACGATGTACTCATCATATTTACAAAAACAAAAGAGGTCGATTTCATACCAGCTTTTCTCATCTCAATCAGTCCATCGTATATCGTCATTATTGCCCTTCACTTGCACGACCGAACGGTGTGTATAATAATAATAGTGCACGCGCATTGGACTAAGCTGGAATCTGCAAGCATTCAATTCAAGAGAGAAGACAAAGTAATATGGGATCTAAGTTAAATCAATAATCATGCATATGAGAGCCACTAAACATTTTCATTATGGTCTTCTACTCTCGACCCCCAAAGGAAAGAAAAGAAATAAAACTAGTTACACGGGAAAGCTCCCAACAAGTAAAAGAAGAACGAGAAATCGTTTTGAGTTTTCATTTTAATTACTACTACAAGCATGGAAATTAAACTAACTATTTTTTTGGTTTTTCTTAAGGTTTATCAAACACACAAGAAGAAAGCTAGAAAAAGAAATTTAAACTACCATGGATAATACAATGAAAGAGTATGAGCACCGACAACTAGAATAGTGTGTGAACATGAATGCAAAGTCAGTGAGAAATACGTACTCCCCCAAGCTTAGGATTTTGGCCTAAGTTGGTCTAATGCCAAGGATAGCCTGGCTGATACCCGAAGTTATAACTGGGGTCGTACTGAGATGCAGCAGCCAATGCATCCTGAGCCGCGGCATGTTAACGAGCTACCTCCGCTCTCCTCTCGTTTTTGGCTGCCTCCTCCCTGGTAACAACATATCTTAGTTTTGCCTGGTAATCAAAAAGGGAAGGAGCAGGGAGAGTAACATGGACAGTGCGACGTCTGTCAAAGATTAGTCGATACTGGAGGAATTGTTCATTCCTCAAAAGAAAACGATGTCTGACCATCGCGTCATAGTGTAAATAAGTAGGAGGCAACACCATATCACCCTCATGTGGAGGTATACCAAGATAATTAGCAACATGGGTCGCATAAATTCCTCCAAACAAATCTCCAGATATACCATTATTATGCAACCTACGTGCAACTATTGCCCCCAAGTTAAAATCTTTATTACCTAACACAACACTCTTGAGGACACAAAGATCAGGGACACACATGTGACAGGCTTCATCTTTACCGTTAATGCATCTACCAATGAAGAGAGCAAAATAATGTATAGCAGGAAAATGAATGCTCCCTATGGTAGCTTGTGCTATGTCCCTAGATTCTCCCACAGTAATACTAGCAAGAAAATCTTTATATTCAGATTTGTGGGGTTCATGAACATTGCCCCACTGCGGGAGTTTGCAAGCAGTAGTAAAATCTTCTAGGTCCATGGTATAAGAGTCATCAGAAATATCAAATAGGAGATTCTGAGAATTACGCGAAGATGAAAATTTAAACCTTCTCACGAATGAATCAGTCAATTGGTAGTACTGAGGACACTTATCTTGTATGAAGTCCTCAAGATCGGCATTACGCACGTACGTGTCAAATTCATCCTTAATGCCTCCATTGACCATAAAATCCTCTGATGGCCATTCGCAAGCCCGCACTTTTGCTTCCCTTGGTGTTTTATCGTCTTGCTCATGCATAGCACGCCTAGGTCCTCTCTTTGTTGAGGAACCACCTTGGTACATTCTCCTGGACATATTTCTTTCTCTGAAAAATTTCTGAAATTTTTAGGAACTTCAAAATAAAAGTGAATCAAACTAAACAAGATTGGTAGCAACTACTCCCACAAGTGCCTAGAGCCTATATCATGCATTAGAATTACTTGGGACCTCATAAATTTGACATGCAAGCTCAAGAACAGGGTCACCTATGCAGCAAAAATTTGCAATGAATAAAGCACTAGAACAAAAACTAATTGGACCAATGGAGGAGTCACATACCAAGCAACAATCTCCTAAAGTAGTTTTGTGAATGGAGCTTTGAGCAAGGAGATCGAAAATCGCAGCAAAATGAGCTAGAACTCGTGCTTGAGCTGGATGTGGATTTTTTGGGAGGAAGATGGAGTGTGTGGGTGCAGGAATAAGTGGAGGGGGCCACCATGGGCCCACGAGACAGGGGGCGCACACAGGGGAGTGGGCGCGCCCTCCACCCTCGTGGCCAGGTGCTTGCCCCCATGCAGTGTTCTCAGAGCCTAAAATCCTCAAATAATCCATAAAAAATCATACTAAATTTGCAGGGCATTTGGAGCACTCTTATTTTTGGAAAAAAATTTATTGCACGGATAATTCAGAAAACAGACATATAATACTATTTTGCTTTATTTATTCTAAATAATAGAAAGTAAAAAGAGAGTACAGAAGGTTGTGCCTTCTAGTTTCTTCCATCTCATGATCATCAAAATGAATCCACTAACAAGGTTGATCAAGTCTTGTTAACAAACTCATTCTGAATAACATGGAACCGGAGAAATTTCGAATAACACTAGGTTACCTCAACGGGGATATGAACATCCCCAACAATAAGAATATCATACTTTTTCTTGACAGTAGGAAGAGGAAATTCAAAACCTCCAATAATGATAGTTGGAACTTTTCCAATAGAATTGATGCTATGAACTTGAGGTTGTTTCCTCGGAAAGTGTACCATATGCTCATTACCATTAACATGAAAAGTGACATTGCCTTTATTGCAATCAATAACAGCCCCTGCAGTATTCAAAAAGGGTCTACCAAGGATAATCGACATACTATCGTCCTCGGGAATATCTAGAATAACAAAGTCCGTTAAGATAGTGACATTTGCAACCACAACAGGCACATCCTCACAAATACCAACAGGTATAGCAGTTGATTTGTCAGCCATTTGCAAAGATATTTCAGTAGGTGTCAACTTATTCAGTTCAAGTCTACGATATAAAGAGAGAGGCATAACACTAACACTGGCTCTAAGATCACATAAAGCAGTTTTAACATAGTTTCTTTTAATGGAGCATGCTATAGTTGTGGCGACCCGACCTCAGATGGTCAAGTCTTTGTGCTTCTGTGTCATCCCTGGATCGGTAATGCTGACACACACAGTACTCGAAGGATTTATAACAGAGTAGCAATCACACACTTATTACATCGAATGTCTCATAAGAGAACTTATTATAATAATATGGCTTAAGGCCATATAATGCGATAACAGCGGAAGGCTTGGAAGATAAAGTGAGTCCATCAACTCCAACGGCATAACTGAGCTGCACGGCAACGACCTACCAATCCTTACTCCTCGTCAAAAAGTCGCAACATAATATGTTGCAGCCCGAGAACGGTCAGCACATGGAATATGCTGGCAATGTAACACATAGAGAGTAATGAAAGAATAAGCTATACTACATGCATATATGGCTGGTGGAATAGCTCTATGGTTCTGATTTTGCATAAAGCCAATTTTTCCCTATATCAAAGGAATAAATTTTATTTAACTATCATGGTGGTTGAAACATCATTGAGAAGGTATAACCCCAACTCAATCCCAATTAAAGTGATTAACAACCCAGCAATATTAATTTAGAGTGATGAGATACATGTGAATACTCAAGTACTAGATACTCGAATTGTCCATAACCGGGACACGGCTAACCATGATTAGATTGTACACTCTGCAGAGGTTTATGACTTTTCCCCACAAGACTCGATCGCCTCCGTTGGTTTCTCGTGACTACATGGTGTTTGAGAAACGGATGACCGAGACATAGTCTTTCGAAACATTAACTCTCTACTCGGATAGATCATACCAAACCTATAAAACCCACTACCTGCTGATCTACCTCTTGAGAGCTTCATGTAACTTACTCAACTATGCTAGAGCCCATAATAGCTTGTGGCTGCACACGGAAGTTTCTAGCATGAATAATCTCAGTTCCCTTTGAGCACTGGTGGCGCCCATAGGAAGATCACACGGGTACCCCGGGATTTCCAAAAAATAAAACAGACAACACTGGGTTCCCCAGGTGCCTCAATCCACCCAGATGTGTATTTAAGTTGCCACCTTAAAGTAAACCATTAATTAACAATCTCACATCTATCGTGAATATCTCTCAAACCCAACCACGTCTACGAGCATAGCATAACAATATAAGCAACACGTAGAAGTAACTCCCAAGGGTTTGATAGTAACAGGGCAATAGGTTCCTACCTCATCATCTACTTCCCAACCCACAAATTAATGACATCCTAATCATGCAATGTTTGAGGATTGAGCTAATGCATAAAACTGGGTATGAAAAGGTATGATCAAGTGTTACTTGCATTGCTGACGCTCCGTGAATCCTAGAGACTCGTAGTAACACGCTTCGCACTCCGGGAATTCTATCGCAAGCAAACAATACATACATAAGCAACAAACAAAGATGCACAAACGAAACTTCAACTAAAAGAGGTTGACCGGAGAGTTCAACTTAAGAACTCCGGTTTGCAAAAAGAATCAAACCAAACGAAACAACGAAACTCAAACGGCGAGAGAAACAAGATCCGTTTACTAATCTGAACTAGAGTCAAATTTTACAAAGACAAAAGCTGGTTTAAGTTGGCTATTCGGAAAGAGGGTTTCGAGATGAAACTCCAGGCGCTTGAATCGCCTGATTCTGATAAACGAGCGAAAAGTTATACTAATTTGAACATTGGTTCATAAATCGAAGTCGGAATAATCGCGGAATAAAACCGATAAAAGAAAACGACGAACGGCTAAACGAACGAACGTTCGTTAGCGGAAAATAAACGACGAACGGTTCGTAAAAACGAACGAACGGGTGAACGTTCTCAAATAAATAAACCGGGAAATAAAACCGATCTATATAAAAAAACGGGCTAGGGTTTTTCTAAAAAAAAACCGAAGGGTTATTTTTTTAAAAAAACAAAACCGGCGACGAGGGCTACCTCCGGCGAGGGCGGGCGGCTCCGTGGGTCCGCCAGGGCGGCGAGAGGGCGGCGGCGGCTCGGCGACTCGCGAGGGGCGGGCGGCGCGGAGGCGCAAGGAGGCTCGGGCTCGGGCTCGGCTCGGCTCGGGTCCAGCCGAGGCGGCGGCGGCGGTGGTGGTGGCTAAGGAGAGGGGGCGGTATATAAAGAGGGGTGGCGGCTTGGAGGAGGGGCAAGGCGGCGGGGAGGAGGAGTCCGCTCGGACTCGTCCCAAGCCCTGGCGGCGTGGCACTGACAAGCAAGGCGACTTAGGCTGCCTGCTTTCAGTGGGCCGTTAGCCCGATCGAGGCATGATTCCTTTTTTAAACATTCCACGAAAATTGTAAAAATCCTAGAAAAATAAATAAAAATCTAAAAATGCCAAAACAAGTTTTCTTTGCCTAAATAAAATATTTAGAACAAGGTGAACTTTTCTTGGCCCCTAAAATGCAAATTTTAAATATATGCAATTTTTTCTCTAGGCAAATAAAATTCCAAATAAGTGAAATAAAATCCCAAATAATGATTTTAACATTTTTCCTCCGGTATTTCAATTATTTTTGGAGAAGTCATATTATCTCCTCTCGTTTATTTTAAACTTGAAATATTTTTCTGGAGAGAAAAATAATAAAATCTAAAATCCTCGTCTTCATTATTTGATAAAATTCAAATATGAAAATCGGAAAATCCCCAACTCTCTCCGAGGGTCCTTGAGTTGCTTAGGATTTCGAGGATGGCAAACAAGAATGCAATAAAATATGATATGCATGGATGACCTGTGTATAACATGCCAAATTGAAAATTTGGGATGTTACAATAGTTGGTACCCCTGGATCTCCAAGTTTCTTTGGTATTCCTCCTTTAAAAGTATAATTAGCAAGCATGGTGGAAATTTGAGCTGCCGGTATCTTTCTTTTGTTTTTAATGATATCCTTCATATATTTAGCATAAGGATTTAATTTAAGCATATCAATTAAGCGCATACGTAAGAAGATAGGTCTAATCATTTCAGCAAAGCGCTCAAAATCCTCATCATCCTTTGTCTTGGATGGTTTAGGAGTAAAGGGCATGGGTTTCTGAACCCATGGTTCTCTTTCTCTACCGTGCTTCCTAGCAACAAAATCTCTCTTATCATAACGTTGATTCTTTGATTGTGGGTTATCAAGATCAACATCAGGTTCAATTTCCACATCTTTATTATTGCTAGGTTGAGCATCAACATGAACATTATCATTGACATTATCACTAGGTTCACATTCATCACTTGATTGTGTTTCAGCATCAGAGATAGAAATATCATTGGGATTCTCAGGTGTGTCTACAACAGGTTCACTAGAAGCATGCAAAGTCCTATCGTTTTTCTTTTTCTTCTTTTTAGAAGGACTAGGTGCATCTAAATTATTTCTCTAAGAATCTTGCTCAATTCTCTTAGGGTGGCCTTCATGATAAAAAGGTTCCTGAGTCATTCTACCAGTTCTAGTAGCCACTCTAACAGCAAAGTCATGTTTATTATTTAATTCGTCGAGCAAATCACTTTGAGCTTTAAGTACTTGCTCAGCCTGAGTAGTAACCATAGAAGCATATTTGCTAATGAGTTTAAGTTCCCCTTTTACTCTAGCCATATAATCACTCAAGTGTCCTATCTCGAAAGCATTATTCTTTAATTCTCTACGAACATAAGCATTAAAACTTTCTTGTCTAGCCATAAAGTCATCAAATTCATCTAAGCATGGGATATGAAATTTAGTAGACGGGATTTCAACTTTATCATATCTATAGAGAGAATTTACCTTTACTACCTGTGTCGGGTTATCAAGACAATGTGTTTCTTTGGCAGGCAGTAAATTAAGACCATGTATTTCTTCAATAGGTGGTAAATTCTTAACATCTCTAGCTTTAATACCTTTTTCTTTCATTGATTTCTTTGCCTCTTGCATATCTTCAGGATTGAGAAATAGAACTACCCTCTTCTTCGGAGTTGGTTTAGGAATAGGCTCAGGAGTTGGCTCAATTGGCTCAGGAGTTGCCTTAGGAATTGGCTCAGGAAGAGTCCAATTATTTTCATTAGTCAACATATTATTCAATAGTAATTCAGCTTGGTCGACTGTTCTTTCCCTGAAAACACAACCAGCACAACTATCCAAGTAGTCCTTGGAAGCATCGGTTAGTCCATTATAAAAGATATCAAGTATTTCATTTTTCTTAAGAGGATTATCAGGCAATGCATTAAGTAATCGGAGAAGCCTCCCCCAAGCTTGTGGGAGACTCTCTTCTTCGATTTGCACAAAATTATATATTTCCTGCAAGGCAGCTTGTTTCTTATGAGCAGGGAAATATTTAGCAGAGAAGTAATAAATCATATCATGGGGACTACGCACACAACCAGGATCAAGAGAATTAAACCAAGTTTTAGCATCACCCTTTAATGAGAACGGGAATATCCTAAGGATATAATAATAGCGAGACTTCTCATCATTAGTAAATAGGGTGGCTATATCATTCAACTTGGTAAGATGTGCCACGATAGTTTCAGATTCATAGCCATAAAAAGGATCAGATTCAACAAAAGTAATAATCTCAGGATCAACAGAGAATTCATAATCCTTATCAGTAACACAGATAGGTGAAGTAGCAAAAGCAGGGTCAGGTTTCATTCTAGCATTAAGAGATGGCTGCTTCCATTTAGCTAATAACTTCTTAAGATCATATCTATCATTGCAAGCAAAAGTAGCTCTAGCAGCTTCTTCATCCATAACATAACCCTCAGGAACAACAGGCAATTCATAATTAGGGGGAGAACCTTCATCATCACTATCATCAATAATTTCATTCTCTCTAATCCTAGCAAGTTGTTCATCAAGAAATTCACCTAATGGCACAGTACTATCAAGCACAAAAGTAGTTTCATCATAAGTATCATGCATAGCAGAAGTGGCATAATCAATAACATGCGACATATCATAATTCATAGCAGTAGCAGGTTTAGGTGTCGCAAGCTTACTCAAAACAGAAGGAGAATCTAGTGCAGAGCTAGATGGCAGTTCCTTACCTCCCCTCGCAGTTGAGGGAAAAATCTTAGTTCTTTCGTCTTTCAAGTTCCTCATAGTGATCAGCAGATATAAATCTCAAGTGACTCAAAGAATAGAGCTATGCTCCCCGGCAACGGGGCCAGAAATTAGTCTTGATAACCCACAAGTATAGGGGATCGCAACAGCTTTCGAGGGTAGAGTATTCAACCCAAATTTATTAATTCGACACAAGGGGAGCCAAAGAATACTCTCAAGTATTGGCAGTTGAGTTGTCAATTCATCCACACCTGGATAACTTAGTATCTGCAGCAAAGTATTTAGTAGCAAAGTAGTATGATAGTAATGGTAATAGTGGCAAAAGTAAAGATAGCAGTTTTGTAATAGTTGTAACAGTAGCAACGGAAAAGTAAATAAGCGAAACACAATATGTGAAAAGCTCATAGGCATTGGATCAGTGATGGATAATTATGTCGGATGTGATTCCTCATGTAATAGCTATAACATAGGGTGACACAGAACTAGCTCCAGTTCATTAATATAATGCAGGCATGTATTCCGAATATAGTCATACGTGCTTATGGAAAAGAATTTGCATGACATCTTTTGTCCTACCCTCCCGTGGCAGCGTGGTCCTAGTGGAAACTATGGGATATTAAGGCCTCCTTTTAATAGAGTACCGGACCAAAGCATTAACACATAGTGAATACATGAACTCCTCAAACTACGGTCATCACCGAGGAGTATCCCGATTATTGTCACTTCAGGGTTGTCGGATCATGACACATAATAGGTGACTATAGACTTGCAAGATAGGATCAAGAACTCACATATATTCATGAAAACATAATAGGTTCAGATCTGAAATCATGGCACTCGGGCCCTAGTGACAAGCATTAAGCATAACATCAATCTCAGAACATAGTGGATACTAGGGGTCAAACCCTAACAAAACTAACTTGATTACATGGTAAATCTCATCCAACCCATCACCGTCCAGCAAGCCTACGATGTTATTACTCATGCACGGTGGTGAGCATCATCAAATTGGTGATGGAGGATGGTTGATGATGACGACGGCGACGAATCCCCCTCTCCGGAGCCCCGAACGGACTCCAGATCAGCCCTCCTGAGAGAGATTAGGGCTTGGCGGCGGCTCCGTATCGTAAAACACGATGAAACTTTCTCTCTGATTTTTTATCCGCGAAACGGAATATATAGAGTTGGAGTTCGGGTCGGTGGAGCAGCAGGGGGCCCATGAGACAGGGGGGCGCGCCCAGGGGGAGGGGGCGCCCCCACCCTCGTGGACAGGGTGTGGGCCCCTGGCCTTGATTCTTTTGCCAGTAATTTTTATATTTTCCAAAAGTTATCTCCATGGATTTTCAGGTCATTCCGAGAACTTTTGTTTTCTGCACAATAAACAACACCATGGCAGTTCTGCTGAAAACAGCGTCAGTCCGGGTTAGTTTCATTTAAAACATGCAAATTAGAGTCCAAAACAAGGGCAAAAGTGTTTGGAAAAGTAGATACGTTGGAGACGTATCAGCGGTCCTTCGGTCATCAGCTTTACGACGTCCATCTTCGCCCAATGCACCTTGGCACGGGCGAAGGCCATTCGCGCACCTTCCATACAGACCGACTGTTTGATGACTTCAAGTCGAGGGCAGGCACTTACAAGCCGCTTCACAAGCCCGAAGTAGCTGCTGGGAATCGCCTCGGCGGGCCATAGCCGGATAATTAAATCCTTCATGGCTAGTTCGGCCGCCCTATGCATCTCGATCAGCTGTTTCAGTTGATCGGCAAAGGGCACTGGATGCTCTGGCGCCAGATATTGCGACTAGAACAACTTCTTCGTAGAGCTCCTTTCTTCGGCTCGGTAGAATTGTGCGGTATCAGATATGCTACACGGCAGTTCCGCAAACACCCTTGGAGAAATCCGAATTCGGATTAATAACATGATTTTCTTCCTTCAAATATTTGCTTTGCATAGAAAAAGCCTTACCCGCCGCGATCTTTCTGGCCTCCTAGATTTCCTGAAGGGCGCCTTGGGCTTCGCCCCGGGCATCTTGTGCGGCTTGACGAGCCTTGGTGAGTTCGTATTCTTTCTCCGTTAAACTCTGCTCCAAGGTCTCGCACTTCTTCACGACCTCTTGGAGCTCTTGTTGAACTTCAATAACCCTGGCCTCGTGCTTTTCACGAAGGTCCTGCTCTTTGGTCACCTTCTTCTCAGCCTCGGCCACTGCCTTCCTAAGAGCCTCGACTTCGGCCGTCGCTCCTAGAGCACATCATGAATTTTTTCGTCATACTCAATTATTCATTCGTACTGAATGCAAACAAGGTTTTTTGCATACCTTGGTTATCCTTCAACAGCTTCTTCACTTGGCCAAGCTCTTCTTCAGCCCGCTCCAGACTCTGCTTTAGTCCAGAGACTTCCGCAGTATGAGAGGTGGTAGTCACTACAGACGCCTGCTTAAGAAAACAAAAGAGGGAGAGGTACTACAAGGTAAGTCTCCTGCAAACATATATTTGATCCTCTGTCCGGCCTTTCCTTCCGAACACCGAACAATGTATCAGGGGCTACTATCTATACTATGACACTCCTTAAAACCTCACAACATACCTCAAAGCCCGTTATAAGGCTGATGCAGACTTCAGTCAGGCCGCTTTCGGCAGACTGAATCTTCTCAATCACCGCACCCATAAGGGCACGGTGTTCTTCAATGATGGAAGTGTTCTTCAGCGCTGCTGATAAGGTATCCGGCACCTCTGGTTGGGCAGAGGTCGCCGGTGGAACAGGCACACCCCCTTCCGTCGAGGGAGGTTGCCTGCCTGATTCCGGAGCCGTGTTGGTCTCCGGAACTGTGTCCGGCTGGGGGACAAATTAAAGATAGCCCCCGCCGTCGGTGTCCATGGGGGCCTTTTCCCCCGTGTGTCAGGCCGCCGAGGTTTGACCCTCTGGCACCGCCTTGACGGTCCCCCAGCTCCTCCTTGGCCTGGGTCCCTTTGGGACGATACCTCAGTGCCATACACGTGTTTGGGGGAGGGGGCCGTCGGGGGAGTCCTGCTGTCCATAGCGCCCGAGCCCAGTGAATCCTCCGATGAGGATTTCTCGGCGCAGGACCTGGCCGAACTGCAAAAAAGGCGTGACTCAATGCATTAACGTTATACGATAGTGAGTTTAGATATACAAACGTGTCCGGGTTTTATATACTCACGATTTAACCAGGGGCTGGACCCTGGGATCCCACTCTGGGCTGCTGTCGGTGGCGGTAGTGGATTCATCCGGAAAGGGGTTTTTTCCCTTCTTAGGTGATTCGACCTCCAAGTGTGTGGAGGCCGTCCTTTTCTTCGCCCCCCGCTTGTTGGGGGGTGGGGGCATCGGCTTTCCTCCTCTTCCTCGTCCTCTTTGGAGAAGAGTGGGCCTCGGGGTCTTCGGACACTATTTCCGAAGTACCCTGGCGATGAAGGCCGCCCCTAGTCTCTTTGGCCTCTTTCTTGGCCTTCTTCGGCGCCTGGTAAGGCGCTGGGACCAGCCACTACAAAAAAATACACTTCCGTGATGATACGTGTTTGTCACAGTAGGTCGCGTTTTTTGTCACGCATGTACATCTATGACGATTTTATGACAGAATCAAGATAGTTATACATGTGCTGTCGTAGAAGTGTTTCATGACATTACCAAAATTATCATCACGGAAGTGTCCACTTCCATGATGATAAATCGCGTGTCACAGAAGTGCTTTCGTCAAGGGTGACCGACACATGGCATCCACTGTAACGGAACGCCGTTAAGCTATCGGGTCCGGTTTTGGATCCGATAACCCGTTAACAACCCGGACCAATGGGGATTTTCCATGTGTAAAATCATCATTGGCCGCAGGAAACACGTGTTGCCTCACCGTTGGGACAGATGCCATCCACTCATTGGACAGGAGGCACCTATGATAGGTCGACACGTGGCACAGCCCAACAATGGCTCATTCCGGTGAAAAAGGCCGGCCCAGTAAAAATTAGCAGGCCGGCCCATATAAGGCCTACTTGTGTCAAGTCCATTTAAGCCCACGGCCCATACGAGATGTCCCAATTCGACCTGTCAACGGCCCGTTAAAGATTTGACACCATTGCAGCCCATCGTCAATTCGAGCCCGTTAACATCCCGCTATATATTTGGGCTCAATATCGGCCCGATGAGATTTCGGTCTATTAACGGCTCATTCAATGGATGGGCCAATTTTCAGGATGTACATCTTTCGGCCTTTTAGCGACCCATTTAAATGTTGGGCTAATTTCCGGCCCGGTGTGTCTTTCAGCCTGTTGACGGCCCATAAATCTGATGGGCCATTTGTAGTCAGACCTGAGTTTCGGCCTTTTAGCGGCCCATTTAAGTGTTGGGCCAATTTCCGGCCCGGTGTCACTTTCAGCCTGTTGACGGCCCATAATTCAGTTTGGCCATTTGTAGTCGGACCTGAGTTTTGGCCTTTTAGCGACCCATTTAAGTGTTGGGCCAATTCCCGGCCCTGTGTGCCTTTTGGCCTATTGACGGACCATAAATGAGTTGGGCCATTTGTAGTCGGACCTTAGTTTTGGCCTTTTAACGGCCCATGCCCTTCATGGTCCAATACCAGCCTGGTTTCTCTTTCGGCCTGCTGAAGGCCCACAGTACAGTTGGTCCATTTATAATACGACCTGACTTTCGGCCTCGTAGCGGCCCATGCTCTTCATGGTCCAGTACAAACTCTTTGTCTCTTCGGCCTGCTAAAGGCCTCATCTGATATAGTTGGGCCATATGTAGCCCAAACTTAGTAACGACCCTTGAAATAAATTGGGCCCACCTGTTGCCCGCTTTGATGTCGTCCTGTTAACGACCCGGGAGGTAAGAGGGCCGACCATTAACTTTTGTCCTAGTAACAGCCCATTAACTTAATGGGCCCACTAAAGTTCGTACATGTCTTTAGGCCAAATTAGATAATTTGAGCCCATTACGACGAGCAATTATGCACAGGACCAAAACCGATCAAGAAAAGGTACATCATTCAAGGAATAACGTTGCACATCCAGCATATATTACAGGAAATTACATCCACTGGGCAATCAAAGATTGATGCCAGTGCAAATAAATGAGCAGAACCTAACCATCTACAACGTCACAATCTGCAACCTCAGCACAGATGACGCCCATAAGCATGTGGGCAAGTTCTTGTTGCTTTGCTACACTGTCTCTGAAAACATTGATCAGTTGTTGTGTCACATGACTCTGCACCTCTGATTCATCCACCATTTCCATCATTGCTTCAACCATTAATTGGTTCACAAACATACATCTATTCCGTTGCATTCGAGACAGAGGATACTGAACAGATTCAGATGGCGATTTTGGCAGGCTTGTATTATTGATAGTGGAGAGTGTCTCGATCACTACATCATAACATAAATTAGGATGAGAACCGAACAGATTGATCATGAGTTATTGCCATATTACCTGGCCTAGATTTACTAGAAAGAAACAATGGGGTTGCCTTGCTGTTTTCAGAGTTTGTCTTCTTATCTTCAGCAGCCTGCACAAAATTAACACACTAGCATTGCTATCATTGGCCAAGTCAGATAATAGGAAAGCAACATTGACACAACGAACGTTTGGGCAACTAGCCTACACCAAATTAACACAATATGGCATAGCTATCATCAGCCAGGTAAGGTAATACGAAAGCAACATTGACACAATGAATGAATGGGCAACCAGAGAAGCACTAAAATTCAGTAATGTGCGTGATATGAGATAGTACACTCATGCAGCTCAGTATGCAAAACTACCAGGCAGTTTTCCTTACAAAAATCAACATTGGCGCCTTTAACATTTTGCTACAACTAATTTTAGATCAGATAAAGGTTAGATTCACGCCGATTAACAAAATACATGCTGATGTAAAAATATTGTGATATACAACATGTACTTACATCAGCGTTGGAGCACAGAGAATTCCCGCAAGATATTTTCCTCGAAAACAATCCCAATGGAGGAAGTCTTCTATCGTTTAACCTTATTTTCTAAAAGAGAGATGGGTAAGAAACATGTAGAAAATATGATCAGAATGCTATAAAATTTCATGATGCAAGGATATGCACACGCTTCTTAGAATGGAGTTGACATTCTTTTGCTGGACTGGAGCGGACTAGTTCTTTGGCCACTGGAATCTGCTTATTATCAGTGGGAGTTGGGTTTCTCTGTGCTGGAGCAGTATCTACAAAAAATGGAGTTGGTTTATTATCTCCTAGCATTT
Source organism: Aegilops longissima (assembly GCA_021605205.1). Classification (NCBI taxonomy): domain Eukaryota; kingdom Viridiplantae; phylum Streptophyta; class Magnoliopsida; order Poales; family Poaceae; genus Aegilops; species Aegilops longissima. The sequence goes on along the minus strand of CM038678.1, from coordinate 646,950,836 downwards.
GGATCTTTTGCAAAGACCTGGTTTGTAACCCTTCAGATTATAACATAGCCGTCTTCCCCTTACATGCCTTATATAGAAGAATGGTGATTCATTTATAAAACATGCTACAGAAGAGATGGAATAGGTACTGAAGAATAGAAAGGCATGACATATTGACATGTATTCCCTCCATCCAGAAATAAATGGATGGGTCTAGGCGTATTTCAGTTCTAGATACATCCAGTTTTATCCATTTCTGCAACATGTAATCCGGACGGAGGGAGTATGATGTAAGAGCTAGGGATACGACAGGACAACACAGTAAAAAAACACTTAAAAACCCACTGCAGAATCAAAGTATTCAAACCCACTGATATGAGATAGTACACTCATGCAGCTCAGGATGCAAAACTACCAGACAGTTTTCCTTACAAAAATCAACATTGTGGCCTTTAATCATACATTTTGCTACAACTAAATTTAGATCAGATAAATGTTGGATTCACGCCGATTAACAAAATACATGCTGATGTAAAAATATAGTGATATACAACAGGTACTTACATCTACATTGAGCACGAGAGAATTCTGCAAGAATCTTTCCTCATAAGCGATACCATTGCAGAAATTCTTCTATCTGTTAAGCTTATTTTCTAAAATAGAGATGGGTAAGAAACATGTAGAAAATATGATCAGCATGCTATAAAATTTCATGATGCAAGGATATACACACGCTTCTTAGAATGGAGTTGACATGTTTTTGCTGGACTGGAGCGGACTAGTTCTTTGGCCACTTGAATCTACTTATTATAAGTAGGAGTTGGGTTTATCTGTGCTGGAGCAGTATCTATAAAAACTGGAGTTGGTTTATTATCTCCTGGCGTTTGGTGAAGGAAATATGCCCTAGAGGCAATAATAAAGTTATTATTTATTTCCTTATATCATGATAAATGTTTATTATTCATGCTAGAATTGTATTAACCGGAAACATAATACATGTGTGAATATATAGACAAACAGTATGTCACTAGTATGCCTCTACTTGACTAGCTTGTTAATCAAAGATGGTTATGTTTCCTAACCATGAACAAGGAGTTGTTATTTGATTAACAAGGTCACATCATTAGTTGAATGATCTGATTGACATGACCCATTCCGTTAGCTTAACACTTGATCGCTTAGTATGTTAATGCTTTCTTCATGACCCATACATGTTCTCGTAACTATGAGATTATGCAACTCCCATTTACCGGAGGAACACTTTGGTACTACCAAACGTCACAACGAATCGGGTGATTATAAAGGAGTACTACAGGTGTCTCCAAAGGTACTTGTTGGGTTGGCGTATTTGAGATTAGGTTTTGTCACTCCGATTGTCGGAGAGGTATCTCTAGGCCTTCTCGGTAATACACATCACATAAAGCCTTGCAAGCATTGCAACTAAAGAGTTAGTTGTGAGATGATGTATTACGGAACGAGTAAAGAGACTTTCCGTAACGAGATTAAACTAGGTATTGGATACCGACGATCGAATCTCGGAAAGTAACATACCGATGACAAAGGGAACAACGTATGTTGTTATGCGGTTTGACCGATAAAGATCTTCAGTAGAATATGTAGGAACCAATATGAGCATCCAGGTTCCGCTATTGGTTATTGACCGAGAATAGTTCTAGGTCATGTCTACATAGTTCTCGAACCGTAGGGTCCGCACGCTAAGGTTTCAATGACGGTTATTATGAGTTTATGTATTTTGATGTACCGAAGGAGTTCGGAGTCCCGGATGTGATCACGGACATGACGAGGAGTCTCGAAATGGTCGAGACATAAAGATTGATATATTGGATGGTTATATTCGGACACGGAAAGGTTCCGGAAGTTTCGGAGAAAACCGAGTGCCTTGGGAGGGTTACGGAACCCCGGGAAGTTATGGGCCTTATTGGGCCAAGGGAGAGAGAGGGCTGCACCGGAGGTGGTGCGCCCCCCTCCATGGGGAGTCCGACTGGACTAGGAGGCGCAGCCCCTTTCCTCTCCCTCTCCTCTCTTTCCTTCCCTTCCTCTTCCTAGTAGGACTAGGAAGGGAGTCCTACTCCTATTAGGAGGAGGACTCCCCCCTCCCTTGGTGCGCCCCAAGGCTGGCCGGCCCTCCCCCTTGCTCCTTTATATACGGGGGCAAGGGGGCACCCTAGTACACACAAGTTGATCTACGGATCGTTCCTTAGCCGTGTGCGGTGCCCCCTCCACCATATTCCACCTCGGTCATATTGTAGCGGTGCTTAGGCGAAGCCTGCGACAGTAGAACATCAAGATCGCCACCACGTCGTCTTCGACGGAACTCCTTCCCGACGCTTTGCTGGATCGGAGCTCGGGATCGTCATCGAGCTGAGCGTGTGCCAAGAACTCGGAGGTGCCGGAGTAACGGTGCTTGGATCGGTCGGATCGTGAAGGCGTCTGACTACATCAACAGCGTTAATATAACGCTTCCGCTTTCGGTCTCACGAGGGTGCGTGGACGGACACTCTCCCTCTCGTTGCTATGCCATCACCATGGTCTTGCGTGATCGTAGGAAAATTTTTGAAATTACTACGTTCTCCAACAGTGGCATCCGAGCCTGGTTTTATGCGTTGATGTCATATGCACGAGTAGAACACAAGTGAGTTGTGGGCGATACAAGTCATACTACCTACCAGCATGTCATACTTTGGTTCAGCGGTATTGTGAGATGAAGCGGCCCGGACCGACATTACGCGTACGCTTACGCGAGACTGGTTTCACCGCTGTGAGCACTCGTTGCTTAAAGGTGGTGGCGGGTGTCTGTCTCTCTCACTTTAGTTGAACCGAGTGTGGCTCGCCCGGTCCTTGAGAAGGTTAAACGGAGTCTATTTGACGAAGTATCGTTGTGGTTTTGATGCGAGGTAAGAACGGTTCTTGCTCAGCCCGTAGCAGCCACGTAAAACTTGCAACAACAAAGTAGAGGACGTCTAACTTGTTTTTGCAGGGCATGTTGTGATGTGATATGGTCAAGGCGTGATGCTATATTTTATTGTATGAGATGATCATGTTTTGTAACGAGTTATCGGCAATGGCAGGAGCCATATGGTTGTCGCTTTATTGTATGAAATGCAACGCCATGTAATTGCTTTACTTTATCACTAAGCGGTAGCGATAGTCGAGAAGCAATAGTTGGCGAGGCGACAACGATGCTACGATGGAGATCAAGGTGTCGCGCCGGTGACGATGGTGATCATGACGGTGCTTCGGAGATGGAGATCACAAGCACAAGATGATGATGGCCATATCATATCACTTATATTGATTGCATGTGATGTTTATCCTTTATGCATCTTATCTTGCTTTGATTGACGGTAGCATTATAAGATGATCTCTCACTAAAAATTATCAAGTAGTGTTCTCCCTGAGTATGCACCGTTGCCAAAGTTCGTCGTGCCGAGACACCACGTGATGATCGGGTGTGATAAGCTCTCGTCCATCTACAACGGGTGCAAGCCAGTTTTGCACACGCAGAATACTCGAGTTATACTTGACGAGCCTAGCATATACAGATATGGCCTCGGAACACGGAGACCGAAAGGTCGAACGTGAATCATATAGCGATATGATCAACATAAGATGTTCACCATTGAAAACTACTCCATCTCACGTGATGATCGGTTATGGTTTAGTTGATTTGGATCACGTGATCACTTAGATAACTAGAGAGATGTCTGTCTAAGTGGGAGTTCTTTAATAATATGATTAATTGAACTTAAATTTATCATGAACTTAGTACCGATAGTATTTTGCTTGTCTATGTTTCTTTGTAGATAGATGGCTCGTCTGTTGTTCCGTTGAATTTTAATGCGTTCCTTGAGAAAGCAAAGTTGAAAGATGATGGTAGCAATTACACGGACTGGGTCCGTAACTTGAGGATAATCCTCATTGCTGCACGAGAAAAGTTACGTCTGGAAGCACCGCTGGGTAGCGAACCTGCTGCAGATCTTGAGCGAAGTTGTGAGCGTCGGCAAAGCGAGCTGATGACTACTCTATAGTTCGATGTGCCATGCTTTACGGCTTAGAACCGGGTCTTCAACGACGTTTTGAGCGTCATGGAGCATATGAGATGTTCCAGGAGTTGAAGTTGATATTTCAACAGAATGCCCGGATTGAGAGATATGAAGTCTCCAATAAGTTCTATAGCTGCAAGATGGAGGAGAATAGTTCGTCGGTGAGCACATACTCAAAATGTCCGGGTATTACAATCACTTGAATCAACTGGGAGTTAATCTTCCGGATGATTGTGTCATTGATGAATTCTTCAATCACGCCACCAAGCTACAAAGGCTTCGTGATGAACTATAATATGCAAGGGTTAGTAAAGACTATGCTCGAGCTCTTCGCAATGCTAAAAGCTGCGGAGGTAGAAATCAAAAGGAGCATCAAGTGTTGATGGTCAATAAGACCACTAGTTTCAAGAAGAAAGGCAAAGGGAAGAAGAAGGGAACTTCAAGAAGAACAGCAAACAAGTTGCTGATCAGAGAAGAAACCCAAGTCTGGACCTAAGCACTGGCGAGTGCTTCTACCGCAAGCGCATCGTCTTTGGAAGCGGAACTGCCCCAAGTATTTGGCGGATAAGAAGGATGGCAAAGTGAACAAAGGTATATGTGATATACTTGTTATTGATGTGTACCTTACTAGAGCTCGCAGAGTACTGGTATTTGATACTGGTTACATTGCTAATATTTGCAACTCAAACAGAACTACGGATTGCTTAACACCGCAAAGGACGAGGTGACGATGCGCGTGGGAACGGTTCCAAAGTCGATGTGATCGCGATCGGCACGCTACCTCTACATCTACCTTCGGATTAGTTTTAGACCTGAATAATTGTTATTTGGTGCCGCGTTGAGCATGAACATTATATCTGGATCTTGTTTGATGCGAGACGGTTATTCATTTAAATCGAGAATAATGGTTGTTCTATTTATATGAATAATATCTTTTATGGTCATGCACCCTTGAAGAGTGGTCTATTTTAATGAATCTCGATAGTAGTGATACACATATTCATAATGTTGAAACCAAAAGATGCAGAGTTGATAATGATAGTGCAACTTATTTGTGGCACTTGCCGTTTAGGTCATATCGGTGTAAAACGCATGAAGAAACTCCATCTTGATGGACTTTTGGAGTCACTTGATTATGAATCACTTGGCACTTGCGAACCGTGCCTCATGGGCAAGATGACTAAAACACCGTTCTCGGTACTATGGAGAGAGCAACAGATTTATTGGAAATCATACATACGGATGTATGTGGTCCAATGAATGTTGAAGCTCGTGGCGGATATCGTTATTTTCTCACCTTCACAGATGATTTGAGCAGATATGGGTATATCTACTTAATGAAACATAAGTCTGAAACATTTGAAAAGTTCAAAGAATTTCAGAGTGAAGTTGAAAATCATCGTAATAAGAAAATAAAGTTTCTACGATCTGATCGTGGAGGCGAATATTTGAGTTACGAGTTTGGTCTACATTTGAAACAAAGCGGAATAGTTTCGCAACTCACGCCACCCGAACACCACAGCGCAATGGTGTGTCCGAACGTCGAATCGCACTTTATTGGATATGGTGCGATCTATGATGTCTCTTACAGATTTACCGCTATCATTTTGGGGTTATGCTCTTGAGACGGCCGCATTCACGTTAAATAGGACACCGTCAAAATCCGTTGAGACGACGCCTTATGAACTATGGTTTAGCAAGAAACCAAAGTTGTCGTTTTCGAAAGTTTGGGGTTGCGATGCTTATGTGAAGAAACTTCAACCCGATAAGCTTGAACCCAAATCGAGAAATGTGTCTTCATAGGATACCCAAAGGAGACAATTGGGTACACCTTCTATCACAGATCCGAAGGCAAAACATTCGTTGCTAAAATGGATCCTTTCTAGAGAAGGAGTTTCTCTCGAAAGAAGTGAGTGGGAGGAAAGTGGAACTTGATGAGGTAATAGTACCAGCTCCCTTATTGAAAGTAGTTCGTCACGTAAATCAGTTTCGTAACACCTACACCGATTAGTGAGGAAGATAATGATAAAGATCATGAAACTTCAGATCAAGTTGTCACTTGAACTTCGTAGATCAACCAGAACAAAATCCGCACAGAGTGGTACGGTAATCCTATTCGGAAGTCATGCTACTAGATCATGATGAACCTACGAACTATGAAGAAGCGATGGTGAGCCCAGATTCGCAAAATGGCTTGAAGCCATGAAATCTGAGATGGGATCCATGTATGAGAACAAAGTATGGACTTTGGTAGACTTGCCCGATGATCGGCAAGCTATTGAGAATAAATGGATTTTAAGAAGAAGACGACGCCGATGGTAATGTAGCTGTCTACAAAGCTCGACTTGTTGCAAAAGGTTTTCGACAAGTTCAAGGGGTTGACTACGATGAGACTTTCTCACCGAAGCGATGCTTAAGTCCGTCCGAATCATGTTAGCAATTGCCGCATTTTATGATTATGAAATTTGGCAAATGGATGTAAAACTGCATTCTTGAATGGATTTCTAGAAGAAGAGTTGTATATGATACAACCAGAAGGTTTTGTCGATCCAAAAGGTGCTAACAAAGTGTGCAAGCTCCAACGATCAATTTATGGTGCAGTGCAAGCCTCTCGGAGTTGGAATAAACGCTTTGATAGTGTGATCAAAGCATATGGGTTTATCTGAGACTTTTGGAGAAGCCTTGTATTTACAAGAAAGTGAGTGGGAGCTCAGTAGCATTTCTAATATTATATGTGGACGACATATTATTGATTGGAAATGATATAGAATTTCTGGATAGCATAAAAGGATACTTGAATAAAAGTTTTTCAATGAAAGACCTCGGTGAAGCTGCTTACATATTAGGCATCAAGATCTATAGAGATAGATCAAGACGCTTGATTGGACTTTCACAAAGCACATACCTTGATAAAGTTTTGAAAAGGTTCAAAATGGATCAGCAAAGAAAGGTTTTTACTGTGTTACAAGGTGTAAGATTGAGTCGACTCAATGCCCGACCACAAGCAGAAGATAGAGAGAAAATGAAAGATGTTCCTATGCTTCAGCCATAGGCTCTATCATGTATGCAATGCTGTGTACCGGACTGACGATGCTTAGCTGTAAGCTTGGCAGGAAGGTACCAAAGTAATCCAGAGTGGATCATGGACAGCGGTCAAGAACATCCTGAAATACGAAAAGGACTAAGGATATGTTTCTCGATATGGAGGTGACAAAGAGCTAGTCGTAAATGGTTACGTCGATGTAAGCTTTGACACTGATCCGGACGATTCTAAATCGCAAACCGGATCGTGTTTTTATTAAACGGTGGAGCTGTCGGTTGGTGCAGTTCTAAACAAAGCGTCGTGGCGGGATCTACATGTGAAGCGGAGTACATAGCTGCTTGGAAGCAGCAAATGAAGGAGTCTGGATGAAAGAGTTCATTTCGATCTAGGTGTCATACCTAGTGCATCGGGACCGATGAAGATCTTCGTGACAATCTTGGTGCAATTGCCTTGGCAAAAGAATCCAGATTTCACAAGAGGACCAAGCACATCAAGAGACGCTTCAATTCCATTCGGGACCAAGTCCAAGTGGGAGACATAGAGATTTGCAAAATACATACGGATCTGAATGTTGCAGACCGTTGACTAAGCCTCTTCCACGAGCAAAACATGATCAGCACCAAGACTCCATGGGTGTAAGGATCATTACTTTGTAATCTAGATTATTGACTCTAGTGCAAGTGGGAGGCTGAAGGAAATATGCCCTAGAGGCAATAATAAAGTTATTATTTATTTCCTTATATCATGATAAATGTTTATTATTCATGCTAGAATTGTATTAACCGGAAACATAATACATGTGTGAATATATAGACAAACAGTATGTCACTAGTATGCCTCTACTTGACTAGCTTGTTAATCAAAGATGGTTATGTTTCCTAACCATGAACAAGGAGTTGTTATTTGATTAACAAGGTCACATCATTAGTTGAATGATCTGATTGACATGACCCATTCCGTTAGCTTAACACTTGATCGTTTAGTATGTTAATGCTTTCTTCATGACCCATACATGTTCCTGTAACTATGAGATTATGCAACTCCCATTTACGGAGGAACACTTTGGTACTACCAAACGTCTGGCGTAATCGGGTGATTATAAAGGAGTACTACTGGTGTCTCCAAAGGTACTTGTTGGGTTGGCGTATTTCGAGATTAGGTTTTGTCACTCCGATTGTCGGAGAGGTATCTCTAGGCCTTCTCGGTAATACACATCACATAAAGCCTTGCAAGCATTGCAACTAAAGAGTTAGTTGTGAGATGATGTATTACGGAGCGAGTAAAGAGACTTTCCGATAGCGAGATTAAACTAGGTATTGGATACCGACGATCGAATCTCGGGAAAGTAACATACCGATGACAAAGGGAACAACGTATGTTGTTATGCGGTTTGACCGATAAAGATCTTCGTAGAATATGTAGGAACCAATATGAGCATCCAGGTTCCGCTATTGGTTATTGACCGAGAATAGTTCTAGGTCATGTCTACATAGTTCTCGAACCGTAGGGTCCGCACGCTTAAGGTTTCAATGCGGTTATTATGAGTTTATGTATTTTGATGTACGAAGGAGTTCGAGTCCCGGATGTGATCACGGACATGACGAGGAGTCTCGAAATGGTCGAGACATAAAGATTGATATATTGGATGGTTATATTCGGACACGGAAAGGTTCGGAAGTTTCGGAGAAAACCGGAGTCTTGGGAGGGTTACCGGAACCCCCGGGAAGTTATGGGCCTTATTGGGCCAAGAGGGGGAGAGAGGGCTGCACCAGGAGGTGGTGCCCCCCTCCATGGGGAGTCCGATTGGACTAGGAGGGGCAGCCCCCTTTCCTCTCCTCTCCTCTCTTTCCTTCCTTCCTGTTCCTAGTAGGACTAGGAAAGGGAGTCCTACTCTACTAGGAGGAGGACTCCCCCTCCTTAGTGCGCCCAAGGCTGGCCGGCCCTCCCCTTGCTCCTTTATATACGGGGCAGGGGGCACCCTAATACACACAAGTTGATCTACGGATCGTTCCTTAGCCGTGTCGGTGCCCCCTCCACCATATTCCACCTCGGTCATATTGTGGCGGTGCTTAGGCGAAGCCTGCGACGGTAGAACATCAAGATCGTCACCACGCCGTCGTCTTGACGGAACTCCTTCCCGACGCTTTGCTGGATCGGAGCTCGGGGATCGTCATCGAGCTGAGCGTGTGCCAAGAACTCGGAGGTGCGGAATGCGGTGCTTGGATCGGTCGGATCGTGAAGGCGTCTGACTACATCAACAGCGTTAATATAACGCTTCCGCTTTCGGTCTCACGAGGGTGCGTGGGCGGACACTCTCCCTCTCGTTGCTATGCCATCACCATGGTCTTGCGTGATCGTAGGAAAATTTTTGAAATTACTACGTTCTCCAACATTTGGATCTTTTGCAAAGGCCTTGTTTGTAACCCTCTGATTCTAACATAGTCGTCTTCCCCTTGCATGCCTTGTATAGAAGAATGGTGCTTTAATTATAAAAATGCGACAATGAGAGAGATGGAATAGGTCTTGAAGAATAGAAAGGCATGACATATTGACATGTATTCCCTCCATCCGGAAAAAATGGATGGGTCTAGGCGTATTTCAGTTCTAGATACATCCTTTTTTATCCATTTTGGCAACATGTAATCCGGACGGAGGGAGTATGGTGTAAGAGCTAGGGATACGACATGACAACACAGCAAAAAAAACACTAGTTGAATGTAAAACTGTATGCTAGCGGAATACGTACAAAAATAACTAAGGCAACATACACGTGTATGATTGGGAAACTAAGATGGCATTGCAACAGAGCACTAGAATAGCACTTCAATGTTAAAAAAACATGGTATGTTAGACAGATGAAGTACATACTGATGAATAACAATGCATAAGATATTTAGAAGCATGATGTCCAAATTAAGAAGATGGCATTGCGATAGAGTAGAATGACAGTACTTGAATTTGAAAACATGTTATCATGAATGGAATAGGTACTGAAAAACAGGAAGGCATGACATATTTACATGCATGATCAACATGCTAAGCACATGGCATTACAATGAGTAGATACACTCCAGGACATTATATGCATGTTGTACCCATATCACAGGCCAAGTTAGAGCAATGACCTTGTGAGGTGAAGAGGATTCATCATCTTTACGCAAGTCTTACGAAGAACTGCCTTTACATGTTCCATCATATTGGGTATCATTGACATCAAGTTTATTGGCCTTTACATTGCTCCGTGAAGTTCTTGTGGATATATCGGTGTGTGCAATTATATCGACATGCATGGAAGACAACTAGTAGTTAGATTTATGTAATGAGTGCCTGTAGGAGCGACATAAATAGTAGGACTGGGGTTAACTAGCAGCAACAGGTCTCATAAACTAAAGGAGAACAGGATGAAAGCTACAGAATATGTATCGTTTGTACTCGAGATTAACAAGATGGCACACAAAAGTATTAAAGAACAACATAGGTAATACTAGAAGTAGTATAATACTATAATCACCAACCTGTGGGATAGCATTGGCTGATGGATGATAACTATGGAATAGCGTTACCTGAAGAACAAGTATCTTAGATGAACTATGGAACAATGTTAACTCCTGAACAAGACCCGTAAGAGATCAGCATGAATATACAGTGAAATGTGATGATCTATTTTCCATGCTTAGATGAATAACAAAGCCATAGATGTTGCACACAAGTAAGATGAGGGTACAACCTATCTGGCTGCCATCCATAGGAGTGAGCATCATGTGCTAACTTGTCGATGGCCCTGCAGTTGTTGTGGCTGTCCATGTCGGGCACGCGCATTCGATGTAGGGAACTGTTGAGTGGGGACTATAGCCCCTTCTGGTGTATGCTTCCCTTGTTGGAGCAGCTGCGGTGAGTCGGAAGACGGTGTGTCTGAAGATGCAGACAACACATAATGTTAAGAACGACATATCTCTTTGGTCTGAAGAAATACACTAAGAGATCAATAGCAAGGTACGAGAGTGGTCACACGTCTGTTGACTGAAGACTAAATTGGGGTCACACAATTTTATTTTATTTTGGTACTGTCCGATCTACACCGGATGGCGTGATGGCCGTCTTGTGCCTCCCAGCTGACACTGTTTGGAATTTTCCCCGAAGAGCCAGCGACCAACGGCAGAGCAGCCTACCTCCGCCGGCCGTGGCCCCAGCCAAAACCCTGCTCCCCGCCCCACCGCACTGCCATGGTTGCGCCGCCCCCGGGCCAATCCACAAAGACTCCCCGTCATCCAGATCCGGCGGCGGCAGTACCTTGAACCCACGCAACTCTAAAAGATAGCCATCTAAGCGCTGCTTCCTCGGCGAACTTGCGGCCCCGCACCCTTACGTTAGACACCAGCCAACAGGCAGCCTAGGAGCTCCGCCGCCTCGAGGGGTGCTGCTTCCCATTGGGAATCGATTGGCCCAGAATAAAAATTTAGAGAACTGACGCCTAAATAAAATGATTTGAGATGAGGGTGCGACCTATCTGGCGGCATGGTGAAGTAGGCAGGTCCAACTGCCGAGTCGGTGAGGCCGACGTGGTTGCGGTGGCGACCGGCGGCAGGGAAACAACAATGTCGCGACGGTCGACGGCTATGGGGAAGCAGCGCCAGGACTCTGGACGGATCCGAAGTTGGAGCCGCTCTGGCGCCGTGAACAATGGTGGGGGTGAATCGGCTCCGGTACGGTTCACGCGTCCGTCGTCGAGGTAGCACCAGCAGCACGGAGTAAGAGGCACACGACCCAGTGCACGACGGCATATGGACAACGTCTCCGGCATTAGGGAGGAGGGCGGCTGTGAAATTGGTGCGATGGGGGGCGCCATGGAGGTGGGGCTGAGGTTTCGCGGCTCGGGAGAAGGGAGCTTCCCGGGGAGAAGGTGATTTGGCGTCCACGAGGTATGAATTGGGGGGGGGGGGAATTGTGAGGGGAGTGGAACCATGTCTTATGGACGCATTTGTCTGAAATGTGAGGGGGAGTTACAGTTCTACCCTTGCCTTTAGGCTTCTCGGCTTGGGTTTGTGTATTGAGAATCGGGGATAGTAGAGTAACTTTGCTTCTCCCCAAATAGTGGGCGGGAGCGATTTCGGGCGAGGAGGGCGTGTTTTGAACTATAGTGGGTGCGAGCAATTTCGGGCGAGGAGAGCGTGTTTTGAAATAGTGGGCGCGAGCTATTTCGGGCGAGGAGAGCGTGTTTTGCCGACCATGGTTTATGAATTATTCGGCACATGTCATTTCGGCCGAGGAGAAGGCACACTTGGATGAAGTTACGAACCTACCCTCGATGTACAACGGGCCAATTGATGCGTGTCCCACATAGGACGGTAATTTCGCGTCTCCCATTTATTTGCTCGAGCAAACTCCACCGAGCAGAGAGGATGTTTAACGGTTCGTTCAAATTTTGGGAGAACAAGCATCCACGTCTACCTTACCGAGTCGATTGGAATCAAATTTTGAAATATTAGCTTGCCACTTCTTTTTAGATGGAAAGATGATGCTCGGGAGTAATGTGTTTTTACATGCTCGTTGCTAGGGATTTACTATATAACAAATAGTTGACCCACTAAAAAACGCGAATCAAACCCAAAATGAAATATCTCGATTCAATGAAATAGCTCGTTCACTAGGTCAAAATAGTGAACTAAATCCAAAATTGAACACCTCAATCGAGTAGCATGTTGTACAATATTATAGTACTCCATGAACATGTTGAAAGTCAAATTAATGAACTTGTTTGATATACGCATATATCCGTTCATGTGTGGATTGCAGACAACATGTTCTCCAATTTAAATATTCGAATGCAAGTTTATATCAAAACATGGTTTATATCAGTCTTTGATGCATAAGCGCGACCTCCCCTCTCCGGACTCCTGTTCTCTCTCTCTCTCTCTCTCTCTCTCTCTCTCTCTCTCTCTCTCTCTCTCTCTCTCTCCGACAATCTTCAATTACATCGCTGCATCAAACACAAAAACCTTGTTGGTACCTCTCCTTTCTCTCTCTCTCTCTCTCTCTGTGTGTGTGTGGGGGGGGGGGTCTTTCTATTTCGCATGCATATATACACCATCTATAGGTCTCTCTCGCACACTATGTATGATACTCTAGCTAGTCCAAGCTAGATATCTTGGGTGCACTCATCGTACGCACACAAATTCCTTGGCTCTTTGCCCGTAACTCTCTCACGCACCACTCTGTCGTCCCAGAGCTCTTCCCCCCTCTCTCAAACTCTCCATCCACCTGGGTCACACATACACATGCATATCTCACTCGCACTCGATAGGCCCATCTAAAACTCTATCTCCCTCCCTCGTTCTCTATCCATCTCACACGCACACACACACAATCTCATGCCTAGCTAGCCAAGTATGATGGTCTCTCACTCAATTGTAGGCACACGCAGTCCCCCCTATATGTATATGACTAGCTAATATTAGTCTCCATCACAAACATGTGCATGGTCTATCTCGATTTCTCTCGGGGCATCTTTCTATCGCACACACACCTCCCTCGATCTCCCACCCATATAGTCCCCTCACGATCTCGAGGGGATCTCTCTATCACAAACACACCCTCTCTCGCTCCCCATGCGTCCATGCCATCCATGTGTCCCTCTCGACCTTTGTTCCTTGTTGGCCAGACCTCTATTGGACATGTGCTACAGGGGTGTCTCCCTCCGTTGCAAACAATCACACACTAGCTATCTTCGTGTATCTCCTCGCCTCGCTTTTCCATCTCGGAGATGTATGCGTGATATGTTCGCATAAGAAACGAAAAAACACACACACTCTCTAATTTATCGTTTGTTGTCACTTTCTCTTTCACACACATACTCTTTTTGCACACTTACTCATTCTCCTTCACACACACTTGATCTGTCTCGACTTAGGCACTCTCCTCGGTCCATAGCATATAGATTTATTGAAAAGTCAAACATCACAAAGTTTGACCATGTACATGGAGAAAAACAATTACATCTAGTTCGGCAAGCATATACCATTATATTCACCATGAGATGTAGTTTTGTATGATGTATCTTTGGTATTGTAGATATAAATAACATTTGCGTAAACCTGATCAAAGTTTCCAAAGTTTGACTTCTAAAAAATTTACATGCACTGCATTATCGAGCAGATGGAATTTCTCTTTCCTCCTCTCAGCTTTCTGTCGCACCACTCAGCCTTATCGGGGCTCCTCAATCTCTCTCGAACTTTATTGGTCAGTTTGGTTCGTGACCTGACCCTCATGCCCTGATGGCCAGTACTGCCTCGTGTGGACGTGAGATGTAAAATATTTCTTCCTGGCCAGGCTTGTGTGGTGCTGAAGCGTTTGGTTCATGCCTGGGCCAGACAAAGCATCAACGTCCCATCAATCAATCCATGCATCAATTATTTAATGCTAATATCCATCCATGTTGCTGTTAGCCTTATGGCCGCACGACCATGCACGGCCAGGCGTTTGAAATCGGTCGCCTGGGCCAGGCTACATGCAGTGTCTGGAGTCCAGCCAGGCTAATTAAAGTGCAAGGGAACCCAGGCCAAGCGGAGAAAATGTGTCTTGGCCACATGCTAGGGGTCTTGCTCTCTCGGTTCCAAACAACCACACACTATCTCCTCACCTTGCCTCCATTGTCGAAGATGCATGTGTGATATGTTTGCATAAGACACGCACGCGTTTTCCCTACTTTTATCGTGTGTTGTCCATATCTCTTTCACACACGCACACACACTTTTTTCACTCACTCTTTCTATCCCTCTCTCTCTCTCTCTCTCTCTCTCTCTCTAGTTAGAGACTCTGTCACGTCCATAGGCATATGGATGTTTTGAAAAGTCAAACCTCAGAAAAGTTTGACCAGGTATATGTGGAGAAAAACATTTACATCTGGAACGATCATTAGATTCATCACAACATGTACTTACTTCATACTATCATTTATCTTTGGTATTGTATATATAAGTAATTTCTTTATAAACTTGGTCAAAGTTTCAAAAGTTTGACTTAAAAAAATGTTGGAACTACATTATCGAACGGAGGGAGTAGCTCTTTCTCTCTCTCTCTCTGCTATCTCTCACGGGCCTCCCCTCTCACTCGAACTCTCTATACCGACGGATTATATGCTCACTGTGTCAGTGTATAGCTCCATATATTGTTTAGTTGACCGGTCAACCAATCCACATGCTGCCTTGTCAGCTCGTGTTCTGTATCTTCGTGTGCTGGCCCATGTGGCAGTGGGTGAAAATAAGTAAACTAGAGGGCCATCTGACACGCGGTGAAGTAAACAAAGTTGAAACCACTCGGGGTAGCACCCCGCTCGCTAGTAAATTGAGGGCGCATTGAGGACACACTTCTTGCTGCGTGAAGGGCCTTTTCGCGCACAATTCACCACTACGGCGGCATGCATGAAGGGCCTTTTCGCGCACCCAAACACACAACACACACCAGCACTGCGTGTACACGGCGTCGCCGTCGGTTGAGATGGACGGCGAGGCAGCCAACAAGCGGAGGCGGCTCAAGCCAAAACCGCATCCGGCGAGCCTGGACTTCATCAGCAACCTCCCCGACGACATGCTGCTCGTCATCATCGGCCTCCTCCCCACTAAATCTGCCGTGCGGACCGCCCTGCTCTCCCGGCGGTGGCGCCCCCTCTGGCGCTGCGTCCCCCTCAACCTCATAGTCGACAGCTTCCTCTGCGACGGGGATTGCAAACGCATGGCCGCAGTCTCCAAGATCCTTTCATCGCACTCTGGGCCAGCCAGACGCCTTGACATCCGCATATTCAGTACCAACTGCAAGGTCCAACCCAAGTTCTACGAGTGGTTCTTATCCCCCGCCCTAGATCAGCTCGAGGAGCTCGGCTGTGAAGCTGGACGATGTCGCTCTCTGCCGCCGTCCGCGCTCCGCCTCACGCCAACGCTGCACCGCGCTAGCTTCAGCTCCTACTATCTTCCCCAGATTAATGCCGCGCCCGCCCTTCTTCTCCCTCAACTCAAGCAGCTCCACCTCTTCGACGTTGTCATCTCGAAGAAGGCTATGGAGCACCTGCTCCACAGCTGTACTGCGCTCGAGTACCTTCGTCTTGAGCAGATCCACGGGTTCATTAGCCTCCACATCGCCTCGACGAATCTCCGATGGATTTATGTGTCTTGCTGGCCCTGCAACAAGACATCAATTGGGAAGAGATCACTCCAACTGTTCCACGTTATGGTCATTGAGAATGCGCCTTTCCTTGAGAGATTGCTTGTATCGGATCTAGAAGGTCCAACAAAAATCAGGGTCATTGACGCGCCGAAATTGACAGCGTTGGTGTACTCGTATGCCAAATTCTCCGAACTCTTTATTGGATCCATAATCGTTCAGGTACAACACTCATCTTCTTCTCTGTACTACTATAGTAGCCTAGGTTAGTCATAGTGGAAAGTAACTTAGACTACTCCAGTAACTCTATGGTTACCCTAAGAGCAAGTACTACCTTCGTCCTGGTTTACTCTTCCAATTTTGTAGTATCAAAATTTGACCATCGATTTAACTGACAAAATGTTAATGCATGTCACTAAGAACTATATCGTTGGATTCGTATTTGAACATAATTTTAAATGGTGTAATTTTTAGTGACATGCATTGGCATTTTCTTAGGTAAATCTATGGTCAAAATTTTATACTAAATACGAGGTAGTATTCCCTCCGTCCCAAAATTCTTGTCTTACATTTGTTTAGACTAGCAAACATGCCCGTGCGTTGCAACGGGAGAAAGGAATAATTGAATGATCATCTTTTCATACATTAATTCGAAAACTGGAAATAACGTTGAGATGGTTGGTGATGGAGATGGTGGCCATTTATCTAATTACCGGATATTCCAGAATTGGTGGGACACTAGCCCACCATTTATGATTCAGAAAAATAAAACATCATGATCCATTTTTTGCAATACAAAAAAAAGTTAAATCTTCCACATTCAGATTGTTGTATACAAACGCAGTGCACCTACTTGTAAAATTCATCAATGCAAGTTAACTACATATACATATGTTTCAGAACCCCACCCCCCCCCCTCCCCTAATAAATATAATTATTGAAACTATGTAACAGAGAACACATCATTCGTAGAGCCCTTGCAACGGATCTAGGTTCAACCAAAGAATCATCCTACAGTCCAAAAATATCATCGGTTGTCTCCCGTTTCTAAAATTACTTTTATGAAAGAAAGAAATATTCATCACTTACTCCAATTCAGTTTTTTTATTACATGGAAACTTGCAAAATATCAAAATCTATTAATAATAAATTTGGTAAATTACGTTGAACGGTCTTGAAGTTAAATAGTTTTTCTGTTAAATGAGTAGAAAAAACTAACTATTTCACGTGAGTATTACCATGTGCAGATTCAACGTAAGAAGCATTTGTCTAGTAAACAACACAAGTAGTACCAAAACCAAGAAAAATAGTGTGCACTTAATGTAGTGAGAATTATACGTGCAAGAAAAACCCTGTGTGCATGTCAAGAAGGAACATTTTGGTTATGGGTTTTGCCGCGTGTGAAGTAATCAATCTGCTATTTTTCATTCATTGATTGAGTGGATTTAAGAGTTTTATTAGGTCATCGCACGCCAGAGAAGGTCCGTGAATTATTTAATATATTTTTTCATTCATTCGAAGGGATTTTAAGGCATGAAGTTCAATAATATGGAAATGAGGCGGGTCTTGTCTTTTCCATGTACAAGCCACCGATGTGTACAACCGGAGTTAATTGTACTCCACTATTTTGCGTTCCTTGGTCGAGGGGATTTAAGGCTGAAGTTCCATAATGTGGGAGGTCGCCGGGTCTTTTCTTTTTCATGCATCTAGCTCACGTAGTCGGGTCTTCTCTTCTCTTTGCCTCGAGTAGGAATCCTTGAGAAATCTAGGGCCCTTTTGTAGATAGTTCAGCTAGCAATTCATCCATCTAGCTCAGGTACTGAATTTAATTCCCTTTTTTAGAAAGCTCGCGTACGAATCCATCCATGCTTCATTTAGTTTAATTCATCTATCCTTTATTCAGTTCACTACATATATTTTGGCACACGTATAAAAATTGTTACGACTGTATGTAAACGAGCAATATGGGACTATTGGACATATTTTATTTTCCTTATTTCCTAGTTAGCTGGGCTAGCTAAATTGCGTCGGGTGTGAAATTCTCAGACATTGAATTGACCTGTGTTTGTAAGGCGTGAGTACAAATCCAGAAAGAAAGATGAGTTGAAGGATCGTACTCACGATCTCAAACACCTGACACAGTGTTGCCATTGACTCGAATAAACATGTCCCACTAACCAATGACCAACATAAATATTTAAGAACATACCGCAACGTCAGATTTGAAACATTCTATTATTACTTTTTTACTTCTTAAAAAATAATTATTATTAGGAATTGCCGCATATTCTTCGAAACATGAACAAAATTTGAAATCCCAAACAATTTTCAAAACTGCAATTTATTTTTTGGAAGTTTCATACATTTTCAGAAATACAAAAACAAAATTTGAAATGGGAACATTTTCTAAAATTCACAAACATTTTTCAAAAACATGAACCTTTTATAAGAACACAAGCAATTTTTTGAATTTTTGAACAATTTTCAAAAATGGGAACATGTTTACCTTTCAGAATTTTTTTAGCAAATGTGTAATTTTTAATGTGAACATTATTTGAATTTGTGAGCATTCCTCTAAAGCAAGAATATTTTTCAAATTTGAAGCATTTTTTAAATGTAATTTTTTTAAGAATCTTGAACAATTCTGGAAAACACATTTTTTTAAATGGGAACATTACTTTTCATTTAAAAATTTCAGTGTCCTTTTCCAGCTAGCTCATGTGCCAATACATCCATCCTTCGTCTGGGATAATAGATCCATACTTCATACATGTTATTACTACATGTAGTTTCACACACGTTTATAAATTGGTACGGCCGTATTTAAAGAGCAATACGGGGCTATTTAAAATATTTTTATGTTTAATTTGTGAACATTTCACTACAATAAGATTTTTTTCGAATTTGGAATATTTTTTAATGTTTTCTTTTGAAAATCTCAAACAATTTTGTAAAACAGAAACATTTTTCCGTTTTCAAAAATTTCAGAATGACAATTTTTTAATATCTTAACATTTTAAAACAGGAATAAAATTTTGGAATTATGAACATTCTTCAAATTTTTGAGCGAAATTGAAATTCTAAACATTTCATAAAAATAATATTTGATCAAAAAATTAAAAATAAACAAAAATAAAATTAAAAATGAAAAGGGAAGAATAAAGAGGAAATAAAAAGAGAAAGGAACATAAAATGTTAAATATAAAATGAACACAAAAATATGAAAACGGGCCGGCCTAGTCCAGGCTATCTGTGCGAACCTTTGACTATCTGTGGCCGCGTGCGGCAAATATGAGTTTCCCAGCTGCGTGGGCAGGGAAATAAGTGGGCTGGCTTTACTGGGCTTTAGCGCGTGGCCCATGTACGAAATTCTAGAGAAACTGTATTTCTTTTTCTAGCACATGGATGCACAAAAAAATTAGTACCATCTCGGATAGTAAAAAAAATCTATTCGCTCGTGAACGGATGAAAATTTTAGAGAAACGCACCTTACTTTATTAGTAGGTACTAGCAAAAAGGCCCGTGCGTTGCAACGGGAGAAAAAAAATCCAGCAATTTTATTTTTTGCCAGCTCTCCGGACCTGGGCGACAGTGCGCTACCTGGTGGGCTTCATTGAAGGGGGACCCAAGGATGCGGGACGAAACCAAGAATATCACCTCCCTTTAATAGTAGGTATAGATATGGATGTATCTAACACTAAAATATAACTAGATACATCCGTATTTATACAAATTTAAGACAAGAATTTTGGGATGGAGGGAGTACAAAAGTGGGCTATGTTGGCCAAAACACGTGCCAAATTCACTTGTGATGCATTTGGCATCGATGCCCCTCCATTGCTCACCTGGTGCCCCGATCTGGATCACCTACTTTGCTCCGGTGCCAAATTAACTCACGCAATGAAAAAACACTGTGAGAGAGAGAGAGAGAGAGAGAGAGAGAGAGAGAGAGAGAGAGAGGACTGAGGCAATAAAAAAATACTTGTTTGGGAGAGTGAGAGGCTGGTGTAGTTGGTTTGATTGATTTGTTTATACATGTGGGTCTGTGTGCACAGCGGTGCCAACTCTCTCACATCGCGAGAGCGGTGCCAAAATCTTTTGATTTGACATCGATGCATATTATGTGGCATACTTTTGCGAAATATGGCATCGGCCACATAGTGAAAGGCAACAAATGCCCAAGCTCTTCACGTGCTCCTAGTTAAATGAGAGGAAACAGAAAGAGAGAGAGAGAGAGTGAAAAGATATCACTAGCCAGCCAACCCTATCATATGCGCGAATGATATTGGTACCTCTTGATGATACGGCAATCTTATACAGCCAGCTGCTCTAATATGTTCTCTTCTTTTGTAGATAAAAAAAGACCCGAAAGTGAAAAATGTGCTGCACTATAACAATCTCATCGAATGCCTTGATCTACATCTTACAGAAATTGATATGATCGACTCTTGAGGCAGCACATCTGAGATTAAATTGGCGGAGTTCTTTGTTACGGAGGCAAGTGTGCTCAAGGTAATGAGGTTTGGTGTTCTCTGGCGCAACAATGAATGGCGTGCTGATCACCGCAAGCGTCTAAGCCTAAATGACAAAGTCTCCACAGAAGCTAAATTAGTTTTTGAAACATCAAGTGGCCAGAGACTCGAAAACTTATTTGCCCATTAGTGACTTGTCAGGGCGGTGGATTTTAGTTTGTACGATAATGCTGCATCCACCTAAAGTAACGAAAGTTCTTACGTAAACTTCCTAGTAATTCCCTCTTCGTAGGTGCAGCATTACTCCTAACATTTGTAGTATCAGTTTGAAACTTGTAATATTGCCGTGTCCTATTCCTGCATTTTCAAAATCCTGCGAATCAAACAGGTCCTGAGTTGGTGATGATGTTGTGCCTCCCATCTTTCACCAATAACCGTCGGATCTAGATCTGACGCATACAAACCAAGCTTCTCCACTTTTTCAAAAAGATGCCCGCACTTGTTCCCTATTTACAAACAACTCCTTGTCTCTCACAATCAACTTTATCTCCTCCCCACCACATCTAAAAGGCCGTGGAAAAATCTGGCGCGATGGCCGCTGCCGGCGCCGTCCACCCCCAATCTTGGTATTTCGTGCAATGCACGGGCATATACGCACGGGAAATTATGCCGATCAGGGCTAGTTGTAAGCATGCTAGCTCTACAGCCATGATGACAGTGAATGCAGTCGGTGAGGCTGACTATGGTATGCCGAACACGGCGCCTATACTCAGGTGTCATCTCCGTGCAGGTCTTGTCACTTCCTTTGTGAGGAGCAGCACGTAATAATTTGACCAACGGGTAGTACAGTGCTAGTACTCCTACTACATTGGTAGTAGTACTACTAGTACTAGTAGCACCACGGTCTGGATTTAGGAGTACTACCACGTCCATCTGAATTTTAGTATTCGACTAGCAATATCTAGTAATGCATGTCACAAAAAATGTACTACTCCCTCTGTAAATAACACTAGTAGAAAAGGGGGCAATGGCCCAGGCCGGTTCAGCCCATTAGTCCCGGTTCAATCCAGAACCAGGACTAATGGAGCTATTTAATCGATTCGTGATCCGTGGGGGCGGCGGGCCACGTGGGCCATTGGTCCCGGTTAAATCTGGACCTTTGGTCCCGGTTGGTGGGACGAACACGGACCAATGGGCTGGATCACTGGCCCACCACTATTGGTCCCGGTTGGTGGCTTGAACGGGACCAAAGGCTTCCTTTAGTCGGTTCATGCCACCAACCGGGGCTAATGGTGGTGCCTATATATACCCCTCGCGCAAGAAGCGAGCACTTTGTCTTTTTTTACGGCCGAGGGGAGAGGGCAGTGGTGCTCTAGCTCACCTCCTATGCACACAAGGTGTTCGATGGAATGCACGAGCCACACTACTTAAGGTTTCTACTCTCCAAGCTCGACCGCCAAGCTCCATTTTCCTCAATATTTATCTAGGTTTAGCAGTCCGTCACACCCCGTCCCCGTCTTCATCGCCTTCGATCACTCGCACCGATCTCATCGCCGGCACCACCGTGGTGAGCCTCTTGTTCTTATCTTCTTTCTAAAAGGAAAAATATTCTTACTTGTATGTTTAGATAGATACTTGTATTATTTTCTTACTTTTATTATTGCATCTTATATAGTGCGATGGTTTTGGTATCTGCCCCCGTCGGCCCTCGTCATGTCTATGATTCGGATGTCGTATATATTATCTTTTCATAATTATTGGTTCATTTATTGTTTATGAAAATTATGCCGACCAACGTGACATGATTTTATTTATCTAGGAGGTTGTTGAACCGGAAATTCCAACCGACCCTATTGTCGAGAGGTTAAATTTAGTTGAAGAAGAAAACAATTTCTTGAAGGAAAAAATAAAAAAAAAACTTGAGGAGGAGAAGATGATATTGGAGTTGCATGTTGCGGATGTCGTCGATGATCACAAGATCAAGATGGATGCAATGCGCTTGAAAATTAGAAAGATTAGGAAATATGCCATTCATACCGAGGCTTGGTATCATTATGCCGTTGGATCAGTTGTTACCTTGGTTGCGATTATGATCGCATTTGTTTTCACATTGAAATGTTTTACATAGTTTCAATGTATGGTTTAACTAATTTAGATGCTCTGCAGAGCTTTATGTTGTTAGATGAGAACTATGTATGTACTTTGGTTTTTATGTGATGATGAACTTCTATTAATTTGGTCTTAATTATCTATTCATGATGTTACGTAATGATTTTTGACACACTTAATTATATATAATGCACGCAGATGAACGGCAATGGATGTACGGGTGAGACACACCTCCGAGTACACTAAGGCGTGCATGATTTTCTCAAGTGGCTGAGGCAAACAAGCAGAATGGTATTATGTGTTGTCCATGCCCTATATGTGGAGAATCTGAAGTCTTACTCGACCGGAAAATCCTTCACCCACCTACTTTACAAGGGTTTCATGCCACACTATAATGTTTGGACGAGGCACGGAGAAATAGGGGTTATGATGGAAGGCGGCGAAGAAGAAGAATGCGATGAAAACTATGTGCCCTCTGAATACGGTGATGCTCTTGAACATCAAGAGGAAGCAGACGATGTGCATGATGGTGCTGTGGCGAAGCTGCTGAAGATCGGGAGGAACCAGACGATGTGCCCGATGATGATGATCTCCGCCGGTCATTGTCGATGCAAGGGCGCAATGCGAAAGTCAAAATAAGAAGCTGAAGTTCGATCACATGTTAGAGGATCACAAAAAGGGTTGTACCCCAATTGTGAAGATGGCAACACAAAGCTCGGTACCGTCTTTGGAATTGCTGCGGTGGAAGGCGAGAGAATCTTGTGCTGATAAAGGATTTGATAACCTCTGAAAATAATGAAGAAGAAGCTTCCAAAGGATAACGAATTGCCCGACAGTACATACGCAGCAAAAAGGTCGTATGCCCTCTAGGATTGGAGGTGGAGAAGATACATGCATGCCCTAATGACTACATCCTCTCTGCGGTGCATACAAGGATCTGAACGCATGCCCGGTATGCGATGCATTGCGGTATAAGATCGACGAGATGACCACAGTGATGTTGTGGCGAGCCTACGGGAGGAGGGTTCTGCGAAGGTGATGTGGTATGCTCCTATAATACCACGGTTGAAACGTCTGTTGAAGCGGAGAGCATGCCAAGTTGATGCGATGGCACAGTGAGGACCGTAAGAAAGGCGGAAGTTGAGAGCACCCACGACGGGTGTGATGGAGAAAAATCGAGAGAAAGTTTGGGATGAGTTTGCAAAGGACCCAAGGGCGTATGGTTTGCTTTAAGCGCGGATGGCATTAATCCTTTCGGGAGCGAGCAGCAATCACATCGCCTGGCCCATGACTCTATGTATGTATAACCTTCCTCCTTGGATGTGCATGAAGCGGAAGTTCATTATGATGCCAGTTCTCATCCAAGGCCCTAAGCAACCCGGCAACGACATTGATGTGTACCTAAGGCCATTAGTTGAAGAACTTTTACATCCGTGGAATGGAAACGGTGTATGTACGTGGGATGAGCACAAAAAGGAGGAATTTCACCTAAAGGCGTGTTCGTGACCATCAACGATTGGCCCGCTCTCAGTAACCTTTCAGGACAGTCAAACAAGGGATACCACGCATGCACGCACTGTTTACTTGACACCGATAGTATATACCAGGAAGCAGCGGGAAGAATGTGTACACAGGCCATCGTCGATTTCTTCCGACCAACCATCAATGTCGAAATAAAGGCAAGCATTTCAAAGGCGAGGCAGATCACGGAAGAAGCCCACCATGCGTACGGTGATCACGTGCTGCTATGGTCAATGATTTACACGTAGTCTTTGGAAAGGGTCGGCGGACTAGCTGTTCGAATGACGGCGACAATCACGCACCCATGTGGAAGAAGAAATCTATATTTTGGGACCTACCCTACTGGAAAGACCTAGAGGTCCACTCTTTGATCGACATGATGCACGTGACGAAGAACCTTTGCATGAACCTGCTAGGCTTCTTGGGCGTGTATGGGAAGACAAAAGATACACCTGAGGCACGGGAGGACCTGCAACGCTTGCACGAAAAAGAGGGCATGCCTCCGAAGCGATATGAAGGTCCTGCCACTACGCTCTTCGAAAGAAGAAAGAAATCTTCTTTGAATGTCGCTCGAGTATGAAGGTCCCGTCGGCTTCTCGTTGAATATAAAGGGAATAATAAATATGCGGATAAAAGTTCCAGAACCTAAAGTCTCATGACTGCTACGTGATTATGCCGCAAGCGCTTCCGATTGCATTGAGGGGCTTCTACGGAAAAGCGTCCGATTAGCCATTGTGAAGCTATGTGCATTCCTCAATGCAATATCTCGAAGGTGATCAATCCAGAAATTGTACCAATGCTAAGGAGTAATGTGGCGCAATGTCTTGTCGGTTTCGATTTGGTGTTCCCACCATCCTTCTTCAATATCATGGCGCGTCCTAGTTCATCTAGTCGGCGAGATTGTCATTCTGGGGCCGTATTTCTACACAATATGTACCCCTTTGAGAGGTTCATGGGAGTCCTAAAGAAATATGTTAAATAACTGCGCTAGGCCGAAGGAAGCATCTCCATGGGCCATCAAGCGAGAGGATGTCATCGGGTTTTGTGTTGACTTCATTCCTGGCCTTAAGAAGATAGGTCTCCCTAAATTGCGGTATGAGGGGAGACTATTTGGAAAAACACGCTTGGAAGGGACTCAATAATATGCAGGGACGGATATTCTTGGTCTCAAGCACACTACAGTTCTCTGAACTCTACCTTGGTGACCCGTATGTCGATGAACACAAGAACGATCTGCGCTCAAACACCGGAGCGGTCGACGATTGGATTACATGTGAACACATCAGAACTTTCAGCAGTTGGCTGGAAACACGTCTCAGAGGTGACAACACTGTTTGTGATGAGTTGTACTTATTGTCCAGGGGACCATCTTTGACTGTAATGATTTAGAAAGGATACGAGATAAATGGGAATACATTTTACACGATTGACCAAGATCAAAAGAGCACCAACCAAAAAAGCGGTGTCCGCTTTGATGCAGCAACCGACAGGGGAAAGGACACATATTACGGTTACATAGTAGACATATGGGAACTTGACTACGGAGTAGATTTTAAGGCCCCTTTGTTTAAGTGCAAGTCGGTCAATCTGCCAGGAGGTGGGGTACAGGTAGACCCACAGTACGGAATGACAACAGTGGATCTGAAAAATCTTGGGTACACTGACGAACCGTTCGTCCTAGCCAATGATGTGGCACAGGTTATCTATTTGAAGGACATGTCTACCAGACCGAGGAAAAGAAAAGATAAGGAAGCGAATACATCATCGATGAGCCAAAGCGCCACATAGTTCTTTCGGGAAAAGGGACATCCACAGGAGTGGAGGGCAAGGCAGACATATCGAAGAGTATGAAAAGTTTCATGAAATTCCTCCTTCAAAGTCATGGCTGACCCAAGCATCACGATAAGCGATGAAGATTATCCATGGTTACGGTGCAATAAGCAAATGACACAAGCGAAGAAAAAATGAAGACTTTCTCCATAACTATTATGATGATACCATGCCAACTTTGTAACAGGCAGTATGATACCATTATCCGTTTTGTACATGCACATGCTATGCCAACTTTTTGAGTTCATTTGAAAACTATGAATTTCAAAGAATTTAAATTTTAACTATTCAATTTTGAAAACTAATGGCACAAACAAAAGTCTAAAACTAATGGCACTAACAGAAAGTTTATAATTTTGCTGAGCTAAAAGCAAAAAGAATTAAAAATAAAGCAAAAACCAAAAGAAAATAATTAATGTAGAAAACAAAACAAAAAACTGGAAAAAAATAAAAATAGCAACAATAAGTATTTAGTTGTAAGTAGAAACAAAATAAAATGAATAAAGCAACAAAGAAAACAAAAAAGTGTTTTCAAATTTGAAAACTAATGGCACTAACAGAAAGTTTATAATTTTTCTAAAACTAAAAACAAAAAGAATTAAAAATAAAGCAAAAAACAACAAAAAATAAATAATGCAGAAAACAAAACAAAAAAACTGGAAAAAAATAAAAATAGCAACAATAAGTATTTTGTTGTAAGTAGAAACAAAATAAAATGAATAAAGCAACAAAGAAAACAAAAAGTGTTTTCAAATTTGAAAACTAATGGCACTAACAGAAAGTTTATAATTTTCTAAAACTAAAAGCAAAAAGAATTAAAAATAAAGCAAAAAGCGAAAGAAAATAAATAATGCAGAAAACAAAACAAAAAACTGGAAAAATAAATAAATATAGCAACAATAAGTATTTTGTTGTAAATAGAAACAAAATAAACTAAATAAAGCAACAAATAAAACAAAAACCAAAAAAAGTGTCATCTCTCTGGGCCCCACGGCGTGAATCGACTAGAAACCCTACCATGGGCGAGATTCAGGGCCCAGAGGAGGCCACTTAGGCCCACAGCACAGATTGCGAGGTTAGGCCCGAAAGCCTGCTTTAGAGAGGAGCTCGAGAGGAAGGCGCACGCACCTTATAAGCAGTGCGCCTCCTCTCAACTAGCGAGTGGGACTAAATATTTGGGTTCGGGCAGCACAGGCCTTTGGTCCCGGTTGGTGGCACCAACAGGGGCTAAAGGGTGCATTAGTCCCGGTTGGTGCTCGACCGGGACTAATGCCCCATTTAGTCCCGGTTGGTGCCACCAACCGACCAAAACTTCTTTAGTGGCACCAACGGGACTAATGCCCACCTTTAGTCGGTTGGTGCCAACTGAGACTAAAGAGTTTGCTATATAAGCAGCACTTAGCAGTTTCTCTAAAATCCATCCTTTCTTCTCCGCCCGACGCCCGCTGCTCTACCTCGTCGCCGTCGCCGCCGAGCCGTCAAGCTGATCCACCTCCTCGTCGCCGCCGCCTCCGACGCCGTCAGGCTGCTCCACCTCGTCATCGCCGCCGCCTCCGACGGCGTCAGGCTCAACTTTGTCGTTGCCGCGGCCCTCGACGCCATCTGCCCCGACACCGGTGCTGCTCCCCGCGCCCCGACGCCGCCCGCCGTGCCCCGCCACCCCTCTGTGAGCACCTGCCTTGCCTCGCTCCCACGCCTCGCCTCGCCTCGCCTCGCCGCGCCATCACTGCCGCCATGCCCTCTGCCCTTGGCGCCACCACTTTTTCTAAGTTTAATTTTTTTCATATATATATATATATATATATATATATATATATATATATATATATATATATATATATATATATATATATATATATATATATATATAGGAAAATTCATCCTAACACCCGTGGTAGTTACCCCATATGTCTCATATACTACCATGTGGTATTATATATACTACTTTATCATTTTAAATATATTCATATACTATATTTAAGATATTTCAAATCAAGTTATATGAAAAAATTACATATGAATCCATAGTTTTTGTTATATTTATGAAATGCGTACATATATGTACGTAAAAACATACTCAAAACATGATATATACTACCTAAAATTATAATATATACTACCTAATCATTATTATATACTACATACTACGTACATACTCTCAATTTTGACAGATACTACATACAACATACAAAAGCATAAGTGGTGGTAACTACCATTGCTTGTAGGAAACATTTGTCCTATATATATATATATATATATATATATATATATATATATATATATATATATATATATATATATATAATGTATGTGTATGTATGTGGCTATATGTTTCTGTTCATATGTTGCAATATGTTTTTTATTTTTATTAGTTTTATTTTTTGTTCATATGTGATGTATATGTGTATGTGGCTATAATGTATATGTGTATGTGATGTATGTGGCTAGAATTTGCTAAATATATATGTTAAAAATGTTTTTTGTTCATAGAAAGTTTTTGTCCATATATAGAAATTTACAATTTTAGAAAATTTTATATATGCAAAAGTTACAATTTTAGAAAAAGAAGGATAGGAAAGAAGAAAATAAGAAGAGGAAAGAAAGAAGAAGAGGAGAGGAAAGAAGAGGAGAAATAAATAAGAAGAAGAAAAAGAAGAAAAGAAGAAGAGAAGAAGAAAGGAATAGTGGAATCTAAGAAAATACTATTCTTTCTTCTTCTCCTCTTTTTCTCTTTTTTTTCTTCGATCTTTCTTCTATTCTTCTTCTTCTTCTTCTTCTTCTTCTTCTTCTTCTTCTTCTTCTTCTTCTTCTTCTTCTTCTTCTTCTTCTTCTTCTTCTTCTTCTTCTTCTTCTTCTTCTTCTTCTTCTTCTTCTTCTTCTTAATTTTTATCGGGAACGAGGGTGTCGAGGATCTCAGGGTCGAGGGTCGGGAACTAGGGTAGAGGGTCGAGGGTCGTTAAGGGGTCAAGGGTCGAGGGTTTCAGGGTCGAGGGTTCTATAGGGTCGAGGATCGAGGTCGAGGTTCGAGGTCGTCTAGGGTCGAGGTTCGAGGGTCGTCGAGGTTTGAGGGTCGAGAGAGGTTTCCTAGTGTCAAAGTATTGAAGAAATCCATGGCTTCATCATTAGCGGAAGTAACGAGGGCATGATGGTGCGAAGTCCTCAAAGTTGATACGGAATGGAGTCCGGATAGGATAATTTGCCTTTTTATGCAATTTCAGCAAAGGCCTTCCAAATAACGATATTCGGAAGGTTCTTGCTGAACTTTGTACCAAAAGCTAATTATCCTATCTGGGACTCCGTCCAAAATAACTTTGGAGAGCTTGCACCATCATGCACTACATTTGCCTAAGGATGAAGACATGGTTTTGTTGAATCCTTTGACACTAGGCAACCTCCCGACCTCGGCGATCCTCGACCCTCGACCTCGACCGTCCGGCGATCCTCGACCCTTGACCTCGACCCTCGGCGATCCTCGACCCTTGATAAAAAAAGAAGAGGAAGAAGAAAAAAAAGAGGAGAAGAAAGAATAGAGGAGACTTCCTCTTTTTTTATCGGGAACGAGGGTCGCCGTGCGGTAGAGGAAACCCTAATTAAATAGAAAGTATCGTCGGTGTGAGATACATGTGGCCGTCGGTGTCGGACACTACATCCACAACCCACAAGTGACGTGGGTGTCGATCCCCACGTCACTTGTGGGACATAGATGCAGTGTCGTCGTTGTTGTTGTCGATATACCCCCTCCCGATAGCTTCAACACGTGGGGGTGTCGATATTACCCCCTCCTTGAAGCGTTCTCGAGGCCACCCCCTAACCCTTGAAGCGTTATCGAGGCCACCGAAACCCTAGAGAAGAAGCGTCGAGGCCACTAATTAATATGATTCCTTATTGTGATTAGCTAGCTAGTTCTACGTTTGCCACTAATATATCCATATCTGTCATGTTTGAATAATAATTTCCATGTTGTAAATATTTGTAGAAACTATGGACACCCCGGCCCGAGACGAAGCACAAGAATCGTTGTTGAGGCACATAATCGCAGAAGGAAGTGATGCCATCAACTCGATGATGTTTCTCAACGACACCGATGGTCTGGAAGGAGAGGGTGAAGATGCAGCTGGCTATCCTTATGATGGCTCCGATGACCCAATGCCGGTGGAAGAAGGAGAGGATGAAGAAGTAGACCGTGAGGATTGCTCCGGTGATCACCGAACTGAGTCCAGCCAGGTATATATATTAGTTAAGCCTGTGCTGACTAGCTAATTGATGCATTCATTATTTTGGTATGTACACATATTAATTAACTCTCGTCTTTCTTCCTTTTCTAGCCCTCGGATCAAGCACAACTTCGGTAAGGAGGCGAGGCCGAAGAAAAGTTGAGCTCGGATGAAAGGTTTGAGATCATAGAAATCGCATGACGGCCAACCGATTGAACCCATTCGGACAAAGAAGGCATTTGTTTCTCGGTCGGGGTTCGGTTAGGGACAAGATCGATCAGCATCCAGCAATGGTATAAGCCTAAGAACGAAGAGCCCGAGGTGTCTTATGTCAATGATCTGCAGAAAAATGATCTTTGGACTGAGCTGAAGTCAAATTTCACCCTACCGCCAGAGGATGATCCAGAGAAGCCAGTTATAGAGCCATTAATCAAGTCTTTTGCTCTTAAGAAGATGGCAGACCTATTCAGGCATTGGAAGAAAGACCTGAATAAGTTTGTCGATAAAAAAAAAGACACCAGAATTCAAGGGAAAATATGAGAAGATCAGAGATGACTGGCCCGCATTTGTGGCCCACAGGACATCGGAAAAGAGTAAAAAGATGCCGGCGACAAACAAGCAAAATGCTGCGAAGAAGAAGCTTCACCATCGCACGGGGTCAGGTGGCTACCTCATAGCCCGGCCTAAGTGGGCTAAGGCTGAGAATGATCTGCTTGATAAAGGGATCGAACCGAGACAATGAACTGGCAGACCGTTGCGGACTTGGTTCTTGAGGCTGGCGGAACCTTGGACCCTATGTCGAGGAAGTGCATTTGGACGGACGAGCAATTGGACATACCAGTCAAGAGGCTAAAGCAATATATCAAGCAGCGCAACAAGGAAGTTCGTTCAGACAGGGAGAAGCACGAGCTCACAATGGCCCTCGGGAATCCTGAGCACCACAGGCGGACACGAGGCACGCAGAGCTCCCTTTCGTGGAAGGCTGGATTTCGGACGCGAGGGGTTACAAAACCCATGAGAGGAGGAAGAAACTGGAGCAGAGCCAAATGCAGGCGCTGCATGAAAGAGTAATAGGGCTAGAGGAACGATAAGAGGAACGAGAAGCAGCAGATCGAAGCAAACGACCTGCCGAAGCTTCCCCCGAAGCTACCCCGCCATCTCAGCGGAGAAGCAGCATGGGTTCCACCGAGCTGCTTCAGCCGGAGCATGCCTTGACAGCTCCTGCCAGCCATCCCGTGGATGCTATCACGGAGCCTCAAAATTGCCACCTTATGGCGCAATGGAGCAATTTGAAGGTTAAGGCGGCTGTTGGCTCTGTTTATCCTACTAAACCCGACTCAACTTTTCACTCCCGGCCGATTCCAGAAGGATATGCTAAGGTGATGGTGGATGAAATAAAGGAGGGATTTGAGGACCTCCGGCTTGACCACCCTACCGGTGAAGGGGAGTATCGGCTGGGTTACATTACGAAGACTCCATGCCTATGGCGGAAGGATCTCATCAACCTTCCGAACTGGGCGCCTCCGCCTCCTCCTCCTCCTCCCGCGAGTTAGGGCACTCCGCCTCCACCGCCTCCTCCTTGGCGAGTGACGATCAGGGCACTCGGCCGGCTCCTTCTCCGGCGCGTGGCGGCACTCCGCCTCCTTCTCCGCCTGCACCGGCGCGCCCGAGCAGCCAGCCTCCTCCTTCTCCGCCTCGTCAGCAAGGGCGGAAGAGACCCGCTGCCGCTCCGGCTGCTCCGGCGCGTCGTAGTCCTTCTCCTACGCCTCATAAGCAAGGAAAGAAGACATCCGCTCCGTCTCCTCTGTCGGCGTCTAGCAGTACAGCCAAAGGCGGGAGGATATACAGATTCGGTCCTTCTCTGAAGAATCCAGAGAAGTTACCGTATGAGAGGACCGACGAGGAAAACGCGAAGATCGCGCAAACTGAAGTGCATGACTGGTTTGAAGGGTTGAAAGCAAAGATACATCCACCTCCGGAGGAGAAGGTAGATCCGGTGAAAGCGAAGCGCACTCTGGCTGCCCTGACAAAACCACCCAGGTCTCCGCTGAAAGGCAACTATGAGCGCATTATTGGAAAGGAATTTGTCGAAGCGGAGAGGTCGGGAAGTACTAAAAGTGATCAAAGAATGAAAGAACGACGAGCTGGGAAACAAATTGCCCAGGTCGGCGAACAAGCGAAGCAATCGTGCCCCCCGCTCAAGGTGCCTGCTAGCGACATCGTCGACCCGAGGATGGTGCCCGGTTATGGCAATCCTGAAGATTATCTTCCCGACGATGTACATTATGATTTCTTGGAGGTGCAGATACAAAGATACGAGTACGGGAAGCCTCTCGTCAAAGATGAAAGCTCTCTATCAACGATGATGCGAAGATTGCATGATTGGTACATGAAAACCTGCAGAGAGTCTGAGGGGAGGAGTACTTTGTATGTGAGAGTTAATAAGGAGCATGACCTCGTTGGAATTGAACTGTTGCCTATTCCATTTGAGGAGTTCTATCGGTTTTCAATCAATTGGCCCTCGATAAAGCAATGGTCACCTGCTACATGTCTGTAAGTAGTACTACTTCATCATTAAGTCTCTATATAACTCAGCTCTTTCATTGCATGTATTTATAATTATCCTCACTATATTATGCAGATTGAAGATCGCCGAATTGAAGAAAAGACAAGTGGGTTCCATTGGGTTCATTAACACATATCTCATAGATGCAAGCGAGGTTGAATTTCATGCCGAAAATACCGAGGCCAACTTGCTACAATCGTTAAGTAATAAATGAACACAAGGATATAATACTCTTTCCTTACAACTTCAAGTGGGTGTTACTGTCTTGTGGCATATTCGGTTTCCTTATTAGTCAGGTTATAGTAATGTAATATTGATGAGTTATGCATGCGTGCGCAGCTACCACTATATTCTCCTAGAGATTAAGCTTGAGCAGGGAGTAGTAACTGTCTTAGACTCGAGACGAAAAGATCCCAAGGAGTATGCGGACATGACTGAAATGCTCGAGAAGTAAGTTAAATCGATCATTATCCACCATATCAGCAACTTTGTTCATTTCTGATATCAAGTAATTGTTTTCTTTGTATGTCAGGGTTTGGAGAAAATTCACCAAAAAAGCTCCGGGACTGCCAAAGAAGCTGCAATTTAGACACCCGAAAGTAAGTACTATAGTAGCATATTCCACGCATCTCCTAGTGATTCAAGCGCTAGTTTCATCAATACCATTTAACATGCTTGCTAATTATCAGTTTGATTGACCTCTATTTCTTGTAAAGTGGTTGTGGCAGGAACAAGGGAATGATTTCTGTGGATACTACGTTTGCGAGTCCATCCGCCACACGACACTGTGAGCGGGCTACTCGACAAACAATATGAAGTGCGTAAATAACAATATTCACAATTTTATTTTATTACCATCATTTGTGTTGAGTTTCATTCATTCATATATATATATATATATATATATATATATATATATATATATATATATATATATATATATATATATATATATATATATATATTGACCCCTTCTTAAAATTAGATGTTTTGGATGCGGGATGAACTACTAGCACCAGATCGCATGCGAGCAATTCAAGAGGAATTGGCGGCATTCTTTCTTGACCACGTGATCGCTGAAGACGGAGAATACTATGCGGACCACGCATCCGTATGTTAGGAGATTATTTTGGTAAAAGATAATTATTGTATATATGTAGCCGGTAGTGTCGGATAGATATACGAGAACTTGTTGTTCGACAATCTCTTGGAGAAGGAGAGGTGGTCGATATCACTTCCCTCTGTATGCATATATGTTCATGACGATCTTCTGTTTCCTTAGTTTGCTTACTAGCTAGCTAGCATGTCTAGCTAGTCCTCTCTATCGTATGTATAGTGCGTAAGCGTCGACCAAGCACGGACAAAAAGAGGACACTTCTCTCTATTAATTAGCTAGCTAACACAATATATGAAACACCTAAATTAACCCCCAAAACCCCAAACCCCCCATTTTCAAGAAAAACAAAACCCCAGCCACGAAATCTTGGCGCATGGATGACTATTGGTCCCGGTTGGTGCTACCAACGGGACCAAAACCCTCCTGCTGGGCTCAGTAGCAGAGGCCACGTGGAGGCCCATCGGTCCAGTTCTGGATTGAATCGGGATTAAAGGGCAGGTATTAATCTGAGACCCTTTAGTCCCGGTTCATGAACCGGGGCTAAAGGCCCTCACCAACCGGGTCAATAGGCCCCTTTTCTACTAGTGTAAATACATGGTGTATTGTTTTATTCCTATCGATGAGAGAACTTAATGTCTTTTTGCTAACTAAACACTCCATGTCATGTTTGTTAGTCTCAAGTCATTGAAAGCATGCACGGCCCACGTCTCTCATTAGTTGATATGTCACGAAATAAGAAACAAGGAGGGAGTTAATGCACCGTGCCTAAGTGTTTTGGGATTATTTGGTTTTCGTAAGGTGACTTACACAACATTTTTGTTTACATGCATTAACATTTTATTAGTTAAATCAAAGGTCAAAACTTGGCGCCAAAATGCAAAGGGACCAATAAACCAGTAAACATCAAACTTCTCTCGTTTGGCCCCAACTAGAGGTCGGTGAGATGACTATACTGCTTGCACGCACGGAGGGGACACAGCTTCATTGACTTACTGCAACTGCCTTTGGGTGAATGACACATGGGCCCAAGGGGTGGCTGGCCCACCTATCATACAGCCAAAGGCAGGTGCAGTAGAGGGCCGAGGAGTAGTACGAAATCCTACGCACCTACGCACGCTAACCAAGGTCAAGAGTGATCACTCGAATCGCAAGATAAGTTGACTAGAAGCTAAGCTAGACCCATGAGGCGATGAGCGTGAGCATCAGCCGGCTGTGCCAGATGGTACACGATGCCGGCCTGCGGCCCGACACTGAGGAACGTCTCCAGGTATTGCTTGAGGCCGCCAGGGCGAGGGGCTGCTTGGATGACAGCTTCGTCTCCTTGTTCGCCGAGGTCCTCGTCGGTTTCCTCGACAAGTTCACCATCGTCAAGAAGCTCGCGGACGACTTTGACGTACGCCTCCAGCCGACGCGCCCAGGCTCTGCGATGCCCACCACCCTCAACGACCACTATGGTGACAACCTCTTCGATGCACTGGTGGCCCTGTGACTGCCCGTCGTCGTGCCGGAGAATGTCCACCTCGAGTTCGTGCTCACCGCGCAGCGCCTGGCGCAGCAAGACACCATCGACATAATCACCCACGTCTACGCGCAAATCGTCCACAAGGACTATGACATGCAAGAGGAGGACGATAGGACGCTGGCCTTCTTGGACCGCAGGGCAACCTTGGACGGCATTGTTCAGAAGCACGTTGAGCTCACCGCCAACGCCGCTGCTCCTCACACGTCGGTTGGTGACCCGGCGCTTTAGGGCGTGAGGATGTCGTTGATGGATCTGTATGTATTTTTATCTTCCCGTCAAATTCATGTAGTAGTATATGGTACTACTAGTAATTGTCTTACCTTTCGCATCAACTTCATAATTTTTGTACATACTCCATGCATGAACGGAGCCAGAACCAAACTTCTCATTACTCTAGGTAAAATCGTTATTTCCTATCTATCGGTCGCGCCATGGAGCAGAACCAAATTTTACAAGTTACGAGTTCAAAAGGAAAAGCCTGTCGTGTCGTGTCGCACCCCCACACGGTTGGACCGGTACGCCGCTCAAGGGGGAATGCGTGCAGTGTTGCATTTTCACTTACAAGTGTGACCGCAGTTGAGCAAACCGACAATCGGCAAACCCCCACCCCACCCACCGCGCGATGGCTGAGAAAACAGGAGGGAGAAGAGATGGCTGTAGCACGAACTCCAAGAAAATTGGTGTCGGATGGGACTCGTGTGGGTGGCGTGTGCCGTATTGCTAGACGTGAATGCTAGTTATGGCCCATGCCACCCCACTATATCGAGCCTATATCGAGGTACGTAGAACAAATTTCCTGTAGTCCGTGCTCAGCCCTCCTCTATCTCTCTTCTCAGCCAGCCCGACAAGCGCTGGAGCCAATCGTCATTTGCTCACATCCGGTCCCACATGTCGTTGAAAGCAAGAGGACCCAATGAACCTACACATCTTTCACCTCGGCGTCTTTGGTGATGAAAAACAAATCCAATAAAGATCTTCGATGGCCGCTTTTGGAGTTACTCAAGAGTAGTAAGATTCTATTTACAGTTTAACCCAAGATGCACATCACGTGGCTTCAACTACCACTCTATTTTCTTGCATGACATGACCTGAATGCTGGATGTCCCACCTGTCCGAAAAAGGAGGAAGAGCCCGACCAAATCTTCGGTTGTGCTCTCGGATTAGACTAGTTGTGCTAACTTTAAAAAATTTATTGTGTACTCCCTCCGTTCCAAAATACTTGACTTCCATTTGTCCAAAAATGGATGTAACTTGACTTCCATTTGTCCAAAAATGGATGTACCTATATACTGAAACATGTCTAGATACATCTATATTTTGAGAAATAGAAGGCATGTATTGTGGAACGGAGGGAGTAGAATGGATGCAAGTTTTTGTATTGGGAAGAAGAGTACATCGATATATTGATAGAGCGTAATTTAGTAGATGTTCTAGCACTTTTAGCTAGCATAGAGGCTAGAGATGAGACTAGTGCACTTGTTGATACTCCTACTAGAATAGAGGCTAGACATGAGACTAGATGCGAGGAAGCAAGGTCTACTTCTTTACACTCGAAGAAGAAAGAAGCACGCAAGATCGAGCCTCCGCAGATCAACAATGAATGCATCGAGAAGGCACTAATCCAACTTACAGGAGCAGTTATGGAAGTTGGATATCTTCTAGAGTAGTAAAATGTATTCTTGTGGTTCTTGTTTTCTTTGGTCTTGCTTTACTAGTCAAAATTATCGTTGGAGTTCATGCAAAACGGAGATCCGTTTGGGGTCGTGCGTTGGAGTTGGCCTTACAAGTGGGACCGCAGTTGAGGAAACCGACTATCGGCAAACCCCCACCTCGCCCGCCGCATGATGGCTGAAGTTAGAGAAACGACAAGGTTGAAGAGATTGCTCTAGCACATACTCCAAGAAATAATATGGTGTCAAATGGATGTCATGGTGGTGGCGTGTGCCATACTCCTGGACGTGAATGCTTGTTCTGGCCCATGCTACCCTACTACTCATACTACTTACTATATAGTACTAGTATCGAGGATTCAAGCTGCTGGTTACGTACAGCGAACACATTAACATATGGCTACAGTAAAAACACCCGCCCGACGCGTGAAGCATGTGAAGCTAGTATAAATAGTGTACTACTATTGTTGATTGGCCTCATCCGATAACCTGTTGCAATGCACGTACAATGATGTATTCGGAAAATATTTTTTTGCCTCGTCGAACCACTCACTCAGAGAAGCGACTCGAAAGCCATTCATAAATTTAGTAAGTTTATCACAGGAATATCATTTTATTACATACAACAGGTCATCAACCCACATCGACAACGAGGATACATTATAAATACTAAATTTTTCACCACACAACAAATAACAAGCAATGAAATGAACTTCAACTCAACCATTCCTCGGCGTTGGAAACGCTTGCTTTGAACCACAAGTGATTCTTTGGGACGGGCCATCCATTGTCGATTTGGAGACCAACGCAGGACTGATCATCCGGTGAAGCGGCCTACTATATCGATGCCGGGGTAGGGAACCACCCAAATGTCCGAGGTATAGACACGGTTGCTTCTCATAAATGGTAGTAACGTTGTGTCAATAGCAGTTGGACCGCCTTTCACCATCATTGGATAGTTTTGTCCAAGGAAGAGCGAGTTTTCTCCAAGACTATTAATTCTGTACCAGGGAGAAGGAGTTGGCGCTAGTACACTAGTATCCATCCCGAATACCATGCAATAGGTGTTGGAATAGGTCCGGAGAGTGCGACCATGGGAGACTACACCTGCTTCCTTAGTAGTAACATCATTAGTGGGTTGTATACACACAAGAAGAGGTGATCCATCGGAATTAGTTGCCAGGCGCCACAGAGTATATGGGCGCTGCTGCTCGTGATCATCACCATCGTCATCTCCCCCTTGGTTATAAAATTTTTCAAGTATAGGTGGTGGAATGTTCACAGGACCTTGGAAACACAAGAAGAAGGTTAATTAGTAAAGGGAAACTTGCTAACCCGCATGCATGTGGATGAAACAATTATAATTACGGTGGAAGACAAACGTACCAACACTACAAGAAATATGTCAACTAGTGACCTTCTGTCAATGACCCTAGAAGAATTGGTCATAGATTTATGACCATTTGAGACCAATTGGTCAAAAGCTGTTCGGGGGGCTCCAAACCCTAAACCATTGCGACCATTTTGGTCAGAAAGGTCGTAATTTCCTTACACGAAATGGTCATAAAGCAAACAACACTGGTCTAATGCATTATTTCTAGCTAATCAAGACCAATATAGATGGTCATAGCCTTGTAAATTGTGGTGCATTACTATGACTAGGTGCCACCTCATCAGGTTTGTCTAAAAGAAGTTCATGATTTTGAAGAAATGTTCGTGTATTGAAATCATGCTTGTGAATTTGACCCAAAATTTTTTAATTAAAAAAAATTCATAATTTTTTCATAAAAAAGTTCACAAAAAATGATTGTAAATTTCGAAAAAAATCATCAATTCAAAATCATCATTTGAAGTTTGTAATTTTTTATTAACTATGTGAAAAATGTGACGATGCTAAGTTTTAATTTTCATGATTTTTCAACTTCTCATGTATAAGAAATTTTTATACAAAATATATAATGTATACTAAATGGTTTATCATGTATTTTAAAAAATTAATCGAGGCATTGGAAAAAATATGTTAAACATTTTGTGATTAAATGTTGACCAAATTTTCAAAAAATCTTAAACTTGCACTCCAAAATGTTAAATATGTATTGAAAATGGTGTTGTTCCACTTTGCAAAAAATATTTTCTAGGTTTTCAAAAAAGTATTTAAAAATATTAAACTTTGTTTGAAATTGAGGAATTAGTGAAAATTTTGTCAATTTCACCAGAGGTGTATGGAAACCTTTTTACATGAAACCATTTGGTGATTTGTACATGAAATGTGGTCTAATGTTTTGTGACAAATATTTGGAATGTGAAGGAAGTACCATTTTATATATCCAAATGAAATGAAATTAATCTGATTCAGTCATATGCCCAAATTATCACCCTCCTTCAAATTGCAGCTCAGTCAAATCATCTACGTGAGCCTAGGTTGAATTTCTATTTTATGGCCAGATTGGCACATTGCAAAGCAAGTGTTATCTAGAACCCTCCTATTTTATGGCCAGATGACGCAGCTGCAGGTCAAATTTGACCCGCTTCCTACTGAATCAGCGGCAATTTGTCTTTTTCACCAGAGGTGGATAAAATCTTTGGACACCCAACCATTTTGTCAATTGTGCATTAAATATGGCCTAGTATTTTATAAAAATGATTTGGTACAAATTTGCAATAAATATATGGTAGGTCCTTCACAAAAAAACTCATTTCGGGCTCGAAAAAATGGAAAATGAATTTTTCGTCCAAACAAAATGAAAACTTCCTTAGGCAACATTGTTTGTCATTCCAATATGCCCCTTTGTGCACAATATGACATCATTTGAACAAACTATTTCATGAATGTGGCCATAAGATTGATCATTTGGCTTGAAAGCCATGAATCTTCACACATGATAGCTCTTTTCTGAGAACAGTTTCTTAAAAGAATTGCCATATTACAAGTTTATAATTTTTTCTAATAACTTGGTCACATATAATGGCACAATGTGAAGGTTTTCCAATTTTTTGATTTTTTTTGAATTTTTTATGCCCGTTTCAAAATGCGGTCAAAACGGCGGGAATGACCGTTCCTAGCTAGTGGTTGAATCTTGGAATTTTTTTGGTGTTTCTCTGATTAAATAGATACTTATGTACCTAGAAATGATTTTTGGAAAAAATAAAGAGCAAACTATGAGGTAGCTACAGTTCAAATTTGACCCGCTTCCAACTAAATCAGCGGGAATTTGTCTATTTCACCAGAGGTGGATCAAAACTTTTGACACCCAACCATTTTGTCAATTGTGCATTAAATATGGCCTAGTATTTTATAAAATTGATTAGGTACAATTTTGCAACAAATATATGGTAGGTCCTTCACAAAAAAACTCATTTTGGGCAGTCGAAAAAAATGGAAAATGAATTTTTCGTCCAAAGAAAATGAAAAGTTCCGTAGGAAACATTGTTTGTCATTCCAAGATGCACCCTTGTGCACGATATGAGGTCATTTGAACAAACTATTCCACGAATGTGGCCATAAGATTGATCATTTGGCTTGAAAGGCATTGATCTCCACACATGATAGCTCGTTTCTGAGAACACTTTTTTAAAATTATTGCCGTATTTCAAGTTTATTATTTTTCCTGGAAACTTGGTCACATATAATGACACAATGCGAAGGTTTTCCTATTTTTTGATTTTTTTTCTAATTTTTTATGCCCGTTTCAAAATGCGGCCAAAATGGCGGGAATGACCGTTCCTAGCTAGTGGTTGAATCTTGGAATTTTTTTGGTGTTTCTCTGATTAAATAGATACTTATGTACCTAGAAATGAGTTTTGGAAAAAATAAAGAGCAAACTATGAGGTAGCTACAGTTCAAATTTGACCCGCTTCCAAGCTGAATCGGCGGGAATTTGTCTTTTTCACCAGAGGTGGATCAAAACTTTTGACACCCAACCATTTTGTCAATTGTGCATTATATATGGCCTAGTATTTTATAAAATTGATTAGGTACAATTTTGCAACAAATATATGGTAGGTCCTTCACAAAAAAACTCATTTTGGGCAAATCGAAAAAATGGAAAATGAATTTTTGTCCAAAGAAAATGAAAAGTTCCTTAGGCAACATTGTTTGTCATTCCAAGATGCACCCTTGTGCACGATATGAGGTCATTTTAACAAACTATTCCACGAATGTAGCCATAAGATTGATCATTTGGCTTGAAAGGCATTGATCTCCACACATGATAGCTCGTTTCTGAGAACATTTTTTTAAAATAATTGCCGTATTTCAAGTTTAATATTTTTCCTGGAAACTTGGTCACATATAATGACACAATGTGAAGGTTTTCCTATTTTTTGATTTTTTTGAATTTTTTATGCCCGTTTCAAAATGGGGTCAAAACGGCGGGAATGACCGTTCCTAGCTAGTGGTTGAATCTTGGAATTTTTTTGGTGTTTACCGACTAAATAGATACTTATGTACCTAGAAATGATTTTTGGATAAAATAAATAGCAAATTATGAGGTAGCTACAATTCAAATTTGACCCGCTTCTAATGACTCAAAGGAATTTGTCTTTTTCACCAGAGGTGGATCAAAACTTTGACACCCAACGATTTTGTCAATTGTGCATTATATATGGCCTAGTATTTTATAAAATTGATTAGGTACAATAAATTTGACCCGCTTCCCTCTTGAATCAGTGACAATTTGTCTTTTCACCAGAGGTGGATAAAATCTTTGGACACCCAACCATTTTGTCAATTGTGCATTAAATATGGCCTAGTATTTTATAAAAATGATTTGGTACAAATTTGCAACAAATATATGGTAGGTCCTTCACAAAAAACTCATTTGAGGCTCGAAAAAATGGAAAATGAATTTTTCGTCCAAACAAAATGAAAACTTCCTTAGGCAACATTGTTTGTCATTCCAATATGCACCCTTGTGCACAATATGACATCATTTGAACAAACTATTTCATGAATGTGGCCATAAGATTGATCATTTGGCTTGAAAGCCATGAATCTTCACACATGATAGCTCTTTTTCGAGAACACTTTTTAAAATAATTGCCATATTACAAGTTTATAATTTTTCTAATAACTTGGTCACATATAATGGCACAATGTGAAGGTTTTCCAATTTTTGATTTTTTGAATTTTTATGCCCGTTTCAAAATGCGGTCAAAACGGCGGAATGACCATTCTAGCTAGTGGTTGAATCTTGGAATTTTTTGGTGTTTCTCTGATTAAATAGATACTTATGTACCTAGAAATGAGTTTTGGAAAAATAAAGAGCAAACTATGAGGTAGCTACAGTTCAAATTTGACCCGCTTCCAACTAAATCGTGGGAATTTGTCTATTTCACCAGAGGTGGATCAAAACTTTTGACACCCAACCATTTTGTCAATTGTGCATTAAATATGGCCTAGTATTTTATAAAATTGATTAGGTACAATTTTGCAACAAATATATGGTAGGTCCTTCACAAAAAAACTCATTTTGGGCAGTCGAAAAAAATGGAAAATGAATTTTTCGTCCAAAGAAAATGAAAAGTTCCTTAGGAAACATTGTTTGTCATTCCAAGATGCACCCTTGTGCACGATATGAGGTCATTTGAACAAACTATTCCACGAATGTGGCCATAAGATTGATCATTTGGCTTGAAAGGCATTGATCTCCACACATGATAGCTCGTTTCTGAGAACACTTTTTTAAAATTATTGCCGTATTTCAAGTTTATTATTTTTCCTGGAAACTTGGTCACATATAATGACACAATGCGAAGGTTTTCCTATTTTTTGATTTTTTTTCTAATTTTTTATGCCCGTTTCAAAATGCGGCCAAAATGGCGGGAATGACCGTTCCTAGCTAGTGGTTGAATCTTGGAATTTTTTTGGTGTTTCTCTGATTAAATAGATACTTATGTACCTAGAAATGAGTTTTGGAAAAAATAAAGAGCAAACTATGAGGTAGCTACAGTTCAAATTTGACCCGCTTCCAACTGAATCAGCGGGAATTTGTCTTTTTCACAAGAGGTGGATCAAAACTTTTGACACCCAACCATTTTGTCAATTGTGCATTATATATGGCCTAGTATTTTATAAAATTGATTAGGTACAATTTTGCAACAAATATATGGTAGGTCCTTCACAAAAAAACTCATTTTGGGCAGTCGAAAAAATGGAAAATGAATTTTTTGTCCAAAGAAAATGAAAAGTTCCTTAGGCAACATTGTTTGTCATTCCAAGATGCACCCTTGTGCACGATATGAGGTCATTTTAACAAACTATTCCACGAATGTGGCCATAAGATTGATCATTTGGCTTGAAAGGCATTGATCTCCACACATGATAGCTCGTTTCTGAGAACATTTTTTTAAAATAATTGCCGTATTTCAAGTTTAATATTTTTCCTGGAAACTTGGTCACATATAATGACACAATGTGAAGGTTTTCCTATTTTTTGATTTTTTTGAATTTTTTATGCCCGTTTCAAAATGGGGTCAAAACGGCGGGAATGACCGTTCCTAGCTAGTGGTTGAATCTTGGAATTT
This sequence comes from Aegilops longissima, assembly GCA_021605205.1. NCBI lineage: Eukaryota > Viridiplantae > Streptophyta > Magnoliopsida > Poales > Poaceae > Aegilops > Aegilops longissima. The sequence goes on along the minus strand of CM038678.1, from coordinate 646,907,051 downwards.
TTTTGGTGTTTACCTGACTAAATAGATACTTATGTACCTAGAAATGATTTTTGGATAAAATAAATAGCAAATTATGAGGTAGCTACAATTCAAATTTGACCCGCTTCTAGCTGACTCAGCGGGAATTTGTCTTTTTCACCAGAGGTGGATCAAAACTTTTGACACCCAACGATTTTGTCAATTGTGCATTATATATGGCCTAGTATTTTATAAAATTGATTAGGTACAATTTTGCAACAAATATATGGTAGGTCCTTCACAAAAAAACTCATTTTGAGAAGTCGAAAAAATGGAAAATGAATTTTTCGTCCAAAGAAAATGAAAAGTTCCTTAGGCAACATTGTTTGTCATTCCAAGATGCACCCTTGTGCACGATATGATGTCATTTGAACAAACTATTCCACGAATGTGGCCATAAGATTGATCATTTGGCTTGAAAGGCATTGATCTCCACACATGATAGCTCGTTTCTGAGAACACTTTTTTAAAATAATTGTCGTATTTCAAGTTTATTATTTTTCCTGGAAACTTGGTCACATATAATGACACAATGCGAAGGTTTTCCTATTTTTTGATTTTTTTTCTAATTTTTTATGCCCGTTTCAAAATGCGGTCAAAACGGCGGGAATGACCATTCCAAGATAGTGGTTGAATCTTGGAAATTTTTTGGTGTTTCTCTGATTAAATAGATACTTATGTACCTAGAAATGAGTTTTGGAAAAAATAAAGAGCAAACTACGAGGTAGCTACAGTTCAAGTTTGACCCGCTTCCAACTGAATCAGCGGGAATTTGTCTTTTTCACCAGAGGTGGATCAAAACTTTTGACACCCAACCATTTTGTCAATTGTGCATTATATATGGCCTAGTATTTTATAAAATTGATTAGGTACAATTTTGCAACAAATATATGGTAGGTCCTTCACAAAAAAACTCATTTTGGGCAGTCGAAAAAATGGAAAATGAATTTTTCGTCCAAAGAAAATGAAAAGTTCCTTAGGCAACATTGTTTGTCATTCCAAGATGCACCCTTGTGCACGATATGAGGTCAGTTGAACAAACTATTCCACGAATGTGGCCATAAGATTGATCATTTGGCTTGAAAGGCATTGATCTCCACACATGATAGCTCGTTTCTGAGAACATTTTTTTAAAATAATTGCCGTATTTCAAGTTTAATATTTTTCCTGGAAACTTGGTCACATATAATGACACAATGTGAAGGTTTTCCTATTTTTTGATTTTTTTGAATTTTTTATGCCCGTTTCAAAATGCGGTCAAAACAGCGGGAATGACCTTTAAATGTAAGCCAGAGTATTGCAACCATGAAATCCCAAATCATGCACAAACCGAATATTTTTGTGCCGAGGGGCCCTTCCTCCATGATGATCATGATGAAGCACTGCAAAGAACAAATATGTGAGGGGGAAAGTCACAATGTCGGTTTGCACCTTTTCTTGAGGTATTTGGTCTGACCGGGCAAGTTTTGAATTATGCAAGAACGAATAACTAATGTACAAAATAGATTGATTATTCGTTTTTCTTCTTCACAGAATAATGTGAAGTCAAACAAGCATATTTCCAAAATTGTATGCAAGGACGGATTTCTCCCCTGTAATGTGTCAAGGCTTTTAAACACGTTTGTTACTAAGTTTGAGAACGCAAGTCACCTAAGCTCTAAAAAATTGCAAAGTAAGTATATGCATCTTACCCTGGCTAGAGGCTTCTCGTAGGGGCTCGGCTTGCGCGGGGGGGAGGGGGGGCGAGACTCGATGAGCGGGACGCCGATGGCCACCCATGCCTCGCCCTCTGCTTGCATCTGTAATGGGTCGATGAGCGGGACGCCGGTCGCCACACTGGCTTCACGCGCTCTCCGTGCCGCGCACATGATGGTGACGTTCATAGTGGAGTTTCTGGCTGGTGGATCATCGGCATGCCTCGCCCATGCCCTGCTCTGCCTTCTCACCTGAAAATCTTGGTCACCTCTTCTCGTCAAAGTCTTTCTCTGGCTAGCTTTTCAGGGACAATGTTGGACCGCCGACCGACTTGCTCGTCGCGGCCTCGCCCATGCCCCGCTCTGCCTTCTCTGCGATCAAGAACCTGAGACCATGTAGCATCTACTCGATGGCTGCCCCTTCTCCCGGCAGGCCTGGCATGAGATCCTATCCTAGTACCGCATTACGGACACCCCGATTCCGGACTCCGCTTCGGACTTCCGCGACTGGTTCTCCTCAGCGGTGCAGAGCGCGCCGACCGCGCTACGCCATGGCCTCGCCTCGCTGATCATCCTCACGGCTTGGCACATTTAGAAGGCTCGGAACGCCTGCGTCTTTAATGGTGCAGCGCCCTCAATCCCCCTCCTCGTCAACGACATCAAGGAGGACGCTCGCGGCTGGGCCGCCGCCGGAGCCAAAGGGCTTAGCAACCTGCTCCCCTTGCCGTCGCCCTTTCTATTTTGGGGGCTTGTGCGCACCCCTCTCCCTTGTTTGCGCCACCGTAGTCCTCTGTCAGATTTCGGGTTCCGGCAGACCCTTGAGGTACGAACACTGGGGTGCGTGCCGAGATCTTTCCCCTACCAGCTCTTGCGTTGATGGTTTGCAAGGGATCTAAACTACGAAAGATGAAGAACACAGAGACACAAGGTTTATACTAGTTCGGGCCACCATTGTGGTGTAATACCCTACTCTAGTTTCTGGTGTGGTGGATTGCCTCAGGGGGCTGATGATGAAGAGTACAAGGGGAGAACAGCCTCGCGAGGGGTGTTCTTGAGCTGGTGCGATGAACTGCTTGGGTGAGTTCAGTCGCCTATCTCTCTCTCTTTGGGGGTTCGACTTGTCTCCCGTCTCCCTCCTCTCTTTGTGGTGGCTAGTCCTATTTATAGAAGGAGGCCCTGGGCCTCTTCCCAAATAATGAGCGGGAAGGGCGCCAACAATTGGCCATTTTGAAGGGGAACATCTAGTACACTTATCCTGACTAAAGTTGGTCTTCGGCTGCCAAAGGCTCTGACGGTGACGCCGTCCTGGGCTCCACGATGACCTCCATCCTGCCGTTCTGCTGGTATTGGTCTTGTTGCACCGAAGCGGTAACCTTTTCCTGATGCCTTGGCCTGTGCTTGCCTCCTTTGCACCAAAGGGGAAACGAGGACACTGTGTAGACTGGCGCCCGCCTGGTCTTGATCATCATGTCTTGCGTCACATGGCACCCTCGCGAGGTACCCTGCCTTGATCTCTCCGCCTCCTCGCAAGCCTGCCGACGAGGCTGCTCTGAGGAAGGTTCTGTCAGACGCCTCATGATCTTGGCCTCGCGAGGGTCTTGAGCTTGAACCGATGAAGTGGGCAGCTGGGCCCCCACTTGAGCCACGCCGCAGGCCGCAGCGAGCAAGTCAGGGACCCCATTCCCGAGCGCCGACAGGCCCCGGGCCCAAGGCGTGCCGGACTTGGCTTAGCAGAGAAGCGAAGGGTAAGTGCTGGCGCGCTGGGCCCCAACAGCCTGCGGCCTTGGGCGCCGCATGGCGATTGATTGGTCGTGGGCGTCTCCACTTCCCCACGATGCCTCATTACACGCCCGGCTAAGCGGACCTGGGGTTGCACACAACCATTCCCCCTTTTGCGGTTCGCGCACTCCCGGCTCTTCCTTCTTCCTCTGGCTCCAACTTCCGCCCTCAATCCAGCTCGGAATCTCACCCTTCCTGTCGTCATGGCGCCAACGAAGAAGGAAAAGGGGAAGAAGCCCGCGTCTTCATCCCGCTCGCCTCCGGCGGTGGCCCCCGCCATCGATCGATCTATCATACTCAACCCCGAGGCCTTGGGCATGGTCCGCTCTGCTTTCGCCACCATCTTCAACAAGTGCGGCAGGACCACGGCATGGCCGTCGTCCCATGCCTCCCCCGACAGGATTGTCACGGAGGTCCGGTTCTTCGCTGATGCCCTGTGGGCGGATCTGGTCCCCCTTTTTTCCACTTTCTTCAATGCGGTGCTCTCCCACTATCAGATCCACATGATGCATCTCGGGCCGGAGTCCATTACCCTCCTGGCTTTCTTCGCCTTTGTTTGTGAGGCAATGGTGGGCATCCCTCCTTCTGTTGCTCTGCTGCGCCACTTCTTCTCCTTGCGCCTGAGTGACCCTGCTCAATGCTCGGGGTGCGTGAGCTTCCTTGCGGTGCCAGAGGCGACTGCTTCAGGGATTGATTTCAGACTCCCTCCCCCTGAGGCCAAGTTCAAAGAGTGGTGGTTGTATGTGGATGTTGGGGTGTTCAGCCCCCTGCTCTCGCATCCTACCTCGCCTGCTGTTCCCAACTCAAGCTGGGGTCACGAGGCGCTCGCGGACAGCCAGCTTGCATTCGTCTGGCGCTGCTTCGAGAGCTTGAGGGTGCTCAACGTGACGGCGCCCAAGGTGGTGAAGGAGTTCCTCCAATGTCGCATTGCTCCTCTCCAGCGCCACTCTCACCGGATGTGGGACTTCGCGGGGCACAAAGACCGCATGTGGCTTCAGGAGGAGGACTTGGCGCCTGAGGTGCTGAAGACGGTGCTCAGGGTCCTGGTTGGCGACCCCTCCCCAGGCAGCCTTCGACGTGATGTTGCCCTCTTGTATCTCTGTTCGGGCAGGGCCGATTTCGTGAGGCAGATGCCCAGCTTTGACGAGTGGGGGTTGCGCCCGGTTGGCTTCAGGGGACTTAGCGAGAACCCAATTGTTGTGGTAGCTCTTCCGGTAGCCCAAAGTGGCTCTGTCTCAGGTGATGAAGCAGGGAGACGATAACCATCGGGAGTTGAAGGAGATGACGTTGAGGTGGTGACGCCGCGCGAAGCCCCGAGGGCGGCATCCTCCAGAGCTCGTTCTGAAATAGCGACGGGTGAGGTGTCGCGGCCTCCGGCTCCCGGGGTTGGGGCTCCTGAGGTTGGGGCTCCCGAGGCCCCGGTCGTCCCTCGCGAGGCGGCGCCTGGGGGCGTCCCCCAGGCTGGTCCCATTGACGCTGATCTTCTTGCCGCCTCCTCCATGCCACAAACCGACCCCTGCGCCGAGCGCTTAGGCCGGTTCCGTGTAGACTTCGTGGCCCTCCGCAAGAGGAAGGAGGCCTCGGGCGGTGACGATCGCCCTTGCCGCTTGCTGAAGTGCAAGAGGTACTTCGCCATAGACGAGTAAGTCTTCTTTGCCCTCTGCTCCTCTGCTTCTTGGTTCCCACAGCTGAATGTGACCTTTCAGGGCCCTTCCTGTCGAATTCGCGGAGACGGCCAAGGAGCCATCTCCCCAAGCTTCACCCTCGTTGCCGGTCCTTGGTGCGTCGAGCTCAAGCAGCGCCCTCATCACTCAGCCGATTGGAGAGGTGACCCGTTCGGCTGAGTGTCCCGAGCCTGTGCGCCTGCTGTCTTCCCTTCACGAGCTCTTTCAGGGCACAACCAGCTTGCCCCGTGCTCCTCCCTTGTTTGTGGACGGCGGTTGGTTGAAGTCAATCTCGAGCTCTCCTTCTGGGGACGGACCGGCGCCAGGCCCTGCTCCTGGCATGGCCCGTCCGGCGATGGTTGGGGCGCCAGCCCCCTGCCCTGCGGGGGGAGGCGTGTCACCTCCGGGCCCCCCGCATACTCTAATAGCTGAGGGGGACGCGGAATACATGCTCAGGCGTGCTCGCGAACGCCGCGCCCTTCGTCAAGAACTTCTTCAAGGGGCGACGGCTGCGGTGGACCGGCTCGGGGCGGAGCTCGCCGACGAAGACGCGCGTCTTGAGGCAGAGGGTTTGCACCTTGCCGAGGGGAGGCGCAAGCTGAAGGTAGCTGTTGCCCTCGCGCGTCATCAGCGTGACCTTGACAACGCGAAAGCTGAGGCATCGCTGGTGGCCTCACGAGAGGCTAGCTCCCGAGCCGTCGAGGAGGCCCAGGAAGCAGATCGTCGGCGCCGGGACGCAGAGGAGAGTGCGTGGGAGCTCCAAGCCTGGAGCAACTCACTGGAGGAGCAGGTGGAGTTGCGCCAGGCTGCACTTGCATCACTGAAGGGGGCTTCCGTCAACCAGGCGGAGCTTCAGAAGCGCGAGGAAGCGCTGTTGCTGGAGGCCGCCGAGCGCAACCTCGACCTTGAGCGGTTGGAGACGAGGGGGCGCCTGGTGACTCGGGCGGAGGATGAAGTCGCCGCGCGCGAGGCCTGAGCCCAAGATGAGGTCAACCGCCGCGTAGCGGAAGCTCGCTTAGGCCTCGAGCGCCAGTATGAGCTGAAGTTGGAGTTGGTCAGGGCCAAAGCTGAGGGCAGGATCGCGGCCCTCAAGGCCAAGCTAGATGAAGTGACACGGGGTGCGGACGCCTCCGTAGCCGCCCTTCGCGCAGCACAGGAGGAGCTGACCTCCTCCCACGCCGAACTACTTCTTCTCTGCCAGAGGGTTGATGGCGCCGAGGCTGTTGCTCGGCAGAACGAGGATGAGATCCGTCGGCGGCGGGTTCTGGAGCACGAGCACGCCCCCATGCTTCGCACGCTCAGGGAACGGGCAAACGTAGCCCTGGGCAACATTTGCGAGGCCGCTGCAGAGGAGCCGCATGAGACCAACTATGCAGGCAACCTCCAGTATTTCGCTGACGTGGTGACGCTCCTGGAGAACCGCGCCGAGAGGTCTCGCTAGCTCGTTGAGGAGAGCAGCCGAGCCTTTCTTGGGCGCGCTTTCTCCCGTGTCTTCAGTTATCTGCGGGACAGGGATCCCCACTTCAACTTCGATGCCGCCATCGCACCGGTGCCCATAGCCGTCTGGGGCGACCTGGCGCAATGGGTGGATGGTCACGTGGACGACCTTGTCAGGGCCTTCACGTCTGATGACGACGGCGTGATCGTGGCCGCCGATGAAGGCAGCGTGGTGGACGGCCCCAGCGCTGGCGGAGGTGCTGGTGACGGTGACGATGTCAGCGACGCCAGCAACGCCTCCGGGGGTGACCCAGAAGGCGCAGCAAGCGACATGTCTGACTGGTTGTTTGTCACTGTTGCTTACCCTGTACAAAAGAGGTTCGGGCTTGGCCCTAAAGACTATGAGAGCATTTTGGGAGGGGAAGCCCCTCATGTAAAGATTTGTGATAGATGCATTGGTAATCTTAACGCTGTGCGTGAGCTTAACGGTCGGCCCGGTGGTGGGTCGGCTGGCTCTTTTACCTTTTGGCCCTGGTGAGCCCCAAGCGGGGCTGTGGGGGGCCATAGCTCCATATGTGTCTTCTGGGTGAACCCATTGATCCTGCGATAAGAACCTCCGGAGAGGGAGTGGCAACGGCCGTCCGAGCTTGTGGACGCGGCTGGCCTGCCCGGCTCATGGGGGCAAGTGATGCTAGCTTTGGATGCAAAGCCGAAACCAGAACACGAGAGATTGCTCGAATGAGACTAAACACCCCTTCCCCAAACGCATGCAATGCTTGAACTCAAATCCAACTTAAATTCAAATCGAAAGAACTCGTCAACAGAGGAAAAAGGCAAAAAAGCAAAAGGCCGCGTCCGGCACCTAGTCTAGTCTTCGACGTCTTCTCACCAGCGCGGAGCTAAGTGCTGCCACTGGGCGCGGGAGGGAGCCCCAGGGCCTGAGGCCGGCGCTCCTGAGACTCCGGGGCGTGTACAGCCCCACTCATTATTACGTGAGAGTGTCACGGGGCGGCGAGCTTCACAGGCACTGGGCCTTCTTCACAGGTACCGGCCTTGCTTCATATCGCCAGATGAGGGGCCCACCTTGCGCCACACTCTACCACCACTGACGGCGGCCGGAAACCAAGGACGATGCCAATGGGGTAGAGCGATCGCCAGCAGTTCCCCCGACGACAACGGGTCCTCTGCCGGGGGCAGGCCCTGAGGCTCCTCCCCGGCAGAGGGCCTACCTCCTGAGAACATCTTGTGCCGAGCGCCGTGGGGACGGACTCGGATCTTGGCCCCTCTCTTGCAGCCCCCGATGCCCTCCTCCTGAGGGGTAAGAGGCTGCAGAGGCGGGGCAGCCACCTGTCGCGACGGCCCGTACCTCCTGCGACACATGGTTAGCATAAGCTTTCTCCTAAGGAATTAATGGTACCAGATAGTTGCCGCTGCCGGCGCGGTCGTCGAGGCCCTCTTGGGGTTCCTGAAAGAGCTCGGCTTGTGGTGTGTCCTCGCCCCAGCTTGGCCCAAGGAACGAGCCATGGTTTTCTTCCTGTGCACACTCTCGATCCATCATGCGGGGCACATAAGCTTCTGGGGACGCTGCCCCGTAGGCCTCACTGCAGTGCCCCATGTGCCACGCAGTCCGGCCTGGAGCGCTGCCTTGAGAGTGGTGGCGTGGTGGTCCGCCGAGGCCCAAGGTCACGGCGTGCGCTCCTTCGCCGGCCGGAGATAGGGTCCGCGCGGCTTGCCGCCTGGTGCTGCTGGCCAGGTTGGCGTCGATTAGGCCCTGGAGCCCGCTTGAGGTTGCATGAGCGCGCGTGGGGCCGCCATACGGCGCGCTATGGGCCAGAAGTGGCAGCCGGACGCAGAAATGAGGTGCTCCCGAGGCGGCGGCGTCCAGGAGCTCGGCGACCCGCTCCAACAGCACGTCGCGGCCGCCCTCTAGGAGCCGGCACCATAGCAGTTCTCGGGCCACCGTGAGCGCGGCCCTGGAGTTCGCCTCCTCCCGCCGGGTATGCGACGCCGTGGCCGCAGCGTGGTTTGAGGCTCTGGCTGCCGACCGCACTGCCGCATGGCGTGAGGGCAGGCGGCGTCGTCGCGTCGCCGCGCCCGCAGCGCCTTGCGGAGCGCGGGCTGCTTGAGGCGCAAGGTTGAGGTCACCCTGGGCTGGCGGCACGGCGTGGGCGGGCCACGCCGCCCAACGATCGGCGTCGGCTGCCGGGTCGTTGGACATCGAACGACGAGGCAATGAAACACGGGGCGGCGGAGGAAGGATTCTGGCGCACCCCTACCTGGCGCGCCAAATGTCGGATTTCGGGTTCCGGCAGACCCTTGAGGTTCGACCACTGGGGTGCGCATGGAGATCTTTCCCCTACCAGCTCCTGCGTTGATGGTTTGCAAGAGATCTAAACTACGAACTATGAACAACACAGAGACACGAGGTTTATACTAGTTCGGGCCACCATTGTGGTGTAATACCCTACTCTAGTTTGTGGTGTGGTGGATTGCCTCAGGGGGCTGATGATGAACAGTACAAGGGGAGAACAGCCTCGCGAGGGGTGTTCTTGAGCTGGTGCGATGAACTGCTTGGGTGAGTTCAGTCGCCTATCTCTCTCTCTCTCTAGGGGGTTCGACTTGTCTCCTGTCTCCCTCCTCTCTTTGTGGTGGCTAGTCCTATTTATAGAAGGAGGCCCTGGGCATCTTTCCAAATAATGAGCAGGAAGGGCACCAACAATTGGCCATTTTGAAGGGAAACATCTAGTACACTTATCCTGACTAAAGTTGGTCTTCGGCTGCCAAAGGCTCTGATGGTGACGCCGTCCTGGGCTCCAAGATGACCTCCATCCTGCCGTTCTGCTGGTCTTGGTCTTGTTGCACTGAAGCGGTAACCTTTGCCTGATGCCTTGACCTGTGCTTGCCTCCTTTGCACCAAAGGGGAAATGAGGACACTGCGAGATGGCGCCACCTTTGGCGCCCTTTGGTCTTGATCGTCATGGCTTGCATCACAGGGCACCCTCACGAGGTACCCTGCCTTGATCTCTCCGCTTCCTCGCGAGCCTGCCTGACGAGGCTACTCCTGAGGAAGTTTCCTGTCGTCCGCCCCGCGAGGGTCTTGAACTTGAGCTGATGAAGCTGGGCCGCGCTGGGCCCCCACTTGAGCCACGCTGCAGGCCGCAGGCAGGCAAGTCTGGGGACACCCGTTCCCAGAACTCCGACATCGTCACTCACGCCCTCCCGTGTACGTGCTTGTGAGACTAATCATGTAATTGCTATACTCTCCTTCTATCAATGCAATGATACGCAAGCCTTTTGCGTATTCGCGAAAAAAAAAGATCAGCGGTATGCCTGGCCGACTTTTTTTTGAACATCAGTACAGACACAAGCGCTCATATACACGCGCATACACTCACCCCTATGAACGCACACATGCACACCCTACCCCTATGAGCACCTCTGAAAGATTAAGCCAGCATATCATCTTGAAATTTACGAAGTCACCGTAGGCACCTCGTCATCGACGGGAACATCTCCTCCCACTGAATGTGTATCGCCGGAAATCCTGAATTAAATCCAGGAATAAATGCGAGCACCAGGATTTGAACCCTGGTGGGCTGGGGATACCACAGTCCCTCTGACCATCCAACCACAGGTTGGTTCGCGTATGCCTGGCCGACTTGGTCTGCCGATTGCGATTCGCAGAGGTAGTTGCAAAAGATAAAATTTTTGTTTCCGAGAGATGAAACCGGGATAAGGGAAGTCGCCAGCTAGTAGTTTTATAACGCGGTACGCAGTACGCGGCTGCTGTAAAAGACCATCCCTTGCATTGCATGCACACCATGGCAACATGACCTGGACCCGATCGTCATCAATCAAGTTTCAACAACAAAAACCCAAGGTTCAAGTCTGGTGCTCGCATTTATTTCAGGATTTTCGGCGATGCGCATTCAGTGGGAGGAGATGTTCCCGTCGACGACGAGGTGCCTACGGTGACTTCATAAATTTCAACATGATATGTCGGCTCGGTCTTTCGGAAGTTCTCATAGGGATAGGGTATGCATGTGTGCGTTTATAGGGGTGAGTGTATGCGCGTGTATATGAGCGCTTGCGTCTATACTGTGTTCAAAAAACAACAAAACCCAAAAAGTTTAAAACGTTACAAAGAGATGGAATAATGCATCTACCAATGAAGAGAGCAAAATAATGTATAACAGGAAAATGAATGCTTCCTATGGTAGCTTGTGCTATATCTCTAGATTCTCCCACAGTGATACTAGCAAGAAAGTCTTTATATTCAGATTTGTGGGGTTCATTAACATTGCCCCATTGTGGGAGTTTGCAAGCAGTTGTGAAATCTTCTAGGTCCATGGTATAAGATTGATCATAAATATCAAACAGGACATTCTGAGAATTACGCGAAGATGTAAATTAAATCTTCTCATGAATGAATCAGTCAATTGGTAATACTGAGGACACTTATCTTGCATGAAGTCCTCAAGATCGGCATTATGCACATATGCGTCAAATTCATCCTTGATGCCTGCATTGACCATAAACTCTTATGACGGCCATTCACAAGGCCGCACCTCAGCTTCCCTTGGTGGTTCGTCGTCTTGCTCACGCATAGCACGCCTGGGTCCTCTCTTTGTTGAGGAACCACCTTGGTACATTTTCCTAGACATATTTCTTCCTCTGAAAAATTTCTGAAATTTTTAGTAACTTCAAAATAAAAGTGAATCAAACTAAACAAGATTGATAGCAACTATTCCCACAAGTGCCTAGAGCCTATATCATGCATTAGAATTACTTGGGACCTCATAAATTTGACATGCAAGCTCAAGAACAGGGTCACCTATGCAGCAAAAATTTGCAATGAATAAAGCACTAGAACAAAAACTAATTGGACCATTGGAGGAGCCACATACCAAGCAACAATCTCCCAAAGCAGTTTTGTGAATGGAGCTATGAGCAAGGAGATCGAAAATCGCAGCAAAATGAGCTAGAACTCGTGCTTGAGCTGGATGGGGATTTTTTTGGGAGGAAGATGAAGTGTGTGGGTGTAGGAATAAGTGGAGGGGGGCCACCATGGGCCCACGAGGCAGGGGCGCGCCCTGTAAGGGTGGGCGCGCCCTGGACCCTCGTGGCCATGTGCCACCTCCCCCTTCTATGTTCTCAGTGCCTAAAAGCCTCAAATATTCCATAAAAAATCATACTAAAATTGCAGGGCATTTGGAGAACTTTTATTTTCGGGATATTTTTTTATTGCATGGATAATTCAGAAAACAGACAGATAATACTATTTTTGCTTTATTTAATCTAAATAACAGAAATTAAAAAGAAGGTACAAAAGGTTGTGCCTTCTAGTTTCATCCATCTCATGATCATCAAAAGGAATCCACTAACAAGGTTGATCAAGTCTTGTTAACAAACTCACTCCGAATAACATGGAACTGGAGAAATTTCGAATAACACTAGGTTACCTCAACGGGGATATGAACATCCCCTATAATAAGAATATCATATTTTTTCTTGACAGTAGGAAGAGGAAATTCAAAACCTCCAATAATGATAGTTGGAATTTTCCAATAGAATCGATGCTATGAACCTGAGGTTGTTTCCTCGGAAAGTGTACCGTATGCTCATTACCATTAACATGAAAAGTGGCATTACCTTTGTTGCAATCAATAACAGCCCCTGCAATATTCAAAAAGGGTCTACCAAGGATAATCGACATACTATCGTCCTCGGGAATATCGAGAATAACAAAGTTCGTTAAGATAGTGACACTTGCAACCACAACAGGCACATCCTCACAAATACCGACAGGTATAGCAGTTGATTTATCAGCCATTTGCAAGGATATTTCAGTAGGTGTCAACTTATTCAATTCAAGTCTACGATATAAAGAGAGAGGCATAACACTAACACCGGCTCCAAGATCACATAAAGCAGTTTTAACATAGTTTATTTTAATGGAGCATGGTATAGTTGGTACTCCTGGATCTCCAAGTTTCTTAGGTATTCCACCTTTAAAAGTATAATTAGCAAGCATGGTGGAAATTTCAGCTTCCGGTATTTTTCTTTTGCTTGTAATGATATCCTTCATGTATTTAGCATAAGGATTTACTTTAAGCATATCAGTTAAGCGCATACGTAGGAAGATAGGTCTAATCATTTCAGCAAAGCGCTCAAAATCCTCATCATCCTTTTTCTTGGATGGCTTAGGAGGAAAAGGCATGGGTTTATGAACCCATGGTTCTCTTTCTTTACCGTGCTTCCTAGCAACAAAGTCTCTCTTATCATAACGTTGATTCTTTGATTGTGGATTATCAAGATCAACAGCAAGTTCAACCTCTACATCATAATTATTGCTAGGTTGAGCATCGACATGAACATTATCATTAACATTATCACTAGGTACATGTTTGTCACCTGATTGTGTTTCAGCATCAGAAATAGAAATATCACTGGGATTCTCAGGTGTGTCTACAACAGGTCCACTAGAAACATGCAAAGTCCTATCATTTTTCTTTTTCTTCTTTTTAGAAGGACTAGGTGCACCTAAATGATTTCTCTGAGAATCATGCTCGATTTTCTTAGGGTGGCCTTCAGGATACAAAGGTTCCTGAGTCATTCTACCAGTTCTAGTAGCCACTCTAACAGCAAAGTCATGTTTATTATTTAATTCATTGAGCAAATTTCTTTGAGCTTTAAGTACTTGTTCAGCTTGTGTGGTAACCATAGAAGCATATTTGCTAATGAGTTTAAGTTCACCTTTACCTCTAGCCATATAATCACTCAAGCGTCCAACCATGAAAGCATTACTCTTTAATTCTCTACCAACATAAGCATTAAAACTTTCTTGTCTAGCCATAAAGTCATCAAATTCATCTCAACATTGGCTATGAAATTTAGTAGACGGGATTTCAACTTTATATATCTATAGAGAGAATTTACCTTTACTACCTGTGTCGGGTTATCAAGACAATGTGTTTCTTCAACAGGCGGTATATTAAGACCATGTATTTCTTCAATAGGAGGTAAATTCTTAACATCTTCAGCTTTAATACCTATTTCTTTCATTGATTCTTTGCCTCTTGCATATCTTCAGGACTGAGAAATAGAACTCCCCTCTTCTTCAGAGTTGGTTTGGGAATAGGCTCAGGAGTTGGCTCAATTGGCTCAGGAATTGGCTCAGGAAGAGTCCAATTATTTTCATTAGTCAACATATTATTCAATAACATTTCAGCTTGGTCGACTGTTCTTTCCCTGAAAACACAACCAGCACAACTATCCAAGTGGTCCTTGGAAGCATCGGTTAATCCATTATAGAAGATATCAAGTATTTCATTTTTCTTAAGAGGATGATCAGGCAAAGCATTAAGTAATTGGAGAAGCCTCCCCCAAGCTTGTGGTAGACTCTCTTCTTTGATTGCACAAAATTATATATTTCCCGCAAGACAGCTTGTTTCTTATGAGCAGGGAAATATTTAGCAGAGAAGTAATAAATCATATCCTGGGGACTACGCACACAACCAGGATCAAGAGAATTAAACCAAGTTTTAGCATCACCCTTTAATGAGAACGGAAATATCTTAAGGATATAGTAATAGCGGGATTTCTCATTATTAGTGAACAGGGTGGCTATATCATTTAACTTAGTAAGATATGCCACAACAGTTTCAGATTCATAGCCATAAAAAGGATCAGATTCAACCAAAGTAATTATCTCAGGATCAACAGAGAATTCATAATCCTTATCAGTAACAAAATTAGGTGAAGTAGCAAAAGCAGGGTCATATTTCATTCTAGCATTTAGAGTTTTCTGTTTAAGTTTAGCTAGTAACTTCTTAAGATCAGATCTATCATTGCAAGCAAAAAGATCTCTAGCGGTTTCTTCATCCATGACATAACCCTCAGGAACAACAGGCAATTCATACTTAGGGGGAGAACCTTCATCATCACTATCATCAATAGTTTCATCTTCAATAATTTCATTCTCTCTAACCCTAGCAAGTTGTTCATCTAGAAATTCTCCTAATGGCAAAGTAGTATCAAGCCTAGAAGTAGTTTCATCATAAGTATCATGCATAGCAGAAGTGGCATCATCAATAACATGCGACATATCAGAATTCATAGCAGTGGCAGGTTTAGGTGTCACAAGCTTACTCAAAACAGAAGGAGAATCAGTGCGAGCTAGATGGCAGTTCCTTACCTCCCTCGTAGTTGAGGGAAAATCTTAGTTCTTTCGTCTTTCAAGTTCCTCATAGTGATCAGCAGATATAAATCCCAAGTGACTCAAAGAATATAGCTACGCTCCCCGGCAACGGCGCCAGAAAATAGTCTTGATAACCCACAAGTATAGGTGATCGCAACAGTTTTCGAGGGTAGAGTATTCAACCCAAATTTATTGATTCGACACAAGGGGAGCCAAAGAATATTCTCAAGTATTAGCAGTTGAGTTTTCAATTCAACCACACCTGGATAACTTAGTATCTGCAACAAAGTATTTAGTAGCAAAGTAGTATGATAATAATGGTAACAGTGGCAAGAGTAAAGATAGCAGTTTTGTAGTAGTTGTAACACTAGCAATGGTAAAGTAAATAAGCAAAGCACAATATGTGAAAAGCTCGTAGGCATTGGATCAGTGATGGATAATTATGTCGGATGCGATTCCTCATGTAATAGTTATAACCTAGGGTGACACAGAACTAGCTCCAATTCATCAATCTAATGTAGGCATGTATTCCGAATATAGTCATACGTGCTTATGGAAAAGAACTTGCATGACATCTTTTGTCCTACCCTCCTGTGGCAGCGGGGTCCTAGTGGAAACTAAGGGATATTAAGGCCTCCTTTTAATAGAGAACCGGACCAAAGCATTAGCACTTAGTGAATACATGAACTCCTCAAACTACGGTCATCACCGAGAAGTACCCCGATTATTGTCACTTCGGGGTTGTCGGATCATAACACATAATAGGTGACTATAGACTTGCAAGATAGGATCAAGAACTCACATGTATTCATGAAAACATAATAGGTTCAGATCTGAAATCATGGCACTCGGGCCCTAGTGACAAGCATTAAGCATAGCAAAGTCATAGCAACATCAATCTCAGAACATAGTGGATACTAGGGATCAAACCCTAACAAAACTAACTTGATTACATGGTAAATCTCATCCAACCCATCACCGTCCAGCAAGCCTATGATGGAATTACTCACGCACGGCGGTGAGCATCATGAAATTGGTGATGGAGGATGGTTGATGATGACGACGGTGACGAATCCCCCTCTCCGGAGCCCCGAACAGACTCCAGATCAGCCCTCCCAATGAAACTTTCTCTCTGATTTTTTTTCTCCGTGAAACAGAATATATAGAGTTGGAGTTGAGGTCGGTGGAGCAGCAGGGGGCCCACGAGACAGGGGGCGTACCCAGGGGGAGGGGGCGCGCCCCCACCCTCATGGACAGGGTGTGGGCCCCCTGGCCTTGATTCTTTTGCTAGTATTTTTATATTTTCCAAAAGTTATCTCCATGGATTTTTAGGTCATTCCGAGAACTTTTGTTTTCTGCACAATAAATAACACCATGGCAATTCTCTGAAAACAGCGTCAGTCCGGGTTAGTTTCATTCAAATCATGCAAGTTAGAGTCCAAAACAAGGGCAAAAGTGTTTGGAAAAGTAGATACGTTGGAGACGTATCAACCCTCAAGAGCCCCAAGAAGAGAATTAACAAACTGATGAAAGACCTGGAGAACTTAGAGGTCGTTCTAACACTAGTGAGATATGGCAGGAGATGAAAGATATTCAGGTCCGGATTGAGAATTTGTTGGACCAGGAAGAGCTCATTTGGCTCCAGCGGGGGCGTGCAAATTGGTTGTTACGTGGTGACCGTAACACATCCTTCTTCCACAGAGCAGCTTCTGCACGTAAGAAGAGGAATAGTATCAAAAAATTACTAGATGACACAGGAGTTTGGAAGGAAAATGTTGAGGATATAAATACCATCATTTCAGATTACTTCTCTGATATGTTCACCTTGCAGGTCCAACAGCCGGATCTTACTATTTTGTCCAAGGTACAACGTCGAGTTACTAAGGGCATGAATGACTTGCTCATGGCTCCATACACAGCAGAGGAAGTTGGGAAAGCATTATTCTCAATTGGTGATTTCAAAGCCCCTGGACTAGATGGGCTACATGCTATTTTTTATAAGAGGTTTTGGCCAATGCTAGGAGATGACCTGGTGATGGAAGTTCTAAGTGCAGTTAACTCACAAGTAATGCCGACGGGATGGAATGATACAACTATTGTTATGATTCCAAAGGTAAACACACCGGAGAAAGTTACACAATTCAGACCCATTAGCTTATGTAATGTGGTGTATAAAACTATATCCAAGATGATTGCAGCAAGATTGAAAGATTTTCTTCCAGAAATTATCAGCCCCACACAAAGTACCTTTGTTCCGGGAAGGCTCATTACTGATAATGTGTTGATAGCATATGAAAGTCTTCATGCAATTAAACAAAAGAAAACAGGGAAGGAGGGGTGGTGTGCGGTAAAATTAGATATGAACAAGGCATATGGCAGAGTTGAGTGGGTCTTTTTGGAAGCAATTTTGTTGAAGCTGGGATTTAGGGCCGAGTGGGTCTAAATGATCATGGTTTGTGTGTCTTCGATGGAATACATAGTGAGATATAACTCAGTGGAAATGAAGACCATCACACCTTCACGAGGGCTGCGGCAGGGCGACCCATTGTCATACCTATTTCTGCCTTGTACGGAGGGACTAGTAGCATTACTAAATGATGCAGAGTAGTCAGCTAATTTGGTAGGATTGAAGGTTTGCATGAATGCACCAGCTGTTACAAACCTATTGTTTGCTGACGACTCACTAATTCTGATGAAAGACAATGTGCAAAATGCGCTCTGTTTGAGAGCTATTCTAGATTCTTACTGTGCGGCATCTGGCCAGCTTATAAGTGTGGACAAGTCCAATATCTTTGTCAGTCCCAGTACAAAGGTAAGCATCAAAGCTCAGGTTTGCTCCACGCTATGACAGAAGCTATCAATGACAAGTACTTGGGGTTGCCTGCCACTTTAGGTTTGGACAAAACAGATAGCTTTCAATAGTTAGCAGATCGATTGATCTTGAGATTGACAGGATGGAAGGAAAAATGCATGTCTTCTGGAGGTGAAGAAGTGCTTATCAAGTCTGTTTTACAAGCCATACCAACATATGCGATGTCGGTCTTTAAAATTCCTAAGAAAATCTAGAAAGGAATTACTGATGCGATATCTCGCTTTTGGTGGGGTGATGATGCATCACACAAGAGAATGCACTGGTTTGCGTGGTGGAAGATGTGTGTACCTAAGAGTAAAGGAGGAATGGGATTTCGAGATATTCACTGTTTTAACTTGGCACTTTTAGCGAAGCAAGCATGGAGGCTTATTGAGAACCCTGATTCCCTATGTGTAAAGATCGTCAAAGCAAAGTATTACCCTGATGATGAGCTTTTGAATGTTAGTCTAAGAAAGAAAGTCTCATACACTTGGCAAAGTATTATGGCAGGAGTGGAGACACTCAAACATGGTCATATCTGAAGGGTGGGTGATGGACAGAAAATTAGAATCTGGGAGGATAGTTGGATTCCACAGTCACCTACCAGAAAATTCATCTCAGCTACAGGAAATCATCTCCTCTCCCGAGTGGAGGAGCTTATTGATCCAGGGACGGGAGATTGGGACTTGATGTTGGTGAACCAAACTTTCTGCAGTGTGGACGCTCAAAGAGTTCTTGCTATACCGCTGCCAGTTTATGAGATGACTGACTTTTTGGCTTGGAATTGTACC
The DNA here is from genome assembly GCA_021605205.1 of Aegilops longissima. Classification (NCBI taxonomy): domain Eukaryota; kingdom Viridiplantae; phylum Streptophyta; class Magnoliopsida; order Poales; family Poaceae; genus Aegilops; species Aegilops longissima. The sequence goes on along the minus strand of CM038678.1, from coordinate 646,888,617 downwards.
AAAACAGGTGTATTCACGGAGAGATCCGCCTACCATGCGGTCTGGGAAGCTCAATTTGGACACACATTGCAAGGTGTTTGTAGTTCATCCTCACCATCACGAACGTGGGAATCTATTTGGGCTCTGGATTGTCCGAGAAAGGTTAAGATCTTCACTTGGAGAGTCCTTAATAGTTCTATTCCCTGCCGGGCAAACCTTGCTGGTAGGCATATCAAAATTAAACCCCCAATGTCCAGTATGCAACCGACAGAAACTATTCACCACTTACTGTTTGAGTGCCCTGTGGAAGTTGAGGTCTGGAGAAGTCTTGGAGTATTTGATGTGATAAAATAATCATTATAGATGTACAGATCGGGTGAGGGTATAGTGGAGTTTCTTCTTAATTTGCCAGAAAACCATGTTCATGTTCTAGGACTGCTGAAGCTAAGGCAAACATTGGCCACATGCAGCTGGTATTTGTGGTGGGAAAGGAGGAAACATACGCATGGGGGTGTACCTCAAACTGGATCTCAAATTAGTCTGTCGGTACGAGCATTGGCGGTAAATTTTATCTCTGCATGTGTACCAAAGGCGCGAGTTCGTGTCGCGGGTTGGACAAGACCAAGGGCTGATTATGTCAAGTTAAATGTGGACGCGGGATATGATCCTCATACGCTCGAAGGCTCGGTCGGAGCCGTCATCAGAGACCACAATGGCAAATTTGTAGCTGCTGCAAATGAGAAGCTGGATATATGTTATAATGCTTTTACGGCAGAAGCTATTGCAGTATGATTTGGCTTGAATCTTGCCCAAATTGCTGGTTGTAACAAGGTCGAATTAAACTCGGACAGTTTGGAGGTCATTTCAGCACTAAAAGATGGTTTTTCATCATCGGTGGCCAGCGCCATCTTCGACGACTGTTACTACATGTCTTTAGAATTCAATCATATTTTGTTTGAACATTGTTATAGAGAGAACAACCTAGTAGCCCATGAATTAGCTAGGCTGGCAAAATTTTCTCCTCCAAGTGTATGGTTGGACGATCCCCCCAGGGATGTTGTCCTGCTGATTGTTTCTTATGCTACTATTGTAGCAAGTTAATAAAGGGGGAGGATTCTGTCAAAAAAAGAAAAGGAAAGAAGGGATTGGCGGTGAGCGGTGGCCACAGCTCTAGATGTTTGTTTAGCACCAGCGGTAAATTTAGAAAGCAGTAAAAAAGGGGGAAAACCCAGAGCAAATCAAACCCATTACGAGTCGCGAAAGGGGCGCCCCCTTGCGTTGTCCACGTAGGATAGAAACAGTAACTCAGATCCAATTGCGATTGGTATGCTGAACAACCGAAGGAAGAGAAAAAAGAAAGAAACGGATCACAGCCCAGCCCTTTCCCCAACCCCTTGCGATTCCTCTCCCTCGTCTGCCGCCACCACCGGCGACCTCCCCCACATCAGCCGCCGCCACCAGCACCCTTCCCCACAGCCGCCGCCCCTACTCCTTCTCTCCTCCCATCACCTTCCCCCTCCATCGGAAACCTCCTCCCTCCCCCTCTCGCCAAATCGAGCAGCAGGTCCTCATCCACGGCCATTGCAGCGCGAGCGCCACGATGCAGGCCGTGGACGCGTGACGAGGGAGCTCGTTCCGGCTCTTACCCTATTGCTGATGCCATGGACAAGGTGCCCTCTCCATCTCTCCATTCTCTCTTTGAAGTTGGTGCTCTGTTCGTGAAGCTCCATCTCTTCTCTACCGCGGGAGAACATCTATGTTCATGAAGCAGCCCCAATCATAGCCTTTCCTTGGCCATGGCGACTGAGTAGGCAGGAGGTACGAAACACTCCTTTCCTCCCCTTATATGGTCTTCTTTGTCCCCTTATATGATGTGTGCCATGTCCCCTTATTGCGTGGAGAGAAATTGATCTATTCCCGTCTGAGGATGCGCACCATCTGAAGTGCTCAACATCACCACCATTTGTTGCCTGCCAAGGTGACTTCTCTCATGCTACGATGCTCTGCATGTCCACGGAATTGATCCACGGTGAATTTTTTCTGTGTGTGCTGGTCATCGAGCCATGGTGATTTGTAGGGTTTTAGCTACTGTCACGCCACATCAGTCAGTGCTTGGAGAGTTGTACGGTTTATCTACTGTGATGCCACATCTATTATTGTTGTGAATAGAAGTTTCAATGGATGGATATTACAATCTTGCAAGGGGAAAGGAGCTCCATAATTTATTTCTCAAGCCTAAAGAAGTGGGTTCTGTGTTATGCTAACAATCTTTCCTTCTGGTTTGTCGGCTTGCTGATTCAGTGTTGTTGTACAGCCATTGTTTTCCTTGTGTATTAACCATGCGAGTACAATGTTGAACTAGTCTCATATATGTCGTGTCCTCCATTGTTCTATGCAGTTGGTTTCATTTGATGATATTTCGTTGATTTCTTCAGACAAGAAGGTGGATAATTGATTGTTACACGGCTTTCCATCATTGCCAAGCAAAAGTATGCATCTTCCAGCATTTCCTTGCTTTTAGAATTGTTTGTACTGAAACCAAGGACCTAAACTGGTGCTACTGGCCTACCTTTTCTACAGGCAATGCTCAGTGGACCTGAAAGATGGTATCAGCAGTTTGATAATTGCATCCCCAATGGTGCTCTGAACTCTCTGAACTCAGTTAAATGCGTGACCTTTTCAACAAGAAGTATGGGAAAGATTTCATTGCTGCTGCAGTTGACCTACGCCCAAATGCTGGTGTTAATAACCATGTAAGTGTGTGTATTTCATTTCTTTTTTCTGCAAAGTCATTTGTTGTCACTACTGCATGTATTTTATGCTCACTACTAGAATCGATGATGTCCTTCTGAAGCTAATTGAGAAGTTGTCAGTCAATAAGTCGTCTGGGCAATTTAAGTTAGAAGTTCTTAAGGACATAGCAAAGGAGCATCAGATAGATTGGGATACGAGCGAGGCTGAGCAGGAGCTTCTTAAACCTGCTGAAGAGCTGATTTAAGCTAAAACTGCATTGCGCATACTTTTATTTTACATGGTGTATAGTCTTTGAGCTAATAGGCTTTAACTTCTGAGCAGCAAGTGTGGAATTTGGCAAGTTATTGTGTCTACACAAGGCTTCTATTCACAATGGAGTTGTTTTGCAAAATTTTGATGTCAAGTTTCTATTTATATTACACAGATCGTGCTTGTGATTGCTAATTCGGTCATCCTTAAGACCAAAAAGGCACCAGAAGGGGTGCCTGCCTGGGACCGCCCATGAACATCTCAGGCAGGGATACCCGACAATCTTTTGTTTGTTTACATTCTCCATTTAATGATATATGCATGTGTAACTAACCATTTCTGTTTGTTTATAAGAATTTTACATGAGTATTCCTACACATTGATGAATATCCTCCTGATGCTAATCAAGGATTCGATATTCCATCAGCTTTGGTTAACTTGCGTGAATTAATTCTAGGAAAAGATAATCTGCAACAGATCCAATGTTTGTCTCACATATGCTAGAAAATTTTCGAGGTAAATATAGGATATTTACTACCTTGAGAGTTTTTGATATTCTTCTTTTATCTTCTCATTACACTATTATTATGTGATGCAGGAAGATAATGTTATGAAATCATACACAGAAGTGTTGATTGTTCCCTTGATCCTTGACAGCACATCCTCATCTCACAGGACTCCTGGCTCAAGCTCATTGTTGTGCTCCTGTTCCCTTGATCCTTGACAGCGCATCCTCACCTCACAGGACTCGTGGCTCAAGCTCATTGTTGTGCTCCTGCAATTCTTCACTAACAGTATTTATGTTGCTTATTCCTTGCACCTCAAGTATCTCTTGCAAATATTCTTGTACTCTTGCAATTTAAATTTCTGGATTTAGTGATGGCACTGTCCAATATAAGTATTAGTTGTCAGTAACATCCACAGCTTTATTATTAATAGATTTGGGTTGATAGCATGGAAATTTAACACATATGGCATTAATGTTCTCTATTCATGGATCCTGTATTGGTTTGGTTGAATGATTTTGATTTTCCTTTATGGTATATATACATCAGTCAGTCAATTATTTATCAGTAGTAACCTGTAATTGTCACAGCAACATGCTTCATGTAAGGAGGTCTTCCACTATGAGATCATGTTTGAATCTTTATTTCCTCTTGCCTCCGTATCCTTACCAGCCCCATACTAATTAGGTCATGTTTGAATCTTCATTTCCTCTTGCCTCTGTATCCTTGTCCCAGCCCCCATACTAATTGTTTTACTTGGCTAGATGCTCCTAGATTGACAACACATAGTGCTGGCTTTATAGTCTTTAATGTCGACTTGGCCAAGTTTATCTTGAACGAAGTATAGATGGCACCTCTAGGCATGTACTCCCTCCGTTTCTAAATAATTGTCTTTCTAAAGATTTCGACAAGTGACTACATACGGAGCAAAATAAGTGAATCTACACTTTAAAACATGTCTACATACATCCGTATGTTGTAGTCCATTTGAGATGGCTAGAAAGACAAATATTTAGGAACGGAGAGAGTACATGCTTGGCAGTATTCTATCTTACTAATAGCAAGGCGGTATCAGTTTAAAAAAGCAAGGCGGTGGAATGATTGTTGCCTGATATCCGAGTTTGGGTACATGGTTACCGGATCTTCTACTTTGATTTTATATTAATCCCTTTTGCTCGAGTCCCACAAGCCCATCAAGTCATGCACGAGCCCCCGCCATGCATCTTGCAATTATAGTAGTTTCTATCACAACTTCATATAAATACCACTCACTTTTGTGCTCTTTCACCCTGTATTCATTGCAAACTTCATTTGGACACAAGACACTATAGCTATATTTCCTTTGTTTTTCCTGGCTGACCATATTCAGTGATTCTCAATTGGTTTTCCCAGATCTTTAACACCTCAGTTAATTTGCGGGCTGATTTCTATATACGACAACAGGTGGCTTGGATTATGTGCAAGCTAATTCTACTTGGCAGTGTAAGGCTTTGTTCTTACTCTATTGTTACAATCATTGGCAACGTAATCCCGTCTCAGAATTGTTTCCCCTTTTTCCCAGTAGCTTTCATTCTGTAGTACTCCGTCAGTTCCAAAGTAAGGGTAGCTAACTTAGTACAACTTTAGTTCAAAGTTATACTAAATCAGCGACACTTATTTTGGGACTGAGGGACTGAGGGAGTATTAGTTAATTCTATGCATGATGTATACATGATCACCTGTGTACAATTTGTAAAGGAGCAGGCATGTTAAAAGTTTCACTGTATATTATATGATGGCTACTGGATTATTATTTTGTCAAAATGTGAAATTTAATTGTCCCAATACTGTGTTATATTCTAATTTTTCTATGCCTAATTTTTTGTTGTGGACTGCATAAATAAATTGTAAGGCATTTCATCTGTGCTCATTAATACAAATTAACATGCTAATGGAGCAAACTAGGCCCGTGAATGTTTGATGTTGTAAGCAGTTCATCCAATGGAGCGCATACGCATGTTACTTGCATATCTATGTCCCACCCACAACGCAAAACAAAATTTGAAATGGTCGCCTCCTACATGGCATCGGACGGTTCAGGCGACGCAGTCTGCACTGACTGTGATGAAGTGTTAGTTTGTTTCTTGTGTACATAGGAAATATAATTCGCTCAACAATGCTTGCATGCACATGTGCTATCCAGAATTCAAAAAACTAACTGAAAGGTGTGATGCCCTACCAGGCACCGCAAAACTTCCGCTCAGGTGACGCACCAAGGGTACGCCCCAACCACTAGTAGCTAAACATGTGTCAATCCAATAGACCACACGCCCAAGCCCTCAAACACACGGCACGGGCAATAGCCTAGCCACCTTTGAGTCCGCATATATACATGAGACATTATAAATGGAAAGACCACTTGAATATTATTACTCCATCATTCAAGAAACTAGTCGTGGAGCAAAGATACTAGGATTCGGTTGTGTCTACATCCGGCAAATTGCATGCTTCAAACGTAGCCCAGAGTAATCCAATCATGAAAGCCCAAAGCATGCACAAACCAAGTATTTTTGTTGCGAGTGGCCCTTCCCCCATGATGATAATAGTTGTAACTATAATCCCTGCAACGATCATGAAGCACTGCAAAGAACAAATGCATGGAAAAAGTTATCAGTTTGCATGGAGCCAGCGGGTCCGCAGCGACGACCCGTGGCAGGGCTGCAGCAAGGACTCCCCGAAGGACAGGCCGCCGAGCAATGGCGACGATTACACCGTCTTCTACAAACTCCTAGGCATGAACTAGGAGTAGTTCTTTTTATGTTTTTATCTATGTAAATTCGTCAAATATCAATGAAATCGCATAAATTTCATCCAAATGTACTGAATTTCGTCGAATTTGGACTTTTAAGTAAAAGAAATTGCCCATGCCGATGCGGGCCGAAATTATCGCCGGCAAGCCTCAAAAGATGCTATTTTTCGCCTAAAAACGCCCTTGAGGGGCGAACGGCTGGAGATGCTTTAACGTACTCTCACAATCCGCTTCGCTATCCTCTCTCCTCCAGACCGCGCTAGCATGTCTGGCACTTGTAGCAGATTCGGATCCTATTGTAAAGACATTAGTTCTTATGTTTTAAACGCAAGTATACGGCCTAAAAGAAGACGGAGCATGCATCATCTTACCCTGATTAGAGGCAGCTCGTAAGGGCTAGGTTTGCGCCGGGGGCGAGGCTCGATGAGCGGGACGCCGATCGCCACCCAGGCCTCGCCCTCTGCTCGCATCCGCAACGGCTCCGTGAGCGGGACGCCGATCACCAAGCTGGCTTCACGCGCTCGCCGCGCCGCGCACATGAGGGCGACGTTCATAGCTGAGCTTCTGGCCGGTGGATCGGCGGTATGCCTTGGCCGACTTGGTCTGTCGGTTGCGATTCGCAGAGGTAGTTGCAAAAAGTTAGGACAAATTAAAGTTTTGTTTCCGAGAGACGAAACCGGGATAAGGGAAGTCGCCAACTAGTTTTATAAGGCGGGATGCAGTACGGGTCCGACCGGCCGGGGTGCCGTAAGAGGTGAGGTCATGCCGTGCATGCATGCACACCATGTGTCAACATGACCTGGACCCGATCGTCATCAAATTTAAAAACGTTACAAAAGACTAGAAAACATGCCCGTGCGTTGCAACGGAAGAAAAAAAAATCATGACTCTATCCCAATAAGCATGGCTCAAGACTTCTAACAGATCCACCTCCTCTAATTTGACAGGACACCCGGCCGTGTCACCGCTTATCCTTTTTTTGACCCTGCAAACGGCCACCATGATGCCCACCTGATGACAATGTTTCAAATGTGGTCAATTCTAAGGCGATGGGTTCGCCACCGCATGTCGCACCAATCATTGTGCCCATGCAAAAAAATGATCAAAACGTCAACAACTAATCTCGGCAAGCTACTCCTTGCACTTGGTCCGTACACCTCATACTTGTACTCTATTTTATACGATCAAACAATTATTATTATGAATCAGTGTTGGCCAGGTTAAGGAGATCGCGACACATCACCTGAGATGATAGGCGCGTCAATTGCGAAGTGAGAGGGAAGGATGTAGAGGCCGGACGTCACACGGCGAGTTGTACGACAAGATGTGACGCGGGTGTTCCTGTTTCCTTTTGTAGTAGAGGATGTGTAGTGCCACCTTGACATTGACATAGTAAGCGGCAACCATGGTTTGTGTGTGTATAATCCATAACAATGTATATACATGCATCGAGTATGTGTAATGTTGCTTCTATTGGCTAGTAACGTATATCAAGGGTAGTATCAAAACGTCGAGGCTTCGCTGAAGGCACTCCTAGTTGGGCTGGCCCACGTAGGTGTCGCTGTTTTCTTTTTTGTTTTTGTTTCCTTTTATGTTTCTTTTTTCTTCTTTTTTTCTTTTTTCAAATAGTTGTTCTAAAATTTAAATATTGTTCGGAATGCCAAAGAACGTCCTCGTTCCTAAATTGTTTGCATTTTATGAAATATTTCTATTTCTGAAAAAAAAAATGTTCTTGTCTTAAACAATGTTCATGTTTTTAAAAACATTACAATTCAAAATTTGTTCAGCATATATCACAAAATGTTCAATGTAAATTACATATTGTTCAACGTATATATGTTCAATGTGTATCTAAAATTTGTTCACTGTATATTGCGAAAATGTTCAACTTACATTTAAAATTTGTTCAACATATATCACAAAAATGTTCAATGTGTATTTAAAATTGTTCAGAGTATATAATAAAATTCAATGTATATTTTAAACTGTTCATCATATATAAAAATTATATAATTATTTGAAATTTCAAAATTTATTATTTTCAATAATTGGTCATGTTTTCCAGAAAATGTTTAGGTTTTAAAAGTTACTCAAATTTATAAATTTATTCACGATTTTCTAACATTATTCAAATATTTTAAGGAAAATCGTTCACATTTTTTCCCAAGAATTGTTGAAAAAAATAAACAGATCTGTGGCTGTACATACTACTTTAAATTGTACGCTGCTATTTAGCCATACTCAGTCGCTAGATCTTCTCGCGCGCTTTTATTTTTCGTTTTTGCCAGGGTATGGACCAGGGTGAGGAGGCGTGTTCGATTATCCCCATCCCATCCTTAGTTTTTTCGCACCCAAAAAACCAGTAAGGCCACACATGTTGTTTGGCCCATAACAACAGTGGGCCACAGAAGAGACGTGAGTCCATGTCAGCGTTCGCGGCGATGGACGAAAAAGTATTTTAAAAAATCATGTCTTCAATAGTTGTTCACATAGTCCAAAAATCGTTCAGGTTTTAAAAATTATTTTAATTTCAAAATTTATTCATGATTTTCAAACATTATGCAAATATTTAAGGAAAAGGTGTACATACTACTTTAATTTTAACGTTGCTAAATAGTCTCTACTCCTAATGGAGCAGTTGGTGAATAGTCTCCACGGTTTATTTCCGTTGGTTTTTTTTCGTCTCTCCTCCCACCACCCCCTCCCATCCTGGTCTATCGGTTTATTTTTCTCTCCACTCTTTATTACAACCAAGACTTTCCTAACGTATAACAAATCATGGATCTAACTTTCTTAAATTATTCATATCAATCGATTCCTTTTATTGGTTCTTGACTTAGGAAACAAATAACAATTTTTTAAGAAACAAATAATAGATTTGAATCTAACTTTCCTAACTTATCTAAATCAATCGATTTCTTTCATTAGTGAAATTTGTTTTAGGAAACAAATAACAGACAAGCCACAAACTTTCCACCCAATAAATAATTTCTTAACATTTGCAAACTTTTCTAGTCAGACACGTCACAAACGGGCAGGTACTGATATCATGTTACCAAACAATAAAACCCCATTTGCATAGAAATCAGTTCATAATCCTAACTTTCCTAAATTTTTAACTTTCCTTGATAACATCCAATATTTCCTATGTTTTCTACCTATTGAAGGAAATCACCCCTCCATCGATATTAGCATTTTTTTTTGGAACGAGATCTCCGGGTTATGATTTTTTTGCGATTCTTTCCAATTGTGACCTCTCCTTCCGCTTCGGCTCCTTCTCGCATAATCACCTCCATCACAGCCAGCTGACACCACCCTAGACCTCTTGCCTCTCCACATCTTCTCCGCCACCTCCTCCTCGTACTCCATTGACAATCCCTCCGCCACGTTTGTCCATGGCGGTGTCGAGGACATGGCGCAACAGCGTACCAGTGGTAGAGCAGCGCATAGCAGCAGGAAGAAGCACGCAGCAGGTGAGGCGAGCGGACGACGGTGGAGGGCAGAGATGCGGCCGGCGTGGCTGAGGGGGCGGCCGGCAGAAGATGGCCGCGGCAGGAGGCGGCGTGAGGCAGGGGCGTGACAGCGGGGCGAGCGAAGGGATAGGCGGCAGGAGATAGGGAGAGCGCAGCCAGCGAGAGTGCGACGCGCCGTGAGGGTGTGCGTCGTGCGGGGCACAGTGGTGCGGTGGCTGTGGCGAGCGCGATAGCAACGGCGGGCGCGCATAGGAGCGGGCATGTGCCACGGGGTCAATCCGAGGAGCTTCGTGGCTACCCCTGCAATGGCCATGGCGGACGTAGGTTCTCGGCCACGGCGAAATACCTAACGAGAGCAAACGAGACGGGAAACTGGGGAAAGGCAAGAGGAGATCACAACGGTGTCAACGGCACCCTAGGGGAAGACAGGGGAGCTCGGTGATGAAGTCATGTACCTGGGGTAGGGTCATAGACCTGCCCAAAGGTACCCTCCACAAGGACACTCGCAAGAGAAGCAGCCTTCCAGTCGACCTGGTGGGTTTCCACTCGACAGTTTCAAAGACACTCGACCATGAAGACCCACTCGACCACCAGGAGTCCAAGAGCCACTCGGTGTCCAAACGGTCTGTAGTTAAATAGTCTTTATGATCATAATGACATTTTATGTAAGGCGTTATCACTAACGCCTAGCTTTAACGCACCTTAAACCCTCTACTACGTGGGCTGGCTGGGGTCCTGGCGCACTCTATATAAGCCACCCCCCTCCAAGGTAGAAGGGTTCGCACCCCTGTAACACATACGCATATAATCCAGTCGACCGCCTCCGGGCTCCGAGACGTAGGGCTATTACTTCCTCCGAGAAGGGCCTGAACTTGTAAATCCCTTGCGTATACAACTACTCCATAGCTAGGATCTTGCCTCTCCATACCTACCCCCCATTCTACTGTCAGACATAGAACCACGACAGTTGGCGCCCATCGTGGGGCAGGTGTTCTAGCGGTTTGTTGGAGAAGTTGGGATTCTTTCGATCTCCTACATCATGGTTTCAGGTGGAGTTCTGGTTGACGGCCACGAGATCCGTCTCGGTGCGCTCACGTTCGTCGCCGACGACTCCGCTTGGCTTCAGGAGGCTCCACTCAACGTGGACGCGCTCCCCGTCCGCGGGGTGACGCACTTTCGCGCGTGTGTCCGCGGCGTCCTCCTGCGGCAATCGTCGACCCAGTATGGGCCGGCTCCTGTGTCGTCTTCGCTCCCAGTCTCCCACCGGCGCAAGCGTTCCGGACGGTCGAGGCTTCAGCGGTGGGTGAGGCATGCGGTGGCCCACCAGTCGGCCACCCCCCAAGTCGCGGCGATCGAGCCCGACGAATCTCTCTACGGCTTGTTCGACTGGCTCCGCAGAGACTGCGTACGAATGCGATAGCAGTGACCCGGCGGCGGAGGTTCTGATGGTCGATGGACCACGCAGTCCCTCCGGATTCACCCACACCAACGGAGGTGACGGTGGAGGCGATCCGGAGCAAGCCCATGAAGAGTACCTGCCCGAGCCCCTCACTTCGCTCCAGAGGGAGGAGCTTCGCCGTCGGAATATGGATGCACTTCACACTCCTATCGTTGGAGAAACCCCCGAGGCTCGTGCCTTGGAGGATGCGCGTTTGGCCAACCTGGCTGAGCGCACTCGACTGGAGAACCTTCAGCGAGTACTCGACGAGCGCGCGTGACCAAGGGTTCCAGAATCCAGTTGACGTCAGCTCTTTCAACCGCCAACTCAGGTATATCGAACTCCGATTCAGAATTTAGCAGCTGCCGCCCGTATAGCAGAGTCAATTCAGCCTTCCCAGTCGGAGGCGGGTAGAGGTTTGCTGCAAATCAGAGATCTGCTCCGAGCGGCGGGAGATGAAAACTCGGTTGTATCACAGTCGCGGAACAGGATTCACAGCCGATCCGTCGCTGCGAATTCAGTCCAGTCGGCCCATAGTCCGAGATCGCCCCCGAGGCGTGAGGAACGTGGGGGCCGGCGTGATGATCAGTACAAGGGCCGTGAGTAGTATGAGCACCGATTCGATCGCAACGATCGACGTCGAGTGCCCTCCTCCCAAGGGGTGGATCATACGCTCCTCGGCAGCAGGATTTACGACGCCAACACGGTGTTGGGCGAAGAGTTCGGTCGACCCTGTGGAACCAGGCTTTGATGCGAGATCTATTATCGCTCAAGGTTTGGTCGACAGAACAGAGCTCACCGAGACGGCCATGATAGAGATGTTCCTTCCAGCAGCAGAGTTCATGTTTCGGGACCGAGTGTTTCAGCAGAGCCATCGAGCGCGGTGATTCCTCCCAACTTCAGGTTGGCGATCGAGTCGATAAGTTCATTGGTGAATCCAAGCCCGACACTTGGCTTGAAGATTACCGAGTGGCTGTTCAGATCGGCGGTGGCAACGATGAGGTAGCCATGAAGCGATTGCCTCTTATGTTGGAGGGTTCAGCCGAGCGTGGTGGAATCGATTAAGCGCCAGAAGATTTACACTTGGGAAGATCTTGCCCGAGTGTTTGTCGAGACATTTGAAGGAACTTGCAAAGGACCAGCAGGATTGACGGAGTTGCAGTCGTGTGTGCAAAAGTCGAGTGAAACTTTGAGAGATTATATCCAGAGGTGGATCACTTTGCACCACACAGTCGAGAATGTATCTGATCACCAGGTAGGCTATGCCTTCAAAGAAGGCGTCAAAAACGAGAGTTGAGTTTGAAATTTGGTCGAACCGAGATATGACCACGAGTCGAATGATGGAGATTGCCACCAAGTATGCAAATGGTGAAGAAGAGGATCGGCTCGAGTGGTAAATACAAATCGCCGCCAATGAGGCCGGCGGAGGAAATTTCCAGGCGAAGCGCGCAAAGCCGAGCCAGCCGCTCTCGGAGAGGCCTTGGTGTGACCCTGGGAAAGTTCAAGGGGAAGCCAAGGGTCCTTGGAACCCTAAGAAGGTGAAAGACCAGGATGGAAACGACGTGTTGGATTTGCCATGTCATATTCATACAAAGAAAGATGAAGAGGGTAAACTCATTTACCCAAAACATACCACTCGACAGTGTCGGCTCTTGATTCAGCAGTTCCAAGGGAAACAACTTAAGGATAAAGATAAGGAAACAGACAAAGTTGAGGACAAAGATGATAGTGATGATGGATATCCCCAGGTTAATTCCACCCTGATGATTTTTGCTGATGTCGAAAGCAAAAGTCGATTGAAGGTTATCAATCGGGAAGTGAACTTGGTCGCTCCGGCGACTCCCAATTATCTGAAATGGTCCCAGACCGCCATCACATTCGACCAGTCTGATCACCCGACGCACATTGCCACTCCTGGGAGGCAAGCATTGGTGGTCGACCCGGTTGTTGAGGGCACTCGACTGACCAAAGTCCTGATGGATGGTGATAGTGGCTTGAACATATTGTACGCGGAGACGTTGAAAGGGATGGGCATTCCGATGTCCAGACTCCAGACTCAGTACCAGTAACATGAGCTTCCACGGAGTCATTCCTGGAAAGAAGGCTGAGTCACTCGGCCAAATTGCTCTTGATGTAGTTTTTGGTGATTCGAAGCATTTTCGGAAGGAAAAGTTGACCTTTGAGGTCGTGGATTTCCAGAGCGCTTATCACGCTATTCTGGGAAGGCCAGCTTATGCACGTTTCATGGCCCGACCATGTTACGTGTATCTTAAACTGAAGAAGGCGGAAGAGTGCTTCCAGAAAGGCTCTAAGATCGCCGATGCTCAGTTGGCAGTGGTAGAGCTACAAGAGTATCAGAAAACTGCAGATCCGAGTGATTTGTTGCGAGCTAAGAAGCACTGCTACTGAGTCAGCATTTCGGTCGGTGGTGAGACGAAACAGGTTCACATTCACCGATCGATCCCAATGCTGCTTCGACCAACATCTCAACAACACTCGACTCAAAATAGGAAGAAGCGCTCATCCAGTTCCTCCGTGAGAACTGGGACATCTTTGCATGGAAGCCTCTCGACATCCCGGTGTTCCGTGGGGCTGGTTGAGCATCGCCTATGAGTCGACCCAAAATTCAAACCGTTAAAGAATATCTTGGCGGTCCGCCGTCCGTAAGAGAAAGGCCATTGGCGAGGAGGTGGCTCGGCTCTTAGCGGCAGAGTTCATCCGAGAGATCTACCACTCCGAGTGGCTCGCCAATGTCGTCATGGTCCCCAAGAAGGACAAGTCGTTGCGCATGTGCATCGATTTCAAGCATATCAATCGGGCCTGCCCGAAAGATCATTTCCCTCTTCCTCGCATTGACCAAATAGTCGACTCAACTGCGGGATGTGAGAGGTTGTCTTTTTTAGACGCCTATTCCGGGTACCATCAGATCCGTCTGTATGGACCCGATGAGATTAAAACAGCGTTCATCACTCCATTCGGGTGCTTCTGTTATGTCACCATGCCATTCGGTCTCAAGAATGCCGGAGCCACATTCATGAGGATGATTCAGAAGTGTTTGTTCACTCAAATCAGTCGGAATGTGGAAGCGTACATGGATGATATAGTGGTCAAGTCACGAAAGGGTTCCGACCTGTTGACTGACCTTGCCGAAACATTTGCCAATCTCAGGAGGTATGATATCAAGCTTAACCCATCAAAGTGCACATTTGGAGTTCCTGGCGGAAAGTTACTCGGTTTTCTCGTTTCTAAGCGAGGAATCGATGCTAACCCTGAAAAGGTTGGCGCTATACTCCGAATGAAGCGCCCTGTGCGTGTGCACGATGTCCAGAAGCTTACTGGATGCTTGGCCGCTTTAAGTCGATTCATCTCTCGCCTCGATGAAAAGGCATTGCCTCTTTACCGACTGATGAAGAAGTCACACAAGTTCGAGTGGACTCCAGAAGCTGATGCAGCGTTTGCAGAGCTAAAAGATCTGCTCTCCACCCAGCCGGTGCTTGTTGCTCCTATCAGCAAAGAGCCTTTGTTGCTTTACATTGCAGCCACTGGACAAGTCGCCGAGACTGCATTTACGGTCGAGCGGGAAGAAGAAGGAAAAGCCTTCAAAGTTCAACGCCCAGTTTATTATCTTTCTGAAGTGCTGACCCCATCAAAGCAAAGATACCCTCACTATTAGAAGCTTGTTTATGGGATTTATATGACCACAAAGAAGGTTGCTCATTATTTCTCTAATCATTCCATTACAGTCGTCAGCGACGCCCCATTATCGGAAATTCTTCATACCAGAGATGCAACTGGTCGAGTGGCTAAATGGGCGATTGAACTCCTTCCCCTTGATATGAAATTTGAGGCAAAGAAAGCCATCAAGTCCCAAGCAATAGCAGACTTCCTCGCCGAGTGGACTGAACAGCAGCTTCCGACTCAAGTTCACTCGGAGCACTGGACTATGTTTTTCGATGGTTCCAAGATGCTGAACGGTTCTGGTGCGGGGGTTGTATTGGTTTCCCCCCGAGGATATAAGCTCAAATACGTTCTCCAGCTTCACTTCGATTCTTCCAACAACAAGCAGAATATGAGGCGCTCATGTATGGGTTGCGTATGGCCATTTCACTCGGCGTCCGTCGCCTTATGGTCTATGGCGACTCGGATCTGGTTGTTAATCAAGTGATGAAGGAGTGGGATGTCGAAGCCGAGCTATGACAGGTTCTTGTAATGCTGATGAGAAAATTTGGAGAAGAAATTCGAGGGTTAGAACTTCATCATATACCCATCGAAAAATCAAGCTGCAGATGATTTGGCGAAGATAGGGTCCCAGAGGAAGCCATTCCCAAAGAATGTATTTTTGGAACACATTCATGCACCATCGGTGCAGGAGGATCCTTTCACGAGAAGAAGCCCGCAGCAAAAGAGTGCCAATGATCCGACTAAAGTTGAGGTCCCGGCCGTGGTCGACCTGATTATGGAAGTTGTGGTCATCACTCCCGATCGACAGTGCCGACATCGCATATATCCTAAGGAAAGAGCTCCCAGAGAATGAAGAAGAGGCTCGACGGATCGTCCGTCGATCCAAGGCCTTTCTGATGATCAAAGGACAATTGTACAGAGAAAGCGCGACCGAGTCGGCCGAAGTGTATCATGCGGAAGAAGGTCATATAATTCTTGAGGATATCCACTCGGGGACCTGTGGCCATCATGCGTCCTCTCGGACCATTGTGGCTAAAGCATACCGAGCGGGATTTTACTGGCCGAAAGCAAATGAAATGGCAAAAGAAATAGTCGACAAGTGTGAAGGGTGTCAGTTCTATTCCAACATGTCACACAAGCCCGCCTCAGCCTTGAAGACCATTCCACTCATCTGGCCCTTCGCTGTTTGGGGATTAGACATGATTGGACCGTTGAGAACTTCATGCAAGCGGCTTCACTCATTTGCTAGTAGCGATCGACAAGTTCACCAAGTGGATCGAAGCCAAGCCCATCAAGAACCTCGATGCATGCATTGCTATCAGTTTCATCAGAGGGTTGATATTCAGATATGGAGTTCCGCATAGCATCATCACCGACAATGGGTCAAACTTCGATAATGACAAGTTCAAAGCCTTCTGCGCCTCTCGGCACGCTGGTCGACTATGCTTGATTGCTCATCCTCGGTCGAATGGACAAGCGAGCGTGCAAACGGCCTCATTCTCAAAGGGCTGAAACCACGGCTGATCGTGATCTCAAACACGCAGCAGGAGCTTGGGTCGACGAACTTCCATCAGTTCTCACGGGATTGAGGACCACTCCTAATCGGTCGATTGGGAGAACTCCATTCTTCTGGTCTATGGAGCTGAAGCGATTCGCGAGTGACCTGCTTCACAATGCGCCTCGAGTCGAACTATACTCTGAAGAAGAAGCGGAACAAGCTCGGCAAGATGCAGTCGACCTCTTGGAAGAGGAGAGAGAAATGGCCCTGATCCACTCGACTATCTATCAGCAAGACTTGCGTCGATTCCATGCTAGAAATGTGAAGAGTCGAGCCTTCCAAGAGGGAGATTTGGTCCTTCGAGTGGATCAACAGAAACCACACAAGCTCGCTCCCACTTGGGAAGGTCCCTTGATCGTCACAAGAGTTCTCCACAACGGAGCGTATCATCTCTACAACGTTGATCGCCAGATCGACGAGCCTCGAGCTTGGAACGCGGAGCTGCTCCGCCCCTTTTACACTTAATACTCACTCGGTTGAGATGTACTAAAAGTACTTTTGTAGTTTGTTTATCTAAGACAAGAATGTTATATTTTTCCCAGTGATTGTTATTACTTTTGTTGAAATTTCCCCCAGTGGGTGGCTTAGTTGTGAATCTGGTTCGCCTAAGTTTGTAAAAAAAATCCTTTCCGAGTGACGAGCCAGTCTCTCACTCGGGGGCTTAGCTGTGAATCCGCTTCGCCTAAGTATTCAAAATCCTACCGAGTGGCGAGCCAGTCTCCAACTCGGGGGCTTAGCTGCAGTCCAAGTACTCGCCTAAGTGTTCAAAATCCTACCGAGTGGCGAGCCAGTCTCCCACTCGGGGGCTTAGCTGCAGTCCAAGTACTCGCCTAAGTATTCAAAATCCTATCGAGTGGAGAGCCAGCCTCCCACTCGGAGGCTTAGCTGCAATCCAAGTACTCGCCTAAGTATTCAAAATCCTACCGAGTGGCGAGCCAGCCTCCCACTCGGAGGCTTAGCTGCAGTCCAAGTACTCGCCTAAGTATTCAAATCCTACCGAGTGGTGAGCCAGCCTCCCACTCGGGGGCTTGCAACAGCCCAAGGATTCGCCTTAACATCCAAAATAATAAAAATCCTACCGAGTGGTGAGAAAACCTCCCACTCGGGGGCTTAGCTGCAGCCCAGCGCTCGCCTAAGTAATAGAAATCCTACCGAGTGGGGAGCAAACCTCCCACTCGGAGGCTTAGCTGCAGCCCAGTGCTCGCCTAAGTAATAGAAATCCTACCGAGTGGAGAGCAAACCTCCCACTCGGGGGCTTAGCTGCCCAGTGCTCGCCTAAGTAATAGAAATCCTACCGAGTGGAGAGAAAACCTCCCACTCGGAGGCTTAGCTGCAGCCCAGTGCTCGCCTAAGTAATAAAAATCCTACCGAGTGGAGAGAAAACCTCCCACTCGGGGGCTTAGTTGCGGTCCAGTGCTCGCCTAAGTAAGGAATTCATCCCAATCCGCAAGGACAACGAGGTGCAGGTCGACTGTTACCTTCTCCTTCGGAGCTTCGCCACAAGTACAACGTGCGGTCCATCCCAATCCGCAAGGACGACGAGGTGCAGGTCGACTGCTACCTCCTCCTTCGGAGCTTCGCCACAAGTACAACGTACGGTTCACTCCAATCCGCAAGGACGACAAGGTTAGTCGCAGTCTGTGTTCCATCTCTACCTGCAGGATAGATGAAGCACAAGTCGACTGGAGTTTCAACGGAATGTCTTCCAAATGAGGAACAAAGTTCTCTCGAAGGCAAACAAAGCATGTTAAAGGATAAATCAAGTTCGGATAAACGTCCTACGGATCCAAAGGTGCTCAGCGTTAAGCTGTTAAAGTTTATCGGTTACAAAAACCACTCGGCATTCCGAGGCAAATTTAAGGTGGGACTTAGAAGTTTTTACTCCTCCGCGGAGGACCTGGAAGGTGCAACAAACTGGTCGAGGTCGATTCCGTCGACAATACGGGTAGCAGCAGCGATGAAAGTCTCCATGAATGATCGAAGTCGTGCTTCTGGTGTTGGCAACCTTGAGAGACACCAGCTTGTCCTCTTGTGCTTCCTTGCGGTGGACACGAACCGGAGATAGAGCAACATCAGCACCACACCGCGGAAGACTTTTCCATTCTTGCACTCGACTTAGAATCTCATTCGATCGAGTCATCAGATTCAAGGTCATTACGAAGCATCATTACGGCGGAGAGTCGAGTCGATCCAGCGACATCGCAACTTTCGGTCGAGCAAGATAATCCACCACGCTAGCAACGCGAGACTCGATCGGAGCACATTCATAGCAACCGTCCTTCACGGGAGAGTTGATGGGGTCCAAGCTGGTTTCCACTGATTGGTTTCTTCTTGAAGTTTTGATGAATTCTGAAAACACAGCTCGGACTCAAAATAACGATCATGTGATGAGCGGTGATAGCAAGACGGTCGGGTAAAGGAGATTACCTTCAAGCATGAAAGCAGCTTCTTGGCGAGCCCTCCAAGATAAATCTCAGTCATTTCGCTTCCCTGCCAGGTTAGCCAGCCTTGTCGAGACGAGCAATCTTGTCGTTCTTGATCGACTAACTTCCTTGTTAGCCGCTTCAAGAGCGGCTTTTAGCTTGGCATTTTCATCTTCAAGTTTGTCGACCGAGGCAAGCTTCTCTTGACAAGCTTTGTTTTCTCCAAAGCATATACGTGCCTCTGCAAGGTCAAGGTCCTTCTTCTTCAAAGTCTCTTCCAGTTTATCGCAAAGCAACAATGAGAACAGAGTTGAGAATGAACAGAAAAACAAAGGCAGTCGTCAAAAGTTCTCACCAGCCATACCTTTTGCTTCATCCTTTGCCTTCTGCAAATTCTCCTGAGCATTGAGCTGGATCTGTTTGTTCTCTAACTCAGTATAGCGAGGCACAAGCTCGCAAGATTTCTACAAGGAGTCAACCAACGAAAGACATCAAAGACAGATCACTTCCGAGTGACTAAGAAAAAATAGTAGCATTTCTAAGACTACAGTCGAATCAAAACATTCGACAGTAGTCTCGGGGACTACACCCAGTGGGTGCACTCAGCGTGCCCCCACTGGTTTTACCAATTTGGTTCGACCAGTCGACCAAAAGAGAAAAAAACGCAGATTCTTTAGACTATAGTCATTGCACTTGATCGACCATAGTCTCGAGGACTACACCGGTGGGTGCACTTAGCGTGCCCCACGGTTTTACGATTCCATTCGACTTGGTCCGTCCGGTCGAGTGAAGAAGTTCACAGCATAAAGACTATAGCCGACTGCACGCAGTCGACCATAGTCTCGGGGACTACACCCAGTGGGTGCACTCAACGTGCCCCCACAAAAATTCAATCGACACACCTACCCAATGGGTGTACAGATATGGAAATCTCCAGAAGGAAGCAGTTTCAGGTAGCATATCCTAACAAAGCAAGCAACGATCGACTTACTTGGACATTGCTCTGGAGAGCTGAACTAGCATCATAGGACGCCTGGCTAGCCTCTCGGACCGCTTTCACTTGCTCCATCATGATCCCTGCCTGGCGTATGGCCTCCTTAGCAGCACTCACTTGGTCTTCCGGGACGTGGTGTATAGCAAAGAGATATGGTGGATCAGCGATCGACGAAGTGGGTCGGGCACTTGCCGCCGTGATGCAATGAAAAGACAAGAAGTCGAGTGGGGTTGCCTCCCTCGAAATCAGCGTCTCAGAATCGCCATGTTGGAGTAGCCTTGCCAAAGAGGCACTCTCTTGTTCTTCCTCTTCCTCAATGGTGCTTCCTCGTCATCGTCGGGAGATCAATAACATGGCGGAACTACAAGAAAGATTGAAGTAAACATGGAAGTCAATCGACTAAAAGCTCCGATCGACTAAAAGCGAAACTTGGAGATCTTACCAAGGTTGGAGGTGGCAGCATCCTCCATTTCCGATCTTCGTGCTTGGCTGAAGTCTCGGAGGTAGCAGCTTGTAGATTTCGAGAATCGGCTGATCGGTCATCAAGTCGACCAAAAGTTCACTCATGTTGAATAAGGAAATACAAGGTTACTGTTGGTTACCCGGAGATGGTGGGGATGACCATCCGCATCTTAGGCAGGGCCTTCTTCGGCTTTGACGACGTTGCTCGAGGTTGCTTGGCGGTTTCTCGGTCGGTGCAGGGAAGTTGTCCTAGGTCGCCGTCGACCGCTTGATGGGCACAAAAGCTTTACTGCGCCCGGCCGCCGGGTCGTCGTCAACTTGGACCTTCCCTCCGGCGAGGAGGATCGGCGTCTTCCTCCTCTTCCTCCTCCTCCTCCTCTTCATCGAGCTATCATCCTCCTCATCCTCCTCGCCGTTGGACTCCCATTCCTCGGACTTTCACCTCCACTTGCTTCTTCTTCTTGACTGTTTCCTGCGCCCGTTGGGCATCGAGTACATCTCGGTGGTGACCTAGAAGACAACAGAACAAGGAGAAAGTCATCGGCAATTGGCATCTAAGCAGAATGAATGCAGCGAATCACGATCGAAGATAAGTGGTTGTACCTTGTCTACTTCGTATGTCTGGTCGAGTGGTGGAATCCTCCTAGCTCCGCGTGGGTTATCTTTGTTTCCTGTGATGGCAGTCATCCACTTCTCCAGCGTGGCGTCATCGACCTCTTCTGGATGGACCCGAGTGGTATCATCCGTATCAGAGTACATCCACATCGGATGACCTCGGTATTGGAGTGGCTGAATACGTCGTCGGAGGAAAACCTCTAGGAGATCCATGCCGGTCACCCCGTCGCGAATAAGCTGGACTACACGCTCCATCAGCAACTTTACTTGGGCCTTCTCCTCTGGTAACACCTTCAGGGAAGATGGCTTGTTCACTCGACTCATGGAGAAAGGAGGGAGCCCAGTCGACTGCCCCGGCGTCGGCTGGTCTTAGCGATAGAACCGGTCGATTGCCACCCTCTAACCGAGTCGGGGAGAGTCATAGCCGGAAGGCACTCTTCCCCTCATCTGGACCCGAGTCCCCCACATTTGGATTACTTGGGTTCTCTCGTTATTGGGTTCGTTTTCTTCACCGTCTGAGAGCGGCGGTGAATATGTGCTTGAAGAGACCCGGGCGATCGACAACCCAAGAAGTTCTCGCATAACAAAATGAAAGCAGCAAGGTAGACAATGGAGTTGGGAGTGAAATGATGGAGTTGCGCTCCAAAAAGTTCGAAACCCCGGAAAAAAGGATTAGGTGGCGAGAAAATCCCGATCTCGTGGGTGGCAGGAGAACGCACTCACCCTCTTGAGCTGCGGTTGCCACTCCGTTCCGGAAGCCTCGCCGACCCATGGGGATCAGTCCTTCATTAGCGGATCGGTGAGGTCCTTCTCGGTTATGGTCGGCGGATCAATCTCCTTGGACCCAGCCTTGCGGCAGTTTGGACCGCTGAAGAGGATTCGTCCCGTGGCGCTCTCCCTTGGCCTTCGCCGCCGCCTTCTTCACCCGTTCAGGGCTGCGGTCTTCTCCTTCACCATGGTCGCCGGTGAAGCAAATCTTGAGCTCTGGCTGGACGAACTAAGAGCGCAGCGAGAAGGTTTGGAGGCGGAGGGAGGAGAAGATTGGGGTCGCACTGTTCAAAATACCATGTCCGGCGCTTTATATGGGGCTGCTTCCGAGTGGCTGACCGGTAGGCCCAAGCAATCCCGTCAAATCCCGAAACAGGCACGCACGCGATACGTGGCGAAAAAGGCGGCGCGAAGATCGAGGCATCATCATCTTATCCCATTCGAGTGCCGCAGTTTTCTCCGCTTCGCGCGCTTCCCAAAATTCGGATCCTGCGAAATCCGCTAACCGCAGAGCAACTCGTCAGATAACAGATTTCCTCCGATCCGTCGCATGGAAATCCTCAAGTTCACAGAGTTCACTCGACAAACGTGAAGAATGGATCAAGGCGACTGAAAGAGGAGTTGATGCCATCACTAAAAGGTCGTTGATCCAGAGTAAGACACACTCACAACACGAAGAACAGGTCGGAAATATTATCAACTCCTTCCTCACTCAAACCTCGATGAAGTCATGTACCTGGGGTAATGATGAAGTCATGTACCTGGGGTAGGGTCATAGACCTGCCCAAAGGTACCCTCCACAAGGACACTCGCAAGAGGAGCAGCCTTCCAGTCGACCTGGTGGGTTTCCACTCGACTGATTCAAAGACACTCGACCATGAAGACCCACTCGACCACCAGGAGTCCAAGAGCCACTCGGTTTCCAAACGGTCTGTAGTTAAATAGTCTTTATGATCATAATGACACTTTATGTAAGGCGTTACCACTAACGCCTAGCTTTAACGCACCTTAAACCCTCTACTACGTGGGCTGGCTGGGGTCTTGGCGCACTCTATATAAGCCACCCCCCTTCACAGGTAGAAGGGTTCGCACCCCTGTAACACATACGCATATAATCCAGTCGACCGCCTCAGGGCTCCGAGACATAGGGCTATTACTTCCTCCGAGAAGGGCCTGAACTCGTAAATCCCTTGCATATACAACTACTCCATAGCTAGGATCTTGCCTCTCCATACCTACCCCCCATTCTACTGTCAGACTTAGAACCACGACACTCGGGGCAGCGCGGATCGAACGGCAATGTCGCAGTGGCCGAAGGTTGAGGAAGACGGCAACGACGTCGATCTAGGGGTGCTGGACTTGATCTCGTTGGCGCAGACGAAGTAGCGGAGGCATTCGGAGCTCCTCTACAAGCTCCTAGCCAGCAGGGAGGGCAGTGGCCGTGTGGACGGGATCAGTCATGGTGGCTATGGCATCTGACTTCGTCCAGATCACCGGGATCAAGCGAGCTAGGAGGAGAAGTGGATCTGGGAGGGGGCGTCGAGGAGGAGTGAGGCCATGGGGGCAGGGGAGGCAGGGCGTCACCCTTATCCATTCCCCTTCGATGCCGGCGAGGTGGTGGGCGGGAGCCCGGCTACAGAGCGACGGGCTCGGGGAACAGGAGAAGACGACCGTGTGGGGACTGGACCACTGGGCCGGTTCGGTGGCAAGGCCCGGGGTAGGGGGAATCCCCTTTTTTATCGTCCTTTTGGTTTTTAATGTATTCTAATCCGTTTCTCCTTTTTAACACGGTTTTCTATTTATTATTATATCAACCAAATGGATTTTGTTAATTGTGAAACTATGCACATAATTCGAGCATAATATTTTTAGGTGGCACAAAAAGTTTAGGGCCAAAAGGAAATACATAAAATTAGGTTTATATTTAATTGGTTATTTTAACTACTGTTGGACCTCTTATTAATTTGACAAGATTTAATTTTTGGGTCAAATAATGTTGGGCTCAAAATGTCAAAGGTCAGTGGAATTTATAGAATATGGTGAACATTTTAGTTTTACTGTTTGACGAAATAATTTATTTGAATTTATTTTAAATTTGAATTGGGCTTTGATTTTTATCAAGTGGCAGTTTGGCTTAGCAAGCCTGATGGCATGGCATCATTAGGGGGAGATCACTGTAGTTAACGACTTGAGGTGTTACATAATCTTTTCATTTTTGAAATTTCATTGTTAAATGATTGGGGAATATATCACACTATCTATTAATTCAATCAACCTCATCACAAGTCACACATTATTGCCAATTGAGTAAGTCTTATTGGCAGGGAGAATAGGCTGTGTGTGTGTTAGAGAAAGAGAGGGAGAGAGAGGGAGGAAGAGGGACGGGAGAGAGAGTGTATGTGAGGATTTGATAGTAAAAAAGATCGTCAATGTCGTAATATTGAACTCTTAAAGTTAATGTGGCCCCGTTGCAACGCACGGGCGTTCTTCTAGTTCTACTAAGTTGCTAGCTCATGTGGCTGGCAACGCTGCGATACAGTATGCGGTCCGGGGTGCAACTCCATCGGGTGCACTTTTATTTAAGTGCCATTTTTGTTTTCCGCCCAAAGGACCAGCAAACCCACACGCATCGCTTGGCCCATAATTAAGGTCACCTAGTATTGGGCCACAGAACGGGCTTAGAATCTATACTGAGGAGAGAAAACATACGTACGTACGAACTGATCGAAGAGACGCGTTCCCACGCTTCAAGTCAGCCTTCGCTAGCGACGGACGAAAAAAACTACTGCAGACCAAAAAAAGTGAAAAAACAGTCCGTCCTTTAATATTAAGTAGAGATAGAGAGTAGAGATGGAATCGGTAGCACGCACAATCACATAGTTCTATTTTTTTTCAAAGCTCAGGGCATCTTCAACACTGACCCGCAAATTTTCTTTCACGTTCGTCCATGCATAGAGACCAGTCCGTGAACAAGGATGTGGGAGCCGGCGTCCACCCAACGTTATCTGCATATATCCAACTTATTTTTGTAAGTCCGCGCGCTCAAATAGCCGCATATACATACTCTAGAATAGTTTAAATATTCAAATGTAATAGTAGTTCTAATTTAAAAAATGATTAAATATTTACACTCCAACATTGTTGTCCCATTTAATCATCCATAGATACTCAATCAGATCTTTCTTCAGTTGCTCGTGAGTTGCTCGATGCCGAATTTATTAAGAGCATCTTCAACACGCGCGCCAAAAGACGCGCGCGGTAAATTGGCCTTGTAGCGCACGCGGTCCGGTTTCGCGCGCTCCAGCGGTGGCGGCAAACTAGCGCGAGCGGGAAACGATTGCACGCGCGCGGGAAAAGGCGGCAGCTCGCGTGCTAGATTTGGGGCGCCGCTTCACGCGTGCCTATAAAGTTGCAGCGCCCTCTGCCGCTCTCTCTCTCGCTCTCTCCACCGCTTTCTCTCCTCACCGCCAACACGCCACCACCGCGCCACCATGCCGCCTCGCCGCCGGGGAGGTTCGGGCTACCGCGGCGTCCGCGTGCGCCCGTCGGCACCTATTCCGCCTCGATTCAGTCGGGCGGCAGCGTGCGCCTCGGCCTCGGAACCTTCGACACTGCCCAGGATGGCGTCCGCGCGTACGACGCTGCGGCGTGGCGCCTCCGGCGGTCTCATTGGGACATGAACTTCACCGATGTGGCGATGCGGGAGCGGGCACAGGAGCTGGCGCCTTTCCCGCGGCTTAACACTGACGAGGATCGTCGCAAACACCGGAGGTGGGAGTGCCGTCTTAGCCTGGCCGACATGGACGAGGAAGCCATGGCGCTGTGGAGGCAACGCTTCCCGCAAGACATCATCAACGAGGAACAGTTCTTCGCCGAGAGGAGGGCGGAGAGGGAGGAGAGAAGGAAGGAGCGAGCCGCCTATCGCGAGGACAAGCGAACGCGGAAGGCGGTCGCTAAATACAACATGGTGCTAGGAGATGCGTCGTCCTGGGACTCCCGCGACGAATGGTTCCTTGACGCCTATGTTGAGACGTTGGAGGAGGACATCACCGAGGCAGAGTCCGAGTCGGAGAACGAGTAGTAGTAGTTAGTTTTATTTTGTATCATAGAAGCAGGCTATGTGGACGTAGTAGAACTATATATCGTTGGAGAAGCCTAGATGTACGCATTTTGTATCGTAGAAGCAGGCTATGTGCCGAACTATCTTCATATTTGTATGCTATGTATGCAATCTTCTGAAGAAAAAAAATGAAATATAGCGCGCCTGCTGGAGCGGCTCGGGCGCGCTTTATTTTGCAGCGGCCGCTGGAGCCAGCGAAGCGCCGCACGCAAAACCAGGCTCACGCGGCGCGGTATTCTCATTTTTAGCGCGTTGCGCGCCTGTTGGAGATGCTCTAATGCACTTGAACAAACTCTTCAAATGTGGCCGGATTCTGGAAGTTCGATATGATCACCAATGTTCTCAAATTCAAGAGTTGCGGTAGCATCCTCACCTTCATCCTTTGCGGTCATGTTGTGCATGATCACACAACAGGTCATCATCTCTCACAAGTTCTCCAGATCCATTATTCAATGGGTCCACGACCAACTACAAAACGTGACTGTAGAACTTCATATTCCCTCTCAACATTCTTTCTAACCGCTTCTTGTTTTGGGGCAAAGTAAGACTTTTTCTGGCCAATTGGGTTAGAGATGGTGTTGACAAAGGTAACTCACGAAGGGTAGGTGCCGTCAACTAGATAGTAGCCCATGTTGTAGTCATGATCATTGACAGTATAGTGGCAAGGAGGAGCTTTTTTCAGTTAGCATAACAAACAATGGTGATCGTTGTAGCACACTGATGTCACTGTGAGATCCGGAAAGAAAGCGCGCCAAATCCAAAGATCATGTGATGCAACTACCTTCAAGAATGATGATGGGCTTCTTAACATGACTCTCATATTGGCCTTGCAAAGATTTTGAGTTGTTCCATTTCCAATGCATGCAGTCAAGAGATCTGGCAAACCTGGTCACCCTCTTGCTTCCGAGATTGCCAAGATCCTCTCGTCGTCTGCCAAAGTTGGTTCTCTGAGGTACTGACATCTAAACACCTCGACTACGGCAGTTGCGAACCTGACCATGGCATCTCCGCATGTGCTCTCCATAGGTACTCGTCCCACAAATCAATGGTTGTGCCATATGCAAGCATCTGCAGTGTGGTTGTACACTTCTGGTAACAAGAGAACTCAATCCTCCCCACATGGTCCTTCTTCAAGATGGTGTAGTCATACAAGGACCGTAGGCCATGGTAGAGATGATCGAAGACATTTTGGCGCATACGAAAGCGCCGGTGAAAATTGTCAGCCAAGAGGGCATCACGGGAAAAATAGTCACCCATCAGCGTCAAATGGTCGTGCGCCCTGTTGCGGTTGAGAATATGCTCCTCTGTACGATCCACGTCTATAAGGACCACCTGCATCATCGTCATCTTATCCGTGTAGTCCTCCTCGTCGGACGACTCAAAGTAGTGCTCGTGTATGTACTCCATATACGAATCCATTGCTTCAAAGAAGTGACAATTTTTTCAGCATGGGCATTTCACTGAACAAATGTTGGGCATGGTGAGTATAGACGGAGCGGATGGTACCTGCCCGACGGTCGGAGGAGAGGCGTGGAATGATAGGAGGGGAGAAGTGGTGTGGAGCCCGGGTGTACCGTTGGAGGTGACGGGCTCATCGAGTTCTAGTAGGAGTGGTGGAGCAGCAGCGAAGGCAAGAGAAAGAAACGGAAGGAGAGAAAATGAGAGGATGGAAGCGCGGGGTCTGGGAGTGGTTTTGGTGGGGTTTTGGGTGGGCCAGGGGTGTCAGAGTCCTACGTGCCTGCTGTCCTGACTCCTGCAAAGCCCCACCCCCCCCCCACCCCCCGTTTGTCTCGGATTTGCGGGAAAAATGCGTCCGGACCGCTCGGTGGACTGATACAGGCCCATGTCGGATGTGAAAACACATACGGACCATGCAGTCCGGACGGTTGCGGGCGGTTTGAGGGTCCGCTTTGGAGATGCCCTTACCGTTTATACATGTATATGTACCCTATACGCTTCTTCTTTCTTTTTTTTAGAAAACTACACTCTATAATATGAATGACTTTCACATTAGAGTTTCTCTACGACGAGAGCTAGTTAGTGGTTTGTGGATGATAGGTATGGTTTCTTCCTTCGACGTTTTAGTCAAGCGGGGTGCTAGATCTGGAGTTCGATGGCGTGTTTGG
The DNA here is from genome assembly GCA_021605205.1 of Aegilops longissima. Classification (NCBI taxonomy): domain Eukaryota; kingdom Viridiplantae; phylum Streptophyta; class Magnoliopsida; order Poales; family Poaceae; genus Aegilops; species Aegilops longissima. The sequence goes on along the minus strand of CM038678.1, from coordinate 646,860,683 downwards.
GGTGCTGCCCCTACCAGATTATTTCAACGGCAATGGCTTCGCCTTTGGTGAGCCACCTTGGAGGTTCACAAAGCGTCGAGCTTGAGTGAGGGAGTGATCTGTCATATTTTCCTTTGGTGGTTGCTATGTTGGTTCCGGTGGCACGTAGTGGGCGTTGATGTAAAGCTCAGAGGATTCTTCGGTCTTGATTGTAGTTTTGCTTCTAGGCTGGTGGTCCTTTGTGAAAAGAGTAGTGTTTTGCCATCTTTTCAGTTTTTGTCATGCCAGTGTATACATGGCTTGTAGCTTGACATTTGTTATATGAATGGGACACATATTACCATGCAAAAGAGACCTTTATCTTTCCTTTTTTTAGAAAATTACACTCAATAATATGACTCGTCTTCAAGCTAAACTTTCTCTTTTTCTCTCATGACTGCAACAGCTAGGGCACTCACCCCCCCCCCCCCAAACTGCCGGTGAACTTGTGGGTCTATCTCCTCTCAGCTTGCCGCTCATGCGGAAGGTGGCACAGAGGGGTATCCTTGTGCCTTGGATCCACTTAATAGTTTTGGTTAGGCATTTTTATCTCGCGGGAGCGGCATTCAAGAGGATGACAGTGTCTTTATCTTTGAGCTGGTCTTTCAAAGATTCAATGTGATGAATGTGGCTCTGGGGCGCTGGCATTTAGGGGAATGTACAAGACTTATCAACTGTCAATGACAAGGTCAAGCCGGCTCCGATAGGGGAATAGCCACATCGGTGCATTGATGTCTCCCTCTAGTTGTGGTTGTGGTTGTTCGGTGGTTGATTACCTTTGGTCCGGTTTTGAATGTACATAGTTTTTCTTTCCTAGAGAAACCTAGCTAATTGAACTCGCGAAAGGTGGAAAGTGATTTCTGCAAGAACTTGTTACTAAATGATTTCCAATATCCTGGACAAAATCGCATAGTTTAAAGGAAGAAATAATGATAAAGAAATATACAGGGTAGAGGTTTTACCTGCAAGTGTATACTTGCACTAGGGATCCTATCTAGATAATCAACATGTCAATGGTAAACACCGTTACTTATATGTTATCAACATGTTGTTTTTGGGAGATGCGTCTAAATAGCCCCATGTCAACATGTTGTTTTTGGGAGATGCATCCAAATAGCCCCACAACCAACTGCCACAACATCAGAATTTTATTTTCCAACCAAGGCCCTTACCGTCTTACGGGGTTATCTCAGTTATTTAGAAATAACCAGACCAATGCATTGGGTGTTTAATGACTGCACCTTATGTACAGAGAATGTGTTCCATCTATCGTATTAATCTTACTGTCACTGACGTCTGGCATAGCCTTCTGCTCCTCGTTGCACTTAACCTCTCCATGACCGATCTTCAGTATCCCAGGTACCTGCGGGGACCTTAGAACAAGGTAGAAACAAGAGAGAAAATTCATAGCATAACATATCAAATAGCATTATTGTTAAAGTAAACAAGCAATCTCTTAGCGCGTGTACGTGGTGCTGCGAAGCGAGGCCTCAACCCTTAGCCCGAGTGGACTGCTCACACCTCACAGATGAATCATAAACAAAAGACATTGTAAAAATTGATACTTCAAGATCAAGTATTATAGGTCTTACATTCCCCGCAGATTGCGATGCGTTCTCCATTGCAAGTATTATGGCTAAAGGAAATGGAGGATAAAGAAGTGGATATGGCTATGGAAATGGCGGTGGCTGTTGTAGATGGAAATGGAGGCGGCGGCTATGAATAGATGACTTGATGAATGAGTGATTCTTTTCGTTGAAGGGTTTTCCTCTCCTTTATAAACTGCAGGCGGGCAGAATAAGATAGAGTGGCCTCTGATGCGAATTGACCATAGGTGGCTTCACAGAAGTTGTTAGGGATGGCGTCATGGAGTGGCAATGCTTGGATAAGAGCCTGATTGTCTCGCGTCCCTATTGTCTCGCTTACTTTTATGTGATTTTTGTATGTACTTTACCTATTGTGGGGCTTTAACTATGGAAAAGGCTTTGCATGAACCAACTGATTGCATGTTCTATCCGTTGCCCGGTGCGTTGTTGGTTCACGTTGATAGAACAGACCACGTGAAGCCTGGGAGGCTGAGGCGATGAAGCTACCCGAAATCTTATCTCCTCGTGGTTTTCTCTTATTGGAGTCACTCTCATCCGTTCTCACTCTCTCCTCTGACTCCTAGCACTCGCGTCCCACGTTCAAATCTCCTCGAGAGGTGCCGGTCAGCCAGAGCATTTGAGGCCTGTTGGAGGCGCCCGTCTAGGTTGGAATTTCATGACCGGGCAAGCCGCCTAGGCATTTGAGGCGGTTTGGGGCGTCCAGCTACAAATGCTCTTATATTTCTTTACACGGGGAGTACACTAGAGCGTGCATTTCCGTCTAGTTTGGGGAATCTCAAGGCCATATAGCGATCTAGACGATAACAGAAGACGCGCCAAGTTTCAAAGATGCTCGTGGGCCTGGGGCCCGGTCCACTCGCAAGAAGATGCAGCCTAGGAGGCTCTCGGATCCCGATTGGATCCAGTAGCCATTGAAGAGCTTCTCTAGTTTAAATACAAACTTATAAGACACATTGTAATTGGCTTGGACTTGGATAGCACACTTAACGTTCGATGACAATATGTATTATATGAGTTAGTGTTTTGGTGACCGAAGGTTGTTTGGAGTCCCGGATGAGATCACGGACATGACGAAGAGTCCCGAAATGGTCGAGAGGTAAAGATTGACATATTGGAAGGTAGTATTCGGACACCAGAAGCGTATCGGAGTGCATCGGGTACATACTGGAGTACAAGAGGGTTACTGGAACCCCCGGGGAAAGATAGGAGGGAGGCTAACCAGCCCACAAGGGAGGAGGCAGAATTGGACTAGGGAAGGGGGGTGACACCCCCTTTCCTTCTCCCTCTCCCTCTCCTTCCCTCTTTCCCCCTCCGTTAGAAGGAAGGGGGCCGAATAGGACTAGGAGTCTTAGTAGGACTCCCCACCATGGGGCGCGCCCTAGGCCGGCCTCCTCCCCTCTCCCTCCTTTATATAGGGGCGGTGGGGCACCTCTAGGCAGATCAATTATTCTTAGCCGTGTGTGGTGCCCCCCTCCACCGTCTACTCCTCTGGTCATATTATCGTAGTGCTTAGGCGAAGCCCTGCACGGATCACATCACCATCGCCGGCACCATGCCATCATGCTGACGGAAATCATCTACTCCTTCGACCCTCTGCTGGATCAAGAGCTCGAGAGACGTCATCGCGTTGAACGTGTGTAGAACTCTGAGGTGCGTACGTTCGGTACTTGATCGATCGGAACGAGAAGATTCAACTACATCAACCGTGTTGAGTAAACGCTTCTGCTTTCGGTCTACGAGGGTACGTGGACACACTCTCCCCCTCTCGTTGCCATGCATCTCCTAGATAGACCTTGCATGAGCGTAGGAAATTTTCTGAAATTGCATGGTACGTTTCCTAATAGTGGCATCCGAGCCAGGTCTATGCGTAGATGATATGCATGAGTAGAACACAAAGAGTTGTGGGCGGTGATAGTCATACTGCTAACCACCAACGTCTTATTTTGATTCGGTGGTATTGTTGGATGAAGCGGCCCGGACCAAACCTTACATGACCACGTTCATGAGACCGGTTCCACCGACAGACATGCAACTAGTTTTGCATAAAGGTGGCTGGCGGGCGTCTATTTCTCCAACTTTATTTGAATCAAATTTGACTATGATCGGTCCTTGGTGAAGGTTAAAACAGCAAACTTGACGAAACACCATTGTGGTTTTGTGCCGTAGGTAAGAATGGTTCTTGCTAGAAGCCCGTACTAGCCACGTAAAACTTGCAACAGCAAAGTAGAGGACGTCTAACTTGTTTTTGCAGGGCATGTTGTGATGTGATATGGTCAAGACATGATGCGATATACATTATTGTATGAGATGATCATGTTTTGTAGAAGTTATCGGCAACTGGCAGGAGCCTTATGATTGTAGCTTTATTGTATGAAATGCAAACGCAATGTAATTGCTTTACTTTATCACTATGCATTAGCGATAGTTGTAGAAGCAATAGTTGGCGATACGACCACGACGCTACGATCAAGGTGTCAAGCCGGTGACGATGGAGATCATGACGGTGCTTTGGAGATGGAGATCAAAGGCACAAGATGATGATGGCCATATCATGTCACATATTTTGATTGCATGTGATGTTTATCTTTATGCATCTTATTTTGCTTAGTACTACGGTAGCATTATAAGATGATCCCTCACTAAAATTTCAAGGTATAAGTGTTCTCCCTGAGTATGCACTATTGCAAAAGTTCTTCGTGCTGAGACACCACGTGATGATCGGGTGTGATAGGCTCTACGTTCAAATACAATGGGTGCAAGCCAAATTTGCACATGCGGAATACTCGGGTTAAACTTGACGAGCCTAGCATGTACAGACATGGCCTCAAAACACTGGAGACCGAAAGGTCGAACGTGAATCATATAGTGGATATGATCAACATAGAGATGTTCACCATTGATGACTACTCCATCTCACATGATGATCGGACATGGTTTAGTTGATTTGGATCACGTATCATTTAGATGACTTGAGGGATGTCTATCTAAGTGGGAGTTCTTAAGTAATATGATTAACTGAACTTAATTTATCATGAATTTAGTCCTAATAGTATTTGCAAATTTTGTTGTAGATCCATAGCTCACGTTATAGCTCCTTATGTTTTTTGATATGTTCCTAGAGAAAAATAAGATGAAAGATGATAGTAGCAATGATGCGGACTGGGTCCATGATCTGAGGATTATCCTCATTGCTGCACAGAAGAATTATGTCCTTGATGTACCTCTAGGTGACAGACCTATTGCAGAAGCAGATGCAGACGTTATGAACGTTTGGCAAGCTCGATATGATGACTACTTGATAATTTAGTGTGCCATGCTTTACGACTTAGAATCGGGACTTCAAAAATGTTTTGAACACCACGGAGCATATGAGATGTTCCAAGAGTTGAAATTGGTATTTCAGACTCATGCCTATGTTGAGAGGTATGAGACCTCTGACAAGTACTTTGCCTACAAGATGGAGGAGAATAGCTCAACCAGTGAGCATGTATTCAGAATGTCTGAGTACTACAATCGCTTGAATCAAGTGGGAGTTAATCTTCCAGATAAGATAGTGATTGACAGAGTTCTCTAGTCACTATCATCAAGCTACTAGAACTTTGTGATGAACTATAATATGCAAGGGATGACGAAAACGATTCCCGTGCTCTTCGTGATGCTGAAATCAGTGAAGGTAGAAATCAAGAAAGAGCATCAAGTGTTGATGGTTGACAAGACCACTAGTTTCAAGTAAAAGGGCAAGGGAAAGAAAGGGAACTTCAAGAAGAATGGCAAGCAAGTTGCCACTCCCATGAAGAAGCCCAAAGCTAGACCTAACCCTGAAACTGAGTGCTTCTGCTGCAAAGGGAATGGTCACTGGAAGCGGAACTACCGCAAATACTTGGAGGATAAGAAGGATGGCAAAGTGAATAAAGGTATATTTGATATATAGATTATTGGTGTGTACCTTACTAGTGTTCATAGTAGCCCTTGGGTATTTGATACCGATTCAGTTGCCAAGATTAGTAATTCGAAACAGGAGTTGCAGAATGAACAGAGACTAGTTAAGGGTGAGGTGACGATGTGTGTTGGAAGTGATTCCAAGGTTGATACGATCACCATCGCACACTCCCTCTACCTTTAGGATTAGTGTTGAACCTAAAATAAATATTATTTGGTGTTTGCGTTAAGCATGAATATGATTAGATCATGTTTATTGCAATAAGGTTATTCATTTAAATCAGAGAATAATTGTTGTTCTGTTTACATGAATAAAACCTTCTGTGATCATACACCCAAGGCGAATGGTTTATTAAATCTCGATCGTAGTGATACACATATTCATAATATTGATGCCAAAAGATGCAAAGTTAACAATGATAGTGCAACATACTTGTGGCACCGCCGTTTAGGTCATATTGGTGTAAAGCGTGTGAAGAAACTCCATGCAGATGAATTTTTGGAATCACTTGATTATGAATCATTTGATACTTGCGAACCATGCCTCATAGGCAAGATGACTAAGACTCCGTTCTCCGGAACAATGGAGCGAGCCACTGACTTATTGGAAGTAATACATACTGATGTATGCGGTCCGATGAGTGTTGAGGCTCGCGGCGGGTATCGTTATTTTCTGACCTTCACGGATGATTTGAGAAGATATGGGTATATCTACTTGATGAAACACAAGTCTGAAATATTTGAAAAATTCAAAGAATTTCAGAGTGAAGTGGAGAATCATCGTAACAAGAAAATAAAGTTTCTACGATCTGATCGCGGAGGTGAATATTTGAGTTACGAGTTTGGCCTTCATTTAAAACAATGTGAAATAGTTTCACAACTCATGCCACCTAGAACACAACAGCGTAATGATGTGTCCGAACATCGTAACCGCACTTTATTAGATATGGTGCGATCTATTATGTCTCTTACCGATTTATCACTATCGTTTTGGGGTTATGCATTAGAGACAAATGCATTCATTTTAAATAGGGCACCATCTAAATCCGTTGAGACAACACTGTATGCACTGTGGTTTGGCAAGAAACCTAAGCTGTCGTTTCTTAAAGTTTGGGGTTGCGATGCTTATGTGAAAAAGCTTCAGCCTGATAAGCTCGAACCCAATCGGAGAAGTGCTTCTTCATAGGATACCCAAAAGAAACAGTTGGGTACACCTTCTATCACAGATCCGAAGGCAAGATCTTTGTTGCCAAGAATGGATCCTTTCTAGAGGAGGAGTTTCTCTCAAAAGAAGTGAGTGGGAGGAAAATAGAACTTGATGAGGTAATTGTACCTTCTCTAGAATTTGAAAATGGCTCATCACAGAAATCAGTTCTAGTGATGTCTACACCAACTAGAGAGGAAGCTAATGATAATGGTCATGAAACTTCAGATCAAGTTACTACCGAACCTCGTAGGTTAATCAGAGCATGTTCCGCACCTGAGTGGTATGGTGATCATGTTCTGGAAGCCATGTTATTAGACCATGACGAACCTATGAACTATGAAGAAGCGATGATGGGCCCAGATTCCGATAAATGGCTTGAGGCCATGAAATCTGAGATAGGATCCATGTATGAGAACAAAGTATGGACTTTGGTGGACTTGCCCAATGATCGGTAAGCCATTGAGAATAAATGGATCTTCAAGAGGAAGACGAATACTGATGGTAGTGTTACTATCTACAAAGCTCGACTTGTCGCAAAAGGTTTTCGACAAGTTCAAGGTGTTGAATACGATGAGATTTTCTCACTCGTAGTGATGCTTAAGTCTGTCTGAATCATGTTAGCAATTGCCGCATTTTATGATTATGAAATCTCGCAAATTAATGGACGTCAACACTGCATTCCTTAATGGATTTCTTAAGGAAGAGTTGTATATGATGCAACCAGAAGGTTTGGTCGATCCTAAAGGTGCTAACAAAGTGTGCAAGCTCCAGCAATCCATTTATGGACTGGTGCAAGCATCTCGGAGTTGGAATATATGCTATGATGAGGTGATCAAAGCATATGGTTTTATACAGACTTTCGGAGAAGTATGTATTTACAAGAAAGTGAGTGGGAGCTCTGTAGCATTTCTAATATTATATGTGGATGAGATATTGTTGATTGAAAATGATATAGAATTTCTGGATAGCATAACAGGATACTTGAATAAGAGTTTTTCAATGAAAGACCTCGGTGAAGATGCTTATATATTGGGCATCAAGATCTATAGGGATAGATCGAGACGCTTAATAGGACTTTCACAAAGTATATACCTTGGCAACATTTTGAAGAAGTTCAAAATAGATCTACCAAAGAAAGGGTTCTTGTCTGTGTTGCAAGGTGTAAAGTTGAGTAAGACTCAAAACCCGACCACGGCAGAAAATAGAAAGAGAATGAAAGTCATTCCCTATGCCTCGGCCATAGGTTCTATAAAGTATGCTATGCTGTGTACCAGACCTATTGTGTACCTTGCCATGAGTTTGGCAAGGGGGTATGATAGTGATCCAGGAGTGGATCACTAGACAGCGGTCAAAACTATCCCTAGAGGACTAAGGAAATGTTTCTCGGTTATGGAGGTGATAAAGAGTTCGTCGTAAAGAGTTACATCGATGCAAGCTTTGACACTGATCTAGATGACTCTAAGTCTCAATCTGGATACATATTGAAAGTGGGAGCAATTAGCTAGAGTAGCTCCATGCAGAGCATTGTAGACATAGAAAATTTGCAAAATACATACGACTCTGAATATGGCAGACCCGTCGACTAAACTTCTCTCACAAGCAAAACATGATCACACCTTAGTACTCTTTGGGTGTTAATCACATAGCGATGTGAACTATATTATTGACTCTGATGATCCACAAGTATAGGGGATCTATCGTAGTCCTTTCGATAAGTAAGAGTGTCGAACCCAACGAGGAGCAGAAGGAAATGATAAGCGGTTTTCAGCAAGGTGTTCTCTGCAAGTACTGAAATAAGTGGTAACAGATAGTTTTGTGATAAGATAAATTGTAACGAGCAACAAGTAACAAGAGTAAATAAAGTGCAGCAAGGTGGCCCAATCCTTTTTGTAGCAAAGGACAAGCCTGGACAAACTCTTATAATAGGAAAAACGCTCCCGAGGACACATGGGAATATCGTCAAGCCAGTTTTCATCACGCTCATATGATTCGCGTTCGGTACTTTGATAATTTGATATGTGGGTGGACCGGTGCTTGGGTGCTGTTCTTACTTGAACAAGCATCCCACTAATGATTAACCTCTATTGCAAGCATCCGCAACTACAACAAAAGTATTAAGGTAAACCTAACCATAGCATGAAACATATGGATCCAAATCAGCCCCTTACGAAGCAACGCATAAACTAGGGTTTAAGCTTCTGTCACTCTAGCAACCCATCATCTACTTATTACTTCCCAATGCCTTCCTCTAGGGCCAAATAATGGTGAAGTGTTATGTAGTCGATGTTCACATAACACCACTAGAGGCTAGACAACATACATCTCATCAAAATATCGAACGAATACCAAATTCACATGACTACTAATAGCAAGACTTCTCCCTTGTCCTCAGGAACAAACATAACTACTCACGAAGCATATTCATGTTCATAATCAAAGGGGTAATACTATGCATAAAGGATCTGAACATATGATCTTCCACCAAATAAACCAACTAGCATCAACTACAAGGAGTAATCAACACTACTAGCAACCTAATAGCACCAATCCCAAACTTGGAGACAAGAATTGGATAAAAGAGATGAACTAGGGTTTGGAGATGAGATGGTGCTGGTGAAGATGTTGATGGAGATTGCCCTCTCTCGATGAGAGTAGAGTTGGTGATGACAATGGTGATGATTTCCCCCTCCCGGAGGGAAGTGTCCCCGGCAGAACAGCTCTGCCGGAGCCCTAGATTGGTTCCGCCAAGGTTCCGCCTCGTGGCGTGAGTCTCGTCGAAAGGTTGCTTAATGTTTTTCCTCATCGAAAGACTTCATATAGGAGAAGATGGGCGTCGGAGAGCCACCAGGGGCCCACGAGGTGAGGCGCCCCCACCCTCGTGAGCGGTGTGGGCCCCTGGCCTTCATCTTTAGCGACGATTTTTCTTTATTTATTTTAAGATATTCCGTGGAGTTTCAAGACTTTTGGATTTCTTGAGAATAGGTCTCAATATTTGCTCCTTTTCACCTAGAATTCCATTGCCGGCATTCTCCTCTTCATGTAAACCTTGCAAAATAAGAGAGAATAGCTATAAGTATTATGACATAACGTGAAATAACAGCCCATAATGCGATAAATATCGATATAAAAGCATGATGCAAAATGGACGTATCAACTCCCCCAAGCTTAGACCTCGCTTGTCCTCAAGCGAAAAGCCAATAACAATAAATATGTCCTCATGTTTAGAGGTAGAGGCGTCGATAAAAATAAAATACGAACTTGAAGGCATCATGATTGTTCTCATAACAACAATATATATAGATTTTGTCATATGATTACTTATGTTCAAGTGATGATCTTTTCACAATGCAAAAGTATGAATCAGAAACCTTATTGAGCACCAACAAATTATAACCTCAGTCATTGAAGCAATTGCAATTTATCATAACATCGGAAAGAGTCTATGTCAGAGCTTAAAAGAAAGTCCACATACTCAACTATCATTTAGTCCTTCATAGTTGCTAACACTCACGCAATACTTGTGGTTACGGAGTTTTAATCGGACACAGAGAAAGATAGGGGCTTGTAGTTTTGCCCCACAACCTTTTACCTCAAGGGTAATGTCAACAATAACAATTCATGCTCCCCTACATATATATATATCATGTTCTTTCCAACATGCTGAGCTTGCCAAAGGATAAAATGAAAAAGGAAAGGTGAAGATCACCGTGACTCTTGCATAAGGTAGAGGATAATAATAAAAGATAGGCCCTTCGCAGAGGAAAGCAGAGGTTGCCATGCGCTTTTATGGTTGGATGCACAAATCTCAATGCGAAAGAACGTCACTTTATATTGCCCCTTGTGATATGAACCTTTATTATGCATTCCGTCGCTTTTATTTCTTCCATATCACAAGATCGTATAAAGCTTATTTCTCCCACACCAATCAATTATACATATTTAGAGCAATTTTTATTGCTTTGCACCGATGACAACTTACTTGAAGGATCTTACTCAATCCATAGGTAGATATAGTGGACTCTCATGGCTAAGCTGGTTTAAGGGTATTTGGAAGCACAAGTAGTATCTCTACTTGGTGCTGAGAATTTGGCTAGCATGAGGGGAAAAGGCAAGCTCAACATGTTAGAGGATCCATGACAACATACTTTATCTCAGATATAAGAAAACATAAGTCATTATGTTGTCTTCCTTATCCAACATCAACTCTTTAGCATGTCATATTTTAATGAGTGCTCCCAATCATAAAAGATGTCAATGATAATATATCTATATGTGAAACCTCTCTTTCCTTATTACTTCCTATTAATTGCAACGATGACCAAAACTATATTTGCCAACTCCCAACAACTTTTAATCATCATACTCTTTCTATGTGAAGTCATTACTCTCAATAAGATCAATATGAACTCTTTGTTTCTTTTTATTTTTTTTCTGTTCTTTTATTCACCCAAGATCATGGCAAAATAATCAAGCCCTTGACTCAACACTAAACTTTATTATATAGCTCACAGACTCGATTACATAGAGGGATTATAAAGCAAAACTCAAAACTAGATCATACCAAAAACTTTATTCTAACTAGATCAAGATACTACTAAAAGGATCGAACTAAGAAAAACGGTAAAGATAGGAGTTGTGATGGTGATACGATACCGGGGCACCTCCCCCAAGCTTGGCAGTTGCCAAGGGGAGTGCCCATACCCATGCGATTAAGTCTCCTTCTTTGTCGGTGAAGGTGGAGGTGATGGATAGTCGCACATCGAGCGTAAGAGGTCCTCCAGCTTGCGGATAATGCCCTTGAGTGCAACAATATGCTCCTTCAACAAAATATTTTCACGTGTGAGATACTTGTTTTGAATACGAGCTAACTCAATCATCTTGAAAGCTTCGATTTCAGTTGGGGTGAGAAAGTTGTGATCAAGTTGGAGGGTGTCTTCTGCTGCCGGAGCTTGGTCCTCCGTGGCCTCCTTGATCCTTTCATCATTGTTGATCTCCATGGGTTCTTCCCTCTTCAGCTCTATCTTCATTAGCCAAGCATCTTTGTCACCATTGTTGGAGGAGGGGGACGACATGATGCCTGGCCTTGACAACCCTGACAGAAAACAGCTCGAAACAAGAACAGAGGATATTTGCGTGATACGAGAGTCAAAACCTTCGGGAGAATATATAATGAATTTTTACCGACCAAAATACGTATCGTGCAAGAAAACGGAGTCTGGAGGGCACACGAGGTGCTCACGAGGTAGGGGGCATGCCTAGGGGGGTAGGGCGCGCCCACCACCCTCGTGGGGCCCTCGTGTCCTTCCCGGACTGCTACTTATTTTTCTATTTTTCTAAATATTCTAAAACAGAGAAATTGTTGGGGAACGTAGCAGAAATTCAAAATTTTCTATGCATCACCAAGATCAATCTATGGAGATTCTAGCAACAAGAGAGGGAGAGGATGAGCATCTTCGTACCCTTGAAGATCGCTAAGCGGAAGCGTTACCAGAACGCGGATGAAGGAGGCGTACTCGCATCGATTCAGATCACGGTTGATTCTGATCTAAGCACCGAACAACGGTGCCTCCGCGTTCAACACACGTACAGCCCGGGGACGTCTCCTCCTTCTTGATCCAGCAAGGGAGAGGAGAAGTTGAGGAGAACTCCGACAACACGACGACATGGTGGTGATGGGCTCGTGGTTCTCGGGCAGGCTTCGCCAAGCACTACGGAGGAGGAGGAGTTGGAGGAGGAGAGGGCTGCGCCAGGGAAGGTGCGGCTGCCCTCTCTCTCTCACTATATATAGGGGAAGGGAGGAGGGGCGCCTAGGGTTCCCTAGGGGGGCGGCGGCCATAGGGGAAACCCTAGATCGGTTTTGGCGCCCCACCCCTAGGAAACTTGCCCCCCAAGCCGAGAGGCGGCTGCCCTAGGGGTGGCGCCCCACCTCTCAGAGATCGTGAGATGGGGTGGGAGGCGCTCAGCCCTTAGTGGGCTGATGTGCCCTCTCCCTTGGCCCATAAGGCCCCCAAAGCTTGCAGGGGCCTCCAAACCCCCTTCGGACACGCTGGTCATCACCGGTACCCCGGAACAATTCGGACTCCAATACCCTTCGTCCAATATACCGATCTTCACCTCCGGACCATTCCGGAGCTCCTCGTTATGTCCGGGATCTCATCCGGGACTCTGAACAACCTTCGGTAACCACATACTATTTCCCATAACAACTCTAGCGTCACCGAACCTTAAGTGTGTAGACCCTACGGGTTCGGGATCCATGCAGACATGACCGAGACATTCTCCGGTCAATAACCAACAGCGGGATCTGGATACCCATGTTGGCTCCCACATGTTCCACGATAATCTCATCGGATGAACCACGATGTTAAGGATTCAAGCAATCCTTATGCAATTCCCTTTGTCTATCGGTATAGTACTTGCCCGAGATTCGATCGTCGGTATCCCGATACCGTGTTCAATCTCGTTACCGGCAAGTCTCTTTACTCGTTCCGTAACACATCATCCCGTGATCAACCCCTTGGTCACATTGTGCACATTATGATGATGTCCTACCGAGTGGGCCCGGAGATACCTCTCCGTCACAGAGTGACAAATCCGATCTCGATTCGTGCCAACCCAACAGACACTTTCGGAGATACCCGTAGTGCACCTTTATAGCCACCCAGTTACGTTGTGACGTTTGGTACACCCAAAGCATTCCTACAGTATCCGGGAGTTGCACAATCTCATGGTCTAAGGAAATGATACTTGACATTAGAAAAGCTTTAGCATACGAACTACATGATCTTTGTGCTAAGCTTAGGATTGGGTCTTGTCCATCACATCATTCTCCTAATGATGTGATCCCGTTATCAACGACATCCAATGTCCATGGTCAGGAAACCGTAACCATCTATTGATCAACGAGCTAGTCAACTAGAGGCTTACTAGGGACATGGTGTTGTCTATGTACCCACACATGTATCTGAGTTTCCTATCAATACAATTATAACATGGATAATAAACGATTATCATGAACAAGGAAATATAATAATAATAACTAATTTATTATTGCCTCTAGAGCATATTTCCAACAGTCTCCCACTTGCACTAGAGTCAATAATCTAGTTCACATCACCATGTGATTAACACTCACAGGTCGCATCGCCATGTGACCAACATCCAAAGAGTTTACTAGTGTCAATAAACTAGTTCACATCATCATGTGATTAAGACTCAATGAGTTCTGGGGTTTGATCATGTTTTGCTTGTGAGAGAGGTTTTAGTCAGCGGTCGCAACATTCAGATCCGTATGTACTTCATAAATCTCTCGGTCATATTGTAAATGCTGCTTCCACGCTCCACTTGGAGCTATTCCAAATGGTTAATCCACTATATGTATCCGGTTTGCTAGTCAGAGTCATTCGGATAGGTGTTAAAGCTTGCATCGACGTAACCCTTTACGCAGAACTCTTTATCACCTCCATAATCGAGAAACATGTCCTTATTACTCCAAGGACAATTTTGACCGCTGTCCAATGATCCATTCCTGGATCACTCTTGTACCCCCTTTCCAGACACGTGGCAAGGCACACATCGGTGCGGTACTCAAAGCATAGCATCTTTGTAGAGCCTACGTCTAAAGCATAGGGGCGACCTTCGTCCTTTCTCTCTCTTCGCCGTGGTCGAGCTTTAAGTCTTAACTTCATACCTTACAACTCAGGCAAGAATTCCTTCTTTGGTGATCCATCTTGAACACCTTCAAGATCATGTCAAGGTATGTGCTCATTTGAAAGTACCATTAAGCATTTTGATCTATCCTTATAGATCTTGATGCTCAATGTTCAATCAGCTTAATCCAGGTTTTCCCTTGAAAAACTCCTTTCAAACAACCCTTTATGCTTTCCAGAAATTTTACATCATTTAGGATCAACAATATGTCATTGACATATACTTATCAGAAATGCTGTAGTGCTCCCACTCACTTACAAGTTTCTAACAAACTTTGTATAAACCCAAAAACTTTGATTATCTCATCAAAGTGTATATTCCAACTCCGAGATGCTTACTCCAGTCCTTAGAAGGATTGCTGGAGCTCTGCACACTTGTTAGCATCTTTTAGGATTGACAAAAACCTTCTGGTTGTATCACATGCAACCTTTCCTCAAGAAAATTTTCGAGGAAACAATGTTTTGACATCTTATCTGCAAGATTTCATAAATAATGCAGTAACTGCTAATAAGATTCCAACAGACTCTTAGCATCACTATGAGTGAGAAAGTCTCATAGTAGTCAACTCCTTGAACTTGTCAGAAACATCTTAGCGACAATCCGAGCTTTCTTAATGGTGACACATACCATCATTGTTTGTCTTCCCTCTTAGAATCCATCTGTACCCAACAGCCTTACGACCATTAGGTAGTTATTCCAAAGTCTATACTTTGTTTTTACACATGGATCCTCTCTCGGATTTTATGGCCTCGAGCCATTTGCCGGAATCCGGGCCCACCATCGCTTCTCCATAGCTCGTAGGTTCATTGTTGTATAGCAACATGACCTCCAAGACAGGATTACCGTACCACTCTGAAGCAGTACGCGTCCTTGTCATCCTACGAGGTTCGACAATGACTTGATCCGAAGCTTCATGATCTATCATCAGCTTCCACTTCAATTGGTGTAGGTGCCACAGGAACAACTTCCCATGCCCTGCTACACACTAGTTGTAGTGACGGTTCAATAACCATATAAAGTCTCCACCATCCTCCCACTCAATTTTTCGAAACAAACTTTTCCTCGAGAAAGGACCCGATTCAAGAAACAATCCCTACTGCTTTCGGATCTGAATTAGGAGGTATACCCAACTGTTTTGGGTGCCCTATGAAGATGCATTTTATCCGCTTTGGGTTCGAGATTATCAACCTGAAACTTTTTCACATAAGCGTCGCAGCCCCAAACTTTTAAGAACGACAACTTAGGTTTCTCCAAACCATAGTTCAAATGGTGTCGTCTCAACGGAATTACGTGGTGCCCTATTAAAGTGAGTGCGGTTGTCTCTAATGCCTAACCCATGAACAATAGTGGTAATTCGATAATAGACATCATGGTACGCACCATATCCAATAGGGTGCAACTATGATGTTCGGACACACCATCACACTATGGTGTTCAGTGGTATTAATTGTGAAACAATTTCCACAATGTCTTAATTGCGTGCTGAAGCTCGTAACTCAGATACTCATCTCTATGATCATATCATAGACATTTTATCCTCTTGTCACGATGATCTTCAACTTCACTCTGAAATTACTTGAACCATTCAATAATTCAGACTTGTGTTTCATCAAGTAAATATACTCAGTATCTACTCAAATCATCCGTGAAGTAAGAACATAACAATATCCACTGCGTGCCTCAGCACTCATTGGACTGCACACATCATAATGTATTACTTCCAACAAGTTGCTTTCTTGTTCCATTTTACTGAAAACGAGGCTTTCAGTCATCTTGCCCATGTGGTATGATTTGCATGTCTCAAGTCATTCAAAATCAAGTGAGTCCAAACGGTCCATTTGCATGGAGTTTCTTCATGCATATACACCAATAGACATGGTCCGCATGTCTCAAACTTTTCAAAAACGAGTGAGTCCAAAGATCCATCAACATGGAGCTTCTTCATGCGTTTTATACCAATATGACTTACATGGCAGTGCCACAAGTAGGTGGTACTATCATTACTATCTTATATCTTTTGGCATGAACATGTGTATCACTACGATCGAGATTCCATAAATCATTCATTTTAGGTGCAAGACCATTGAAGGTATTATTCAAATAAACAGAGTAATCATTATTCTCCTCAAATGAATAACCGTATTGCGATAGACATAATCCAATCATGTCTATGCTCAACGCAAACACCAAATAACAATTATTTAGGTTTAACACCAATCTCGATGGTAGAGGGAGCGTGCGATGCTTGATCACATCAAGCTTGTAAACACTTCCAACACATATCGTCAGCTCACCTATAACTAGTCTCCGTTTATTCCTTAGCTTTTATTTCGAGTTACTAACACTTAGCAACCAAACCGGTATCTATTACCATGGTGCTACTAGGAGTACTAGTAGAGTACACATTAATGTATATCCAATATACTTCTGTCGACTTTGCCTTCCTTCTTATCTACCAAGTATCTAGGGTAATTTTGCTCAAGTGACCGTTCCCCTTATTACAGACGCACTTAGTCTCGGTTTTGGGTTCAACCTTGGGTTTCTTCACTAGAGCAGCAGCTAATTTGCCGTTTCATGAAGTATCCCTTCTTGCCCTTGCCCTTCTTGAAACTAGTGGTTTCACTAACCATCAACAATTGATGCTCCTTCTTGATTTCTACTTTCGCGGTGTCAAACATCGCGAATATCTCAAGGATCATCATATCTATCCCTGATATGTTATAGTTCATCACGAAGCTCTAGCAGCTTGGTGGCAATGACTTTGGAGAAACACCACTATCTCATCTGGAAGATCAACTCCCACTCGATTCAAGTGATTGTTGTATTTAGACAATCTGAGCACAAGCTCAACGATTGAGCTTTTCTCCCTTAGTTTGCAGGCTAAGAAACTCGTCGGAGGTCTTATACCTCTTGACGTGGGCACGAGCCTGAAATCTCAATTTCAGCCCTCGAAACATCTCATATGTTCCGCGACGTTTCGAAATCGTCTTCGGTGCCTCAACTCCAAACTGTTTAACATAACTGAACTATCACGTAGTTATCAAAACGTGTATGTCAGATGTTCGCGACATCTACAGACGGCGTTCGAGGTTCAGCACACCGAGCGATGCATTAAGGACATAAGCCTTCTACGAAGCAACGAGGACAATCCTCAGTTTACGGACCTAGTCCGCATAATCGCTACTATCAACTTTCAACTGAATTTTCTCTAGGAACATATCTAAACAGTAGAACTAAAGCGCGAGCTTACGACATAATTTGCAAAAAAAACTTTGTGACTATGTTCAGGATAATTAAGTTCATCTTATGAACTCCGACTCAGCTAGACATCCCTCTAGTCATCTAAGTGATTACATGATCCGAGTCAACTAGGCCGTGTCCGATCATCACGTGAGACGGACTAGTCATCATCGGTGAACATCTTCATGTTGATTGTATCTACCATACGACTCATGCTCGACCTTTCAGTCTCTTGTGTTCCGAGGCCATGTCTGTACATGCTAGGCTCGTCAAGTCAACCTAAGTGTTTCACGTGTGTAAATCTGGCTTACACCCGTTGTATGTGAACGTTAGAATCTATCACACCCGATCATCATGTGGTGCTTGAAACAACGAACTTTATAGCGATGCACGTTAGGGGAACACTTTATTGAAATTTTAACGAGGGATCATCTTATTTACTACCGTCGTTCTAAGCAAATAAGATGCATAAACATGACAAACATCACATGCAATCAAAAAGTGACATGATATGGCCAATATCATTTTGCTCCTTTTGATCTCCATCTTCGGGGCTCCATGATTATCATCGTCACCGGCATGACACCATGATCTCCATCATCATGATCTCCATCATCGTGTCTCCATGAAGTTGTCTCGCCAACTATTACTTCTACTACTATGGCTAACGGTTTAGCAATAAAGTAAAGTAATTACATGGCGTTGTTCAATGACACGCAGGTCATATAATAAATTAAGACAACTCCTATGGCTCCTGCCGGTTGTCATACTCATCGACATGCAAGTCGTGATTCCTTTTACAAGAACATGATCAATCTCATACATCACATATCATTCATCACATTCTTTTGGCCATATCACATCACATAGCATACCCTGCAAAAACAAGTTAGACGTCCTCTAATTGTTGTTTGCATGTTTTACGTGGCTGCTATGGGTTTCTCGCAACAACGTTTCTTACCTATGCAAAAACCATAACGTGATATGTCAATTGCTATTTACCCTTCATAAGGACCCTTTTCATCGAATCCGATCCGACTAAAGTGGGAGAGACTGGCACCCGCTAGCCACCTTATGCAACAAGTGCATGTCAGTCGATGGAACCTGTCTCACGTAAGTGTACGTGTAAGGTCGGTCCGGGCCGCTTCATCCCACAATACCGTCGAAACAAGATTGGGCTAGTAACGGTAAGCATATTGAACAAAATCAACGCCCACAACAACTTGTGTTCTACTCGTGCATAGAAACTACGCATAGACCTAGCTCATGATGCCATTGTTGGGGAACGTAGCAGAAATTCAAAATTTTCTACGCATCACCAAGATCAATCTATGGAGATTCTAGCAACAAGAGAGGGAGAGGATGAGCATCTTCGTACCCTTGAAGATCGCTAAGCGGAAGCGTTACAAACAGCGGATGAAGGAGGCGTACTCGCAGCGATTCAGATCGCGGTTGATTCGATCTAAGCACCGAACAGCGGTGCCTCCGCGTTCAACACACGTACAGCCGGGGCGTCTCCTCCTTCTTGATCCAGCAAGGGAGAGGAGAAGTTGAGGGAGAACTCCGACAGCGCGACGGCATGGTGGTGATGGAGCTCGTGGTTCTCCGGCAGGGCTTCGCCAAGCACTATGGAGGAGGAGGAGTTGGAGGAGGGAGAGGGCTGCGCCAGGGGAAGGGTGCGGCTGCCCTCTCTCTCTCACTATATATAGGGGAAAGGGAGGAGGGGGAGGTGCCCTAGGGTTCCCTAGGGGAGGGGCGGCGGCCATAGGGGAAACACTAGATCGGTTTTGGCGCCCCCACCCCCTAGGAAACTTGCCCCCCCCCCCAAGCCGGGAGGGGCGGCTTCCCTAGGGGTGGCGCCCCCACCTCTCCAGGTTACGTGAGATGGGGTGGGAGGGGCACTCAGCCCCTTAGTGGGCTGATGTGCCCTCTCCCCTTGGCCCATAAGGCCCCCCAAAGCTTGCGGGGGCCTCCGAAACCCCTTTCGGACACGCTGGTCATCACCTGGTACCCCCGGAACAATTCCGGACTCCAATACCCTTCGTCCAATATACCGATCTTCACCTCCGGACCATTCCGAGCTCCTCGTCATGTCCGGGATCTCATCCGGGACTCCGAACAACCTTCGGTAACCACATACTATTTCCCATAACAACTCTAGCGTCACCGAACCTTAAGTGTGTAGACCCTACGGGTTCGGGAACCATGCAGACATGACCGAGACGTTCTCCGGTCAATAACCAACAGCGGGATCTGGATACCCATGTTGGCTCCCACATGTTCCATGATGATCTCATCGGATGAACCACGATGTCAAGGATTCAAGCAATCCCGTATGCAATTCCCTTTGTCTACCGGTATAGTACTTGCCCGAGATTCGATCGTCGGTATCTCGATACCGTGTTCAATCTCGTTACCGGCAAGTCTCTTTACTCGTTCCGTAACACATCATCCCGTGATCAACCCCTTGGTCACATTGTGCACATTATGATGATGTCCTACCGAGTGGGCCCAAAGATACCTCTCCGTCACACGGAGTGAACAAATCCCAGTCTCGATTCGTGCCAACCCAACAGATACTTTCGGAGATACCCGTAGTGCACCTTTATAGCCACCTAGTTACGTTGTGACGTTTGGTACACCCAAAGCATTCCTACGGTATCTGGGAGTTGCACAATCTCATGGTCTAAGGAAATGATACTTGACATTAGAAAAGCTTTAGCATACGAACTACACGATCTTTGTGCTAAGCTTAGGATTGGGTCTTGTCCATCACATCATTCTCCTAATGATGTGATCCCGTTATCAACGACATCCAATGTCCATGGTCAGGAAACAGTAACCATCTATTGATCAACGAGCTAGTCAACTAGAGGCTTACTAGGGACATGGTGTTGTCTATGTACCCACACATGTATCTGAGTTTCCTATCAATACAATTATAACATGGATAATAAACCATTATCATGAACAAGGAAATATAATAATAATAACTAATTTATTGCCTCTAGAGCATATTTCCAACAGAAATATTGCCTTAAAAATTGTTTTGGAGTCGGTTTACTTACCGTACCACATACCTATTCCTTTTCGGAGTGCAAAACGGTGCGGAAAGTGTCCCTTATGTATTCCTCCGGGTTACTGTTTCAATAATATTGGTTTCAACATTTATGGGATTACCTGAGATATAATGTTTGATCCTTTGACCGTTTACCACCTTCGGATTTGTGCCTTCGAAGTTGTTGATTTTTATGGCACCGGAGTGATAGACCTTCTCGATAACGTAGGGACCTTCCCATTTAGAGAGAAGTTTTCCTGCAAAAAATCTTAAACGAGAGTTGTATAGCAATACATAATCACCTACATTAAACTCACGCTTTTGTATCCTTTTGTCATGCCATCTTTTAACTTTTTCTTTAAACAACTTGGCATTTTCATAAGCTTGGGTTCTCCATTCATCAAGTGAGCTAATATCAAATAACCTCTTCTCACAGGCAAGTTTGAAATCATAGTTGAGCTCTTTAATATCCCAATATGCCTTATGTTCTAGTTCGAGAGGTAAGGTACATGCTTTTCCATAAACCATTTTATACGGAGATATACCCATAGGATTCTTATATGCAGTTCTATAGGCTCATAATGCATCATCATGTTTCTTGGACCAATTCTTTCTAGACCTATTAACAGTCTTTTGCAAAATTAATTTGAGCTCTCTATTGCTCAATTCTACTACCACTAGAATGTGGGTGATATGGAGATGCAATTCTATGATTAACGTCATATTTAGCAAGCATTTTACGGAAAGCACCATGAATAAAGTGTGAACCACCATCAGTCATTAAATATCTAGGGACTCCAAACCTCGGAAAAATAACTACCTTAAGCATTTTAATAGAAGTTTTATGATCAGCACTACTAGTTGGAATAGCTTCTATCCACTTAGTAACGTAATCAACAGCAACTAAAATATGTGTATATCCATTAGAGGCAGGAAAAGGTCCCATATAATCAAAGCCCCAAACATCAAATGGTTCAATAACAAGTGAATAATTCATAGGCATTTCTTGACGTCTACTAATATTACCAATTCTTTGACATTCATCGCGAGACAAAACAAACTTACGGGCATCCTTGAAGAGAGTGGGCCAATAAAAACCGGATTGCAATACCTTATGTGCAGTTCTATCTCCAGCATGGTGTCCTCCATAAGCTTCGGAATGACACTTGCGTAGGATATGTTCATGTTCATGCTCAGGTACACAACGTCTAATAACACCATCTACTCCTTCTTTATAAAGATGTGGGTCATCCCAAAAGTAATGTCGCAAATCATAGAAAAACTTTTTCTTTTGTTGGTATGTGAAGCTAGGTGGTATAAATTTAGCAACAATATAATTAGCATAATCAGCATACCATGGAGTGCTACGAGAAGTGCTTATGACATTTAATTGTTCATCGGAAAGCTATCATCAATAGGTAGTGGGTCATCAAGAACATTCTCTAACCTAGATAAGTTATGCGCAGCGGGTTCTCAGCTCCTTTTCTATCAACAATATGCAAATCAAATTCTTGTAGCAAGAGAACCCATCTAATAAGTCTAGGTTTTGCATCTTTCTTTTCCATAAGATATTTAATAGCAGCATGATCGGTGTGAATAGTTATTTAGAATCAACAATATAGGGTCTGAATTTATCACAAGCAAATACAACTGCTAAAAGTTCCTTTTCGGTAGTAGCATAATTTCTTTGAGCATTGTCTAGAGTCTTACTAGCATAATGGATAACATTTAATTTCTTATCAACTCTTTGCCCTAGAACAGCACCTACAGCATAATCACTAGCATCACACATAATTTCAAAGGGTAAATCCCAATCAGGTGGCTGAACAACAGGTGCAGAGAATAATGCTTTCTTAAGTATTTCAAATGCTTCTACACAATCATCATCAAAGACAAATGGTACATCTTTTGTAATAAATTAGTCGAGGCGAGAAATTTTGAGAAGTCCTTAATGAACCTCCTATAAAATCCGGCATGACCAAGGAAACTTCTTATACCTTTGATGTCCTTGGGACATGGCATCTTTCAATAGCATCAACCTTGGCTTTATCAACTTCAATACCTCTTTCGAAACTTTGTGCCCCAAGACAATACCTTCATTAACCATAAAGTGGCACTTTTCCCAATTCAAGACAAGATTAGTTTCTTCACATCTCTGCAAAACTCGATCAAGATTGCTCAAGCAATCATCAAAAGAGGATCCATAGACGGAAAAGTCGTCCATGAAAACCTCACAAATCTTTTCACAAAAGTCAGAGAATATAGCCATCATGCATCTTTGAAAGGTAGAAGGTGCATTACATAAACCAAAATGCATACGTCTATAAGCAAAAGTACCAAAAGGGCATGTAAAAGTAGTCTTTGATTGATCTTTAGCCGACACAGGTATTTGAGAGAAACCAGAATAACCATCTAGAAAGCAATAATGTGTATGTTTGCATAATCTTTCTAGCATTTGATCAATAAAAGGCAAGGGGTAATGATCTTTCTTAGTAGCTTTATTTAATTTGCGGAAATCAATTACCATCCTATAACCTGTAATAATTCTTTGCGGGATCAATTCATCTTTATCATTAGGGACAACAGTAATACCTCCTTCTTAGGGACACAATGGACAGGACTTACCCTTGACTATCAACAGCGGGATAAATTATACCTGCCTCCGAAGCTTGAGTATTTCTTTTCTTACCACTTCTTTCATTTTAGGATTCAAACGTCGTTGTGGATCGCGAACTGGTTTGGCATCCGCTTCCAAATTTATTTTATGTTGACATAGAGTGGGACTAATGCCCTTAACATCATCAAGAGTATATCCAATAGCGGCATGGTGCTTCTTCAGAGTTTTCAATAATCTTTCTTCTTCATGCTCTGAAAGGTTAGCACTAATAATAACAGGATATATTTTCTTTTCATCAAGATAAGCATATTTAAGATTATCAGGCAACGGTTTAAGCTCAAACACGGGACCACCCTTGGGTGGAGGAGGATCCCCTAGGATTTCAACCGGCAAATTGTGTTGCAGAATAGGTTCCTGTTTAAAGAATAGTTCATCTATTTCCCTTCTTTCATTCATGAACATATCATTTTCATGGTCTAGCAAATAGTGTTCTAAAGTATCACTAGGAGGTACAGCAATAGAAGCAAGACCAATAATTTCATCCTTACTAGGCAATTCTTCCTCACGATGTTGTTTACTAAATTTAGAGAAATTAAACTCATGAATCATATCATCCAATCCAATAGTAACAACATCCTTTTTGCAGTCTATCTTAGCATTAACAGTATTCAAGAAGGGTCTACCAAATATAATGGGACAAAAGCTATCTTGTGGAGAACTGAGAACAAGAAAATCAGCAGGATATTTAGTTTTCCCACACAAGACCTCAACATCTCTAACAATTCCCATTGCAGATATAGTATCTCTATTGGCAAGTTTAATTGTAACATCAATATCTTCTAACTCAGCAGGTGCAATTTCATGCTTAATTTCTTTATACAAGTCATAAGGTATAACACTAGCACTAGCACCCATATCACATAAGCCATGATAACAATGATCTCCTATTTTGACAGAAATAACAGGCACGCCTACCACAGGTCTATGTTTATCTTTAACGCTAGGATTAGCAATTCTAGCAGATTCACCGCAGAATTGAATAACATGCCCATCAATATTATCAGACAAGAGATCTTTAACAATAGCAATATTAGGTTCTACTTTGACTTGCTCAGGAGGTGTATAAGTTCTAATATTAATTTTACGAACCACAGTTGAAGCTTTAGCATGATCCTTTATTCTAACAGGGAAGGGTGGTTTCTCAATATAAGAGGTAGGAACAATAGGATCATTATAAGTGACAGTCTTTTCTTCAACTTTAATAGGTGCAGCTACTTTTACTTCTATGGGAGGATGATATTTAAACCACTTCTCCTTGGGGAGATCAACATAAGTAGCAAAAGATTCACAGAAAGAAGCTACTATCTCAGAGTCAAGTCCATATTTAGTGCTAAACTTACGGAAAATATCGGTATCCATAAAAGATTTACCACAATCAAACTTAGGTGTCATACCTGACTCCTTACCTTCGTCGAGGTCCCAATCTTCAGAGTTGAGTTTAATTCTATCCAATAAATTCCATCTGAATTCAATAGTCTTCATCATAAAAGAGCCAGCACAAGAAGTATCGAGCATGGTGCGATTGTTATCAGAAAGCCGAGCATAAAAACTTTGAATAATTATTTCTCTTGGGAGCTCATGATTGGGGCATGAATATAACATTGATTTAAGCCTCCCCCAAGATTGAGCGATGCTTTCTCCTTTGCGAGGCCAAAAATTATATATATAATTGCGATCACGGTGAACAAGATGCATAGGGTAATACTTTTGATGAAATTCCAATTTCAATCTTTTATAGTTCCATGATCTCGTATCATCACATAGCCTATACCATGTCAATGTGTCTCCCTTCAAAGATAAAGGTAAGACCTTCTTCTTAACAACATCATCGGGTATACCTGCAAGCTTAAATAGTCCACAAACTTCATCCACATAGAGTAGATGTTCATCAGGATGCTTTGTTCCATCTCATGTAAAAGTGTTAGCTAGCAGTTTTTCCATCATACTCAAAGGAATTTCAAAAGGAGTTTCATTTTCAATAGGTTCAGTAGGTTGAGGAGCAACTGTTTGCTCTACTGTACGGGGTGAAGATACCCCGAACAAGCCCCTCAGACAATTACTTTCCATAGTAACAAGTGACAGAAAATTTCAGCACACTATATAAATTTTTCCTTACCAAATTCCACCTACCAAAGGCGCTACACTCCCCGGCGAAGGCGCCAGAAAAGAGTCTTGATGACCCACAAGTATAGGGGATCTATCGTAGTCCTTTAGATAAGTAAGAGTGTCGAACCCAACGAGGAGCAGAAGGAAATGATAAGCGGTTTTCAGCAAGGTATTCTCTGCAAGTACTGAAATAAGTGGTAACAGATAGTTTTGTGATAAGATAAATTGTAACGAGCAACAAGTAACAAGAGTAAATAAAGTGCAGCAAGGTGGCCCAATCCTTTTTGTAGCAAAGGACAAGCCTGGACAAACTCTTATAATAGGAAAACGCTCCGAGGACACATGGAAATATCGTCAAGCCAGTTTTCATCACGCTCATATGATTCGCGTTCGGTACTTTGATAATTTGATATGTGGGTGGACCGGTGCTTGGGTGTTGTTCTTACTTGAACAAGCATCCCACTAATGATTAACCTCTATTGCAAGCATCCGCAACTACAACAAAAGTATTAAGGTAAACCTAACCATAGCATGAAACATATGGATCCAAATCAACCCCTTACGAAGCAACGCATAAACTAGGGTTTAAGCTTCTGTTACTCTAGCAACCCATAATATACTTATTACTTCCCAATGCCTTCCTCTAGGCCCAAATAATGGTGAAGTGTTATGTAGTCGACGTTCACATAACACCACTAGAGGCTAGACAACATACATCTCATCAAAATATCGAATGAATACCAAATTCACATGACTACTAATAGCAAGACTTCTCCCTTGTCCTCAGGAACAAACGTAACTACTCACAAAGCATATTCATGTTCATAATCAGAGGGGTAATAATATGCATAAAGGATCTGAACATATGATCTTCCACCAAATAAACCAACTAGCATCAACTACAAGGAGTAATCAACACTACTAGCAACCTACTAGCACCAATCCTAGACTTGGAGACAAGAATTGGATACAAGAGATGAACTAGGGTTTGGAGATGAGATGGTGTTGGTGAAGATGTTGATGGAGATTGCCCTCTCCCGATGAGAGAAGCGTTGGTGATGACGATGGTGATGATTTCCCCCTCCCGGAGGGAAGTGTCCCCGGCAGAACAGCTCTGCCGGAGCCCTAGACTGGTTCCGCCAAGGTTCCGCCTCGTGGCGGCGGAGTCTCGTCCCGAAAGGTTGATTAATGTTTTTTCCTCATCGAAAGACTTCATATAGGAGAAGATGGGCATCGGAGAGCCACCAGGGGGCCCACGAGGTAGGTGGCGCCCCCACCCTCGTGAGCAGGGTGTGGGCCCCCTGGCCTTCATCTTTGGCGACGATTTTTTCTTTATTTATTTTAAGATATTCCGTGGAGTTTCAGGACTTTTGGAGTTGCAGAATAGGTCTCAATATTTGCTCCTTTTCCACCCGAATTCCAGTGCGGCATTCTCCCTCTTCATGTAAACCTTGCAAAATAAGAGAATAGCCATAAGTATTATGACATAACGTGAAATAACAGCCCATAATGTGATAAATATCGATATAAAAGCATGATGCAAAATGGACGTATCAGACTCTAGTAAACCCTTTGGGTGTTGGTCACATGACGATATGAACTATGGGTGTTAATCAGTGGCTTCGGCGAAGCCACGTACAAGCTGGGTATTCAATTGACTACCCAGCTTTTTGGTCAAACTAGCATATAAATGTACAAATATTGGAACAAATTTGTATAAATTCATATATTTAACTACACAATTTCAAATTGACTACACAAGACAACATTTCTGGCACCGCCACTGGTGTTAATCACATACAGATGTGAACTATTGGTGTTAAATCACATGGCAGTGTGAACTAGATTATTGACTCTAGTGCAAGTGGGAGGCTGAAGGAAATATGGCCTGGAGGCAATAATAAAGTTGTTATTTTATATTTCCTTATATCATGATAAATGTCTATTATTCATGCTAGAATTGTATTAACCGGAAACTTGATACATGTGTGGATACATAGACAAAACATCGTGTCCCTAGTATGCCTCTACTTGACTAGCTCGTTAATCAAAGATGGTTAAGTTTCCTAGCCATAGACATATGTTGTCATTTGATGAACGGGATCACATCATTAGGAGAATGATGTGATGGCCAAGACCCATCCGTTAGCTTAGCATAATGATTGTTCAGTTTTATTGCTACTGCTTTCTTCATGTCAAATATATATTCCTCCGACTATGAGATTATGCAACTCCTGGACACCGGAGGAATACCTTGTGTGCTATCAAACGTCACAACGTAACTGGGTGATTATAAAGATGCTCTACGGGTATCTCCGAAGGTGTTTGTTGGGTTGGCATAGATCAAGATTAGGATTTGTCACTCTGAGTATCGGAGAGGTGTCTCTGGGCCCTCTCGGTAATGCACGTCATATGAAGTCTCGCAAGCAATGTGACTAATGAGTTAGTTGCAGGATGATGCATTACGGAACGAGTAAAGAGACTTGCCGGTAACGAGACCCCCCCCCTTTCCTTCTCCCTCTCCCTCTCCTTCCCCTCCTTTAGAAGGAAGGGGGGCGAATAGGACTAGGAGTCCTAGTAGGACTCCCCCCCATGGGGCGCACCCTAGGCCGGCCTCCTCCTCTCTCCCTCCTTTATATATGGGGGCAGGGGGCACCTCTAGGCAGATCAATTGTTCTTAGCCGTGTGTGGTGCGCCGCTCCACCGTTTACTCCTCCGATCATATTATCGTAGTGCTTAGGCGAAGCCCTGCGCAGATCACATCACCATCATCGTCACCACGCCGTCGTGCTGACGGAACTCATCTACTCCTTCGACCCTCTGCTGGATCAAGAGCTCGAGGGACGTCATCGCGTTGAATGTGTGCAGATCTCGGAGGTGCCGTATGTTCGGTACTTGATCGGTCGGAATGAGAAGACGTTCGACTACATCAACCGCGTTGAGCAAACGCTTCCGTTTTCGGTCTACGAGGGTACGTGGACACACTCTCCCCCTCTCGTTGACATGCATCTTCTAGATAGATCTTGTGTGAGTGTAGGAAATTTTTTGAAATTGCATTTGGGTTGGTCCTGTACCTGCATTACATCACAAAAAAATTGCTACCTTCCATGATAGCCCTTTAAGTGGCCATTCAGGTTTCCCAGTTACATATAATAGGATTCATGCTCTCTTCTCTTGGTCTGGCATGAACATTTCATCTTGGCTCAAGTTCAGCCATGTTTGGTCTGTCAACAAGCAAAACCTGAAAGAGTACAATAACCAGGGTTTTTGTCTCTTTTACCAGTTCCTAAGAAGGCTTGGGATACTGTTTCAATGGAATTTATCAATGGGCTCCCTTCTTCCCGTACAACTGCATTTTGGTGGTGATTGACAAGTTTTCTAAATATGGTCATTCCATTGCTTTGCAACATCCTTTCAATGCTCAGAAAAGTTTCTGAAGTGTTTCTAGACAAGGTCTACAAGTTGCATGGCATGCTCAGGGTTATCATTTCTGATAGGGATCTTATTTTCACCAGTAATTTCTGGAGGCTGTTGGTTACCAAAATTAGTACTCAACTGGATATGAGCAAAACATGTCATCCTGAAACTGATGGTCAGACTAAAAGGTGAATTAACAAATGGAGTGTTATCTCAGGTGTTTTATTAGTGCGCAACCTCACAAGTGGAGCAAGTGGTTGTCCTTATATGAGTTCTGGTACAATTCTAACTAGCATTCTTCGTTGGGCAAGTCTCCATTTGAGGTTATCTATGAGTCTACACCTAGATATTTTGGTATCAGTGAGTCTGACATGGTTGCTCCCGTTGAATTATAAGAATGGCAACAATCTCGGAAGACACTTACTCACACAGTTCGGCAACATTTGTTGAGAGCGCAACAGCGCATGAAAGAGTCAAGTTGATAAACATCGAACTTAAACAACCTTTGATGTAGGTGATCAAGTTTTCCTATAACTTCAGCCCTATGCTCAGCTCTCTTTATATTCTAGGACAAATCACAAGTTGGCCTTCAAGTACTATGGACCATTTCCAATTGTGGACAAGATTGGTGACCTGGCTTATAAATTGGCTCTTCCTGACAGTTGTCGTATCCACCTAGTTTTCCACGTTTCTTAGCTTAAATATTTCTTGCCATGAGATACACTGTACTTCATCAAGTTCTTCCTCCAGTTCATTCAGCTCTGCAAGTTCCTCTGAAAGTGTTGCAATAGCGTGTGCGCCAGGTGGGTAAACGAACAATTGCTCAAAGGCCTCATTGAGTGGTCTGATTCTTCTCCTGCTGAAGCCACTCGGGAGGACCTGGAGTTCTTGTGGCAGCAGTTTCCCCGTGCACCGGCTTGGGGTCAAGACGGTTCTCAAGGAGGGAGGGATGTCAGCAACTCAGATGCACCAAGGGAGTTGACTGAAGAAGAGAGCATGTGGGCGACAACAGATGAAGGCCCAGTAGCCATTCAGACGACAACAACAGACGCGCCAAGTTTCAATGACCCTCGTGGGCCTGGGGCCCGGCCAACTCGCAAGAAGATGCAACCCAGCTGGGGCTTGAGTTGAGTTGGCAGCTGCCGCTTTGTACAAGATATCCTCAAACCCCAAGCTGGAGGTGATTCATGCAATGGACGCCAAACAGCTGGCCTACGAAGCGGCGGCATTGGTGGCCAGCCGGCGGGAGCAGAAGTCGAGCGCTTCCGGTTCACGGGCGGCCGGCCAGCAGCCATCGAGCTCGTCCACCGAGTTGTTCTGGGTTGCCATTGCCGGTTCTCTCACACTTCTCCCTTACTTGGCGAAGCAAATTCCGACAGAGGGTCATATTGTGGTTGCCGTCATCTTTGGAGTAGTGTTTTGCGGAGCTTCCATCGGAGGAGCGATGGGCGTGAGGGCCATGAAGAACAAGTGTGCCGATATCGTGGGAGTCTTCTCTGTAGGTGCACTTTCAGTCCTAGTGTTTGCTTTTCTCGCATTTGCACTTGTGCAGGGGAACATTTGATCGTAGTTGTAGCAGACCTGTTCATATTATGTAGGAACTCTGATCAGCAAGTTAAACGATTCACAGATACACATTTGGGAAATCTTCAGTAATTATCTTCAGTCGACACAGCTACCAATAGTTCAAATACCAGGTAAACAGCAAGAGTTATGAATCAAAATTGGTGGTGGTGTACTTCACATGGAAATGTAACAGCTATTCAGCACCCATAAGCGGTATGATGCGAACAAACCAGTTCTTAAGAATGAGAAGTTGACATTCTCAGCTGCCTTCATACATGTCATAGCTTTTCCGAACAATCCATGCAACTTTAATAGGATATTTTGGTAGAATGAGTAACAAAAGTGAGAAAACTTGCTTTTGTCCATTACACTCTAACAGATCAGGCATTCATAATTACAACAACAGCTACTGAGGAAGAGACGAGGAATGGTAACCTATTTGCACGGCTGCAGCGCAACCCTTCCTAGCCCTTGCCCGGAGTATGGGATTGTATTTGTTCGCTACTTGTATGTTCAGGTAGGATGAACATGTCGCCGTGACCGACAAAGTTACCAATCTGAAGCTTTTCACAAAGATAGCAATGAACTGATTGCCTACAAAAAAATTTTACCTGATTACCTACAAAAATATGTGATTTGTAATACACTTACTGGAATATGAGTTCTACATGTAGCGGAAAATCAATTCGGCTCCCGGGTGCATTTGCACCCGGGGCCATTTTTGATTTTTTCAAATGTCGAAAAAATTGAAACAAAATTTTTTTGTCATCTTTGTCACATATAAACGCGACCATAAAACTTGAGACAAAATGCTAATCATTTTGGCTTATGCAAAAAAACAAATCAAAGACCAAATGTCACCTCAAAATGTCACCCAAAATTTGTTTTTTTCACCGACGAAACACCGCTGCTCCATTCCGCGTGAATTTCGTCAAGCATGTTTGCGACACCAACATGATCATCTACAATTTTTTTCAGATTTTTTTGAAAACATTTAATTTGTTTTTTCGCGGTACTGTTCATCCGGGTGCATTTGCACCCGGGAGCCAAAACGCTAGGAGTTACAACTTTCCTTGGTACTACAACCATTTCGAGGACAAGTATTTCCGGACGGAGTGAGTAAATGTTAAAAGAGAAAACATGTTCCCAAGTGCAATGCAGATAAAATGTGATACAATGGTGGCCTGCTAAAGAAATGTAGCGTTGTACATTCTTCAGTGGCTCACTAACATATTTTCCTATTAGTCTTCTGCGGCAACGAACAATCGGCAGCAATGAATCTCAATCTCCCTCGGGTTGCTCAAACTTGGTGCCCGAGCACAGGTAACACGCAGTATACAAAATAGCAACTTCCATACTCGCATAGCAGCAGCAGCAGCAGCAGCAGAGAAAACTAGAAAAGGGATCGAATCAAGAATTCACGCCGCCCGCCCTGAACAAGTAGAATAGGACGCGTGGGCACTAGGGCAAGGGACGCGAGATGAATACCTGCTTGAAGCTCGGTGCCGGAGAGGATGCGGCAACCAGGAGGCATGGCCATCGCGAGGTCCATGAAGATTCTGGCCTTGGGGGGAGGAGGCGAGCGCGGCGGCGTCGACAGGAGGGTCGAGCTGGGCGGCGCGGTGACGTCGTGAGGAGGGAGGAGCTGAGGGTGTCGCGGCGGCGTCGAAGGGACTTGAAGGAGCGGCGCGTTAATTTCTTCTCCGGCGCGGCGAGGGAGCGGGTGGAGCACGGCAGGGATTTGGACGGCGCCTCCTCCACACTCTGCTTTGGGTGAGAAATTTGATAAACATGACAGAAATCGATATTTCCCCTCTATTCTCGGGTCTGCGCGCAACCATCATACTCTTTGGGTTTTCTCTTGCCGTTGACATTTCTTTGGATAAAGTGACACAAATCGATATTCCTCTATGTTTATAGCATCTTCAACAGATATAATGTACTCCCTCTGTAAACTAATGTAAGAGCGTCTCGACTGACTTTAGCTATTGTGGTCAGTCGATTTTGAAAGAATAGGAAGAAGAAGGATGGAGGCCGGAGGGAAGGAAGGAGAAGGAAGGGGCTCGCCGGAGGGCTATTCCATTATCTATCTTAAGGTGGGGGTGGGGGTGGAAGAACGGCGGTGGTGGGGCGGTGGTGCAACTTCACCGAAGAAAATCTCCGTCAGCGTCGGGGCTAGAGGGATGGCCGGGGGCGGCTTCAAGGTCGGCGATGGGGACGGTTCCGGGGAGGGCAAGGCGGTGAGGCTGCGTGGGAGTGCCGGTGGCCGCGGCTAGTGGCCGCAGGCGGTTCGGTCGGTGGCCCGTGGCGGCGGTCTGGGAAGAAGAAGGGCCAATCGCCGTAGGATTTTCATCCAATGGTTCAAAACGGTCGACTGGCCTAAATCTAAAAGTCAGGCGATTTACATGGAGCCACGCCCTATATTATACTATAATTGGACAACTGCCAAAAACCAACATGCATTTTTTGTTGCATTGGGCTCTTTCATAAACTGATTCAAAGATCAGTTAGGGCATTTGGATCTGAAAACGATGCTTCCGCAGATGCCTTATGTCTGTCTTGTGCTGCAATTTTTTAGCAACATTAATTTTTGTCGTGCCGCAAATATACAACACATGTGTAGCTGCCGCAAAACAAATATGCAGCCGCACACACGCCAACCGCCACGTTGAACACTCCTCCCGACGCAACCCGCATCACTACCTGACCGCTGTCAACTCGATTTTAGCCGTGGACGCCGTTGCCTCCAGCCCCTCTTACTTTGCTGCTTGACCTCGCTGCTCCATAGAGTCGCTTTAGCCCCACCGCCGCATCGATTTGTGCTGAGTTTGTCCAGTTGTCGTCCCTCCACCGCCCGTAATGGTTGTCGCAGCCCCTCATTTGGTCGTAGACGTGGACTAGTGGCAAGCCGTAGCACCGTTGCTGACCATGTGGCCGCCGTGACCGAACCGTGCCGCTGCCGCTTCAGACGGTGTTAACGGCGCGACATTGTCGGGTTTTTTCTTGCCGCAAGCTCGACCTCCCCAACGCGGCGACCACCTCGGTTCCGACGAGGTGCCTGCTGGTTTCCTCCTCTTCGCACACTAGGTGTTCGAGGAATTGCCTAGAAGGTAAAGAAACTTCGCTTCTCGCTTTTTTAGACGACAAAGGAGTAGATTGTAATGGAAATTATTGTAATGTAGATGAGTTCGTTTGAATCCTCTCTGTGGGATAATTCCTCGCCCGAAGACAAATATGACATGAATGAAGAGGAGGACATTTCTTTCATCTTAACGTTGCATCGTAGTTATGTGTTCCGCCGTGAGGTGATTTGGAGGATGAGGCAAGATGGTCACAATAGATTGATGCTCGACTATTTTGGTACAAATTCGATGTATCCATAGCCATACTTCCGATGCTAATTTAGGATGTCTCTGGATTTGTTTCTTCACATTGCCAACTGTGTGAAGCAACATGATCGGTTCTTCAAGCAAAAAAATGCGATGGAGATCTTGGACATAGCACAATCTAGAAGGTAATTTCCACATTGCACATAGTGACATATGGTGGTTCAACAAATTTCATTGATGACCACTTGGCAAAGGGAGAGAATTTTAATCTTGTTTGTCAAGTAATTTGCAAAGCCGATGGTTGAAGTGTTCGGGTCATAGTATTTGAGAGCATCCAATGCTTAGGACACTCGAACAAAGCCCGTGGATTTCCAGGTATATTTGGCTCCATTGGTTGCATAGGCCAGCGAAGTCGTCGGCATTTCTCAAGAGGCGCGACAATGGTTAATATGACACTGTAAAGCAATCTCTTATATAATCACACAATAACTTTTGGCATTTAATAATCGATCTCAATTACCTCTAACTTGGTTCCTCTTGACAACTCTTTCCACAAGCACTATTGAGTCCACTAAATTAAATATTACGGGTCGAGTATCTCTAATACCAGCTTCTTTAAACAAGCTTTTTCTCGACATCCAAGTCTTTCAAGAGACTTCCAAAACGACCGAAAACAGCGGAAAAATCAGGGCTTCGAAAAACAACATAATATTATCAATACTCACCTAATTTCTTAAACTCTGCTTCAATGATCCGGAACAAGAAACAAATAAGTCACGCCGTCTTGGTCAGAAAAAAGCAAAAAAGAAACTGCATAATGTTAGCTGAAGAACCGCATTATAATCAATACTCACCTAATTGCTTTGCTTAAAAGGGATTTTGCTTCAAGTAAAACATACACACATTTTTTGCATCTTGGCACGTTTGGTTATGCTTAAAAGTAGGCTTGGCACCTAAGGATGGTCACACTTGTGGGCTGGGGCATATATCTTACACCGGATTACACAAGTGGCTCTTCTTTCCACTAGCACCACAATAATTACAGAAGCAAGCATAAAGGTGGCAAGTTTAATCAAATACGAAAGGCAAGGGGCAATGCATGCACAAGCAACAGTATTCGAGGTGATGGGTCCAATACAAGCAGGAGCAGATGGTTTGAGGATGAAGACAGAATTGACCAAGAGGGGCCATGGATGTGGCCTACATGGGTTGTTAGGAGCAACTTCCAGCACTAAGCCCTGCTCCCGATTTTGATGATGGAACCAACTAGCCTACTATGCCTCTTTCTAGGAGATGTTTATCTCCCATTTGGTCTCTGGATTGAAGTACCTTGCAAGCAAGATTCCAATGCCTACTTAAGCCACTCAAACCTACACATCCCCCACTTTTACACCACCTTCGGCACAGGCATGTGGGCCACACCAGTGTTTTAACTCTGTAATTTAGTTGGTTTTGAGAGCTACTCAAGAAGGCTGATAAACACCATCCGTTTTGGGCCCTTGGCTGCCTTTTCAGGAGGGCTTCTTTCCAGCAACCAAGATGCTACATTCTGATGGTAAATTTGTTGCCGGAAGAAATGCTAACCATGATCATTGTTGGAAGTGAACCATCATCACGCTTGTCTATAGAGAGGATTCAGCCTTAAGCAAGTGTGCATGAGCATTGAACGATGACACGCACACGAAGCTAGTTACCAAATGGCTGACAGCTGCGCTGTTCGAACACATGATGGTTGCAAAATACTCCTACAAATGATCAGGCATCGAATTTAACCACCCACCAGCACGAGCATGACGGAATCATTGCCCACTGCGAAACCCCTCAGATGCTACTGACAAAACTGAATCATCAGCTTCCCCGATCGTTACCGGTTCGATCCGGCCGTCGACAGCGCATGGTAACAGATGAACAAGGACCATCAGGTGAGGGTGAGCTACCATATCTGCCCTATCGACCGGCTAATCGTGCCTGAACCCTCACTCTCACGCCAGCTAAAACCCCTCACAGACGCACAACTTCCTGTGGACTCCTCGTGTGGATATCATATTTACTGTACCGACCAACCGGGTTGCAGCCTTACAGTTAAGTTTGTGCGCAGCAAGGCAAGCCATGTTGTGCCTGTGTACATCACACATGGATTCGGAGAGGTTCAAAACAAGAGGCATGTATGTTTGAAGTACAGCAAAGGCAAGGCGTACCGGAGCAGTGCTCCTCCTCCTGAAAGCCGTGCTGACAATTGGCTGCCTCCTCGTGAGGCTTGCTGGTGAAGCAAGGTTGGTTGGGTGTCATCGAGTGGGGAAGTGGGCAGCTCCCCTTGGCCACCCAATCCGGTAAAGGATCTATAAGACGGCCACCTCTCTCAGACGAAGAGAGAGTTGGAAGGACCGGAGAGCGGGTGCAGTGCAGGTTTGCCATGAGATGCTACTCCACTGAAGCATCAGCAAGGAGAAGCTCAAACAAGGTATGGCTGGACTTTGCTCCATGTGTCTACTATCCTTCTGCCTTGTTTTTATTAGGAAACAAGCTACTAGTTCTGAGGAAAAACTTGGCATCAGATGTTTGATTTTGCTTTATATTTGTGTATGTATTGGTACCACTGCTTAGCAGTTGAAATTTGAAAGTCTGCTCATTGTTTGAGTCTCTTGAGGGCATGCATGGTTTCCAATCTTATTCATGTTCACTGATCCTTGTTGAGTTCTTGTTGTCAATGGAATTGTTATTGCAGGGGTGTGGCTGGGAGAAATGTTAAGGAGATGGGGAAGAAGGGAAGCGGCTGGATCACTGCGCTCAAGAAGGCCTTCACCACAAACCCCAAGGACAAGCCAACAAATGTGAGTACCACTACTTTAAACTCCCAAAAATGTGTCTGTACCACTTGAATCGTGCAAAGGTTATTAGAGAAAACAAAGGGCACGTGTGTTGGAAAAAAGTTGGTTGCTCACCCAAACCCAAGCTTTGCCCAGAAGCAATCGCTGCATGCAAGCTGTATGCGCATGTAGACAGGTGCAGCAGTATCGTAGCGACAAATACACTGCCCTGTACAAAGCCACTGTCATGTTCGTTGATCTGCACATGTAGTTTGTATTTATTTATTTTACTTTATTATTTGCATCACATTTTTAGCAGTGGAAGAATTTTTACATATAGAATTTTGGGGAAGATAAGTGAGCGGTGAGATGTATCCATGGCAGGTGCAGCTGGTAGCGCAGTACCCGCAGCCGCCGCCGCCGCAGCCGCCGCAGCAGTACAGGGGGAGCTCGAGGGACAAGAAGCGATGGGGGTTCGGGCGGGCGCGGCAGCACGCCGACCCGGCGCCGCTGATGAGCATCCCGCTGTACCGGCAGCCGAGCAGCATCGAGAAGATCCTGGGCGACGCCGAGATGGAGCGGCAGTACTACGCCAGGCCGCCGGCGCAGTACCAGATCGCCCCCGCCAAGCCCACCACCGCCACCGTCGCCGCCACGGCGCCGACCACGCCCGCGGCGCGCGAGCGCGAGCGGGAGTGGGGCCGTGATCGGGAGCGGGAGCGCGACGCCGGCGGTGACAAGCAGCAGCAGCGACAGCAGCAGGCGGCGGTGCTCCAGCTGCCTGCGCCGCCGTCCTCGCCACCGCCGCTCATCCGGCGGTTCGACCACGACAGGGAGCAGCAGCAGAGGCTGCAGCGGCTGCAGCAGGGCAGGGCCGAGATGGCCGAGTGGCGGCAGCCGCAGCAGCATACTAGAACACGGGCGAGGCAGCGGGCCGTGGCGCCGGAGCAGGCCCGCGCGGCCGCCGTGGCTATCCAGGCCGCCTTCCGGGGCTACTCGGCGCGCCGGAGCTACCGGTCGCTGCGCGGCCTGATCCGGCTTCAGGCGGTGGTGCGCGGGCCGAGCGTGCGGCGGCAGACGGCGCACGCGATGCGGTGCATGCAGACGCTGGTGCGCGTGCAGGCGCAGGTCCGCGCCAGCCGCGTGGAGGCCATGGAGCGGCGCAACGACCGGCACGGCGCCATGCTCCGGGACGGCCGCCGGTGGCGCTCCGGCTCGCAGGTACGTGCACGACTCTAGTCTCGTCAGGCTTACGTACTCGTGCATGCATGTGACGGGGCCGGGGACTCTGGCCGTGCGACGACGCAGGACGGCGGCATGTGGGACGACAGCCTGCTGAGCCGGGACGAGGCGGACGCGAGGACGAAGCGCAAGGCGGAGGCCGTGATGAAGCGCGAGCGAGCCCTCGCCTACTCCTATTCCCACCAGGTACGTACTCTACGTATTATCTTTCCGTAGAATTATACACACACAGCACGATCGATCACGTACGAATGAATGAAACAAGCAAAAGGGACAGGTGAATTCCTTCCGTCAGTCAAGCAGCGGGAGTAGTTACAGCAGATTAGCGAGAGGGTGACCGAACATCTCTCCTCTTCATCCTCCCGATAGAGACCAGTAGGTGCGCAAAAATACTTTCGATCGGCCAGCTAAAAGCTAGTGAGCTACCGTATTTTTTTCCACTAAAAGCTGTAGTGTCATTGTTGGAGAGTTGGAATGTGTCTTCTCTGGGCCTGTCAGGTCGGTCTCGCACGGGCTGTTTATGCATTCTGTCAGTCCAACTGTAGTAGTTAGTGCATGTTCTGCATCAAGGATGCTTGGACGAATCATCTGAGTGGGACGTGTGGGTGATGAAAATTTTTCTTCTGCTTCGATTCGATGGCGTCGATGGGCCAACTAGAACCGCACTGTCAACGTTTTTCTTTGTCAGAGGTGTAGTGTCATTGTGTTGTTTATCTGAAACTAGGCGTGATGTCGTTGTCAGTAGGTACTTGGATGGTTTAATATGTTCTCCTGCACTTGTCAGTCTCATGATGTGTTCTTTAATCTATTTCTTTTATTAGAAGATAATATGTTCTCAATTTTTTTGGCTTTTTTTAGCATCCTAATTTGTTCATATTTTTTGAGACATTCCTAATTTGTTCATATGTTAATGTTCTTCTCTTGGGCACGTGGATGGATGTAGGTGATGAAGTCGACGCCGATGGCGGCCCACGCGATCCTGGCTGACCTGCAGTCGGGCCGGAACCCATGGTGGTGGTCGCCCATCGACCGCAGCAGCCACGAGCGCGAGTACCCCCGCCATGTCGACTCAGCCGTCAGCCGGCCCAGGCCCACGCTCGCCGTCGCGCGCCGCGAGATGAGCATGAGCATGATGACGCCCATGTCCACGGCCGGGCACCGCGAGATGAACATGAACATGATGACGCCCGTGTCGACGGCGACCGCGCACCGCCAGATGAGCATGGCGACGCCGATCTCGACGACGGCCGCGCACCGCCAGATGAGCATGGCGACGCCGATGACGACGGCCGCGAACACGCCGGCGCGGTCGGTGGTGTCGGCCTACTACAAGCAGCCGAGCAAGCCCGCGCGGGGCGCGCGAGGAGCGGCAGCGCCGCCGTCGAGCCACGGCGGCGGCAGCGTCCGCGACGACGAGAGCCTGACGAGCTGCCCGGCGTTCGGGGTGCCCAACTACATGACGCCGACCATGTCGGCGTCCGCCAAGGCCCGGGCGCGCGCGCACCTGCTGCAGCAGCAGCTGGACAAGGAGCGGCGCGCGGCGGAGCAGAAGCCCAGGTTCTCGTTCGGGCTCGGGCAGAGCATCGGGAGCTGGGCCAAGAGCCCGTTCTGGCGGGGCGGCGGCGGCGGCGGGGACCAGTCCGCCGCGCCGTCGCGGGTGGGCACGCCCGCGGCGTCCACGGCGGGCGGGGGCGGCCGGCACAAGCACCGGCGGTCCGTCAGCGGGCTCAGCGTCGACTCCACCGTGTCCATGCCGGCCGGCGTCGGCCGGCGGTCGTTCAAGTAGCTCGTGCGATCTCCTTTCGATCTTCTCCATGATACTTTGGTCTCTGCCCGGTGTAACAATCTGTATCGTGTGCTTGGTTTGGTCTTTGGTGCGTGTCTCTGTCGATCTTGCATGTCACATTCGTTTGATGATAGCAGTGTGATTCGTTGTGCTTGGTTTACCCGCGGCTGCTGGTTTCCCTTTCGTGAGTGCGTGGCCTTCGGTTTTTGAGGGGCCGGTGGCTGTGGTGTAAATGCAGTACTGCGGAGAGTTCATGGAACATAGTTTGTGTGCGTTCGTATGTGTTCCGGTTTGCGTGTCCTTGTCATAAGATCGTAAATTTGTGCCTCGAGATCGCCTGTCTCGACAAAATTTCACCAGACGTCTCACCGTTTGCCGACCCTCTTTCCGATAATGTCAGCAACCAAGGCACGACAACGGCTGATGGTGAACAAGGCGCAACGGTAAGGTGTGAAGCGCGCTACAGGGCGGCGCCAGTGGAGGAGATGTGGCCGTCAGGCCCAAGAGAAGAGTCAACCGGCCGGCCTGCAACTTTGGTCCTCAGTGGGCCCAGTAATGTAAACTACTCCCTCTTGTCTCATAATATAAGTGTTTTTAATGTTAAAAACGCTCTTATATTATGGGATGGTGGGAGTATATCTTAGATTCACCGACATCATGATTAGGACAGTCACTTCGGACGTGACAACACCCGTCAATGTCTACATGTGCTTCCTAAACAGGAACCCTACAAGATGGTGCAGCGGACGGCGGTGGGGGTGATCTAGGGGCATCCTCTACTATGGAGGCAGAATCCCAACCAGTTGCGACACAATTGGCTCCATGTAATCTTCATAGTCGGGGCCCACACGGCCACCCTAGCCATCTGGGCAGATAACTTGTACTTGGTCGACTTTCAGGTGAAAGGTGGTGCCTGGTACACTTTCAAGAGCCATAATTACCTCATTCTCGTCTCAAGAGGACTCTCCTTCCAGGATGACATCATTCTTTGTTCAAGCAGATTCTCCTTGAAGGATAACTTTGACGTTCTCACCGACGATAAGATGTCAGGAGACATGCAGATTCATCGTCATAAGGGCATGTACAATATGGGGGCAGCTGTATGGTTCTGCCCCATGCCTGCACGTAGATAAAATTTTATGGAGCAGCTATTGGAGGCCATCAGCATCCAACACATGCATTAGCTCTCCAGGACCCACTGTTTCACCTTTGCCTCCATTCGATCCTCTCTCCCCTGAGTGTTCTTCCCATGCATGATCTCATCTTCCTATTGCTTTACCCTCTAAATTTTGCTTTTGTCAGCGAGGAGCCGGGGTCTTCTACAAGATCCCGTTTCACTCTACAGGCAACTGGTTGAGCTGAGCTGGAGCATCTAAACTCACATGGTGTACTGGAGCAGCGGTCCAAGATGGCTTGTTGGCCATGCCCTAAGGACACTATATGCTAGTCAGGGAGGGGCACCCCCCCTCCCTCCCCCGCCCACCCAACCTTAATTTTGCTATTGCCCTTGACAACCTGAATTGGCTCCACCGGAGAGGACAAGGTACGTGAAGCTCTTGCAGCCATCAGTGTCTCATGCTAGTCGTAAACGGTGCGCTGGTAGCGTGGACCGGGTTTGGCCATGCCTCGGGGGAGGTGATCAGCCTCTGCATCCACTAGAAGGACGAATCGTGTGCTTTGATCCATTTAAGTCAGAAGAAGAAGTGGGGCAAAATACCTAAGGCAAAGAAGATCAAGGACTTGAGGAAGCCCAAAATGGTGGATGTCTCATCTGTTGGGGAACGTAGTAATTTCAAAAAAATTCCTACGCACACGCAAGACCATGGTGATGGCATAGCAACGAGAGGGAGAGTGTCCGCCCACGTACTCGTGAGACCGAAAGCGAAGCGTTATAACAACGCTGTTGATGTAGTCGACGTCTTCACGATCCGACCGATCCAAGTACCGAACGACGGCACCTCCGAGTTCGCACACGTTCACTCGATGGCGATCCCCGGCTCCGATCCAAAGAAAGCGTCGGGATGAGTTCCACAAGACGACGGCGTGGTGGCGATGATGATGCTCCACCGACGCAGGCTTCGCCTAAGCTCATGACGATATGACTTCACGGCGCAGGCTTCGCCTAAGCTCATGACGATATGACCAAGTAGAATATGGTGGAGGGGGCACCGCACACGGCTAAGAACGATCACGTAGATCAACTTGTGTGTCTTGGGGTGCCCCCGCCTCGTATATAAAGGAGCAAGGGGGTGCGGCCAGCCCTAGGGCGGCCGAGGAGTCCTACTCCCACCAGGAGTAGGACCCCCTTCCTAGTTGGATTAGGATTGGGGAGGGAAGAGGGAAGGCGCCCCTCTCCTTGTCCTATTCGGACTAGAGGGGGGGCGCGGCCTGCCCTGGCGGCCCTTCCTCTTCTTCCTATGGCCCATCAAGGCCCATTGACCCCCCGGGGGGTTCCGGTAACCCCCCGGTGTTCCGGTAATGTCCTGTTTTCATTCGGAACCTTTCCGAAGTCCAAACATAGGCTTCCAATATATCAATCTTTATGTCTCGACCATTTCGAGACTCTTCGTCATGTCCGTGATCACATCCGGGACTCCGAACAACCTTCGGTACATCAAAACTTATAAACACATAATGAACTGTCATCGAAACGTTAAGCGTGCGGACCCTACGGGTTCGAGAACTATGTAGACATGACCTAGAACCATTCTCGGTCAATAACCAATAGCGGAACCTGGATGCCCATATTGGTTCCTACATATTCTACGAAGATCTTTATCGGTCAAACATCATAACGACATACGTTGTTCCCTTTGTCATCGGTATGTTACTTACCCGAGATTCGATCGTTGGTATCTAATACCTAGTTCAATCTCGTTACCGGTAAGTCTCTTTACTCGTTCCGTAATACATCATCTCACAACTAACTCATTAGTTGCAATGCTTGCAAGGCTTATGTGATGTGTATTACCGAGAAGGCCCGAAGATACCTCTCGACAATCGGATGACAAAACCTAATCTCGAAATCGCCAACCCAACATGTACCTTTGGAGACACTGTAGTACTCCTTTATAATCACCCGATTACGTTGTGACGTTTGGTAGTACCCAAAGTGTTCCTCCGTAAACGGAGTTGCATAATCTCATAGTTACAGGAACATGTATAGGTCATGAAGAAAGCAATAGCAATATACTAAGCGATCAAGTGCTAAGCTAACGAGAATGGGTCATGTCAATCACATCATTCTCCTAATGATGTGATCCCATTAATCAAATGACAACACATGTCTATGGTTA
Source organism: Aegilops longissima (assembly GCA_021605205.1). NCBI lineage: Eukaryota > Viridiplantae > Streptophyta > Magnoliopsida > Poales > Poaceae > Aegilops > Aegilops longissima. The sequence goes on along the minus strand of CM038678.1, from coordinate 646,817,678 downwards.
GGAAACATAACCATCTTTGATTAATGAGCTAGTCTAGTAGAGGCATACTAGTGACTATCTGTTTGTCTATGTATTCACACATGTATTATGTTTCCGGTTAATACAATTCTAGCATGAATAATAAACATTTATCATGATATAAGGAAATAAATAATAACTTTATTATTGCCTCTAGGGCACATTTCCTTCAGTCTCCCACTTGCACTAGAGTCAATAATCTAGATTACACAAGAATGATTCTAACACCCATGGAGTCTTGGTGCTGATCATGTTTTGCTCGTGGAAGAGGCTTAGTCAAGCGGTCGCAACATTCAGATCTGTATGTATTTTGCAAATCTCTATGTCTCCCACTTGGACTTGGTCCCGAATGGAATTGAAGCGTCTCCTGATATGCTTGGTCCTCTTGTGAAATTTGGATTCCTTTGCCAAGGCAATTGCACCAGTATTGTCACGAAGATCTTCATTGGTCCCGATGCACTAGGTATGACACCTAGATCGGAAATGAACTCTTTCATCCAGACTCCTTCATTTCTGCTTCGAAGCAGCTATGTACTCCGCTTCACATGTAGATCCCGCCACGACGCTTTGTTTAGAACTGCACCAACTGACAGCTCCACCGTTTAATAAAAACAGTATCCGGTTTGCGATTTAGAATCGTTCGGATCAGTGTCAAAGCTTGCATCGACGTAACCATTTACGACTAGCTCTTTGTCACCTCCATATACGAGAAACATATCCTTAGTCCTTTTCGGTATTTCAGATGTTCTTGACCGCTGTCCGATGATCCACTCTGGATTACTTTGGTACCTTCTGCCAAGCTTCTTTGCTAAGCATCGTCAGTCTGGTACACAGACATTGCATACATGATAGAGCCTATGGCTGAAGCATAGGAACATCTTTCATTTTCTCTCTATCTTCTGCTGTGGTCGGGCATTGAGTCGACTCAATCTTACACCTTATGTCTGGTAAAAACCTTTCTTTGCTCGATCCATTTTGAACTTCTTCAAAACTTTATCAAGGTATGTGCTTTGTGAAAGTCAATTAAGCGTCTTGATCTATCTCTATAGATCTTGATGCCCAATATGTAAGCAGCTTCACCGAGGTCTTTCATTGAAAACTTTTATTCAAGTATCCTTTTATGCTATCCAGAAATTCTATATCATTTCCAATCAATAATATGTCGTCCACATATAATATCGAAATGCTATAGAGCTCCCACTCACTTTCTTGTAAATCTGAGGCTTCTCCAAAAGTCATATAAAACCATATGCTTTGATCACACTATCAAAGCGTTTATTCCAACTCCGAGAGGCTTGCACGGACCATAAATTGATCATTGGAGATTGCACACTTTGTTAGCACCCTTTGGATCAACAAAACCTTCGGTTGCATCATATACAACTCTTCTTCTAGAAATCCATTCAAGAATGCAGTTTTACATCCATTTGCCAAATTTCATAATCATAAAATGCGGCAATTGCTAACATGATTCGGACAGACTTAAGCATTGCCACGGGTGAGAAAGTCTCATCGTAGTCAACCCCTTGAACTTGTCGAAAACCTTTCGCAACAAGTCGAGCTTTGTAGAGCAGTTACATTACCATCGCGTCGGTCTTCTTCTTAAAGATCCATTTATTCTCAATGGCTTACCGATCATCGGGCAAGTCAACCAAAGTCCATACTTTGTTTTCATACATGGATCCCATCTCGATTTCATGGCTTCCACCTTTTCGCGAATCTGGGCTCACCATCGCTTCTTCATAGTTTGTAGGTTCGCCATGGTCAAGTAACATGACTTCCGAATAGGATTACCGTACCACTCAGTGCGTATTTTACTCTGGTTGACCTCACGAAGTTCAAGAGCAACTTGATCTGAAGTTTCATGATCAACATCATTAGTTTCCTCACTAATTGGTGTAGTTGTCACAGAACCATTTCTTGTGGTGAACTACCTTCCAATAAGGGAGCGATCTGATTATCTCATCAAGTTCTACTTTCCTCCCACTCACTTCTTTCGAGAGAAACTCCTTCTCTAGAAAGGATCCGAATTTAGCAACGAAAATCTTGCCTTCAGATCTGTGATAGAAGGTGTACCCAATGATCTCCTTTGGGTATCCTATGAAGACACATTTCTCGATTTGTGTTCGAGCTTATCTGGTTGAAGTTTCTTCACATAAGCATCGCAGCCCCAAACTTTAAGAAACGACAACTTTGGTTTCTTGCCTAACCACAGTTCATACGGTGTCGTCTCAACGGACTTAGATGGTGCCCTATTTAACGTGAATGCGACCGTCTCTAAAGCATATCCCCAAAACGATAGCGGTAAATCAGTAAGAGACATCATAGATCGCACCATATCAAGTAAAGTACGATTATGACGTTCGGACACACCATTTCTCCGTGGTGTTCGGGTGGCGTGAGTTGCGAAACTATTCCACATTGTTTCAAATGTAAACCAAACTCGTAACTCAAATATTCTCCTCCACGATCAGATCGTAGAAACTTTATTTTCTTGTTACGATGATTTTCCACTTCACTCTGAAATTCTTTGAACTTTTCAAATGTTTCAGATTTGTGTTTCATTAAGTAGATATACCCATATCTGCTCAAATCATCTGTGAAGGTGAGAAAATAACGATACCCTTGGCGTGCCTCAACATTCATTGGACCACAAACATCGGTATGTATGATTTCCAACAAATCAGTTGCTCGCTCCATAGTTCCGAGAGCGGCGTTTTAGTCATCTTGCCCATGAGGCACGGTTCGCAAGTACCAAGTGATTCATAATCAAGTGATTCGAAGCCCATCAAGATGGAGTTTCTTCATGCGTTTTACACCGATATGACCCAAACGGCAGTGCCACAAATAAGTTGCATTATCATTATCAACTCTGCATCTTTTGGTTTCAACACTATGAATATGTGTATCACTACTATCGAGATTCAATAAAAATAGACCATTCTTCAAGGGTGCATGACCATAAAAGATATTATTCATATAAATAGAACAACCATTATTCTCTGTCTTAAATGTATAACCATCTCGCATCAAACAAGATCCAGATATAATGTTCATGCTTAACGCTGGCACCAAATAACAATTATTTAGGTCTAAAACTAATCCCGATGGTAGATGTAGAGGTAGTGTGCCGACCGCGATCACATCGACTTTGGAACCATTTCCCACGCGCATCGTCACCTCGTCCTTAGCCAATCTTCGCTAATCCGTAGTTCTGTTTGAGTTGCAAATATTCGCAATGTAACCAGTATCAAATACCGGTACTCTGCGGTATTAGTAAGGTACACATCAATAACATGTATATCACATATACCTTTGATCACCTTGCCATCCTTCTTATCCGCCAAATACTTGGGGCAGTTCCGCTCAAATGTCGGTTTGCTTGCAGTAAAAACACTCGGGCCAGGCTTAGGTCCAGACTTGGGTTTCTTCTCTTGAGCAACAACTTTCTTGCTGTTCTTTTGAAGTTCCCTTCTTCTTTCCTTTGCCCTTTTCTTGAAACTAGTGGTCTTGTTGACCATCAACACTTGATGCTCTTTCTTGATTTCTACCTCCATGGCTTTTAGCATTGCGAAGAGCTCGGAATTGTCTTGGTCATCCCTTGCATATTATAGTTCATCACGAAGCTCTTGTAGCTTCGTGGCGATGATTGGAGAATTTCATCAATGACACTATCATCCGGAAGAGTAACTCCCAGTTGAATCAAGTGATTATTATACCCGGACATTTTGAGTATATGTTCACCGATGAACTATTCTCCTCCATCTTGCAGCTATAGAACTTATTGGAGACTTCATATCTCTCAATCCGGGCATTTGCTTGAAATATTAACTTCAACTCCAGGAACATCTCATATGCTCCATGACGTTCAAAACGTCGTTGAAGACCAGTTCTAAGCCGTAAAGCATGGCACACTGAACTATAGAGTAGTCATCACTTTGCTCGCCAGACGTTCACAACCGGCGTTGCTCTCGCAAAGCAGGCTGGCACCCAGCGGTGCTTCGGGACGTAATTCTTACGTGCAGCAATGAGGATAATCCTCAAGTTACGGACCCAGTCCGTGTAATTGCTACCATCATCTTTCAACTTTGCTTTCTCAAGGAACGCATTAAAATTCAACGGAACAACAAAGACGAGCCATCTATCTACAAGAAACATAGACAAGCAAAAATACTATCGGTACTAAGTTCATGATAAATTTAAGTTTAATTAATCATATTAAAACTCCCACTTAGACAGACATCTCTCTAGTCATCTAAGTGATTACGTGATCCAAATCAACTAAACCATGTCCGATCATCACGTGAGATGGAGTAGTTTCAATGGTGAACATCACTATGTTGATCATATCTACTATATGATTCACGTTCGACCTTTCGGTCTCCGTGTTCCGAGGCCATATCTGTTATATGCTAGGCTCGTCAAGTTTAACCCGAGTATTCCGCGTGTGCAACTGTTTTGCACCGTTGTATTTGAACGTAGAGCCTATCACACCCGATCATCACGTGGTGTCTCAAAGACGAAGAACTTTCGCAGCGGTGCATACTCGGGAGAACACTTCTTGATAATTTTAGTGAGAGATCATCTTATAATGCTACCGTCAATCAAAGCAAGATAAGATGCATAAAGGATAAACATCACATGCAATCAATATAAGTGATATGATATGGTCATCATCATCTTGTGCTTGTGATCTCCATCGCCAAGCACCGTCATGATCACCATCGTCACCGCGCGACACCTTGATCTCCATCGTAGCATCGTTGTCGTTTCACCAACTATTGCTTCTCGACTATCGCTACTGCTTAGTGATAAAGTAAAGCAATTACATGGCGTTGCATTTCATACAATAAAGCGACAACCATATGGCTCTGCCGATTGCCGATAACTCGGTTACAAAACATGATCATCTCATACAATAAAATATAGCATCACGTCTTGACCACATCACATCACAACATGCCCTGCAAAAACAAGTTAGACGTCCTCTACTTTGTTGTTGCAAGTTTTACGTGGCTGCTACGGGCTGAGCAAGAACCGTTCTTACCTACGCATCAAAACCACAACGATAGTTTGTCAAGTTGGTGCTGTTTTAACCTTCGCAAGGACCGGGCGTAGCCACACTCGGTTCAACTAAAGTGAGAGAAACCGACACCGCGGTCACCTTTAAGCAACTAGTGCTCAAGCGGTGAAACCAGTCTCGCGTAAGCGTCGACGCGTAATGTCGGTCCGGCCGCTTCATCTCACAATACCGCCGAACCAAAGTATGACATGCTGGTAAGCAGTATGACTTATATCGCCCACAACTCACTTGTGTTCTACTCGTGCATATGACATCAACGCATAAAACCAGGCTCGGATGCCCTTTGTTGGGGAGCGTAGTAATTTCAAAAAATTCCTACGCACACGCAAGACCATGGTGATGGCATAGCAACGAGAGGAGAGATGTCGTCCACGCACCCTCGTGAGACCGAAAGCGAAGCGTTATAACAACGCTGTTGATGTAGTCGACGTCTTCACGATCCGACCGATCCAAGTACCGAACGTCACGGCACCTCCGAGTTACGCACACGTTCAGCTCGATGGCGATCCCCGGCTCCGATCCAGAAAGCGTCGGGGATGAGTTCCGTCAAGACGACGGCGGCAGCGATGATGATGCTCCACCGACGCAGGGCTTCGCCTAAGCTCATGACGATATGACTTCACCGCGCAGGCTTCGCCTAAGCTCCATGACGATATGACCGAAGTAGAATATGGTGGAGGGGGGCACCGCACACGGCTAAGAACGATCACGTAGATCAACTTGTGTGTCTTGGGGTGCCCCCTGCCCCCGTATATAAAGGAGCAAGGGGGGGTGCGGCCAGCCCTAGGGGGCACGCCTGGAGGAGTCCTACTCCCACCGGGAGTAGGACTCCCCCCCCCCCCTTTCCTAGTTGGATTAGGATTGGGGAGGGGGAAGAGGGAAGGGGGGCGCGCGGCCTGCCCTGGCCGGCCCTTCCTCTTCTTCCTATGGCCCGTCAAGGCCCATTGACCCCCGGGGGGTTCTGGTAACCCCCCGGTGTTCCGGTAACGTCCTGTTTTCATCCGGAACCTTTCCGAAGTCCAAACATAGGCTTCCAATATATCAATCTTTATGTCTCGACCATTTCGAGACTCTTCGTCATGTCCGTGATCACATCCGGGACTCCGAACAACCTTCGGTACATCAAAACTTATAAACTCATAATGAACTGTCATCGAAGCGTTAGCGTGCGGACCCTACGGGTTCGAGAACTATGTAGACATGACCTAGAACCATTCTCGGTCAATAACCAATAGCGGAACCTGGATGCCCATATTGGTTCCTACATATTCTACGAAGATCTTTATCGGTCAAACCGCATAACGACATCGTTGTTCCCTTTGTCATCGGTATGTTACTTACCCGAGATTCGATCGTTGGTATCTAATACCTAGTTCAATCTCGTTACCGTAAGTCTCTTTACTCGTTCGTAATACATCATCTCACAACTAACTCATTAGTTGCAATGCTTGCAAGGCTTATGTGATGTGTATTACCGAGAAGGCCAGAGATACCTCTCCGACAATCGGAGTGACAAAACCTAATCTCGAAATCGCCAACCCAACATGTACCTTTGGAGACACCTGTAGTACTCCTTTATAATCACCCGATTCACGTTGTGACGTTTGGTAGTACCAAAGTGTTCCTCCGTAAACGGAGTTGCATAATCTCATAGTTACAGGAACATGTATAGGTCATGAAGAAAGCAATAGCAATATACTAAACGATCAAGTGCTAAGCTAACGGAATGGGTCATGTCAATCACATCATTCTCCTAATGATGTGATCCCATTAATCAAATGACAACACATGTCTATGGTTAGGAAACATAACCATCTTTGATTAATGAGCTAGTCTAGTAGAGGCATACTAGTGACAATCTGTTTGTCTATGTATTCACACATGTATTATGTTTCCGGTTAATACAATTCTAGCATGAATAATAAACATTTATCATGATATAAGGAAATAAATAATAACATTATTATTTCCTCTAGGGCACATTTCCTTCATCATCGACTGCAAAGAACATCATCCTCGTCCCCCAGTTGACGGGTTGAGATAAAAAAATCCCAAAGAGACTTCTAGAAAGGAGCTTAGGGCATCTTTAATAGTGGTTACATGCATCATATTTGTAATTTTCCATTTAAGAACTTTTTAATGATGTCTCATGTAATAAATAATGAAGAGTGAGTGTGAGGTCCTACGATATTATCAACGCTCTAGCATTGTCACTATTGGTGTAAATGTTCCTCATGTTAACAATAGTGTTGCTGACAAGGTGACCTATGGGTGCATTTTTTGGGATATATATTCTTAGATTGTCAAGCCCTGGACATTACAAGGCACGAACTAATATAAAAATGGAAGAAAAAGAGGTAAATGCACCATTAGTGCTTGAACTTGACAAGCATGGTCACTTTGATGACTATAGTTAGGACATACAGAAAAGTGGTGCATGAACTTGGCTTTCGTGTGCTATACAAAGGAACTTCTTCTTTTTTTGAGGCAGTGAACGAAGGAACTAGCTATGACGCCCGGATAATTAAGTTATAATAAACCTCTGTTAATGATGCCACGTCACCTCTGTTACTGTTGATAATCGCGTTAGTTCAGAAACCGATTTAAATTCAAAATTCAAAATATGGCAAACAACAAAAGTTTTCAAATATTGGAACTAAAATGTTTGGTTTGTTGCAAGTAGTCCTTACTAAATGTTGGTGGAGAAGCCCCACTTTTATTAAGTGTTTAAAATTCTGAAATGAGCAACACAGTAACAAAACCAATTATTTAAAAGCTTTTAAAATATTAAACACGTAAAAACTATTTTATTTTAGGTGCCAAGTTAATTGTGGTGGTGGCATATTTGTTGATACTAATTTAGGTACAACTAATGTATTTAATAAAACTAAGCTATTGAAATATAAATTAAAACAGCAAAGAAAAGAAAAAAGAAAAAGGGAAAGACTAAAACACAAAAAATAGAAGGAACAACCCCCCCATATGGGCCTCGGCCCAGAGCCGACAGGACGCCAGCCGCCCACCCTGTTCCCCTTAACCCCCACCCGACCGAACCCTAATCCACCACCACACCCCACTCACCCCCACGAGCTCCACTCCTCCTCAATTCCCTGGATCGAGATCGATCCCCCCCCCCACTCTCTCTCGCCCCCTCCCGCTCGATCTGGAGCCGCCGCCGCCCCTCTCCGGCTCGCCTCCCCCCTCGCTCCTCTTCCCCGACCTGATCTGGATCGGGAAGGGGCAATGAGCCCGACGCCCCCTTCATCGACGTCGTCGCCGTACGACACAACCGCCGCCCGAGGACCTCGCCGGAGGCCACCTCGCCGAACCTTCCCCGACGGACTGCCTTCCCGTCGCCTGGTCGTCTCCGACCTCCTCCCCATGCCCCGTTGCCCCGTACCCTACAAACCGCCGTGAGCCTCGCTCTCTTCCCTCTCCCTTGCGCGACCCCACTGCCGTGTTGCTTGGCCTTCGCGCTTGTCACCGCATGCCCCCTGCTTTGCTTGCCTCTGCCGCTGTCAGGCCGCCCACCGCCGGGTCATCATTGCTTGTGACACGCTCCGCCCGCCTTTGCCCCTCCTCGTGAACGCGCTCGACGCCCACTCTGCACACACCTGGCCGGCGACGCCGCCACGCCTGCGGCCAACTCCGGCACTCTGACCCCCGCGCCCTGCTCCCTTCGCCTTAGTCCCGCACCTTCGTCGCCTTCCCTGGCCGGCATCATGGGCGCCGGTGACCGCGATGTTGGTCTCGCCAGAGGCCAGCGCTCGGGCTCCCTATCGGGCGCTCGTGGACGTGCCCCTACGCCCGCACCGCTCTGTGCCCGCTAAGGTCCCTAGGGCCATTGACATGTGGGGCCCGCCCCATAACAGTTTAAAAAAAGAGAGATTAAAATTAAGTAATAATAATAAAAATATAATTTAATTAATTAATTAATTAATTAACTAAGTTAATTAACTTAATTAATTGTGATTAATTAACCTAATCATCTAACTAATCTAGTTAATCACGATTAGTTAGTCTCAATCAATGACAAGCGGGACCCACCCGTCGACTTGGATGGTCAAAGGTCAAAGTGACCGCTGATGTCATGATGACATCATAAATGCATTTAGAATTAAATTAATTCTGTTAATTCTAGTAAATGATTAAATCCTTTTTAAATTAATATAAAATAAACAGTAGCTCGGATGAAAAAACTTTGTACATGAAAGTTGCTCAGAACGATGAGACAAATCTGAATACGCAACCCGTTCGTCCTCCACGCGTCCCTATCATAGTGAACCCGCAACATTTCCCCTCCGGTTCACCTGTCTGAAAACGCGAAACATCGGGGATACTTTCCCGGATGTTTCCCCCTTTCGCCGGTATCACCTCCTACCGCGTTAGGGCACACCTGGCACCGTTACTTGCCTTGTCATACATCGATATGCATGTGTTTGCATTATATTTATTGTTTCTTCCCCCTCTTCTCTCGTTAGACACCGAGACCGACGCCACTGCTACCCAGTACGACTACGGTGTTGATGACCCCTCCTTCTTGCCAGAGCAACCAGGCAAGCCCCCCCCCCCCTTGATCACCAGATATCGCCTATTCTTCTCTATACTGCTTGCATTAGAGTAGTGTAGCATGTTCTCGCTTTCGATTAATCCTATATTGCTGCATAGCCTTTGTCCTTGCTACTCTTGTTGTTGCCTTTACACCGCTATCCCACCGCTTAGTATAGGATGCTAGTGTTCCATCGGTGGCCCTACACTCTTGTCCGTTTGCCATGCTATACTATTGGGCCGTGATCACTTGGGAGGTGATCACGGGCATATGCTATATACTTTAAACTGTTCGGAGATGGGAAATTTGAAGGCGGTGGCTCCATCCCGGTAGAGGTGGGCACAGGTTCCCGACGGCCCCGATTGTTACTTTTGTGGCGGGCGGCAGGGCAGGTTGAGACCACCTAGGAGAGAGGTGGGCACAGCCTGGTTGGCGTTCGCGGATACTTAACACGCTTAACGAGATCTTGGTATTTGATGTGAGTCGGCCATTTGGTCTATACGCACTAACCAGCTACGAGGAACGATTATGGGCACTCGGCGTCGTGGTATCACCGAAGCCTTCGTGACGTCGCCGGCCGAGAGGCGCGCACCGGATTAGACTGGAACGCTGCTAGGCTAGGTCTGCTTCGGGCGCGACATAGCGCGTGTGTGTGCTAAGGCGATGGGCCTGCACCCTGGCGCTTAGGTTTAGACCGGCGTGTTGACCTCTCTGTTGTGCCTAGGTGGGGCTGCGGACGTGTTGATCTTCCGCGGCGGGCATGACCCGTAAAAGTGTTCCGCCAAATGGGATCAAGCGTGTTGGGTTATGTGGTGCACCCTGCAGGAAGTTTATCTATTCGAATAGCCGTGATCTTGATAACAGGACGACTTGGAGTTGTACCTTGACCTTATGACAACTAGTCTGGATACTTAATAAAACACACCCTTCCAAGTGCGGATATAACCCGGTGATCGCTCTCTAACAGGCAACGAGGAGGGGATTGCGGGTAGGATTATGCTATGCGATGCTACTTGGAGGACTTGATCTACTCTCTTCTACATCTTTGCAAGACGGAGGCTGCGAGCGTAGTCTTGACGAGATTAGTTATCCCCTCTTATTACGGTATTCGTAGTTCGGTCCATCGATATGGCCCTTTACACATATACCCATGCATATATAGTGTAGCTCCTTGCTTGCAGTACTTTGGATGAGTACTCATGGTTGCTTTTCTCCCCTTTTCCCCTTCCCTTCTACCGGTTGACGCAACAGATCTTTGGAGTCCAGGAGCAGACGCCACCGTCGACGGCGACTCCTACTACATCGGAGGTGCTTCATCGCTACGTGCAGCCCACCGGCGACGACCGGGAGTAGTTTAGGAGGATCCCGGCAGGAGGCTTGCGCCTCTTCGATCTGTATCCCATTTTGTGCTAGCCTTCTTAAGGCAAACTTGTTTAACTTATGTCCAGATCAGATATTGTTGCTTCACTGACTCGTCTATGATCGAGCACTTGTATTCGAGCCCTCGAGGACCCTGGCTTGTATTATGATGCGTGTATGACTTATTTATGTTTTTAGAGTTGTGTTGTGATATCTTTCCGTAAGTCCCTGATCTTGATCGTACATGTTTGTGTGCATGATTAGTGTACGATTGAATTGGAGGCGTCACAGTAGCCCTTGATCGAACGTGTGTGACGAACTTGGAGGTCACGATCGGTGGCTACTTACATACGGCCCAGTAAGGTGGGTACTGCTCACGACACAATCAAACGGGGTTTCTCTATCCCAGGATATGTTTAGCAGTTGATTTGACTTGTATACGTAAAACAAAATCGCTGGAATTCAAGGTAGCACCCCACCTCGCCATACCGAGACCTCCGCATGTGGTCTCACCTCTCAACGACCTACAAATAGTATTAGAACAAAAAAATGATATTTTTAGAAGATTGTCAAACCCTGAACAATACAAGGCATAAATAAGATAAAAATGGAAGAAAAAGAGGTAAATGCACTATTGGTGCTTCAACTTGCCACGGATGGTCACTTTGATGACTATAGTTGTGACTCACAGAAAAGTGGTGCATGAATTTGGCTTTCGTGTGCTATACGGTGCATTTGTTGTTTGTAGATGTTAATTGCGCTGATGTGGCACTGTATTTCCTTTTGAAGCCGTCTACTCTACTGGCATGGATCTCACATGTCAGCGGCCAATAAATAGTATTAGAACGAAAAATGGTTGGCTCATGGATTTGAACCACCGACCTATACTAACCTACATGCTTGCTTAGCCACACCAATCCTTACATTTTCTAATCTAAATGGATGCATTTGCTTTATATCCTTTCGGGTGAACAACATAAATTAAGAAATTAAATGCGAATGAAAAGTATACCTTTGTGTTATATCCTTTCGGTGAACAACATAAATTAAGAATTTTAATTTGATGAAAATGATACAACCACGGGGGTTCAAAACAGTGACCCCATGCTATCAGGCCCTCCTTGCTAGCCACTCCAATATAAGACATTTCAAGTCAGTAAAGGATAATTAATGTTTGTGTCTGTAACAATATTAAAAAGTATTCAGGTAACTAAAAATTACGTTAAAAATGTTCATGTTTTTTTTAAAATTACACATTATTATCACATATATTTACATCCTACCATCTGGGAGTGGTTACCCTCATGTCTTATATACTACCGTAGTAGCATATATACTAGTTTATCATTCGAAGTATGTTCATATACTATATTTAAGATATTTCCAAGCAAGCCATATGAAAAATTGCATGTGAGTCCATAATGTTTGTATATTTCAAAATACCTTTATATTTGTATGTATAAAATAATATAATAATATAATAGTACATACTATCTAAAAAGTAGTATATATACTACCCAAGTATTTTATATACTACATACTACATGTACACACTCTCAGTTTTAAAATATACTACATACAACATACAAAACTCACATGAGGGTAACTACCCCTGGGCGGTAGGAAACATTAATTTTATAATAATTATAAATTATAAAATGTTTATGATATTCTAGAAAACATATGTTATAAATAATATAAGTAAAAATAATTAAATAAAATAAATTCTCATTATTTAAAACATGTGTTATTATAAGACACACCATATAATCATAAAAATATCTATGGATTATAAACGCTTGAATAATTTAAATATTATTCATTTGAGGATCTGAAGTCTGGGGGCATACTGGGCTCATATTCATTTTTCCATACATATTGTTCTCTTTATTTTAGTTTAGAATAATATATGTTGTTTAGAAAGCACACAAACTTTATTAAAACATGTGAACACTTTTTAAAAGCAACGTAAAATATTTCTTAAAGGATGAACAACTTTATATACTGCATGAATATTTTATTATGATATAAGAAATTTTAAGAATGACTTTATTCTATTTTATTACATATGACATTTTTAAAATTATATAAATATCTTGTAGTCCCTCCGTCCCAAAATTCTTGTCTTAGATTTGTCTAAATACGGGTGTATCTAGTTACGTTTTAGTGTTAGATACATCTGTATCTAGACAAATTTAAGACAAAAATTTTGGGACGGAGGGAGTAATTCATAACATAATTATATGGGTATTTTTTAGTTAGTAAGTGAACATTTTCTAAAATTACATGAACATTTTTAATGTAATTTATTTTATATTGAATGACATGAAGATTTTTAGTGCAATTTATTTTGTTACAGACATATCCTGAATGTATTGCCTGCAGGTGGGCAGTTCCAATCCCCCCACCCGATGCTAGGCCGGCTGAGTAGACGGCTTCAAACGAAAATAGGGTGCCACAGTTAAGGTCCACAGACAGCAAATGCACTATATTGCACGCAAAAGCCAAGTTCATGCACCACTTTTCTGTATGCCACAATTACAGACACCAAAGTGATCAGCTGTCGTTACCACACACAAAAAAAGGTAATTGGCCGTGGCAAATTCAAGCCAGGCTATCTGTCCCTGGCTTAGTTGCGCAATATCAGTCTCGATCGCCCGCTGCTTGCTGCCAAGTAGCACGGCGGCACCATAGACCGCCACTGTTGCATCGAAGATATTTCTGAATGGCCTAAGCAGGTTCAGTACACCCTAGCATCCACACACCAATAGGCTCAGCTCCGGCTCACTCCAGAAAAAAGCGAGCCACCTGTCTGATACTCTGATTCCAGCAAGAACTCACAAATAGCACCAGTTTTCCCAGGTTGTAGTACTGAATTGACTGCATAAATCATGCACTTGCAACCAAGTACCCAAATCCAAAGCAATATAAATATATTTCTTCGATTAAACGGGTCAAAAGCAATATACATTTGCCTTGACATCATCATAGTACAAAAGAATCTGAGATCATCACGGTACACACAGTACTACTAGCACAAAAGAATAGCGACAGCAACAACACCGAATCGACGCATCTTTTGATGGAGGCGCCGCTCCCCACAGCGGGCGAAGATGCACGGAGCGCGGGCTCAGACATGGTAGGCGTCGGCCCAGTTCTTGGCGCGGCGGAGGTCGTCCTCGCCGTCGTCGTCCTCGGCGTCGTCGAGGCGCAGGGAGAAGGCGAGCGCGAGGGCGGCCCACTCGAGGACGAAGATGGCGGTGCCGAGCCCGCCGACCATCTTGAGGATGACGGCGCCGTCGTCATCGCGGACGTAGGACTGGAGCTCGGCGAGGAAGTCGGCGGTGCGGGTGAATGCGAGGAGCGCGACGGCGCCCTGGAAGATGGCGGTGAGCGCGGCGCCCGCCGTGTGCGCGGTGTGCCAGGGCGCCGGGTTGGCCGGGCCGGCCGTGAAGGAGCCCGAGCAGCCGGCCGCGGAGAAGACGGCGGTGAGCGCGTGGAGGAAGATGAGGAGCAGGCCGCACGGGGACGGCAGGAGGCGGAGCGACAGCGTGAGGAAGATGCAGCTGGAGGCCGCGCCCAGCAGCGCGTAGTTGCAGAGGAGGAACGCCTTGTGTGTGTGCACCTTGCCGGACGCCATCTCAGCCTGGTTCGTGGGGAGAGTTGCCTCGTGGTCGGATCGAGAGGGATTTTCCTTGCTTGGTGGGTTGGATCGGGAGTGGGGATGAGGAGTGGGGAGTGGAGGAGAGGGGTGGGCGGGTTTTATGCCGCGCGGCGCGGGGGAGATGGCCGTTGGGGGTGCGGCGCCAAGGGCAACGGCTAGTCGGGAGAGAGCCGTTGCTTTGCTTTGCCTTCCAGTGGGCAGCCAGCCCGGTCAGAGAGCCTGGCCCGTGGGCAGTCGCCTTCTTTCGGTTTTTCTAAGCAAACCAAATTAATTAAAACCCTCTTTTTTTTAGGGGATTAAAACCCTCTTTTTTGTAAGGTAAAACCATGAGGGTGACTTTATTCAGTTTGGCACAAAATAAATTGAAAACGTCCTTAATTCATTTCCAAAGAAATCTAAATAATTCAAGTATGATAACTATGAGTCCGTTTCAGTTATTAAAAAAACCGTATGAACCCGCTTTGCATTTACACCCTCTCAAGTCGTCCCAAGTTAGAATCTGTGTCCTAGCATATATGTTCTAGGAGAAACAATATTGTAAGAAATAATATACTCCCTCTGTTCACTTATATAAGACGTTTAAGCCTGTTCAGACAGTGCTCTAAACAGTTTAAAATCAGCCGTCTTTAACGCCTTATAAAAACGAACGGAGGGAGTATATTTTTTTGCAGGAAACACTATCAAAAGACGGTGCTTACCCTTGTCCCAAGGCGATCTATCGTGGGAATAAGGTATGCTTGTCTTGCCCTCGTTTTGATGATGCTTCCACGTATCGTAGGGATGTGTGTCAAAGATGGTGTGTCACTCGATATGGTTCTTTGGTTTTGGTGTATTTTTTCTACAGGATTGTCTCGGCTGTGTTGTCCTGCCGAGTGGTCAACATGGTCCTCTGACGGTACGTCTTGGTCGTCCGACTTCAGCTCCAACTGGCGAAGGTTGGGAAGTCTCATCTCATCAGAGAGCATGCAAGGTTTGTGTTCTTTGACTCTGTTTGACCGGAACTTGGGTGTTCTACAGGCCATATCCGTCGTTTTCTTTTTCGGACGACGGTTTGCTATGCAGATTGCAACCGCTGACGTCTTCTGGTCAACATAGATGACATTCCAGTCGTTGCTTCTACAAACTCGTGGATATAAACAAGTTTGCTCCGCTGGGACGGAGGCCCAGGGCCGACAACGAGCTTTGCTCATGGCACGTCGCTGGTGGATGCAGGAGGAAGAAGACTTCGACACCCCCAGAAATTTGAATGTATTCTTAAAATTTCTATAAGGGTGTTTCCATAAGGGTTTGTGCTACTTAATATATAGTTTTTGGCCTTTTTCACAAAACCAAAAAAAGAAAAACCTAACCTCATATTTTTCAGATTCAATAATACTTTCTCCGTTCCTAAATTTAAGTCTTTTAGAGATTCCACTATAGAGACTACATTCGGATGTATATAGACGCCTTTTAGAATATAGATTCATTTATTTTGCTCCGTATGTAGTCTATAATTAAATCTCTTAAAAGACTTATATTTAGGAACGGAGGGAGTAATTGAAAGCCTAGGGACAAGATCATATTTAACAACTTTGTCGCCGGTAGAAGTGACAGAATTGGCACAAAGTGGTAGTATTTAGAACATTTGGGAGGGATTGAAGTGTCAGATAGGTAGGGACATGGTTTTGAACATTTGAAAAGGGTTAAGTTTTGTACCATAGAATTTCACATAACTTGTTTACATGGTTGGACACTGCTTTATGGCAATGTCACATGAAGAATCATAGGATGTGAGAGCGAGAAACCAAGAGATGGTCTCTTATAGATATTCTTTTCTAATTTAACTAGATAATACCCCGCACGTTGTTGCGGAATTGTTTGCTATATTCTTTGATGAAGTTAGAGTATTAATAATTGATTATTGTATAAATGTAAAATATTTATCAAACATACCGGCCAGTGTAGAGTTTTCACATGCATGGTTGCATTTTACCATGCATGTGTCTTTTCCTCTGCACGGTATCATGTTGTAGAGACCCTTTATACATGCATGAGTGCACCTTGAGGTGGTATAGCTGCATCTTATCATGTCCATCATCTTCATGCCTAAATAGGAGTTGCTCGTCATAATTCCGATTTGAGATTTTGTGCATGAGACTGCTACAAACTGGCATTCACGGCCTAGATTAAAACATGATGAAAACCTAAGATAAATAAAACAGATGCCCCCAAACTAACCTAGGATTCGAAATTTTTAACATCTTATCAAGATTATTTCAAATATAACTACAACATCAGGAGCCTGATTATCAGACTCGATTAATCTCTCAAATAAATAATGGTCAATCAAACCCACTCCCTCATCCAAAAATTTCTTCAGACTTCTTGATGCTGTTATCCACTGCACTGACGGCCTAAAGAAAAACATTTAAACAAAAGTATCTACCGTAAGAAAATAATGTGGACAGTGCAGTACCTTCTTTACTATGTCAAGTATACCGTGTGATTGCCGATCAAGTGTGATCCAATATGGCCATCTTGTTAAACCTCGTTTCAGTGATTAAAATACTCCATCGTATCTTGTTTGAACTGGTCTCTCCAAAATACACATCATAAAGAAGGTCAACCAAGCCATGCTTCCTGTAAAGGGGAAACAATGAGCGGGATCCAAACCAATTAAGAACTGAGCACACAGAAAATAATTCAAGCAATCACAGGACCAAACGAAAGACACCATGTTAACATCAGTGTAGTAACTTGAAGCATAAATATGTGGCTCACTATTGGAAGAGGCACATGTCAAAGACTTGCAACATAAATCAAATATTTGACGCGGGATGGAGCAGCCATTGTCGTAAAGATTGCAATCAAAAGAAAGCTAGAATGCTAATTCAGAATAACGGAGGCTACAAACCACCATTATTAGGAATACAATAGAAAGAACAACTCCACACCAGCGAAGAACAGGAGAACGCTGAGCAAACCCACCGGGAAGCTGGAGAGCATGTGCAACACGGAGCTGCCAAGGAACAACTCCATCCCCAGCTTGTGCCCACCCAACGCTGCCACGCGCACGTTACAGCGACTGGCAACCTTGTACTACCCTGCGGCCTGCATGCGGTGCAGTTAACATCCTGCCCTAGAAAAATCCCTGGTTCCAACCAGTTCAAAGAACACTTGGCCTAGAGTCCTAGTCATTGCCAAGAGCTCATACTCCATACATGTATTTCAACAAACAGATTGTGTGCGAGACCTCAAGGCAAGCCCACCATGAACTCCAGGATCTGCACGAACCTTGTGGAGCTCGAACTCCTACCTCACCACGAACTCACGGCCGCCTCCAATCCGTGGCTTTGCAGTAGAGGCCGATGCCGTCGGGACCGTCAGATCTGGACCGTGCGCGGGAGAAGCCGGCGTCCCATCTTGAATCGCTCGAGGGAAGGATCGCCGGGCGCCCCATCAGTTGTAGCAGCCGGTAGCGCCGCTCCTGGATGGGCGCAGGCTAGGTGTCATGTCTCCCTCTCTGTAGGTTATGATGAGGCGCGGCTATGGACTGCTGGTCTTCCACGACTGTTTCAGGCTAGGTTAAAAAATTTGTTTCTTTAATGAAGAACTGGAAATGGAGGGTAGTGCGGTTTGGCTGTTACTTTTAGAAACGGAAAGGAACAATCTAGTGAAATAGAAACGCCTGACGCTTCATTTGTGCTGATGTGCGACGCATGTCTGCATGCTAGAAAAATTATAGTATAAATGTTGTGCTGATGCGGGATGTATGGCTGCATGCTAGGAGAATTAGAGAACTGCTGATGTGGCTACATGCTGAGATGGATATGCTGCATGTCAAGAGAAATAGGCTATGAACTACTCGTATTTAGGTATTATAGATTAGTCGTCATTAACTGTCTGCTAGAGATGTAAGAGTGAACCATTTTACACTGTTTTGACTTTCAGAAAACCACCCAAGAAGCTAGTGTTGCTGCCTTCTTCTGTTTCGGTGCCTAAACCGGTTGTGCTCAATTTATTTTCCTGCTTTCTGAACTGCACCTGAGCTACACTAGCAGTGCTAGCGCTGCAGTGACCAAAGGCCTGCCCATCCTGAAACGGACTCAACTGCTTGAGACTGAATGTGCACAATTGAAGCGCGAAAAGATATAAATAATCAAGTGTTGAATCTAAGGTAAAAACACCGCATTAGCGCAGCAATTCACATCCAACATAGTTGGAACTACGTGAGATGTGTGTAACCACAGCTAACCTCTAGTACTATTTTCAATCCAAACGATGATAACGGTAACAGCTAAGTGTCAAAGAGAAAAACGGAACATCAAATGACAGGACAAATATTGATTAAGACAGAACAGAACTTCGCTTCCACATTCCAGACCACCAGAGTTCCGGTCGACACAGTTCAATTTTCGCAACACAGCCAACCAATTGACGTTCACCAGCCAAATTCACCTTACACCACCAACGACCAGCGCTAAACTCGTAACCAGTTCCAAAAAATGATCTCCTATTCTTAAGCTCCCCTAAACCGGGTTCCCCTGGGAGCACCTCTATGCAGCAGCAACCGGTGTCTGCTTAGGGCCGTTGTTGACACGGGCGTACCTCCCGTTCCCGTTCTCGTTCTGGAAGGGACGTGGCTGGTGGAAGCCGTTCGCGTTGTGGTGCTGATAACCGTTCCCCTGGTGCGGCCCTCGCCCGCGGCCTGAAAACTCGTTCCGGTTTCGGAAGTCGTTCCTCCGGTTGAAGTTTTCACCGCCGTCGTTCCTCCTGTTGAAGTTGTCGCCGTCGTCCCTCCTGCTGAAGTCTTCACCCTCGTCCCTCCTGTTGAAGTTATCGCCGCCACGGTAGCTCGCACTGTTCATGTAGCCACCTCCCCGTCCTCTGAAGTTATCACCACGGTGACCCCTCCCATATTGGAAACGACCACCTCCGCCAGCATTCATGACAATACCATTCACAACTGCAGAAATAGTTCAAGTTAAAACATATCTCATCACGGATGCTGCATTCAGCTAACAAAATAACCACAGAACATCTTGAAAATAAACAAAAGAACCTCTAAGAAACTCATGGGAAGCATCCAACAACAGGCTTTCTTTTTCTTCTATATAATCAGCATAGATTGATTAAGACTAATACTAGCAAAAAGAAAGGACATTAGTAGAGAAGCACAACATTGCTACTTGGTGCCATAAAGAACAGTTACTCCCTCCGATATTACTTGCGGCTCAAACAGCACTGAAATACGTCTAGATACATCTGTTTGAATGACAATTAATATGGATCGGAGGGAGTACACAGATTTATGCAACACACATTTTCTACATGCTCATAAAACCAAGATGCATAGAAACCAAATTAAGAGTAGCATTGGTAAAGTAACAAACTAGAAAACTAGGAAGGTTGCTTACCTCTCGTACTGGTTCTTTTCTGCTCAATGCCCACTTCAGTGTCCCCAATATAAAGTGGAGATGCCTGCATCACATTAAGATACAATTATTACATGGTCTCCACAGATATTGTGAAAAAGACAATTTGTCCGGTATAGGCATACCTGAATTGCTGCTTGCATAGATTGCTGGGATTCAAATTCAACAAAGCCAAAGCAGTACTGATCAATCTGAAGCAATTAAAGTAAGAATGTCAGACAAATAGCACCAACTGGAGCCAAAAGAAACTGTCACAACTAACCTTGTTGTTCCTAACTTGGATGCCGTCTGGCTTGATTGTACCAAATTTCTTAAACTCTTCTTCAACCATTGGGACAGTCGAATTGTAAGGCAAACCCTTGATGAAAATCGAAAAGCCTTGTTCTGCAGGGTATAATAATGATCACAGCTATGAACGCCAAAATGACTGCATATTTATACTAAGTCAAAGTCATAACCAACCATCATGAGAAGTTTTATTCTTGGCAACGCTGGTGCCAGCTGGAGTGGTTTCAGCAGCCTGCGAAGGCTTTACAGAAGATTTTTCTGAACCTTCAACAGCCTTGGCCGGAGGCTTGGTCGCAGGTTTAGGAGATGGCTTAGGTTTGACAACTGGAGTCGGTGGGCCCTCCTTCATGACCTTCACCTGTGGATCAGTAATTAGAAAGAACCTCAAGGAAATCCACAAAGGCTAAAGGAACCTCAATCAATTCATAAAAGCAATAATTCCATCACTTCAGAATTACATTATGAACATGGCAGTAAAAGCCTACTGACAAATAAAAGATAAATGATAACTCACAATTGATGCGTAAGTCTTCTTAGTGACATCCTTCTGAGCTGGAGAAGGAGGAGGGGGAGAAGCAGCAACAGGGGTCTTTTTTGGAATATCCTTCTGAGCTGGAGGAGGGTTATCCTTCTGGGCAGGAGGAGAGGGGGGAACAGCAACAGAGGTCTTTTTGGGAACCTCTTTGGTCACCTTCACAGGTGGCTCAACCTTATTTTCAACAGCTCCATTAGCAGTCGGGTTACTTTGAACGGTTGTGCCATTAACAGTGGGATTCCGAACGTCCACGTCGGCAACAAGGTCAGTAGTCGAACGCTCCACCACCACATCTGGAGCAGGATCTGCTACTGTTGAAAATGTGAGTAAACATGGAATTACAGTTATCTTTAAAGAGATGGAATAAAAATATCAACCTGATTGAGCAACAGGCCCATCCTTCTGAGTTCTCCCGTTTTCTAGATTCCTTTGTGTTATCAACCTAAAAATATCATTTAGAACAAAATAGCCGCCACCATCTTGTGGCGCCAGGAAGAACGACTGTGTAAATCGTTGGCAGAAGTCATCAACCATGGTTAATGATCCAGTAACAACAATGAGAACACCACCATTGTGGGACAACACTGCATCTGCAGTCTCTATCTCTGTTAAGTATTTGCTGAAGTCCATGGCCATAATTTTCTTGCTGATCTCCTGTTGGAATACAGGAGGTGCGAATAAGCATATAGTCAAGAGTAAGGTCGTACAAGTTGTAGCAACAAATTTCCGTGGTACTTACAGGCAATGTTGTTACGTATTCCATGACCCCATCGGAACCTGTCCGGCCAATCCTACTTGTGTCTTGATAAAACTTATGCGCCTGGTCTGGTGTCTCGTGCAGGATATGGTAATATTGCTCAACAAATACAGAGCAAATCTATACAACAAAAAGATGTTGATCAAAACGAGCACTCGTTGCTTGTAATAGGCTGTTCACAAGAGGCACAGAGAAACCTACCACTTGGGGACTTAAACGAGGAGCAGCCGAGGTTCCTGCTTGCGTTGCCATTGCTGAAAGAAAAGTATACATTAATGCTTAAACAAGATAAACAGAACATGGATACAAAAAGGTAGCAGGATTAAAAGAATGATTTAGACAAGGGACGATTGGTCCACATAAAAGTCGGAACAATTTTCTTTGACAAAGCGAACTACAAATCCAAATGCTGATTCTATAAAGTATGCACTGCGGGGCTTCTGTCCACAATAAGAACAGAGACGAAAAAGAAGGCCAACGAGTTCAATCTACTCTATAAACAGTAACAACAAAAGGTCTGGCGGCATGAACCACGGAAATAGCATGTCAACCATAATAGACCAACTCTATGATACTCCCAGATAGCTACTTCTTCGACAATAATGCCCAACCCCTAGGTAGATTGCGACTATATACAAGCGTGGACAGGAATCAGGGGCGGATCTAGATGGTGCGCCGGCACAAGTTGTGAAGGTCAACGGGATTCAACTAATCGCTGGACGAAAACAACACCATACCTCACGGGGCGGAGACAGGGGCAACGAGATGTCCCCGACGAGGAAGGGCGGGTTCCGCGACGGCGGCGGCGGCGACGGGCAGGAGGGGCGGGGGCGGTGGGAGGGAGGGGGCGGGGGGTCGAAGCGTCGGCGGCGGGATTGGGCCGCCGGCGCTGAAGCTAGGGTTTAGCACGGCGGAGAGATTTAGAGCCGCCGCTTTCTTTTCCGAGGGAGATTTGGAGACACGGCCGCCTTGGTAGGGCTCGGGAGGAAGAGCCGGGGGCGACTTGTATAGGATCGGAGCCCCGGGTGCGTGCTTGCGATCCTGCGATGCGAACCGTCGGATCGGGATTCCGTGGCTTGGATCGAGCTGGATTCGGAGGCGGACTCGGGTTTTGTACAAACACCCCCTGTCCTACCAAAAATTGGGAGGAGGACTCTGGTTTAACCCCAACTTTTTTGGGCTTTGGATGATTTGCCTCACTCACGTTGCATTGTACACTCCTCCGGACGGGTTTACACAGGACACGATTAAAAGAATCTGAAGTTGCAAGACTCCTTGTAACTTATGCTATTTTTAGATGTAACTTATGCTATGATTATAGTTTTGATGGAATAGGCACAGAAAATAAATCAGATTTCATGCCACAAAGTCTCTCAAGTGCCGTGTTGGTCTCTTCACGCTGCATACTCCGCCGCTCGTCATCCCATAAATAAATGAGCATCAGTCATCAAATATGTGCGTGACAACGAGGAAGTTTACTGGCTCCTATTGACACCATTAATTTCAGTAACTCACTTCTTCAAAAATGCCATGCAAGTCTTGTACTTCTGCCCAGGGAAGTTTAAAAATTTAAAAATGTGCATACTAACCCTGTGCCGAAGGAGTAACCGGTTTTCCCTACCTTTGGTTGCTATTTGATTGGTTTACCTATGACACCTCGGGACCACATGCAGTGACCCAATGGTCTCTTTGCTTCATTGTCTTCATTCATCCGGAAGCCCTCATGAGCTCAAGTTATCATTTTTTCTCCTCTTGTTGCTCAGAGCCCGGCCATGCCGCCGCCTCCCACCGCAATTCCCTCCACCCTCTGAACCAAGATGTTGGTCATTTCCCCTTGAAGAGTGCATTTTGTGTTCATCATTTCATGCTTCGAAGAATCACAACCCGCTTAATCACTAATTAATTGTTAAATGCATAGTTCATCTCTTTAATTTATCAGGAGAATTCCACTTTTAAAACAATGATCTGTTCGATTTGTCTAAGATTCAACCCCGGAACTCCAAAAATGGAAAAACATGCATCTCTATAGATTACACATCAAGAGAAGCATTTCCATGGGTCGCACGTCACAATTGGCACCAATAGGACTGCACCCGCCAATATTGGCGCCTATAACGTTCGGTTTCGACTCCCTTAGGGCAAACAAAGCAATCATTTGTGAAGATGATTGACACCTGCTAAATTCTCTTTATAGGAGGTCTTGGACCACGCGAGTGCAAGCTTTATAGATAATAGCATTTTTTTCCCTTAAGTGAAAGATTTAAAGGTCATCGATCCACGAGGGGTAATGAGTGATTTGTTCTCCTTCATTAGTTTTTTTTCTTTTAATAAATATAGGATCATTTTTTCTGTCCCTGACACTTTTAGACTTTTAGTGTGATTTTTAGTTACAATAGTTGCTTATCTTTTTTTTGCGGGGTAATAGTTGCTTATCTTCACGAGACAATGATAATAAAAGTTGCTTATCCGATCGTATGATACTTTTTTTATTGTCCATGTTACGACAAGAAAGATATTCTGAGTTGGGCAATCTTCTCAATGACAGGTAACGAATACATTGACATTGACATGTGATATTGACAAGAACTAGCCAGGCAAGAATTTACCAGGGTGAGTCTACCTCCGAAATACACAGAGGCACACCATCCTTTTATGAACCTTCTCCACCAAACTGGCCTAGTCAACAACATGAGTAGTCACACACAGGAAACTTTAAGTACCTAAAAGGCCAATGACCAATTTGACCGTTGAACATATTTAAGTACTTCAAAGGCCAATGACCAATTTGACAGTTGAACATATTAGAATAAAACTAAGGTTGGATAATTGTATTAACAATGAATTGCTCTTTTGAAAGTTAGTCTTCGCCCGAACATTTGCTCAAGCATGTATAGTAGTAACTTCAAATTAGAGGGGACAGCGCGCTCCGCCGCCCCCGGCGATACCCACATAATTTGTATGTGATTGTCGGCGGGCCTGGCCCATGTAGTGTCATTGATTTGTTAAGGCCCGCATATGTAGGCGGAATTGTTGTGCTATACATGGAGCGGTAGGCTACACACCTCGATCGCTAGCATGTGGGGCAGGCCGGCAGCCTACGCATGATTTTGCGGGATTTTTCTGTAAAAAAAGTTAGATTTTAGATTTTAGACTTTTTTTGTACTCCCTTCGTTTTTATTTAGTTCGCATATTAGCTTTGGTCAAAGTCAAGCTTTACCAACTTTGACCAAATTTATAAAAAAAAATATTAAGATATACAATAACAAATCAACAACATTAGATTTATTAATGAATGTACTTTCACATCATATAGACTCATTATGATAAATGTTTATATTGTTTTCTATAAACTTTGTCAAAGTTTATGAAGTTTGACTTCAGTCAACTCTAATATGCAGAGTAAATAAAAACAGAGGGAGTAATTTTGAAAATGTCTGTGGATTTACAAAATGTTCGCTAGTTTGAAAACTATTCATGAATTTTAAAATACTTATCCATATACTCCATCCGTTCGAAAATACTTGTCATCAAAATGGATAAAAGGGGATGTACCAGATACATCTCTTTTTATCAATTTTAATGACAAGTATTTCCGGACGGAAGAAGTATATGACATAAGGTGTGAACGTATGCGAGGACAAACACAGGACTAGCACGCGGGGGACAGACACGCCACGGGAGCTCACAAATGCAAGCACCACTATCTCCCCACCCAAAACGGAATAACTTCACACACGATGTTTTATGGACGTCACGTGGATGATGCTAAGATCTCACGTTCCTTATTTATGAAGGGATTTCATCTAACGGTGATTAGCTCCTGTCGTGCACGCATCGGCCAGTAAAGTTGGCTGCATAACACTGCTCCAAAACTTTGCTCGCACCCGCTGGGACTGCCACACAGCCCGCCAACAGGCCTACGCGCCATACACAGACACTCAAACATGCAGTCATCTAAAGTACCTCCAAAAAAATTCCTCAAAAAAAATTCCAAAGCAGAAAAAAAAAGCGCCTACAAAAGCATGGCACAAGAGAAAGGCCCACGCAGCAGCCTCAACGAAACTCATGATGGCCTCATCGCCTAGAAGGCCACACATAAACTGGAGGTGATTTCTAATGACTCTTGTGAACCTTGACACCAGTCCCACCACTTGGCACTTGGAGCGCTCAACCAAAGAGTGTCGAATCAACATGTCCAACCAAAGAGTGTCGAATCAACATGTCCGAAGCCAGTGTTCCGAGTAGAAGTGTCATGGCATCAATAGTCATGCTTATAAGTTAGACCATTTGGAATGGCTTGTGAACCTTGACACTACCATTTGGCACTTGGAGCGCTCAACCAAAGAGTGTTGAATCAACATGTCCGAAGGCAATGTTCCGAATAGAAGTGCCATGGCATCAATAGCCATGCTTATAAGTTAGACCATTCCTTCTGAACCTTGACACTGACACTTGGCACTTGGAGTGCTCAACCAAAGAGTGTCGAATCAACATGTCCAAAGGCAATGTTCCGAATAGAAGTGCCATGGCATTAACAGCCATGCTTATAAGTTAGACCATTTGGAATGGCTTCTGAACCTTGACACCGCCACTTGGCACTTAGAGCGCTCAACCAAAGAGTGTCGAATCAACATGTCCGAAGCCAATGTTCCGAATAGAAGTGCCATGGCATCAATAGCCATGCTTATAAAGTTAGACCATTTGGAATGGCTTGTGAACCTTGACACCACCACTTGGCACTTGGAGCGCTCAACCAAAGAGTGTCGAACCAACATGCCCGAAGCCAATGTTTCGAATAGAAGTGCCATGGCATCAATAGCCATGCTTATAAGTTAGACCATTTGGAATGAAAGAAATGCAAGGGTCTCTCGTTACAAGTCCGCACCACCGACAATCCTAATTGAGGGCATCAAGAAGGAAGCAAGACTTCGGTCCACCACAGGTGCAAAACATTTGGCGCAAATAATGCCGGGAGAGTAGTGGCCTTTTGTATTTTGTTTGGACACGTGTCGTCCTTTTCTATAACTGAACACTATGTTTCACTCAGTTAATGGATGAGGCAAAACTTATGCCTCCATTTCAAAATAGTAATAAAAAATCTTCCTTGCTCCACCTCATCCTGAACCAGCATGATTGTCTCATTTGCATACTGAAACATGACCAATATTGGCTTGAGCACTCTTCACCATCCTAGCCAGACTACCAGCAGCCATATCGGAAAGGAAAGGGGGTAATGTTGTCCCCTGACTCACCCCACTTGAAGCTGCCAAAATATGGGCCATTAAGAGCCCGTTCGGTATCACTCCGCTCCGGGAGCGGACGGATTTGTAGCTCAAAAACTTGGAGAGAGCAAATGGCCACTCCACAGATTCTCGGAGCCGGTGGATTACCGAATAGGGCCTAAGTATGGCACACAAAGTGCCATTCCTAACCACAAAATGAATCTGCTTGCGCCACCTCTCAGAGAAACCTCCGTCTTTTTTTTTGAACTTCAGAGAAACCTCCGTCTGGAAACAATTTATGCATGCAAAAATGTGAGTATTTTGTGCATGGTATGGCATGTAGAAAAATTTCAAGTGAAGTTCTGCTGGCATTTCTCTCTATTTTTGGTGAGAGACAATGAGACTGGACCAATAACTGAAGACTTCTGCTAACAAGTGTTTAACATAAACTGCTGCTTATAAATTTACAATGCCGGTCGTCGTCACGGCGGCTCATGGTACCATTACTAACATCAAAAACATCAATTCACCAAACTGACGGCGAAGTGGCTACGGATTCAGTTCACATGCTCACAGGGAGCTTCTCATGCTTCAGATGCAAAACTGTCTGTCTTGGTGGACTCCTCCGCATCAGATGGCTTCGATTCATGCTTCGCTGCCGCTTTGAGAACTCGGTCCTGCACCGCCGTCGTGGAGGGGGACGTCGCCAGGCCAATCTTGTTAGGCTCTAGCTTCTTAGCTGCCCATGAGAACGCCTCCGCGCCCACTCTTACTGGGGACAGCAATAGCCTGCGGAAAGAGGGAGAGGGGGAGGAAAATTTGTGATGGTTCTAATTTGTGCTTGAGGTTTGAACAGTGGCAATCTTAAAACACCTGAACTACAAAATGATGGAATTGAAGCGCACCAAATAACACAAATGTCACAAGCCAGGGGAACTTACTTTAGGTCTTGCAGGAAATCCTCCGAACCCTCATATGAAGAGAACCGCAGGTAGATCGTCTACGACAGTAGAAAAATATCAGGTGGCAGGGCATAAACATTGTCGCTGACACTTGACAAATGGCCACATGTTTGAACTTTTGTAGTTGACGGTAGTAGAAAATTGCACAAACTTACATGCTTTTATCCAATCATGATGTACATACATACTGAACAACGAATATGCTATGTGCAAAACATTTAAAAATGGAGAGTACTTACCAACCCAAGACTAAGAACACCGACGTACTGCAAAGTCGTCTCCCATTCTACAATCACGTACACCCATAGTCAATTCATCAAAAAGTAGTTTGAAGTGCTTGCAGTTTATAGGTTTCACCTAACTAGAATTTAGAAGCCCAAAAACAAATATCTGTGGGCATTAGGCCAAAAAGGCCAATGATGCACATCGAGGTGAAATGGCAAATAAATCAAACAATGGGAAGTGGTTTAGGTCGATGCTTAACAGAAGGACAGTATATACCAGGTAATGGAGATGCGGTTTTCAAAACTGTTGTTTAACTGCAAACATTTCACTAAGCAATAGCTTTTTAATTTTACTAAAATGCCATACTTGAATTGCATCAATTTTTGCTATGCAAAAGGAAGTTTCCTCTTTTGTGTATATATCCTAAAGACCATTCCCTTGTACTTTGTACATGAACTATTTGTCTTTTGGGTCGAGTGTCACAGCCCCTGCCCTTTGTAGCAAAACACAAGACTATCTGATAACCCTTGGTGTCAAGAGGACCCATTTTAAAAACCATACATGCTATCTCCATACTCTACTTACCTAGCAAAGCATAAGTCACTGCTGAGAGGCCCTGCACAAAAGAAATCAAAATTAGCAAGAAAGAAGCATGCCATCAGCTGCAAAGACACCCATAAAAGAAGAAGTGGCATGTATGTACCAGAAGAGATCCAAGGACAAGTGTAGGGGTGGGCTTTATGCCTTCGAGGATTTCCTCAGCGTCCTACACACATTCAGAACAATGATTCAAGTTCTTGACACTATTTGATAGTGATAAAAGGCTGGAATGTGAGAGTGATGACAACACCAAGTGCTTTTATATATCATGCAACCAATAATATACAAAATATGAATCCGCTACGGTCACAAAAGATCCAAGAATCATTCAAATGATAGCCAAAAAGTGAAGAAAATTGCACAAATGATTCTCAGGTGTGAATTATTACCTCATTTATTACTGTCAATGCAGTCTCAGGTTTCAGTTCTTTCACACGAAGATTCTTTGCCCAAGATTGGAAACCACCTTTAACCAGATAAGGTTGCTGCCATTGTAATATTCAATATTAGACAGAAGAATAGTGCATGCAAGGAACTATGAAGAAAGAAGCATACAAAACTTGTCCTAAAATTTTTTCCAGAACTTGCCTGCACACCAAGCTTCTTCAGTAGCCTAGCAATGGACTTTGATCGGGTTCCATTAGCATCCATAATGATGACCTTTGAATCACCCTACAAAAGCAGGTGAAAAACACAGTATAGGTACAGTATTACTTCTTGTGAAGAAACGATAGAGTATAAAATCAAATACAAGCCTTAGTCAAACAGAGCAAGTACCTTGACCAACTTCAAGTTGCGGATTACAACAGCAATCAAAGCATCATCAACTTCGCTTCCACCTTTTAGTAGCTTCTTTGTTGGACCTTTGATCTGAATTAAAAAAAAACAAATGTATTAATTATCAATAAAGAAATATATTTTGTAATTTAACCATTTTTAAAACCTTGAAGACAGTGGCTAATAGATCATAAGAGTAATTTCATATTCTTTAAAAATTAACAAACACAAGTCTTAATACTATCAGGAAAATATCACTTTTCGTTACATGAAACAGCTTTAATCTTTACGGATAGACATACAAATTTGGAACTGAATTCAGGGGAGTTAGAAATTGTCCAGAAACCAGTGAGCGCTTGAATAGATATAATTCACCAAACAATAGAGCTTCTAGAATTAGGAGAGAAACAAGTAGCACTCTAGATCTTCAGTTCAAACCAGACATACCTCAGGTGAAGCAACGCTTGCATATTTAGATCTAGCTGCACGGCGTAGGTCAGGAATTCCATCTTTCACCCTCAAGTCCTACAGAACATAATTTGATGAGAAGCTGCTATAGTTTTCTTTTTAAATATAAATGATATATCAAATAGTTGAGTTAAGGTACATCTAATTGTTTAGTTACACGTGCTCCCAAAGGACACGACAAAGCCATACAGACCTTCAGTACCTATGGATGCTTCACTAAAAATGTTTATGTCCAAAGGCAGGACATGAATAAAGAACTTGATAGTAAAGTGTTTTTAATAAGAAGCAATAAAGGATGACAAATCCATCTGCTAAAATATTCATAATTAATCTTATATTTGGACAATTTGCAGAAATATGATGGACTAGATTCGATAGATATCTTAGATGAAAAAAGGACATGAACGAAAGAAAAGGCTAATGAGATTTACAATCTCTTGCCTCAGGCCGAACATCAATAAGTACGGCTTTGCCATCACTTTTCAATAGCTCCAATGTCGATTCAGGCGACAAGTCTCCAGAATAGCCACCATATGCGAAGAGCCAGTAAGATATCCTACAATGTTACAAAATTCAGGACTTTACAAAACCAAATGCAGGAAATTTACCAGTACAAAAGAAATGAAAACTCCCTTTACCCTATTGTTGTGGAACCTCCAAGCAGAACTGCCAATTGAACAATTGGGTCACTTGGGTTCAAACCAACATTCTTTTCGATGCCTTCGATGATAATGTATACCTGAATCATTGCATGTCAGAATGTTTTCAGTGGCCTCATCAACAATTGGCTCAACAGTTTACAGATTTACTGCTAGGAGTCTCTTAAGGGGAGACTTGGCACAACTATACCTGTTGAAGGGCACCTCCAATTGGTCGCAATACTATGTTAGCTTTCTCCTCGGATGAGTCCAGCAAATCTTTGACATTTGGTGGCAACGACGACTTGGCCGAGCCATAGTAGTATACGAGGGACGTGGTTGCACTGCCCAGTGAATCCTCTGCTACCACAATTGCCTTCCTAAGAACATCAGCCGCCACGGCACCAGCTCCGGCCGCCTTATCCTGAAATGCGCCGGAAACGTCCGGGACCCCACCGGCGGCCTGCTTCTTGGTGGCAGCCACCGAGGAGGTGATGCCACCAGCGACGCCCCTTATCGCCTTCCTGTAGGCCCCGAGAGCGTCGTACGCCGACAGCCTGAGCTTGTCGTAGCCTTCGGTGAGCGCGTCCTCCGCCTGGAATATCTGCTTGCTGAGCTTGTCGATGAACCTGGCCACGGACTCCTCGACGCCGGTGGCGTCTGCCGGGAACGTGGTGGGCATCTCCGCGTCCATCAGGGCCTGCTGCGCGGCATCGTCGGTGACCGCGCCGACCACAGCGTCCGCGGCCAGGTCGACGGGCATCAGCGGCGGGTCGACCCCGGCGCGCCAGAGCGGGTCGGGCAGCTCGGCGGCGGAGGCGAACCCCCGCACGATGTCATCCGGCGCGGTGGCGTAGGGGGAGAGGATGGCGGAGTCGGAGAAGAGCGGGCGGTCGGGCACCGCCTGCGCGACGAGCGGGTCGGCGGCGAAGGGCCTGAGCGCGCCGGCCTCGACCCTCCGCAGCGCCCGCGCGCCGGCGGTCACCGGGCAGAGGGGCGAGCATGGGGTGGGCGCGGCGGAGGAGCAGAAGGGCAGCATGGCGGGAGGGGTAGTGGCATCAGATGGGTGTGGCCATGGCGCGCGGGGCGGGGGCGGGCACAGTTCACGAGTGGGGTGGTTGGGCGCGCGCGTGTGTGGAAGAGGCGCTCGATCCGGGGTGTGTGGAGCCGGTGCGACGCCGGGATTCGGTGATCTGCAGCATCGTGCGCACGGGATTGCGCGGATTGGTGCTGGGGCACCGTGCGCGCGGGCGTGTGGCTCGCCGGCGTCGCGGGTTGGGAGGTGGACCCGTCCCGGCGCGCCGCGTGCCACATACGCTCGGCTCCCTCGTTGCTCCGGTCGTTTTCCGGTCACCGCGGTCGCTGTTGTTTGGTGGCTCCGCCGTTCCGGGCCGACGTTCGGCGGTATGTGTGGTTAACTTCGTGAAGTACGAGTGCGAATTTTTCGAAGAACGGTTGCATTGGAGCACTTTATTTTAAGTAGTTCAAAAATCACGTTTATTAAAAAAATGTTTTTTGTAAATATGGATGTTTATTACATTGTGTAAAGTTTGGTGATGGAATAAGTAACCATGTAAGCTACACAAAAATGATAAAATGTTGATTCCTAAATGGAGAACAGTACATATACTGCTTATTTTTGCCACGTCTTCCAGGAATGTTCTTTCACGATGAAATTTTGTAAGCATATAGAGAATTTGTAATATGTTTTCTTTTTTAAAATTTATTGTTCATCCCGAGGTCATTTGAGCTTGGGAGTAGAATAGGACTTTCGGGCCGGAAGCCCATCTAGTTCGGTGTCGTTCTATTGCGAACATGCCACGTTATCTTCCAAAATCGCCTAACACTAAAAAATACTACCTCTATTTTAAAATATATAATGTTTTGGTAGTCTAGTTTAGCTAGCAAAACGTCTTATATTTTGGAATGGAGGTTGCGGGCAGGTCAGAAACTTGAATTTGGTGCTAAAACTTCAAAAGGGTTGCGCTGTGGTCTCAAACTTGGCACGCCTACGACAAAATGGTCACAGACCAATCACAGCATGCCCGCTCGTAGCCACATCAGATGTGTTTATCGAGCTGGAAACGCTCTAAACAGCCAATGCAACGTTGTTGATAACCCCCACGGTCTATGGGCTTGCAACCCGTAGTCCTTGAACTATTACGAAACCCCCCCTCCCTAAACTTACGAAACTCGCAGTGAGCGATTCAGAAAAAGAAGATAAATGCAGCGGCAACATAGGCCACATGCATATAACATATACAATACTTACTAAAACAACCAAAAAAGGATATAGATAAAATTTCCTGCAAATAAGCATTTCTGCCCTATTGTAATTTAAATTTCCTGCAAATCTCATCAAATATTTGCACATGTTGGTACGAATCCTCCGTGTCATCATCTGTAAAATGCTTAGAGGGTGCTTGGATCCAAGGGACTTATTTTAGTCTGACTAAAAATAGTCTCTTTAAGAGGCTAATGTTCCAAGCACCCCTGACTAAAGAGGGGCTAAAACTAGTCTTGAGACTAAAAATTTTTAGTCAGGGGTACCCATACTAAAATGTGGATTAGTCCTCTCTCTCCTCATTAACTCCTCTTCTTTAACACATGCGAGTTCTGGATTGGAGGGTTTGGAGGATAATAAATGCTCATTAACTTGATTTTAGTCTCTTTAATATTTGGATCCAAGCATGGGTGAGGCTAGCAAATTTTAGTCCCGCTACTTTTAGTTATGAGACTAAAACGTATCCAAGCACCCTCTTACTCTGCAGCAGTTTGAGTAAACTCGGATTAATTTCCTAAGTTTCACCGTTGGGTCTCGGGCCTAAAGATGTGATGATTTCTTTAAAGGGTGGTCCCGAGTTCTTTATTGCGATGAGTTGATACAGATATTCAAGCTCGGCCATGATTATTAGAACCTAGAAAATACTTTAGTACACAAAATAAATCAAAACTTAAAATAAAGACCAAAGGCTCTTAGCTCCACGACATCAACGCCCTGCAAGTGCATATGGTTGAGTTGTAATCTTTTCTAAGTAAAAGTATCAATTTCACAGAGAGCTTAGGAAATGGGTTTTGCCTCTTATAGAGGTTTACCAAAGTGCCCTGCAAATCATCTTTGGCCCAAAGAAAAGTGATGCGCGAGTAAAAATATTGAAAGAGTGTTTTGAGAATAATTAAAGTAAGCAAATAATGAACGAGGGAGTAAATGAGGTGATAAAATCTTCAACAGGGCTAAGGTGTTCTAAAGGAGTGCAGATTCACAACTAGTATGTTTGCTACTCCCTCCTTTCCGGTTTATAGGGTTCAATTCAAAAATCTCACCAACCAAGGTAGATGGCGAGTGGTGGAATAATTTTTGTAGTTTGCAAAAACAGTCAATTAATGCTCTTGTTTTTCTCAAACAGTTGCGTTTACCAATGCATTAATTGCAATGCATGCATGCACAAAGCACATGCATTGGTCAATTTTCTTTTAATACTTGCATGCAATGATTTAGTGCACCTTGAAATCTGAACATGTGATGGGGAACAACTAAATTGAGCCTTATAAAACGGGAAAACTAAAATTTTGAGATAAGCCTTATAAACCGGAAAGGAGGGAGTACTTTGTATGTTTACTGTGTGGGCGAAGCCAAATAAATATATGTACATATTGTCACAACTCTGTATTAGGCACGACACCACCACCCCTTCCCCTGTCGAGTGAAGGCAATGATGATTAAGGGTCTTTCCGTCGACGCGACAAAAGACTTTGGTGTCTCGGTTATGCCCTTTACCAAAGGTTTGCGAAGCAGGAAGATAACTTTTGTCACTGCAGTACCCCTCTTCCCAGCTCCCCAATGATGGTAACCCTTTACATTCATTAAGGCAAAAGTTGCAAGGTCGACATCACAGAACATCGTGAAGAATAGTTAGCACAAACTTATAAAGAGAACCATGCATCTTATGGGTATTCAGTATGTACACATACTAGGATTCCTTCATATCGTCGAGAACTAGAGGGTTTACTCGGACACAGAGACAATAAACCTCATCGTGGTGTTCATGGTAATAACAGATGAATGATTAATGTAACACACATATGAATCCACACTAGGGTTTGGTATTACAAAGTGATGGATCAAGAAGTCGTATCGAGGTGTGGATGATGACGATGGTAGATGTCGTACTCTCCTTGATCGAGGTGTTGGTGTGGCGGTGCCCTACTGTCGATTCCCCCTTCAGTTCCCGTTCGAAAGTATGCTTCTGTTTTGTGGTTCTGGTCTCTCTCTCTCTCTCTCTCTCTCTCTCTCTCTCTCTCTCTCTCTCTCTCTCTCTCTCTCTCTCTCTCTCTCTCTCTCTCTCTCTCCTCCCTCCTCCTCTCTCCCTGTTTCTCGTATGCGAGATCCAATCAAGCAAAAGTGAAATAGTCGACGAGGGAAAGGTGAAGGAAATATGCCCTAGAGGCAATAATAAAGTTATTATTTATTTCCTTATATCATGATAAATGTTTATTATTCATGCTAGAATTGTATTAACCGGAAACATAATACATGTGTGAATATATAGACAAACAGTATGTCACTAGTATGCCTCTACTTGACTAGCTTGTTAATCAAAGATGGTTATGTTTCCTAACCATGAACAAGGAGTTGTTATTTGATTAACAAGGTCACATCATTAGTTGAATGATCTGATTGACATGACCCATTCCGTTAGCTTAGCACACGATCGTTTAGTATGTTGCTATTGCTTCCTTCATGTCTTATACAAAGTTCCTGCAACTATGAGATTATGCAACTCCCGTTTACCAGAGGAACACTTTGTGTGCTACCAAACGTCACAACGTAACTGGGTGATTATAAAGGTACTCTACAAGTGTCTCCGAAAGTATATGTTGAGTTGGCATGAATCAAGATTAGGATTTGTCACTCCGATTGTCGGAGAGGTATCTCTGGGCCCTCTCGGTAATGCACATCACTTAAGCCTTGCAAGCATTGCAACTAATGAGTTAGTTGCGAGATGATGTATTACGGAACGAGTAAAGAGACTTGCCGGTGACGAGATTGAACTAGGTATTGGATACCGACGATCGAATCTCGGGCAAGTAACATACCGATGACAAAGGGAACAAAGTATGTTGTTATGCGGTTTGACCGATAAAGATCTTCGTAGAATATGTAGGAGCCAATATGGGCATCCAGGTTCCGCTATTGGTTATTGACCAAGAATAGTTCTAGGTCATGTCTACATAGTTCTCGAACCTGTAGGGTCCGCACGCTTAAGGTTTTGATGACAGTTTTATTATGAGTTTATAAGTTTTGATGTACCGAAGGAGTTCGGAGTCCCGGATGAGATCGGGGACATGACGAGGAGTCTCGAAATGGTCGAGACGTAAAGATCGATATATTGGACGACTATATTCTTGTTGGGGAACGTTGCAGAAAATTAAATTTTTTCCTACGGTTTCACCAAGATCCATCTATGAGTTCTACCATGCAACGAGTAACGAGAGAGAGTTTGCATCTACATACCACTTGTAGATCGAATACGGAAGCGTTCTTGAGAGTGGTGATGACGAAGACGTTCCCAACGTGATTCCGATCACCGATGACCAAAATCTTGAAAGGACAGCACCTCCGTGTTCAACACACGTGCGGACGATGGCGTCTCCTCCGTCTTGATCCAGCAAGAGAGAAGGAGAGGTTGAAGAAGACAATCCCAATGGCAGCACGACGGCGTGGTGCACTGGTACTGTAGTTCTCCGTGAGGCTTCGCCAAGCTTGCGTGAGAAAGAGAGGTGTTGGGAGGGAGGGCTGCGCCTACAAGCTGTGTTAGCAGCCTCCCCCACCCCTCTATTTATAGGAGGAGAGGGTCAGGGGCCGGCCCTCTAGGGCAAACCCTAGGGGGGCGGCCAAGGAGGAGGGAGGAGGGTGGCTTGCCCCCAAGCCAGAGGCGCCCTTGGGTTTCCTCCTCCCAAACCCTAGGCGCATGGGCCTAGGTGGGAGGCGCACCCAGCCCACCAGGGGCTGGTTCCCTCTCCACTTAGCCCATGTGGCCCCCCGGGAGAGGTGGCCCCTCCCGGTGGACCTCCGGAACCCTCCGGTGGCCCGTACTTTACCAGTATACCACCGAAACTTCCGAGTCCGTTTAACCACTTTCCATATATAAATCTTTACCTCCGGACCATTCCGAACTCCTCGTGACGTCCGGGATCTCATCCGGACTCAAAAACATTCGGTAATCACATACTTGTCTTCCTATTAACCCTAGCGCCACCGAACCTTAAGTGTGTAGACCCTACGGGTTCGGAGACATCGCACATGACCGAGACTACCTCAAGTCAATAACCAACAGCGGATCTGGATACCCATGTTGGCTCCCACATGCTCCTCGATGTTGTCATCGGATGAACCACGATGTCAAGGGTTCAAGCAACCCCGTATTCTATTCCCTTTGTCGGGCGGTGTGTTACTTGCGAGACTCGATCGTCGGTATCCCAATACCTCGTTTAGTCTCGTTATCGGCAAGTCACTTTACTCGCATCGCAATGCATGATCCCGTGACCGGACACTTGGTCACTTTGAGCTCATTATGATGATGCATTACCGAGTGGGCCCAGTGATACCTCTCCGTCATACGGAGTGACAAATCCCGATCTCGATCCGTGTCAACCCAATGGTCACTTTCGGAGATACCGTAGTGCACCTTTATAGTCACCCGATTCGTTGTGACGTTTGATACACCCAAAGCACTCCTACGGTATCCGGAATTGCACGATCTCATGGTCTAAGGAAGAGATACTTGACATTGGAAAAGCTCTAGCAAAACGAACTACACGATCTTGTGCTATGCTTAGGATTGGGTCTTGTCCATCACGTCATTCTCCTAATGACGTGATCCCGTTGTCAATGACATCGATGTCCATAGTCGAAACCATGACTATCTGTTGACCAACGAGCTAGTCAACTAGAGGCTTACTAGGGACGTATTGTAGTCTATGTATTCACACGTGTATTACGATTTCCGGATAATACGCTTATAGCATGAATAAAGACAATTATCATGAACAAGGAAATATAATAATAATGCTTTTATTATTGCCTCTAGGGCATATTTCCAACAGTCTCCCACTTGCACTAGAGTCAATAATCTAGTTTACATTGTGATGAATCGAACACCCATAGAGTTACGTGTTGATCATGTTTTGCCCGGAAGAGGTTTAGTCAACGGATCTGCGACATTCAGATCCGTATGCACTTTACAAATTTCTATGTCTCCATTCGAACATTTTCACGGATGGAGTTGAAGCGACGCTGATGTGCTGGTCTTCTTGTGAAACCTGGGCTCCTTGGCAAGGGCAATAGCTCGGTGTTGTCACGAAGAGTTTGATCGGCCCGACGCATTGGGTATGACTCCTAGGTCGGTGATGAACTCCTTCACCCAAATTGCTTCATGCGCTGCCTCCGAGGCT
Organism: Aegilops longissima; assembly: GCA_021605205.1. Taxonomy (NCBI): domain Eukaryota; kingdom Viridiplantae; phylum Streptophyta; class Magnoliopsida; order Poales; family Poaceae; genus Aegilops; species Aegilops longissima. Next base: position 646,779,664 of record CM038678.1, on the reverse strand, counting down.
GCCATGTACTCCGCTTCACATGTAGATCCCGCCACGACGCTCGCTTGCAGTTGCACCAGCATCGCTCCACCATTCAACATATACACGTATCCGGTTTGTGACTTAGAGTCATCAGATCGTGTCGAAGCTAAGCGTCGACGTAACCCGTTCTGACGAGCTCTTCGTCACCTCCATAAACGAAACATGTCCTTTGTCCTTTTCGGTACTTCAGGATATTCTTGACCGCTGTCCGGTGTTCCTTGCGGGATTACTTTGGTACCTCCCTACCAAACTTACGGCAAGGTTTACATCAGTGCAGTACACAGCATGGCATACATAATAGATCCTATGGCTGAGGCATAGGGATGACACTCATCTCTTCTTTATCTTTTGTCGTGGTGGGGCATTGAGCTGAGCTCAATCTCACACCTTGCAAAACAGGCAAGAACCCTTCTTGGACTGATCCATTTTGAACTTCTTCAAAATCTTATCAAGGTATGTGCTTTGTGAAAGACCTATGAGGCGTCTTGATCTATCTCTATAGATCTTGATGCCTAATATATAAGCAGCTTCTCCAAGGTCCTTCATTGAAAAACACTTATTCAAGTAGGCCTTAATGCTGTCCAAGAATTCTATATCATTTCCCATCAAAAGTATGTCATCTACATATAATATGAGAAATGCTACTGAGCTCCCACTCACTTTCTTGTAAACGCAGGCTTCTCCATAAGATCAAGATAAACCCAAACGCTTTGATCATCTCATCAAAGCGAATGTTCCAACTCGAGATGCTTGCACCAGCCCATAAATGGATCATTGGAGCTTGCATACTTTGTTAGCGTTCTTAGGATCGACAAAACCCTCGGCTGTATCATATCAGCTCTTCCTTAAGATAGCCGTTAAGGAACGCTGTTTTGACGTCCATCGCCATATCTCATAATCATAGTATGCGGCAATTGCTAACATGATTCGGACGGACTTAAGCTTCGCTACGGAGAGAAAGTCTCATCGTAGTCAATCCCTTGAACTTGCCGATAACCCTTAGCGACAAGTCGAGCTTTATAGATGGTGACATTACCATCCGCGTCATCTTCTTCTTAAAGATCCATTTGTTTTCTATCGCTCGCCGATCATCGGCAAGTCACCAAAGTCCACACTTTGTTTTCATACATGGATTCTATCTCGGACTTCATGGCTTCTAGCCATTTGTTGGAATCTGGGCCCGCCATCGCTTCTTCATAGTTCGAAGGTTCATTGTTGTCTAACAACATGATTTCCGAGACAGGGTTGCCGTACCACTGCAGTGCGGGCGTGTCCTAGTGGACCTCTGAAGTTCAAGAGCAACTTGTTCGAAGTACCTTGATCATCATCATGAATTTCCTCTTGATTGGTGTAGGCACCACGGAACATTTTCTGAGCTGCACTACTTTCCTGTTCAAGAGGTAGTACTTCATCGAGTTCTACTTTCCTCCCACTTACTTCTTTCGAGAGAAACTCTTTTCCGAAAGATTCCGTTCTTGGCAACAAAGATCTTGCCCTCGGATCTTAAGTAGAAGGTATACCCTACGGTTTCCTTAGGGTATCCTATGAAGACGCATTTTTCCGACTTGGGTTCGAGCTTTTCGGGTTGAAGTTTCTTGACATAAGCATCGCATCCCCAAACTTTTAGAAACGACAGCTTAGGTTTCTTCCCAAACCATAATTCATACGGTGTCGTCTCAAGCGGACTTAGGCGGTGCCCTATTTAAAGTGAATGTAGCTGTCTCTAGGCGTATCCCCAAAATGATAGCGGTAAATCAAGAAGAGACATCATAGACCGCACCATATCCAATAGAGTGCGATTCGACGTTCGACACACCATTCTGTTGAGGTGTTCCGGTGGCGTTAGTTGTGAAACGATTCCACATTTTCTTAAGTGTGTACCAAATTCGTGACTTAAATATTCTCCTCCACGATCCGATCGTAAGAATTTTATCTTTCGGTCACGTTGATTCTCTACTTCATTCTGAAATTCCTTGAACTTTTCAAAGGTCTCGGACTTGTGTTTCATCAAGTAGACATACCCATATCTACTCAAGTCATCGTGAGAGTGAGAACATAACGATATCCTCCATGAGCCTCAACGCTCATTGGACCGCTTTTACATCGGTATGTATGATTTCCAATAAGTTGGTTGCTCGCTCCATTGTTCGAGAGAATGGAGTCTTGGTCATTTGCCCATGAGGCATGGTTCGCATGTGTCAAATTATTCATAATCAAGAGACTCCAAAAGTCCATCGACATGGAGCTTCTTCATGCGCTTGACACCAATGTGACCAAAGGCGGCAAGTGCCACAAGTATGTGGGACTATCGTTATCAACTTTACATCTTTTGGTATTCACGCTATGAACATGTGTAATACTACGCCGAGATTCATTAAGAATAAACCATTGACCATCGGAGCATGACCATAAAACATATCTCTCATATAAATAGAACAACCATTATTCTCGGATTTAAATGAGTAGCCATCTCGCATTAAACGAGATCCGGATACAATATTCATGCTCAAACTTGGCACCAAATAACAATTATTAAGGTTCATAACTAATCCCGTGGGTAAATGAAGAGGTAGCGTGTCGACGGCGATCACATCGACTGGAACCATTCCCGACGCGCGATCGTCACCTCGTCCTTCGCCGGTCTCCGCTTATTCCGCAGCTCCTGCTGTGAGTTACAAATATGAGCAACGGCACGGTATCAAATACCGGGAGTTACTACGACATTGGTAAGGTACACATCAATTACATGTATATCAAATATACCTTTGGTGTTGCCGGCCTTCTTATCCGCTAAGTATTTGGGGCAGTTCCGCTTCCAGTGACCCTTCCCCTTGCAATAAAAACACTCAGTCTCAGGCTTGGGTCCATTCTTTGACTTCTTCCCGGCAACTTGCTTACCGGGCGCGGCAATCTCCTTGCCATCCTTCTTGAAGTTCTTCTTGCCCTTGCCCTTCTTAAACTTAGTGGTCTTATTGACCATCAACACTTGATGTTCTTTCTTGATTTCAACCTCGGTGACTTTGAGATAGAGAACACTTCAGAATGGTCTTTACCATCCCCTACATGTTGTAGTTCATCACAAAGCTCTTGTAGCTTGGTGGGAGCGATCGAGGATTCTGTCAATGACCGCCTCATCGGGGAGGTTAATATTCAGGTGGGTCATACGGTTGTGCAACCTGGACATCTTCGAATGTGTTCACCGATGTAACTGTTTTCCTCCATCTTACAACTATAGAACTTGTCGGAGATGTCATATCTCTCGACCGGCGTGAGCTTGGAAAACAAGTTTCAGCTCCTCGAACATCTCATATGCTCCGTGGTGCTCAAAACGCTTTTGGAGCCCGGTTCTAAGTGTAAAGCATGCCGACCGAACGAGGGAGTAATCATCAAGACGAGACTGCCAAGCATTCATAATGTCTTGGTTCTGCAGGACGGAGCTTCACCTAGCGGTCCTTCTAGGACGTATTGTTTCTGGCAGCTATGAGGATGATCCTCGGTTAGGACCCGGTCCGTATAGTAGTTGCTGCCGTCATCTTTCAGCTTGGTTTCTCTAGGAGCGTTGAAGTTCAAGTTGACATGGCGTTGGCCATTTGATCTACAAGACATATAATTCAAAAGTTTTAGACTAAGTTCATGATAATTAAGTTCATCTAATCAAATTATTAATGAACTCCCACCAGATTAGACATCCTCTAGTCATCTAAGTGATACGATCCGAGTCGACTAGGCCGTGTCCTATCATCACGTGAGACGGACTAGTCATCGTCGGTGAACATTCTCATGTTGATCGTATCTTCCATACGACTCGTGTTCGACCTTTCGGTCTCCGTGTTCCGAGGCCATGTCGTACATGCTAGGCTCGTCAAGTTTAACCCTAAGTGTTTTGCGTGTGTAAATCTGTCTTACACCCGTTGTATGTGAACGTAAGAATCCATCACACCCGATCATCACGTGGTGCTTAGAAGTTAAGAACTGTAGCAACGGTGCACGTTAGGGAGAACACTTCTTGAAATTGTTCTTAAGGGATCATCTTATTTACTACCGTCGTTCTAAGTAAACAAGATGTATAAGCATAATAAACATCACATGCAATTATATAGTAGTGACATGATATGGCCAATATCATAAAACTCCATTGATCTCCATCTTCGGGGCTCCATGATCATCTTGTCACCGGCATGGCACCATGATCTCCATCATCATGATCTCCATCATCGTGCCTCCATGAAGTTGTCACGCCAACGACTACTTCTACTACTATGGCTAACGCGTTTAGCAATGAAGTAAAGTAAGTTACATGGCGTTCTTCAATGACACGCAAGTCATACAAAATAAAGACAACTCCTATGGCTCCTGCCGGTTGTCATACTCATCGACATGCAAGTCGTGATTCCTATTACAAGAACATGATCTCATACATCACAATATATCATCATTCATCACAACTTGGCCATATCACGTCACATGACAATTGCTGCAAAAAACAAGTTAGACGTCCTCTAATTGTTGTTGCATCTTTTACGTGGCTGCAATTGGGTTCTAGCAAGAACGTTTTCTTACCTACGAATAACCACAACGTGATCTTGTCAACTTCTATTTACCCTTCATAAGGACCCTGTTCATCGAATCCGCTCCCACTAAAGTAGGAGAGACAGACACCCGCCACCACCTTATGCAACTAGTGCATGTTAGTCGGTGGAACCGGTCTCACGAAGATGCGTGTAAGGTTGGTCCGGCCGCTTCATCCCACAATACCGCGGAAGCAAGAAACAACTAGTAACGGCAAGTAAGTTGACAAGATCCACGCCCACAACAAAATTGTGTTCTACTCGTGCAAAGAGAACTACGCATAGACCTAGCTCATGATGCCTTTGTTGGGGAACGTTGCGAGAAAATTAAAATTTTTCCTACGGTTTCACCAAGATCCATCTATGAGTTCTACCATGCAACGAGTAACGAGAGAGAGTTTGCATCTACATACCACTTGTAGATCGAATACGGAAGCGTTCTTGAGAGTGGTGATGACGAAGACGTTCCCAACGTGATTCCGATCACCGATGACCAAAGTCTTGAAAGGACAGCACCTCCGTGTTCAACACACGACGGGACGATGGCGTCTCCTCCGTCTTGATCCAGCAAGAGAGAAGGAGAGGTTGAAGAAGACAATCCCAATGGCAGCACGACGGCGTGGTGCACTGGTACTGATAGTTCTCCGTGAGGCTTCGCCAAGCTTGCGTGAGAAAGAGAGGTGTTGGGAGGGAGGGGCTGCGCCACAAGCTGTTAGCAGCCCTCCCCCACCCCTCTATTTATAGGAGGAGAGGGTCAAGGGGGCGGCCCTCTAGGGCAAACCCTAGGGGGGGGCGGCCAAGGAGGAGGAGGAGGGTGGCTTGCCCCAAGCCTGGGGCGCCCCTTTAGGTTTCCTCCTCCCAAACCCTAGGCGCATGGGCCTAGGTGGAGGCGCACCCAGCCCACCAGGGGCTGGTTCCCTCCCACTTAGCCCATGTGGCCCCGGAGAGGTGGCCCCTCCGGTGGACCTCCGGAACCCTCCCGGTGGCCCCGGTGATTTTACCGGTATACCACCGAAACTTCCGAGTCCGTTTAACCACTTTCCATATATAAATCTTTACCTCCGGACCATTCCGAACTCCTCGTGACGTCCAGGGATCTCATCCGGACTCGAACAACATTCGGTAATCACATACTTGTCTTCCTATTAACCCTAAGCGCCACCGAACCTTAGTGTGTAGACCCTACGGGTTCGGGAGACATGCGAACATGACCGAGACTACCTCAAGTCAATAACCAACAGCGGGATCTGGATACCCATGTTGGCTCCCACATGCTCCTCGATGTTGTCATCGGATGAACCACGATGTCAAGGGTTCAAGCAACCCGTATTCTATTCCCTTTGTCGACGGTGTGTTACTTGCGAGACTCGATCGTCGGTATCCCAATACCTCGTTTAGTCTCGTTATCGGCAAGTCACTTTACTCATCACCGCAATGCATGATCCCGTGACGGACACTTGGTCACTTTGAGCTCATTATGATGATGCATTACCGAGTGGGCCCAAGTGATACCTCTCCGTCACACGGAGTGACAAATCCGATCTCGATCCGTGTCAACCCAATGGTCACTTCGGAGATACCGTAGTGCACCTTTATAGTCACCCGATTACGTTGTGACGTTTGATACACCCAAAGCACTCCTACGGTATCCGGAATTGCACGATCTCATGGTCTAAGGAAGAGATACTTGACATTGGAAAAGCTCTAGCAAAACGAACTACACGATCTTGTGCTATGCTTAGGATTGGGTCTTGTCCATCACGTCATTCTCCTAATGACGTGATCCCGCTGTCAATGACATCGATGTCCATAGTCGAAACCATGACTATCTGTTGACCAACGAGCTAGTCAACTAGAGGCTTACTAGGACGTATTGTAGTCTATGTATTCACACGTGTATTACGATTTCCGGATAATACTGGTTATAGCATGAATAAAGACAATTATCATGAACAAGGAAATATAATAATAATGCTTTTATTATTGCCTCTAGGGCATATTTCCAACAATTGAGTTCGGAAAGGTTCCGAGTGATTCGGTATTTTTCAAGTACCGAGAGTTACGGAATTCAGATTGGGCCTCTTTGGGCCATACTGGGAAAGGAGAGAAAGGGCCAAAAGGGTGGCCGCACCTCCCTTGGACTAGTCCGAATTGGACTAGGGGGGCGACCTTCCTTCCTTCTCCTTTCTCTTCCTTTCCTTCTCTCCTACTCCTACTACATGGAAGGGTTCCTAGTTGGACTAGGAAAGGGGAATCCTACTCCCGGTGGGAGTAGGACTCCCCTAGGGCGCCATATAGAGGGCCGGCCCTCCCTCCTCCACTCCTTTATATCACAGGGGGGGCACCCCATGGACACACAAGTTGATCTTCGTGATCGTTCCTTAGCCGTGTGCGGTGCCCCCTCCACCATATTCCACCTTGGTCATATTGTAGCGGTGCTTAGGCGAAGCCTGCGACGAGAGAACATCAAGATCGCCACCACGCCGTCGTCTTGTGGAACTCCTCCCCGACGCTTTCTTTGGATCGGAGCCCGGGATCGCCATCGAGCTGAACGTGTGCTAAGAACTCGGAGCTGCGAGTAACGGTGCTTGGATCGGTCGGATCGTGAAGACGACGACTACATCAACGCGTTGATATAACGCTTCGCTTTCGGTCTCACGAGGGTACGTGGACGGACACTCTCCCTCTCGTTGCTATGCCATCACCATGGTCTTGCGTGTTCGTAGAATTTTTTTGAAATTACTACGTTACCCAATGATGGTATCGAGCCTGGTTTTATGCGTTGATGTCATATGCACGAGTAGAACACAAGTGAGTTGTGGGCGATATAAGTCATACCGCTTACCAGCATGTCATACTTTGGTTGGCGGTATTGTGAGATGAAGCGGCCCGGACCGACATTACGCAGACGCTTACGCGAGACTGGTTTCACCGCCACGAGCACTAGTTGCTTAAAGGTGACCGGCGGTGTCTGTCTCTCTCACTTTAGTTGAACTGAGTGTGGCTACGCCCGGTCCTTGCGAAGGTTAAAACAGCACCAACTTAACAAACTATCGTTGTGGTTTTGATGCGTAGGTAAGAACGGTTCTTGCTCAGCCCGTAGCAGCCACGTAAAACTTGCAACAACAAAGTAGAGGACGCCTAACTTGTTTTTGCAGGGCATGTTGTGATGTGATATGGTCAAGACATGATGCTATATTTTATTGTATGAGATGATCATGTTTTGTAACCGAGTTATCGACAATGGCGAGAGCCATATGGTTGTCGCTTTATTGTATGAAATGCAACGCCATGTAATTGCTTTACTTTATCACTAAGCGGTAGCGATAGTCGAGAAGCAATAGTTGGCGAGACGACAACGATGCTACGATGGAGATCAAGGTGTCGCGCGGTGGCGATGGTGATCATGGCGGTGCCGGAGATGGAGATCACAAGCACAAGATGATGATGGCCATATCATATCACTTATATTAATTGCATGTGATGTTTATCCTTTATGCATCTTATCTTGCTTTGATTGACGGTAGCATTATAAGATGATCTCTCACTAAAATTATCAAGAAGTGTTCTCCCGAGTATGCACCGTTGCCAAAGTTCGTCGTGCCCGGACACCACGTGATGATCGGGTGTGATAAGCTCTACGTCCATCTACAACGGGTGCAAGCCAGTTTTGCACACGCGAATACTCGAGTTATACTTGACGAGCCTAGCATATGCAGATATGGCCTCGGAACACGGAGACCGAAAGGTCGAGCGTGAATCATATAGTAGATATGATCAACATAAGATGTTCACCATTGAAAACTACTCCATCTCACGTGATGATCGGTTATGGTTTAGTTGATTTGGATCATGTGATCACTTAGATGACTAGAGAGATGTCTGTCTAAGTGGGAGTTCTTAAGTAATATGATTAATTGAACTTTAATCTATCATGAACTTAGTCCTGGTAGTATTTTGCAAATTATGTTGTAGATCAATAGCTCACGTTGTTGCTTCCCTATGTTTTCATATGTGTTCCTAGAGAAAATTGTATTGAAAGATGTTAGTAGCAATGATGCGGATTGGATCCGTGATCCGAGGTTTATCCTCATTTCTTTGCTTGAGAAGAATTATGTCCTTAATGCACCGCTAGGTGACGGACCTATTGCAGGAGCGGATGCGAGGCGTTATGAACGTTTGGCTAGCTCAATATGATGACTACTTGATAGTTTAGTGCACCATGCTTAACGGCTTAGAATCGGGATTTCAAAGACGTTTTGAACGTCATGGACCATATGAGATGTTCCAGGAATTGAAGTTAATATTTCAAGCAAATACCCGAGTTGAGAGATATGAAGTCTCCAACAAGTTCTATAGCTAAAAGATGGAGGAGAATCGCTCAACTAGTGAGCATGTGCTCAGATGGTCTGAGTACTTCAATCGCTTGAATCAAGTGGGAGTTAATCTTCCAGATAAGATAGTGATTGACAGAATTCTCTAGTCACCATCACTAAAGTTACTAGAACTTCGTGATGAACTATAATATGCAAGGGATGACGAAAACAATTCCCAAGCTCTTCGCGATACTAAAATCGGCGAAGGTAGAAATCAAGAAAAACATCAAGTGTTGATGGTTGACAAGACCACTAGTCTCAAGGAAAAGGGCAAAGGGAAGAAGGGGAACTTCAAGAAGAACGGCAAGCAAGTTGCTGCTCGAGTGAAGAAGCCCAAGTCTGGATCTAAGCCTGAGACTAAGTGCTTTTGCTACAATAGGAACTGGTCACTGGAAGCGGAACTACCCCAAGTATTTGGCGGATAAGAAGGATGGCAAAGTGAACAAAGGTATATTTGATATACAAATTATTGATGTGTATTTTACTAGTGTTCGTAGCAACCCCTCGGTATTTGATCTGGTTCGGTTGCTAAGAGTAGTAACTCAAACAGGAGTTGCGAATAAGCAGAGACTAGTTGAAGGGAAGTGACGATGAGTGTTGGAAGTAGTTCCAAGATTGATATGATCATCATCGCACACTCCCTATACTTTCGGATTAGTGTGGAACCTAAATAAGTGTTATTTGGTGTTGAGCATAAATATGATTTGATCATGTTTATTGCAATCTGATTATTCATTTAAGTAAGAGAATAAATTGTTGTTCATTTACATGAATAAAACCTTATATGGTTACACACCCAATGAAAATGGTTCATTAGATCTCGATCATAGTGATACACATATTCATAATATTGAAACCAAAAGATGCAAAGTTAATAATGATAGTGCAACTTATTTGTGGCACTTGCCGTTTAGGTCATATTGGTGTAAAGCGCATGAAGAAAACTCCATCTTGATGGACTTTTGGAATCACTTGATTATGAATCATTTGATGCTTGCGAACCGTGCCTTTTGGGCAAGATGACTAAAACTCCGTTCTCCGGAACAATGGAACAAGCTCTTGACTTATTGGAAATAATACATACCGATGTATGCGATCCAATGAAAGTTGATGCTCGTGGCAAGTATCGTTATTTTTCGACCTTCACAAGATGATTTGAGTAGATATGGGTATATCTACTTGATGAAACATAAGTCTGAAATAGTTGAAAGGTTCAAAGAATTTCAGAGTGAAGTGGAAAATCATCGCAACAAGAAAATAAAGTTTCGCGATCGACCGTGGAGATGAATATTTGAGTTCTGAGTTTGGTCTTCAATGAAAACAATGTGGAATAGTTTCACAGCTCACGCCACGTGGAACACCACAACATTATGGTGTGTCCGAACGTCAGAACCGTACTTTATTTTGATATGGTGCGATCTATGATGTATCTTACCGATTTACCACTATCGTTTTGGGGTTATGCATTAAAGACAGCTGCATTCACGCTTAATAGGGCACCATCTAAATCCGTTGAGATGACACCGTATGAACTATGGTTTAGCAAAGAAACCTAAGCTGTCGTTTCTTAAAGTTTGGAGTTGTGATGCTTATGTGAAAAGTTTTCACCGATAAGCTCGAACCCAAATCGAGAAATGCGTCTTCATAGAATACCCAAAGGTAACTATTGGGTACACCTTCTATCACAGATCCGAAAGCAAGATATTTGTTGCTAAGATGGATCCTTTCTAGAGAAGAAGTTTCTCTCGAAAGAAGTGAGTGGGAGGAAAGTAGAACTTGATGAGGTAATTGTACCTTCTCCCTTATTGGAAAGTAGTTCATCACAGGAATCAGTTCGATGATTCCTACACCAATTAGTGAGGAAGTTAATGATGATGATCATGAAACTTCAGATCAAGTTGTTACCAAACCTCGTAGGTCTTCCGAGTAAGATCCGCACTGAGTGGTACGGTAATCCTATTCTAGAAGTCATGTTACTAGACCATGATGAACCCACGAACTATGAGGAAGCGATGATGAGCCCAGATTCCGCGAAATGGTTTGAGACCATGAAATCTGAGATGGGATCCATATATGAGAACAAAGTGTGGACTTTGATGGAGTTGCCCGATGATCGGCAAGCCATATTATATAAATGGATCTTCAAGAGGAAGACATATGCTTGATAGTAGTATTACTATCTACAAAGCTCGACTTGTCGCAGAAAGGTTTTCGACAAGTTCAAGGTGTTGACTACAATGAGATTTACTCAACTGTAGCGATGCTTATGTCTATCCGAATCATGTTAGCAATCGCCACATTTTATGAAATCTGGCAAATGGATGTCAAAATACATTCTTTAATGGATTTATTAAAGAAGAGTTGTATATGATGCAACCAGAAGGTTTTGTCAATCCTAAAGGAGCTAACAAAATGTGCAAGCTCCAATGATCCATCTATGGACTGGTGCAAGCATCTCGGAGTTGGAATAAACGCTTTGATAGTGTGATCAAAGCATATAGTTTTATCTGAGACTTGCATGTGAAGCCTGTATTTACAAGAAAGTGAGTGGGAGCACTACAGCATTTCGATAAGTATATGTGAATGACATATTGTAGATCGGAAATAATGTAGAATTATTCGCAAAGCATAAAGGAGTGTTTCAAAGGAGTTTTTCAAAGAAAGACCTCGGTGAAGCTGCTTACATATTGAGCATTAAGATCTATAGAGATAGATCAAGACGCTTGATAAGTTTTTCAATGAGTACATACCTTGACAAGATTTTGAAGTAGTTCAAATGGAGCAGTCAAAGAAAGAGTTCTTGCACGTGTTACAAAGGTGTGAAATTGAGTAAGACTCAAAACCCGCCACGGCAGAAGATAGAAAGAGAATGAAAGTCATTCCCTATGCCTTGGCCATAGGTTCTATAAAGTATGCCATGCTGTGTACCAGATCTATTGTATACCCTGCTTGAGTTTGGCAAGGAGTACAATAGTGATCTAGGAATAGATCATGGACAGCGGTCAAAATTATCCTTAATGGAATAAGGATATGTTTCTCGATTATGGAAGTGATAAAGGTTAGGTCGTAAAGGGTTACGTCGATGCAAGTTTTGACACCGATCTGGATGACTTTAAGTCTCGATCTAGATACATATTGATAGTGGGAGCAATTAGCTAGAGTAGCTCCGTGCGAGCATTGTTGACATAGAGATTTGCAAAATACATACGGATCTGAATGTGGCAGACCCGTTGACTAAGATTCTCTCACAAAGCAAAACATGATCACACCTTAGTACTCTTTGGGTGTTAATCACATAGCGATGTGAACTAGATTACTGAATCTAGTAAACCCTTTGGGTCTTGGTCACATGGCGATGTGAATTATGGGTGTTAATCACATGATGATGTGAACTATCGATGTTAATCACATGGTGATCTAGATTATTGACTCTAGTGCAAGTGGGAGACTGAAGGAAATATGCCCTAGAGGCAATAATAAAGTTATTATTTATTTCCTTATATCATGATAAATGTTTATTATTCATGCTAGAATTGTATTAACCGGAAACATAATACATGTGTGAATATATAGACAAACAAGATGTCACTAGTATGCCTCTACTTGACTAGCTTGTTAATCAAAGATGGTTATGTTTCCTAACCATGAACAAGGAGTTGTTATTTGATTAACAAGGTCACATCATTAGTTGAATGATCTGATTGACATGACCCATTCCGTTAGCTTAGCACACGATCGTTTAGTATGTTGCTATTGCTTCCTTCATGACTTATACAAAGTTCTGCAACTATGAGATTATGCAACTCCGTTTACGGAGGAACACTTTGTGTGCTACCAAACGTCACAACGAATCGGGTGATTATAAAGGTACTCTACAAGTGTCTCCGAAAGTATATGTTGAGTTGGCATGAATCAAGATTAGGATTTGTCACTCCGATTGTCGGAGAGGTATCTCTGGGCCCTCTCGGTAATGCACATCACTTAAGCCTTGCAAGCATTGCAACTAATGAGTTAGTTGTAGATGATGTATTACGGAACGAGTAAAGAGACTTGCGGTGACGAGATTGAACTAGGTATTGGATACCGACGATCGAATCTCGGGCAAGTAACATACCGATGACAAAGGGAACAAAGTATGTTGTTATGTGGTTTGACCGATAAAGATCTTCGTAGAATATGTAGGAGCCAATATGGGCATCCAGGTTCCGCTATTGGTTATTGACCAAGAATAGTTCTAGGTCATGTCTACATAGTTCTCGAACCCGTAGGGTCCGCACGCTTAAGGTTTTGATGACAGTTTTATTATGAGTTTATAAGTTTTGATGTACCGAAGGAGTTCGGAGTCCCGGATGAGATCGGGGACATGACGAGGAGTCTCGAAATGGTCGAGACGTAAAGATCGATATATTGGACAACTATATTCGAGTTCGGAAAGGTTCCGAGTGATTCGGTATTTTTGAGTCTGGGAGAGTTACGGAATTCGTATTGGGCCTCTTTGGGCCATACGGGAAAGGAGAGAAAGGGCCAAAGGGTGGCGCACCTCCCTTGGACTAGTCCGAATTGGACTAGGGAGGGGGGCGCACCTTCCTTCCTTCTCCTTTCTCTTCCCTTCCTTCTCTCCTACTCCTACTACATGGAAGGGTTCCTAGTTGGACTAGGAAAGGGAATCCTACTCCGATGGGAGTAGGACTCCCCTAGGCGCGCCATAGAGAGGGCCGGCCCTCCCCTCCTCCACTCCTTTATATACGGGGGCAGGGGGCACCCCATGGACACACAAGTTGATCTTCGTGATCGTTCCTTAGCCGTGTGCGGTGCCCCCCTCCACCATATTCCACCTCGGTCATATTGTAGCGGTGCTTAGGCGAAGCCCTGCGACAGTAGAACATCAAGATCGTCACCATGCCGTCGTGATGACGGAACTCCTCCCCGACGCTTTGCTGGATCGGAGCCCGGGGATCGTCATCGAGCTGAACGTGTGCTAAGAACTCGGAGGTGCCGGAGTAACGGTGCTTGGATCGGTCGGATCGTGAAGACGTACGACTACATCAACCGCGTTGATATAACGCTTCCGCTTTCGGTCTACGAGGGTACGTGGACGGACACTCTCCCCTCTCGTTGCTATGCCATCACCATGGTCTTGCGTGTTCGTAGGAAATTTTTTGAAATTACTACGTTACTCAACAAAAGGCGGTGGGGTACGGTACGAACCGTGGCACAAGTGGGCGATGTTCATACCACATGCCGTTTTCTCTTCTGAAAAGCCCTACGTGGGTGATTTGGTCTCGCTTGACATTTAGTGACCTAAAGCGTCTTATATTTGTGTACAGAGGGAGTAGGTTATTATAACATCAATTAGCATGTGCCAAAATAAGGCACCTGCGCGTCGACGAGCAGGTTGGAACGGCGAAGCTCACAGCTCGGAGGCTGCATGGATGGACTCTAACATCAAATACAAAAATGCTACACCTACATATTGCTTTACGAAAAGCTACGTAAACCTTCCAACCCTAACAAATCAGCCCCCTGATTTTCACTGGGTGGGGCCCCTCCCTTTTCTTTTCCAATCAGACGTTTCCGTCTAAGGGCATGTATGAATTGTCATTTTCCATTCAAATACCCTTGTAGAAAATACAGACCTCCGCCAGCCGCTTCATTTCCAGCCGGAAATCCTTCGCAGCTCGGTAAGTTACACTTGTAAATTAAATACCCTTGTATAAGACTAGCCATAATGGGGGTAACTTAGGTAGTAACATAACACATCCCAAGACAATTTTGCTTATGTGGCAAGTATTTAATTAGAAAAGAGGTACTTGTGGTAACATAATATGTTACTGTAACATAGCATTTCCCAAGGCAAAATGAGTCTATGAACTAATAAATGAAGTCATCTATGACACTACTATTAGGCTAGCCATAGTGGGAGTAACTTAGGTAGTAACATAGCACTTCCCAAGACATATATTCTTATGTGGCATGAAGTTAATGAGGAGAGAGGTGCTTGTGGTAACATAATATGTTACCATAACATAGCGCAACCCAATGCAAAATGAGTCTACAACATAATAAATGAAGGCTTGCATGACACTACACTTATGTTATTACCCACTATGATGGTAGTAACATAGACTAGTAACATATGCATGTTACTAGTCTAAGTTACTATGCACTATGACTAGCCTTATGTTACTTTGCACTATGAAGACAGTAACTTAGACTAGTGTCATATGCATGACACTAGCATAAGTTATTCCCCACTATGACCAGCCTTAACCTGGCAGCCTAAGCCTCTTCGTAAGGTACGTAAAAGTATTTACGTAGGTGTACGATATCATGCACTGGACGAGGGCCAAGACAAAGACCAAGGGGGAGACCGGGAGAGGAACCTTCGTAGATTGTGCAGGGGGGCGATTCGGATACGGGACGATTGGTGTACGATACCTGATCAACTCCGTACTGCTTCAACCATTATAACCCTTTTCTTCATACTCCAGTAACCAGTGGGACTGTGCTAACCACCAGTATACGGGACGATTGGTGTACGATACCTGATCAACTCCGTACTGCTTCAACCATTATAACCCTTTTCTTCATACTCCAGTAACCAGTGGGACTGTGCAACCACCAGTCGACTGGTGGTTAGCAACAGATCCGCACAACCTTCGATCGATCCTTCCGCTCGTCCCGCTGCGTCGTCCCTCCCGCTTCCACTGATATTTTTCCTTCTCTCAAAAACCGTAGTAAATTGCTAGTGGTTTTTTCTGGTTTTCGCTGCATAATATGAAAAGAAAATAAAAGTGCTTGAAAGAGGATTCGAACCCAGGTCTATGTAATACCTATCGAGCCTAATAACCAACTAAGCCACCTTTTTTTGTTGTCTATTGTAGAATGACAATGTTATTTGAACCTTTCTTATTTCTGCCATATCAAAAGAAAAAATAAAGTTTGGCTTGGTAACTTTGGCAATGACCAGCGTGATAGCTATGGTCTGAGTAACATGATAACTATACCATGATAAGGCTGGTAACTACAGTACGGGAAGGTTAAAAGCATGGGAAAGTATGGTAATTTAACATAGAAATTACCGGTGAAATGTTTCAAAAACCTTTTTCCCTTGGATGAAAGACACCATAGTGTTTAAACGTAAAATATTAGTTACCATAGTGTTATTTACACAGAAATTATCGGGTGTATGTTTAGTTATCATGTCTATGGTGCATATATTACCATGTTATTTCCACAAAATTTACCAAGGGTATGGTTTCAAACAAAAAACTCTCTTGGTAAAAGTTGTCGTGATGTTTGTGCGTAAGTTACCATGTCCGCAATGAGTATATTAACATGCTATTTCCGTGGAGATTATTGGGGGTATGGTATCGACAACTACTTTTTCTCTTGATCAAAGTTACCACGGTGTTTTTGCGTGAGTTATCACGCCGAGGTGTGTATGTTACCATGCTATTTAGGTAGAAATTATCGGGGTATGTTTTCCACAACTTTTTCATCCGGTTCAAAAAGTAAACACGACGTTTGTATGTGAATAATCAACTTTACGGTGCATACAATAGCATTTTATTTACACGTAAGTTATCAGAAATGTTCTCAACAACTTTTTTCTCTCGGGTCAAAATTATCACGGTGTTTGTGCATAGTCTATCAGGTCTGTGGTGTGTAAATTATCATGCTTCTTACACATAAGCTACGAGGGGATGGTTTCAAACAACTTTTTTCCCTCGGGTAAAAGTAATCAATGTTTGTGCATGAGTTATCAGGTCTGCGATGTGTAAATTATCATGCTATTTACACATAAGCTACCGGGGGGTGTATTATACCGCATGTAGCCCATGTTGATAACTATAGTCCATCGAGCATGGTATCTACATAATAATCATGTTGATAACTATAGTACATTTAGGCCGATAACTACATAGTAATCATGTTGGTAACTATAGTACATCTAGCCCGGTAACTACATAATAACCATGTTGTGGGATGGTGCATCTTGTCCATTCTTCAAAAGTTAGATGCGGGAGGACGGACATTGGAGATTCCTAATCTACCCAATCCCTCTCAAATCAAGTGCACACTAAAGTATCGTTTTCAGAAATCAGATCATTGATTGAACATTTTTTTTCTCGATCTAAGATTATTTCCTATGAATCATCGTCATCGCGTGTTTACGTAAAGATAAATACGAATAAGAAAGAAATAGGGGGACGAGAGAGTGATGGAGATTCCTCAAAGAAAAGAGAAAAAGAAAACATCGTGAAATGGTCAAAAGAGTGCGACGTGCTTCCTTTTACACAACAATTAGTCTAATTGAGCTGGTTAGTAAGTGTTTCACGTAAGCTGCTTGCTGTGAGTTCGAATCCTATATTGAGAATCAATTTTCTTGACTAAAAAATTCTTGTAAATAGGGTCTACCAATAGATCTAGCGCACAGAAAAAATCATGATGGATCCAATCCAGAGAGAAAATCACGGACATCAACGTCTCAGGAAGTCTTTCCACTAAATGCGCCATCAAATTAGCAACTTCTTCAGATTTTTAATCTCAAAAAAAGATCCACTATGCATTAAATCTAGGGTGTTCGCAATTTTAACAACTACGAAGTCTGGGTGAGATGGTTAGTTCGGTGGCGTGCCTACAAGGACGTCAGGGGTTCGATTCTCGTCTACGCCCCTTTCTTTTTCTCGCTTCGGTAACTGCCGTATCGTCCGGATCTGATGCAAACTGCCGGCGCCGGGAGATTAGCTATGAGCGCCGCCACGACCTACCTTGCGTGGCAGCAGATGCGACGAGCGCGCGAAGCCAGGGACGGGGTGGTGATCGGTGTCCCGCGCACCGAGCCGTTGTAGATGCGACGGGAGGGTGAAACCTGGGTGGCGATTGGTGTCCCGCTCCTCGAGCCCTGTCCCCAGCCACAAGCCGTTGATGAGGGTAAGAGATCGCCACCAATGTTAGAACCCACACAAGTGTTGTAGTATGAACTTTATTCTCAAACTTAGTAGTAAGAAAAACATCTATAGGTTTTAAGACATTAAACAAAAGAAAGTTAATGCAATGTGTCTAAACTTGTCAGAGTTTCTTTTCTTCTGTAAAAGTGTATGAACGTCCCTGTTATGTGTAAAAAAAATGAGTTACATGACTTGTGCTCCGTAGTATTCTATTTTGTACGGATAATCCACTTTGGTGCCTGGGCTCAGATGAGCCCGGTGAATAATATTGTGATTAAAAATACAAAAATAATTTTAAAAAATTTGACTTTTTTATACAAGCAAGATGCGCGTGTGCGTGATGTTCGTGTAAAATTTCATGAACTTTGAACATTTGAGGAGCACGTGCCAAAAAAGACAAAATAGTGCGTGAACAGCGTTGTTTCCAAATATTTCTCATTTATTCTTTTTTTTTTTGCCATGTGCTCCTCAAATGTCCAAACTTCATGAAATGCAAGAACATCACACATTTGAGCATCTTGCATCACAAAAAAATGATTTTTCTTTTGCGGCCTTACTATTCATGCTCGGGCTCATCTGAGCCCGGGCACCAGAAGACCACACTCATTTGTACACACAATTGTTATCATGTTACTAGTAAGCACGCACGTGCAACGCACGACTGATTAGCATGTTATTTTGAGCTTCGACACCACAAAACTCAAACCAAGAAAAGCAACATAGAAAGAAGTCTTACAAGGATATAAACCCATACTTCACAAGATAGCCAAGGCAGCCGGAGCCGAGGTGTAAGGTGGATGTGCTTGAACCTGATGAAAGGGAAAGTGTGATCCGATGTAGTGATGATTTTCTACTTACATTTATTCTTTGCAGTGTTTCATGATCGCGGTGGGAATCATATATACGGTCATGCTCTTCATGGTGGATGGGCCACTCTATGCGAGGATACTTGCTACGTGCGTGATTTGGATTGTGCCGATTAGTATCCTCAGGCTCACATTTGAATCCGATGATCTTCTCGAGGATATAGCTTAGTCCTGATCTATCACTTGGCTGCGGTGAGGGAGGGATGATAACAGTAACACGTCTTTGACTCGCTTCAGTGCTTGTAGTCATTGTTAGCTGGTCTATGAATCTAAATGTAATTTCTGCTACTTCTAATGTCCTCTGTACTACCTTAACAATTGACAGTTTTTAGATGGAATAGATATAAACAAAAGTTCAAAAAAAAAAACTTAGTCCTGACTTATCACTCGGCAAGGGTGGTGAAATAGTAGCCTTTGAATTTTCATATATTATATGTATATACACTAGCAAATATGTCTGTGCATTATAACGGGAGAAAAGAAAATACACATCCTTTGCCCGATAAATATGGCTCAAGATCCACATAGGTTCACGTCCTCTACTTCAAACATGGCACCCCTTTTTGAAAATAATAGCACAATGGTAACGATTCGCTATATTCTAACAAGTTTCACATATGGCATGATGAATATGGGACTATATATAGATTACAAGATACTCCCTCCACCTGAAAATACTTGTCGGATAAATGAATGTATCCAGATGTATTTTAGTTCTAGATACATCTATTTTTATTTATTTCTTCGACAAGTATTTTCAGAGAGATGGCATATTAATTATTTTGTAGGTGCATTTGAATCTAACCAAAAAAAAAGGATCAACGCTGGCTACTGGGCCGAATTGCACTCAATGTGGCCCATCTGTTATCCATCGCTAATTAAATAAATCAAGATAAAAGAGAGAGAAAAAAGGGGTTGAGCTGGAATTCAAACCCAGGATTTCAGGCTAGATGGTTACATGAGCTATCCATTATGAATGACTTCAGTTTCGGTAGAAAAAGGGTTTAGGCCTACATGAGTTGGCCGGCCGACCGGATCTAGGCAACGGGAGAGAAGAGAACTTTTCAGTCGGTCGATCTCTCTCCTCTCTTTTGTTGTTGTTAACAGTCGGGTTCAATTTACCTTAAAAAAACAGTCGGGTTCAATTTGGTTCGTGGAGCAAAATACTGACATGTCAAATAGACATAAGTGTAACGAAATCGACGGAAGTGCCATTCAGGGAAGGAAATGTAGATGCAGTGTCGAAAATGAATTTTATTTTATTTTTGGGCCAAATAGGGAAGCATACTTTACTTTGAAAAAGAACCAAAGAACCAAATAAGGAATTCTCTCGGGGAAAAAAAAGCTATGATGATTACGAACAGCAACTCCCGACCGCCCTGACATCCCTGGCCCGCTCTCTCTCTCTCTCTCTCTCTCTCTCGCCCGGATTCGTATCCCTCCCCGCTGTCTGGTTCGATCCAATTTGTTCTTCCCCCTATCGCAATTTGCTGCGCCGACGGCGACGAGCCACGGCGCCCATGCCCTACTGGCGCCGGCACCGGACCGGCGCTAATTGATCCCCTCTCATCTTGGCATAGGTAAGGAACCCTAGCTCCACTGGCTGGATTTTGGAGCCATGAGCTCGTATTGTTTCTGAGGATCTCCGTTGAGGGGGCTAGGGTTCGCCGCAACCGTGCTTTCTACCCCCGTCCGTTCGTCCCCGATTTGGTTGCTGCGTGTTACCTTGTAGGGCTTAGTATAAGGTGTGGGCGGAGCTTATATTGTCCTAATAATGTTAGGTGTTGAACTGAACTGAAACCCGTCCCTGACTATGGGTCTACTTGTGAACTTCAGGTTGTCAGAAATCACCAGCAGGGGGGAAAATGGTTCAGCTCTTTCTGCACGTGCCGGCAGACGACGGCAGTGTCGATACAGATGCTGTGAGAGCGAGGAGATCTCTGCTGGACAAGGCTGAGTCCGTGATCAAGTCGGTTGTAAGGTCCGGAGGCCGGTATGAGGCTCGGATGTGGCTGTGCAGTACCCTCTCGTCGATTCATCTGCTCGATCCGCGTGACCAGCGTGACCTGTTCCTCGATCTCCTGGAGATGAAGGACTCGAGGCGCGACGTCGCTGCCCGCCTTCTGCGGATGATTTTCGACAAGAAGCCTGCGAAGGCTGGCTCTGTTTTAGCAAAGAAGTGTCATATGCTGGAGAAGTTCTTCCAAGGCAGGTTCACTAAGAACTTGATTTTCTTTGTGTTTTCTGCTTCTACTCACATAGGTTTTACTTTATTTTTGCTTGCTGCAATTCACCAGTTTATGTATCTACTATCCAGAACTTACTTTCTGTAGTTAAATATATCTATAGATATTATGTTCAGATATATCATTAGTTCATTCGTTATGGTTCAGCAAACTATCTGTTCAGCTGCTTCAGCTTGTTCATAATGTAAAGATCTGCTGGACTAAATTTCAATTAGTGCTGTTCTTGATGGATATGGTAACTAATGCCCTTCGCTTGTGGGCATTGCTTCAACAAGTTAGAGTGTATGTCATATTAGTAGCATATCGTGGCATTACAGTAATGCGCTGCCATAAACTAACAGAAAAGATGAAATTATGTTTTTGACTTTCGTTACATCGTTACAATAACACCGGCCTCTCTGCTTGTTTCTATGTGCCTTCGGGCAGTGATCACTTTTCTGGATATGGTGTATTTCTATAGTTCATCAAGAAACATCTTGGAATTATGAACAGGAATTTCTTGCTGCATATACATATGCTCTTGTAGAAATGTAATTTTCTAACATAGATAGTATGTTATTTTCTGCCTACCTTTTACTCAAAACTATTTACTTTTTTGTGCTGGACGGCTTTAATGAAATCTTAATCAAATTAAGAAAAACATGTTAGGGGTTAGAGCTTAGGTATAATATTGTTTTCTCTTTCATTATGCAATACAACAGAATTTTGTTCTGATGCCACTTCTTACATGTGATGTGATCTATCATTGCTTACATTATATATTATGACCTGCAGGAAACCCTGAGCGGATACTGCAATGGTTTAGCCACTTTGCTGCTACTGGGGAGTCAGCACACAAAAAGGGTGCTCGGGCACTTGCTCAGTTTGCATTTGTGAACCGTGATGTTTGCTGGGAGGAGCTTGAGTGGAAAGGCAGGCATGGTCAGTCTCCTGCTGTTGTTGCTACTAAGCCTCATTACTTTCGTGATCTTGATGTTCTCCAGACAGTGGAAAATTTCCTTGAATATGTCCCAGACTTCTGGTCTTCAGAAGAGCTTGCTGATTCTGTCAAAGATGGTGAAATACTGCAAATTGATACAGAATATTTTGTAGATCAATTTGTCTATTTGATGTATGAGGGGAATTTCAAAGATGTGTGGCAAGTAGTTGAAGATTTTCTGATGGAGGAGCAGTTTTCCACTCTGTCTCAGTATATTCTTATTCATCTAGATGAACAAAGGCTTCTTCGTTTCTTAAAAACATTAGGGAAGCTCATCAGTCCGAATGCACAGTGCACAAAGTTAGCATTCCCATGCTGCTGGGTCGAGGTTCTTTTGTCGGCACATATTGATCAGATATCTCTTGACGAACTTATCCTATTGAACTGTGTCATTGCCAAGGGTAGACAACTTTGGCACCTCATGAACGACGAAGAACACGAGGAAGAACGAGGGAGGATGGACGAGCTTGTGAGGACCATGAATGACTTGACTGATGCTGATCATTTTGCTCTCATAAAGGATTTCATGGGTACAAAGTTTCCTGATGCACTTAAGTGGATAGGCATCCAGTCCTGGGTAATTTTCTGTGGTTTGTCAAAATTATGCAAATCAGCTGATTCTTGTGAATCTCTGTTCACTGGTAACAGCATAGAATTTCGCAAGGCTTATGATTACTCATTGGTTCAAAACGACGGGTACTCAGTTTCACATACTTCAGATACTGATGACAAGGATCTGACTAGAAGTAGTCATAAAAAAAGAAAGAGAGATAAGAAGAGAAGACGACATAGATATGATTCTGACGGGGATAATGTTGATCAGCTGCTTGAACTGGGAACTTTCACTGGGAAGAGGGCTATTGAATCACAATGTGGAAGCTGGTACCTGTCAACTGATGACTTCTCTGCTCCTTTGGACATTGTATGATCTTCTTGCCTTCCTGTACTATTTCAACCAATGTCTTCAACAGAGAACTCATCAATTTTTATTTCGTACTCATGGCTGTCATCTTACTCATGCAGGCCGACATACCGGATCACCTTTCTACTTGTTATCTTAGAGTATGGCTGAAATGGGCTTGCTTTAGATGATCCTCCTCCTTGTGCTACATGTGTGGCAATCATACTAGCTTCTCAGGTGAAGTAATCTTTGAGCAGGGAGCTGTTTATACATGCATTTTCCCAAATGGCATGTGCAATCTTCAGATCATGCATCCTGATGGTAAGTGATCGCTTCCTATATGTCCTACTTGTTGAGTACCATGACATTGATTTCTTCTGTAAAATGCCCAAGTTCAAAAGTCTCTAAACTTTAGGACCTATAGTTTGATGACTTTTGTAAGATTTAAATTACACTTCCTGTGTTCATCTTATAATATCCATCTATCATTATGTAAACTTCCATAGATCGCACGTAGTTCCAGCATTGTTTTACTTCCATATGACGCCACCCTCACATTTGTCACTTCTTTTTTCTTTTGCAGATTCATGCATTTTGGATGTGTTAACTGTATGAGTTCGCACGAGACCCTAGACCAAAATGTCTCCTGGAGTTCATAGTGTTGACTACGGGGTAATACAAACTAATCTGCAGTTCCTCCGTAATATGACCCAGCGATAGATCGCAGTTTGTAACTGCTTACGGTTTTTCTGATTAAACGTATTCTACATGCGCATCATGAGCACCAGCTAAGAATTTTGTACTAGATATGCATCTGTTTTTCTGTACCGGCTGCCGTTCCTGGGTGCAAAGTCTCCATTTTTTTTCCTTCACAATGGAAAATATATACTACAGTAGCAGTGAATGCGATGACTGAGGCATCACTATTTGGCACCTGAACTCGATTTTTCATTCAAGAATGTCTCGGTGTCAATCAATCAACTGCTAGTACGTCTAAACTCTGCGGACGGAACAAACTGCATGCCACATCAACCGTTCATAACAGCCCACATCTTTCAGCAATCCAATGAACTAATATGTACATTTAACATCCATTATTCATACAATGAGTAATCTGAGTTTGATATCCAGCAGTTTTACAAATATCCAGAACATAATCGAACCAAGTTGTCCTAATGTGGAATGTTGTCCTTTACAGCTAGTATGGGCAAACCAGAGACCCGTTTTAGCAGGATCTCAGTGCCCAACACCTGTGTGGCTACGGCCTTGCAAGCAGTCAGAACCGTGAAGGCATCTGCTTCCTCATAACCTAGCAATACTTCGTATCTTAGGATGTAAAGAAGTACAACCCGTTGTCGCTGGCTTCTGGGACAATCTCCAGTGTCGAATTTGTGAGTACTGCAGATATTCAGAGATCAAGATTAGCATGGGCACCAGGGGTTGAACAACACATAAGTAAACTTAAAAGCTTATGTATAAGGGGTTAAAACTTACCGATGGGATCATATGTTGGCAGGGAGATCTTTTTAGGGCAATGCTTTGATTTCGATAGGTTCTTGTACATTGCCGAAGTAGTCAGGCAATCACGAGGCTGGAATAAAACCAAGATGAGTTTGTTGTGCAACAAAAATGACTGAAGTGGAAAACGTGGTAATTACTAAGAGATTTGCATTTTGATGAAGAACACTTGCAGGTATTCCAACTTTGGAGACATAGTCAAATAGGCTATTGAAAATTAACCAACAGTGGAACCTAACCAACGCCTGTTTATGACACAATAAGAGGAAGCAGCTTCCAGTTCTAATAAAAAATATGAATGGAAGTAAGCTGGACAGTACAGACGACAGACCAAAATTTACCAGACACAGTTATGCCATTCCATTCAAATAAAAATCCAATTCACTTATTTTTGTTATCAGTATTTAGAGAGATAGTTGATCGTATTCCAGAAAGTAACGTGCTTCAAATTTTAGCAATGTAACATTGTAACTGCAACTATCAGTCCTGTGGGGTAAAAATTTTAAGAGCATGTTGCTGTTGGTAATCAGTTTAAGAACAGTGTGGTGCGGTAATCGTTATCACATTAATAGTACTTCATGGCAAAAAATGAGGATTCCTATCGGCCTGCGTGTTGGACATCATTTAGAACGGTTGTGGCAACATTATTCCTTAAGCAGTGAAGAGTTCTCTCCATGCAAATAAAAATGAAAACTGAGGAGACCTGTCCAAGGACAAAAGATGACTCACCTTCAAATCCTTGGTGAAGCATAACCTTAGTTCTTCAACTGAGCCCTTCTTGCATATGATCTGCGGTGAGCCCCCAAAAGCATGTTTGATGGTATCAATGACATCACTCAGTGCATATTCTTTACCGTTGGAGACCAGGATATCTCCAGTCGCCAGCATTTCCTGCAATTCAAATCCAAATTATAACAATGTACAAGAGACAAATTTCTATGGTACAGTTTAGCAGGAGTCAAATTCGTATGCACTACAATTCGAGGGGTTTTAAGTTTGTTTTCTTCATCTGGAAACGAAGGTTATTTGAATAACAAACGTTCAGGTGCTTAAAGCCAACAAAAGAAACCGATAATTCCTGCAAGAAAAAAGAATAATGCGCTACACCTAATCAGTCAATGGCCAGATGCTTACTGTGACGTTATATTTGAGGTAGAGATCAATGGCGGCGGTGAAGTATTGTAATTCTTCATGAACAACAGGGGCCGAGCATGTTCCATGCTTCTCTGTGAAAATTAAACAAATGATGGAGACTTAGCAATGGAAATGAGACAATGTTTGTGTTCATGGATTACTAAATTAGCTACCCTCTTTTATAACAACAATCCAATTCATTAGGTCAAGCGGATTGAAGAAAATTACCCCACTAAACGATAGTAATCCATGAATGACCGATCGAGCAGCACATGCCGATGCCATTATGCAAAACAACAGGTAAGGGGAAACAGCACAAATGTTAGTGACAATTTCGATGGGTAATTTTAGAGTCCAATCCATCAGTTCTGACACAATACCTCATGAGCCCAGAAGGGGCCCCTGCCACTGAAGCAAGTGGAAGAGGTCGAACAGTAGAGGGATGGCCAGTACTTGTCCAAAGTGGGCTTCAGAGGTGTTAACTACACCAAAATCAACGAAGACACGGCAGAACCACGCATCAACAAGGTCAGCATAAAAACGAATAGAATCGAACTTGGTGAGGACAGGATTAATGAAGCCAGAGCGGCCACGTATCAGTAAGGTCTCTGCGGCAAGCACCTTGTCCATGTCGAAGCTGGTGTGGCGGCAGCACGACGGCCAGGTCCCGTCATCGTAGTCCGGCCACAGCCCGTCTGTCCCATCAACGGAAAGTGAAGCACGCCGGTGAGGAATTCACATCGACCAGGAACCGAGAAAACACAAAATTAAGCATGACGGTCGCCGTGCACTTACGGATCGTGAAGGTGTGGAGCGCCTCCGACCTGCAACGATGAACACGGAGAACAAACGGCGTGAGCACATGCGCGCAGGAGGGGAGAATCGAATCGAATCTCGTCTCGGGAGCGCCAGAAACCCCACCCCATCCGACCCGAGCGAGAGCCCCGCGCGCGCGGATGAGGCGGCGGTGGGGAGAGAGGAGAAGAGGGCGGCGGAGCACGTACCGGCAGCAGCCGTTGACGGCGCAGCAGTGGCGGGTGGAGGAGCAGATGGTGCCCGGCCACTGCAGCGCCAGCGCGAAGTAGTCGAACTCGCGCTGCTCCTTCCCGACGGCGGCCGGGGCCACGGACGCCCGGGCGAGGCCCGTGCCGAACAGGCCGGCGGCGACCAGCGCCCAGACCGCCAGCAGGCACGCCGCCGTCGTCGTCGCCATTGCACTCCGCCCGCCGCGGTGTCTCCTTCTCCCCCTTTCCTTCCCTCCTTCCCTCTCGCTGCTGGGTGGGTCGTAGTTTCAGAATTGAGTGTAGTACACAGAGTACAATCAAGACGCAATCGGGTGCTTTAATAATTGTGCGGTTAGGG
Source organism: Aegilops longissima (assembly GCA_021605205.1). Taxonomy (NCBI): domain Eukaryota; kingdom Viridiplantae; phylum Streptophyta; class Magnoliopsida; order Poales; family Poaceae; genus Aegilops; species Aegilops longissima. The sequence continues at coordinate 646,752,739 of CM038678.1, read as the reverse complement.
ATGACCTCGTGTCGCTGCAAGTGGGGCCCACTCAGACCTTACTGATACGTGGCCGCTCTGGCTTCATTAATCCTGCCCAAGTTCAATTCCACTCAGTCCTGTGCGGTTAGGGATGACCTCGTAGCTCTGGTCCTCACCTTTTTCTTCAAAAAAATCAGTTCTCTACCGGTAGCTCTGCCGTTCAAAAATCCGAAATAGACCATCTAGCATTTATTTAAGCTAAAGAATTGATAGGCTTCTGTAGATATATTTTGAAATGTCCACGAAAAAATGGGATATATTTTGAAATGTGCTCTGAGAAACGCGTGAAATGCACGTTATTCCCACGCGATACTCCTTCATATAAAAAGCTGGGCCCTTTCTAATAAAAAAAACATGTTTAACAACCGAAGTCACCTGAAAAACAGAGTCAGTGCAAATCAATTTTGTTGAAGAAAAAAGTGAGGACCAGAGCTACGAGATGGAGCCGGGACGACACAGATGTTTGCAGTGTCCTCGCCCTACGAGGACAGAAACGTCGTAGCTGCCCGTGGCATCGCTTGCGGGAGAAAGCCCGAGACTTGACGTTTCGATGTGTATGGTGGGCTGCGGGCGTCGAAGAAGAAGAAGTGGGGATAAAAGAAGGATGATCGGGCGGCGATGCGGTGCACGGCAGCACCCGCTAGTCAAATGGTGGGTTGGGAGGGGGGCGACGATTAGGTATGAGTCGGAGGACGGCCCGACCCAAGAAGGAAGACGAGAAGGGAGAATTAAATCATGCAGGCATAAAAACAAGTGAACCCGGGCACGTCATTGAACTCCAAATCTAGCACCCCACCACGACTAAGACGCTGAAGGAGGAAACCATACCTTTTATCCACAAACCACGAAACCAGCACATGTTCCGTCTTCCAGATGCCGTCGATGCAGACCACAGTCTCCATTCGCTCCTAGACCACCTTCCAAGCTCTGCACCGACGCAACGATGGGGCTCGAGGACACAGGTCCACCACAAGGATGCCGTCGCCGCCACGCCATCCTTACCTGGACGGTCCGGTTTTCAAAATCATCCCCACCCATAGGACCGGTGGCCTCGTCAGGGAAGGATCCGAAGAATCTTTATTCAACACTGTCATCGTCGCCGCCGAAGCCAAAACGATGAACAACCTGAAAACTAGACTCTGAGAGAGTAAAAACGATGAACAACCTAAACCCCTAGACTATGAGAGAGTAAGAATGATCCACACGCGTGGATCCGCCGACCCCCCTCACTTCGAGGACCGAGGTCGCTGGCGAAGGGGAGCCACCGGAGGACAGCATGGAAAGATTGGCCTCTGCTGGCGGCGGATAGGGTTCTAGCCGCCAAAAAAAAAAACTAGTCTCCCTTGGCCTCGCGAGAGACACATGGGAACAGGTACGGGAATGAGTGTGTATTCTGAACCAATTTTATTTTAATTTACTTATCAAACTTCTAATCATAATATAAGGTAATTTACGGTCAGAATTTGATAAATATTTAATTACACAATCGCATTATTATTAACAGATAAATCAGAAGCTAGCATACCAGAATATTAATATTCCGTTGTAACGCGCGGGCATTGTTCTAGTTTACTGAAAATAAAATACTTAAAATGTGGGGTATATGGCCCTTCTTTTTCTCGTCGCAAACATTTTGAACTTGTGGGCGGGGGCGTAGAGATAGAGTACCACACGCATCACATGTCCCTGTGGAAAATGCAAGTAGCGAAAAAGGAAAAGAAAAAAAGAAGAAGAAGAAGATAAGAGCCGAGGCCCGCCCGGCCAAGAAGAAAAGAGCCTGCCGGATGCACCAACCGACCCGAGGCTGGCTGACTATTTTGCCCCGGCATATGTCGGTCTGATGCTCTCGAATCTCAGGACCATTTGCGGAATATCCCTTGCCATCATTAAACACCGTCGAAAGAGACAAGCACTGATCAGAACCAAATCCAAAGATAAGAATAGAAGCTCCTCATACCGCACCACAGTCATTTGGCATTCCTGGCCGTCGGATCTGGTTGCTTGATCGGATCTGGACCGTCGGATCAAGCTTTCAGATGACCTGCGCCGTCGGATCTAAGATGGACACTGCTGGATTGAATAGTAATGGCACTAAAATGTAAATACCATGCCCCCATCGGGGTATTTTGGTCATTCTACGTACAGGAGTATAAAAGGGGGGCGCTCCTGTGGCGGAGACCTAGCCGCCTCCTCCTCTCTTCCTTCCTCCCGCAGCCGCCTCCCTTCCTTCCTCTCACGCCTCCTCCTCCTCCACTCCATGCCCACATCACTTGCCGCCGCCACCCGCTTCCACACGCAGTCGGCGCCCAGATCCACCACAACAAAGCCCTCCTCCCTCCCCAACGACGATGAGCAGCAGCGGAGGAGGGTCCGCCACCTCCTCCGGACAAAGAGAGAGAGAGAGAGGAGAGTGAATCCTCCTCCCCACTCTCCGTCTCGTCTCCACCAGCAAGTGCCACCACCTGGAGGAGTCGCCTCCCTCCCTCCCTCCCTAGGGTTCCGCCTCCCTCGCAAGGCCCCATCTCCTTCCGCGCCCGCCCAGATCGCCATCGCCGCGCCATGGCCGACGTCGACGAGTGGCCGCCGCGTGCCGGGACTCAAACAACGCCACGGCACCAAAGAACCTCTTCCAGTCATCTTGCCGTCGAGGACGCCGAGGCCACCATCCGCCACCAGTCACCTCCCTCCTTCGCCCATCTCTGCTTTCTCCCCGCCAATATCACTCACTCACTCATCCATTCTCCTCCCACGCCACCGCAGCTTGAGGGAAACACCGGCTCAAGGAGGAGCGATGCGCAAGACCCGGAGCTCGACAGAATCGTAAGTCCATCCATCCATCCATCCTCCCATCTTCCGACCACCGCCTACTACTGAGCGTCTTGGCTATAGAAATCTGCATCCGTCCGATTTCTCTTGTACGCATTTTCGGTCATTGTGTGTTTTGATTTGAGTAATTAGTGGCTATCGCTTTTCTACCGTTAGTTTTAGTTAATGTTCACCCGACTAAAAATTCAGGCTCTTTCTTGTCACGGAGATTCGACTGTTGAACTTGGAAAATGCTCGACTTTCCACTTTCGTAATCTGTGTTTTCGTGGCCCCGGTGATCCGGATTATCGCACCGATGAACAATCCGTTGATGATTTTCTCAAAATCAAAGGAGCCAAGTTCCTTGAGGCTGTAAATTGGGTTATTCAATGACATAGTGTGATAGGTATTGATAAGTTATGCATCGTGTGGCTTGCACAAAGAGCAGTTTGATCATCTTGACTGTGGATTAGTTTGTTGCTTCATCGAAAACAAAGCAAAGATCATAGCTTTTGACCGAAGAAACTTATTCACCCTCTCAAGAAGTTCGTGTTCATCACTTTCGCCTTGAGGCCTTGGGTGTTTCTCGCCGCTGTTTCTATAAGGACACACTCAGGTATATATGGCATTACAGTACTTAGAAGACTTTCTAGCAAACTGTTCCGCACTTGAGGACTTAGATATCATCGGTGCTTTGGGGTAACTAATTTAAGTATACCAGTTACCATGCTAACTTGACTAACTTTGACATTTACTAATTGACAGAATGAATATTTAGATGGTTGAGTTTCATGCTGCAGATCTTTGCTCATTTTGAGTAGGAGGGGCAAGAGATCCCTATAGTACTTCATGGGTGCTCAAGAGAAGGCTACGATAATGTTCAGAGGCAGCAAAAGACTGGCCAGTGAAGATACTAATTATGGAAGCTTATAAACATGGATATGAACAGGTTACCTGGTGTATTTATTTACTCATTCATTCTTGTTTGCGTACATTATAGTTCTTGAAACTGGGTTTTAAAGTCATTTTATTTGTCCTTGTCATGTTTCAGTTGCAGAATCTGACAACCAAGACCACATGGCACGTTTATGCACTTGCGGCATATGACTTGTCAATTAATTGTCTTCTCTAGACAGCCAAATGTTGATAATGGAATTCTTCAACTTGCCCGCTTCTTGGATGTTGCGCCCCGACTGGAGACGTTGCATCTGGATGTGAGTGCCATTTTATCAGTTTAGATAAACCATTAAGTATACTGCTGCTGCATGGTTGCGTCATTCTTCAGGAAAGACCTGTACTTGGACTATTTTGGACCGACTGATCACAAATCTTGAAATGCAGATGGTATATCTGAACCTTGACGACGGTGGGAGTGATGAGGTGATGGAGGAGGAAGGCTCCCATATGCGTCACCATGATGATCATATGCGTCCTTACATACATCCTCTGAATTCAAAAATAAATCATGTATGTCTTGAGAGTGACGGTAGAAACACTCTTGCATATTTGAGAATTTCTTTAGCAATCACCAAGGAACATTATCATATATTATTGATCTTTTAGTTCCAGTAGTACTGTTCAGTTGCGTAGTGGTACTGTTCAGTTGCGTAGTGGTATGGCTTAGATTGCAATTCTATATATTATTTTTATTTGTATCCACATAGATCTTTTAGTTCGAGTACTGTTCAGTTGCATAGTAGTATGGCTTATATTGAAATTTAGCTTCCTCCACTCATTGCTTTGCTTAGTTAAATTTGTGGGACAACACAAACATATAGGTGTGCTTATATTATGTGTACTTTCTTAGTTTCTTTAGACAAATTTTATAGAGGAAAAAAAATCATTTTTTCTGATAAATTGTTTCATGTGCAGAACAATAAGCAAATGTTGTAACAAGGCCAACATAAAGATGGTGTAGTCATGCATAGGTAAATGATTCTTCAATTAATATTCAAATTTTCAATCCTCTTACCATTTTTTCTATCTTGGTGCTATTCTAGACAACTGAACTGATTCTTCATATTAAAATTCTTATACTCTTAACACAACTAGCAAAATAAGTTCTGATTCCAGTGTTATTCTTATATTGCTGGAAGACCAAATGGCACTTGGTTTAGATTGCTTTCTGTGGCGCAAAGGTTGATTGGAGCAAAATGGTTCCATCTATCAGCTAAGAGAAAAAAGGGTTCAATCCTTCATCTGAGGTAAATCATTTCCTAAAAGCTCTCCTATGATGTGATGTGACTGTTGTTTTAAATTGATTATGTCTATTGCAAGCACAAGCTATTAAGCTAAAAAAATAATCCTTTAGGCTATATTGTTAGTGTTTCAGATTGCTTTCTTTTGTTAGCTTTATCACAGGTAACATTTGTCGCAATTCTTATCTATTTGAAATCAATGCATTTATGTGTTGTGCCCCGTGCCCGTAATTTTTTCCTCCTTATATAACCTGGTTTAATCCATGATGTATATAATTTACACTAATGTTCTGATCTTTACTGCTTATGAATCGACTTTTGCCAGTTTTCTTATGGAAGTGGTTGTACTGGCATCCTAACATTTGACCATGTACCTGTGCATCTTCCTTTCATGATATAAAGATGTTATTAATTTTCTCATCTCATAGGTATAGTAATTCAAGGTATTTACATGATTATAGGACCCCCATATATTGTTAGGAAATGCAGTAGTTATATATTCTTTTTTTATTGTAAATGATTTCAAAAGGCTCTTACCACCGTTTGCAATCTCTTCATTTTCCAAGACCAGTCAATAGCTAATGTTTTTTATTTCTTCATTTCTTCTTTTACTAGATATTTTGGATAGATTGTCTGAATCATATCTCAGTTACGAGTATCTGTTATTTATGCATCATTACTAGATATTTTGTACTAAACTGATTTGAGCAAATGTTTTGTGTGCCTTCGAATGAGCAGGGCAAAGTATGTTGTTGACACTGCTAAAGAATTGATGGCCAAGCCTGGTGGAGGCGCAAAATGGCTTGCCTTATTGCGTGACCGGGAACTTCCGGAGGTAATCGATGGTCTTCGTACCCTGCCAGGCATTGGTCCAAAAGTTGCAGCCTGCATTGCTCTGTTCTCTCTTGATAAGAATCAGGTTATTCCCGTTGACACACATGTCTGGAAGGTAAGCTATGTCCGGTTAACCATTGTTGTATTCTTGATGTAAAAACGACTTAATCAGGTGTGCTTTTCCACCACTATACTCTTTGTCAATTCTCACAAATTAGGTTGATCTGATTGGTTTTAGTGATCGTAGTAGTTTTCTGTTGGCTAGCAGCATGTTCAAGGCTTCACCTAGATGAATATTACGAGTTTGGACCATGATAATAGCTACACATTTCCTAAAGTGATCATGTTTAAATTTCACGGGGTGTGGGTGCACCTATTCTAACTTTAAAATGCAATGGAACTTATAAAGTAGATAATCGCCACTGAAACTTATACACAATGAATGCTCTGTTTCAGAATGAGAACAAGTTTTGTGGTATCAAAAATACATTCGAACCTTGAGGATGTAGAGTCAAGAGAGACTCTCTGGATATGCTCTATATGATCTGAAAGTCCCTCAAGTTGCTTTGAAAATTGCACTTTCCACTTTTCATGGAGAATATTGATGCAACCTCAAATTAAGTGGAATAATCATGGCTGCTTAAAAATGTGTTGAATTTTAAGATGTTCTGCTGAATTAGTTGCACCAGGTCATATGTTTTGATCTGTACACGGGTCTTTTTCAACTCAGGCTTGCACCGTCGCCGTTCCTCGGGGTTCAGAAAGAGGAGCGCCGGCCATAGACGAACGAGGAGTTTGAGACATCTGCGGCGCCTATTGCAGTGACCACGACTACTGCATCAAAGACAAAGGTAGTGCCGCATCAATTCAGGCCGCGGAGATGATGGTGCCGACGCTGGTGCTCACGGTGGTCGGTTGTTGCGCTGCCCGACAGGCTGGTGGCTGCGTCGACCTATGGCCAATGCCCCGTGTGTCGGCCGCGGGGCTAGGACACTCTACGTTGCCAGGGACCTCAAGCTGTCGACGGCGGGGACCGGGTACAAAGACCGGAAGGCCAGCCTGGCCGACGCCTTCGGGAGGATGGTGGCCGTCATTTAGCAGAACCATGCCATCAGTGGCAGCTATGACGGCCTTCCCGCGCTTGCCGGTGTTAATCTGGCCGTCCGTTCCCCGGAAGACGAGGTGCGTATGTGTTATTTGTCGACAGGTTGTATGATTCCTCTTGACGCTTTCTTGCTTTTATACATGCTCTGCATTTTGATCTGCTGCAGCTCGAGTTCAGGGTGGATAAATCGTACAAGCTGACTGTGCCTACAACTGGGAACCCGATATATGCCTGAATTAAGGTTAGTAAAAAAATTTGTACTCAATAACTGCCTATCAACTCCTTGACTGCATGTGTTCTTCTTATGTGAATGCATGAGAAAAAGGAGAGGTGAAATCCTATTTTTAGCGAGACCCAGACCAAAAAATGTATGTGCCACACAAAGTTTAGTTAAGACTATGTATCAAGATGATATGGCACACAGATGAACCGGGACTTATAAAGTGCCCTGTATCATACAAATGGATCTGTGGTATACAAAATTAGTACTTAAGCATTGGCGTACATACATGAGAAAAATAGTGGAAGTATTGTATTCGTGCATATCTATTTTGGAGCCCTTCACTTGCTGACATGAGTGACATCTAAGAATCAAAGTCCACTGATGAACAATTAATTATAAATGCACTATATATCCTTTCTCTTGGGGATTATTTGTTAGTTTCTCTGATATTAACTGTAAAATGCGTATTTTCATTATTTGACGGATAGTCTGATACTGAAATTAAACATTTATTCTTCGATGATATGTGTGAGTTTTGGACTTCCTGCCCTTTTAGCACAAATAGACAGGACGTACTTCAGAATTTAGTTGGCATCAGATTAATCATACTTTTTATTTTGAGCAGGAAAGAGTACCCTGTTGAACCAACTCTTTGGGGCTAATTTCAGGGAGATGGATGTGTTGAGGGGAAGGTTTACTCAAATTTCTTTACCTCTCTTTCATTCATTTTGTTCACTTCTCTTATCATGAAATCATGCTTTCAAATGTAGTACACTCTTAGATTTGATAATATATTTCTGTGATGTTATCAAAATCGCTAATTTATATAATAGATATGAGAGTGTTTGATTTAAATTATATGTCGGTTTTGCTATGCTTGCCAATGTTCACCTCTGCTGCAAGTGCTTTTATAATTGCAACTTCAGGAAGTGTGTTGTTTGAAGATAGAACAATAGTTCAATTACACAAATGTTTGAATGGGAACTTATATGAATTAGAAGGGAATAATTGTCTGGACTTACCAAAGTCAGCGTAAGGAAAAGAATTGCCTCAGCTAACACCATATTTATAACGATAATAGATGCAAATCAAAGAACTTAATAGGAGAATTATTTTGGTCTATCTCTACAAAGGTGTTCCAATGTTTGGTCTCTACAAAGGTGATGCTTGCTCCCATTCATGGCTTGGTTTGCTAAATTAGTTGGACTTGTGATTAACTAGCAGTTCCTACATATATTAGGAAGAAAAAGCTACCATGCTAGATTAGTTGATCCAAGGCTTGAGTTATATACCAAAATAATGCTGAGAGGAGTTCTGTCAGAAGTACCTTGACCCTTTTTATTTTTATATTCCATTTTACGCCCTCATTTAATGCCACTTGCAATCTGAAGTAGAAAATATCATAAAGAGCTTGATGACTTCTATCATTGTTGGTCATAGTAGCTTGCTTTTGCTACTAATTATGAGTTCCTACATTTGTTCATTTTGCTTACAATAATATAAGCGTTGATTCTTTTCATTGTGGAAGTGATCCTAATATTAAGAGAAGTCCTATCGGTGCTTGATAATGTACGATTAACTGTGCTGATATCTCTAACTTACTACCACTCTGCAGAGTGTATGTTAGGTATTGCTTGTACCAATGCAATTTTATCTAAACTGCTCAATGAGGTCTTTGTATTCTCCGATTTACAGACTATATATAAGAGGTTCAGCAAAGGAGGACTCAAGTTTGCAACCACCACAAGAATAAGTCTATGGAACAATAGTGTGTGGCTGTTCTGTGCAATTTTTCTCTCATCGAGGTATGCCTCCGTGTCACTGGGCCAGGGCTCGACTTGCCTGACATATTTTTTTTGTTTGCTGCACAATGTTGTAAGATTGGAGTGTGTTGAGTAGGCAATCCTGATTCGATGAAAAAAAAGATTATGCAGTCTATTGCACATGTTCGGTTTGGAGGGGGGTTGTAGATGATGGTTATATGGTTTTGTTCTCATTCGATGACTTATTCAGATGATTCAAAGTAAATCCAAAGCCATTTGTTGCCTCTTGAATTTCTGGTTCTACCTCATGCAGAAAATCTCTCATGGTTCTACTTCTACGTTATGTAGAAAAGCAAATATTATCTGTTGATGAGTTTGTTGCTATTTGGTACTGACCATATTAGTTCCCTGGGGCTGTAAAAACAAAAAACATCATTTCTTCCCTATGATTATGTGTCAAAGATGTTTTGTAGATTGCAAGTCTGATTTCTTTATTTTCAACATGGTTGATTTAGTTTCTCGCCTTGCCTAAAAATTTAAGTTGGAATCTATGTTTTTAAGGCGTCTGTAAGGCGTCGCCTAGGCGTCGAGGCGCCCCCCTAGCGCTTTGCAAATATGTCCGCTTTAGGCGCCTAAGCGTCAAGGCGCCCCCCAGCGCCTTAAAGCGAAGGCCTTAAAGCGAAGCGTCGCCTAAAAAACATAGGTTGGAATGTTGCCGATCCAGCCTAAGCAGATCATGTATTTGTTATAATGCGATCATGCCATTTCAGGTGTAGTTGCCTATTAGTTTTTTTAGTTTTCCTGTATCGGTTTCTCTGGTCCAGCCTATAAGTTACTTAGTTTGATTACTGCATCTACAGTTTATTTATGCTTCTACTTTATTTCTGTATTTACATTTAAATTATTTTTGCGCTTATTTTATTTCTACTTCTACTATTTTTCTGCACCTACAGTTTCAGCGCTTTATCTGCTCGTGGAGCTATGCCTCTCTTATATTGGGCTAAAGTTTGATTTGCTTGCAGGGGTATGTCAAGTGTAAGTGCAAACACATTGTTGATGTTGAATACTGGAGTAAGAATGATGATCAATGCTCTAATGAACCTGCATGATGTTGCATTACTATTAGGATATAGGGTTAGGCACATACTTTTTTTGACAATGGGTAGTTAAGTGTGGTTTTCAGGTGTAGTTGCCTATTGGTTTATTTAGTTTTCCTGTGTCGATCTCTCTTTTAAAGTAGAGGCTGACTTCTCGTGGCATCGCTAGATCTGGTGGCCAGCCGTTGTCGTTGCCTGTCCTCTTTGACGCGAGACCACATGGAGAAGGGGCTCGTGGCAGCGCCTGGATCGGTGGCCAGCCAGCCGGCATCATGGAGCTCGACATGTCTCAGGCCTGTTCGCCACATAACTCACAGTCCAGGTCGTTGACACATTTGGGTTCTAGGTCACAGAAACAAAATTTACACTTGATTTATCTAGCTCAAAATATTTTGGCTCAACAATTTCATGCATTAGATATCTTTTTGTGAATTCTACAATTTGTAGCTTCGACCTAAATTTGACATTCGTTTTAGTCAACTTACACTCCTGGATGTTTTCAAACTGATATTATTTTCTAAATTCAAGTTTGCACTTGGATCTATCAGAATTAGAATATGCAGAACATGTTTTGGAGAAGTACATGTTTTGAAGCTTCAGTGCTTTAACCATTTGTTTTTATGAGATGTCAGTTTAAAATTATTTGTTATAGGAAAGCAGAAAGAAACTGAAGTAACTTTTCATTGATCATAATTTAATAGCATATCCTAAACCTGAATTACTACTGATTTAGTATTACGTGCTTGACCAAAACATTGTGACCGGCACCCTCGCTTCAAGGCGCGATTCCAATCTAGTCGAGTAACAAACACGCGATTCGAGCCAGCTCGTCCAGGGGTTGAAACGCACTACTACAGTGCATTGAGAGCAACGGCTGTGCTCGACCCCTCCGATATTCTTTGATGCCATTTTCACCGTGTACACCGTACGTGGCTATGTACTTTTTTTTATAACATGTACTGTTAAAAAGATTGTAATGCCAATTTGACAGCGGGCCCATTGGACCTCAGCAAGAGGCCGTCCTGTTTGAGGCCCATGCAATACGGCTGGTTCGGGGGCACCGTCCGCAGGCGCGAGGAGCAACTCGTTTAGTCCCACCTCGCCCAGCGACGAGGGGACGGGAGGGCGCTGGGCATACAAATAGGGGGGCAGGGCAGCTACTACAACTCATACCTTTCTCGGCCTTTTGGCTAAGATCAAGTGTAGTATCTGTTCTTATCAGTTTAATATCTGATATGTGGGTCATGTGCTCACAATGATATTAAATTTATTTTTTATGGGGAAGGGTCCACCATAGTGGCTTGCCACTGGGGCCCTCATGTGTTCCCTGGACGTTGTACTACTGTCCAGGTGTGGCGCACCCCAACCAAATCAAGTTGAAAATTTAACCTCTTCGATGAGATGAAAATTGTTTGGAAATTCAATCGGGTGCAGAGGGCAATGGCTTTGGGTTCCAGTTCTTCTTCCGAGGAGAGGCTTTTGGCAGAACTCTCTGCGTGCAAATTCAGACCATCTATCTTGGTGTAGTGATGTTGAAAAAATCATGTCGTGCAGAGTCATTTATCGTGACACTGTACGTGATGCAGAGGCAGAGCGCCGTGAAGTAGCCGTAGTCATCGAACAAAGCGTGAGCCTAGTGGATCAGCACAACGGTACTGTAAACAAAACAAAAAGGTATAAGCACAAGTGTAATGCTTCTGCCAGTAATTTTAGACCACCACAGGCGTCAGTCCCGCGAAATGGTGCTTATGGGAAATCACCTACCATTTTTTTTTGCGGGTAGGGAATCACCTACATTGCTCCACACAAAAATGAGACATCTGTTAGATAAAGTCTGCCCATCCAACTAGAAATATTATTAATTATTCTATGATTCTATCAATGATAGGTGAAAGATCCTCTTTTCTCAATTTATCAAGATGGGAAGGCACACCTAAGTATTTGAGTAAAAGAAGCCAAGCGGGCGGTGGCCACCGACAATCACAGAACCCCACTGCCCCCGCATCGCTCTCTCCCCGGGGCGGCACGGGCGGTGGCCACCGCCCCTCCCACAGCCTCCCCAACACCAGCCTCCTCTCCCCCTCGCCGTCGCCGGTGGCCTCTGGCAGGCAAAGCCTGCGCGGAGCCGGCGGCAGCGGGGCGCTCTCTAGCTGCTGCTCGCTCGGGAGGAAGAGAGCTCGCGTCTGGTCATGGTGTCCGGCGCTCGGCCTCGTGGCGGCGTCCACCTTTCATGGGCGGAGGCGGTCTCCGGCGTGTGGTCGCGGCGTCTGGTCGCTGTGGTGGAGTGCGCTTGCGTCGCGATCTGTGTGGTCGCGATCGTCGGTCTCGTCGGTCTGATCCGATCTGGGATCCGCGGCGGCGGTTGGTGCGGATGGTGTGGGCGCCGAGGCGGCGGCCTCGGTCCGAGCTCCTAATGTGGCGGGCGTGGTGGCGCGCCTTCATGTGTGGCGGCTCGGATCCATTTGTCTTGGCGTGGGGCGCAGCGACCGGCCAGGCGTGGTTGCTACAAGCGCGTGTTGGGCGCGGTGACCAGCTGTGCATGGTGGGTGTGCTTCTCTGGAGTGCGAGGTGTGCTGCGGAGGGGGATCCTGCTCGTCTGCTCTGCTGCTTCGCCTGTGTAGCTCCGATTGGATCTGGTGCGAGGTGCATCGATCTGGGTGCTGTGCTTCACGATGCGGCATTGTTGCTGCGGTGGTGGTGGCCACGGTGGTGCTGCGGTGGTGGACGGCGGCTTCGGCGAGGGTGTGGTGAAGGAAATATGCCCTAGAGGCAATAATAAAGTTGTTATTTATATTTCCTTATATCATGATAAATGTTTATTATTCATGCTAGAATTGTATTAACTGGAAACTTAGTACATGTGTGAATACATAGACAAATAGAGTGTCATTAGTATGCCTCTACTTGACTAGCTCGTTGAATCAAATATGGTTAAGTTTCCTAGCCATAGACATGAGTTGTCATTTGATTAACGGGATCACATCATTAGAGAATGATGTGATTGACTTGACCCATCCGTTAGCTTAGCACGATGATCGTTTAGTTTGTTGCTATTGCTTTCTCCATGACTTATACATGTTCCTATGACTATGAGATTATGCAACTCCCGAATACCGGAGGAACATTTAGTGTGCTATTAAACGTCACAACGTAACTGGGTGATTATAAAGATGCTCTACAGGTGTCTCCGAAGGTGTTTGTTGGGTTGGCATAGATCGAGATTAGGATTTGTCACTTCGTGTATCGGAGAGGTATCTCCGGGCCCTCTCGGTAATGCACATCACTACAAGCCTTGCAAGCAATGTGACTAATGAGTTAGTTGCGGGATGATGCATTACGGAACGAGTAAAGAGACTTGCCAGTAACGAGATTGAACTAGGTATGATGATACCGACGTCGAATCTCGGGCAAGTAACATACCGATGACAAAGGGAACAACGTATGTTGTTATGCGGTTTGACCGATAAAGATCTTCGTAGAATATGTAGTAGCCAATATGAGCATCCAGGTTCGCTATTGGTTATTGATCAGAGATGTGTCTCGATCATGTCTACATAGTTCTCGAACCCGTAGGGTCCGCACGCTTAACGTTCGATGACGATTTGTATTATGAGTTATGTGATTTGATGTACCAAAGGTTGTTTGGAGTCCCGGATGAGATCAGGGACATGACAAGGAGTCTCGAAATGGTTGAGACGTAAAGATCGATATATTGGAAGGCTATATTCGGACATCGGAAAGGTTCCGAGTGATTCGGGTGTTCTTCGGAGTACCGGAGAGTTACGGGAATTCGCCGGGGGAAGTAGTGGGCCTTAATGGGCCATACGGGAAAGGAAAGAAGGGCCTCAAGGGTTGGCGCCGCGCCCCCCATGGCATGTCCGAATTGGACTAGGGAGGGGGTGGCGCCCCCTCTCTTTCCTTCTCCCTCTCCTACTCCTTCCCTCTCCTCCCTCTTGGAAAAGGAAGGGGACTTCAACTAGGATTTGGAATCCTAGTTGGACTTCCCCTATAGGCGCGCCCCTCCTAGGCCGGCCTCCTTTTCCTCCCTCCTTTATATACGTGGCCAGGGGGCACCCCAATAGCACTCAAGATTTGTCTTAGCCGTGTGCGGTTCCCCCCTCCACAGGTACACACCTCGGTCATATCGTTGCAGTGCTTAGGCGAAGCCCTGCGCCGGTAACTTCATCATCACCATCGCCACACCGTCGTGCTAAGGGAACTCTCCCTCGGCCTCAACTGGATCAAGAGTACAAGGGACGTCATCGAGCTGAATGTGTGCTGAACACGGAGGTGCCGTACGTTCGGTGCTAGGATCGGTCAGATCGTGAAGACGTACGACTACATCAACCGCGTTGATATAACGCTTCCGCTTTCGGTCTACGAGGGTACGTGGACACACTCTCCCACTCGTTGCTATGCATCACCTAGATAGGTCTTGCGTGATCGTAGGAAAATTCTGAAATTACTGCGTTCCCCAACAGTGGCATCCGAGCCAGGTCTATGCGTAGATGTTATATGCATGAGTAGAACACAAAAAGTTGTGGGCGATAATAGTCATACTGCTTACCAGCATGTCATACTTTGATTCAGCGGTATTGTTGGATGAGGCAGCCCAGACCGACATTACGCGTACGCTTACGCGAGACTGGTTCTACCGACGTGCTTCGCGCACAGGTGGCTAGTGGGTGTCTGTTTCTACAGCTTTAGTTGAATCGAGTGTGACTACGCCCGGTCCTTGTTGAAGGTTAAAACAGCACACTTGACGAAAAATCGTTGTGGTTTTTGATGCGTAGGTAAGAACGATTCTTACTTAAGCCCGTAGCAGTGATACGTCTCCAACGTATCTATAATTTTTGATTGCTCCATGCCATATTATCTACTGTTTTAGGCAATATTGGGCTTTATTATCCACTTTTATATTATTTTTGGGACTAACCTATTAACCGGAGGCCCAACCCAGATTTGCTATTTTATGCCTATTTCAGTGTTTCGAGGAAAAGGAATATCAGACGGAGTCAAAACGGAACGAAATCAACTGGAGAAGTTACTTTTGGAAGGAAAGCAACCCACGGAACTTGGAGTGCACGTCAGGGGAGATACGGGCTACCCACGAGGGTGGGGGGCGCGCCCACCCCCCTGGGCGCGCCCCCTGCCTCATGGGGCCCCTAGCTCCACCGACGTACTCCTTTCACCCATATATACCGTCGTACCCTAAAACTTCCAGAACAGAGATTAGATTGGGAGTTCCGCCGCCGCAAAACCTCCAGAACCACCAAAAACCAATAGGGACCTGTTCAAGCACCTGCGGAGGAGGAACCCATCACCGTGGCCATCTTCATCATCCGGCACTATCCATGACGAGGAGGAGTAGTTCACCCTCGGGGCTGAGGGTATGTACCAGTAGCTATGTGTTTGATCTCTCTCTCTCTCTCTCTCTCGTGTTCTCTCTCGTGTTCCCTCTATGGCACGATCTTGATGTATCCCGAGCTTTGCTATTGTAGTTGGATCTTATGATGTTTCTCCCCCTCTACTCTCTTGTGATGAATTGAGTTTCCCCTTTGAAGTTATCTTATCGGATTGAGTCTTTTATGAGAACACTTGATGTATGTCTTGCCGTGTTTATCTGTGGTGACAATGGGATATCATGTGCCACCTGATGTATGTTTTGGTGACCAACTTGCGGGTTCCGCCCATGAATCTATGCATAGGGGTTGGCACACGTTCTTGACTCTCCGGTAGAAACTTTGGGGCACTCTTTGAAGTACTTTTATGTTGGTTGGATGAATCTGAGATTGTGTGATGCATATCGTATAATCATGCCCATGGATACTTGAGGTGACAATGGAGTATCTAGGTGACATTAGGGTTTTGGTTGACTTGTGTCTTAAGGTGTTATTCTAGTACGAACTCTTTTATAGATCGATCCGAAAGAATAACTTTGAGGTGGTTTCGTACCCTACCATAATCTCTACGTTTGTTCTCCGCTATTAGTGGCTTTGGAGTGACTCTTTGTTGCATGTTGAGGGCTTGTTATATGATCTATCTATGTTATAATTGTTGAGAGAACTTGCACTAGCGAAAGTATGAACCCTAGGCCTTGTTTCCTATCATTGCAATACCGTTTAAGCTCACTTTTATCATTAGTTACCTTGCTGTTTTTATATTTTCAGATTACAAAAACCTATATCTACCATCCATATTGCACTTGTATCACCATCTCTTCGCCGAACTAGTGCACCTATACAATTTACCATTGTATTGGGTGTGTTGGGGACACAAGAGACTCTTTGTTATTTGGTTGCAGGGTTGTTTGAGAGAGACCATCTTCATCCTACGCCTCCCACGGATTGATAAACCTTAGGTCATCCACTTGAGGGAAATTTGCTACTGTTCTACAAACCTGTGCACTTGCAGGCCCAACAACGTCTACAAGAAGAAGGTTGTGTAGTAGACATCAAGCTCTTTTCTGGCGCCGTTTCCGGGGAGGCTAGGTAAGTGAAGGTATATCTTTAGATCTTGCAATCAAATCTTTTTGTTTCTTGTTTTAGCACTAGTTAGTCTATAAAAGAAAACAAAAAAAAAATTGGAATTGAGTTTGTCTCATACGCTTCATCTTTTTAATATCTTTCGTGAGTATGATGGAAAATAAAATTATGCCAAAGTGCTAGAAGAAGAATTAAATAGAATGCTTGGCATAAAATATGTGAATGATGAGCATGATTGCAATGTTGTTAGTACGAATTCCTTGAATATCCATGATGCTAATGATATGCAAAGCCACAAGCTTGGGGAAGCTATGTTTGATGAAGATGATATTTTTTTGTCCCCCAAGCTTTGATGAGCAAATTTACTATGATGAAAGCATGTCTCCTATCTATGATGATTATTGTGATGACACGTATGCTTTAAAGAATAATGATAACCATGAAAATTGTCATCTTGATCTTAATTTTCAATCACATGATAGTTATTTTGTTGAGTTTGCTCCCACTACTATTCCTAATGAGAAGAATTTTGCTTATGTGGAGAGTAGTAAATTTTCTATGCTAGTAGATCATGAAAAGAATGCTTTAGGTGCTGGTTATATTTTTGAATTCATTCATGATTCTACTGAAAATTATTATGAGGGAGGAATATATGCTTGTAGGAATTTCAATAATATCAAGTTTCCTCTCTATGTGCTTAAAGTTTTGAAGTTATGCTTGTTTTACCTTCCTATGCAAGTTGATTGTTGTTCCCATAAATTATTTGATAAAAAAATCCCTATGCATAGGAAGTGGGTTAGACTTAAATGTGCTAGTCATATTCTTCATGATGCTTTCTTTATGTTTCAATTCTTATCTCTTATGTGAGCATCATTGAAATCATCATGCCTAGCTAGGGGCGTTAAACAATAGCGCTTGTTGGGAGGCAACCCAACTTTATTTTAGTTTCTTGCTTTTTGGTTCTGTTTAGGAATAAATAATCCATCTAGCCTCTGGTTAGATGTGATTTTATGTTTTAATTAGTGTTTGTGCAAAGTAGAACCTTTGGGAAGACTTGGGTGAAGTCTTTATGATCATGCTGTAAAAAAACAGAAATTTTAGCGCTCACGAGATTAGCTAGAACGTTTTACTGGAGAGTGCTATTGTCACGCCCAATATGCGACCCTATCCAAAAGGAACTCGACGGTCCCACCAAGGATAGACCCGCATATTGAAACGCTTTTGCAAGGTGGATATCATTACATCAACATTACATAATAGATGGAGATACATACATAAGGCACAAATGCCACAAGAGTACATCAACATCATATACAAGATCAACATTCGACTACGGATGTAACATAAACAGGAACTCAAACGACATCCACCCTGCTAGCCCAGGCTGCCGACCTGGAACCTATCCCCTGATCGAAGAAGAAGCAGAAGGAGAACTCCAAAACAAGCAAACATCGCTCTCACGTCATGATCATCGCAAACCTGTACCTGCAACTGGTGGTGTAGTAATCTGTGAGCCACGAGGACTCAGCAATCCCATTACCATGGGTATCAAGACTAGCAAAGCTCAATGGGAAAGGAAGGGATAAAGTGGTGAGGTTGCAGCAGCGACTAAGCATATATGGTGGCTAACATACGCAAATGAGAGCGAGAAGAGAAACAAAGGAACGGTCGTCAACTAGTAATGATCAAGAAGTGATCCTGAACTCCTACTTACGTTAGACATAACCCATAAACCGTGTTCTCCTCTCGATCAACCCCGAAAAGAGACACTCACGGTTACGCACACGGTTGGTGTATTTTAATTAAGATCAACTTCGGGTTTTCTACAACCGGACATTAACAAATTCCCATCTGCCACATAACGCGGGCACGGCTTTGAAAGTTCAAACCTGCAGGGTGTCCCAACTTAGCCCATGATAAGCTCTCGCGATCAACGAAGAATAGACCTTCTCCCGGAAGCCCGATCAGTCTCGGAATCCGGCTACAAGACATTTCACAGCAATAAAACAAGACCAGCAAGACCTCCCGGCGTGCCGACACCCTGGTAGTAGCCGCGCGTATCTCGTCCCAGGCCACGACCGGATGAGCAGTCCGTACAACTAAAACCAGCCCTCAAGTTTCCTTGAGGTGGCGCTGCAAAGCACTCTAGTTTGGACCAACACTTAGACAAGCATTGGCCCGGGGGGCTGAATAAAGATGACCCTCGAGAGAGCGACTCCCAAGGGAAAAGTAGGTGGTGGTGAGGCAAATGTTAAAACCAATGTTGGGCCTTGCTGGAAAAGTCTTATTCAAAGCGAACTGTCAAGGGGGTCCCATAAATCACCCGACCGCGTTAGGGACGCAAAATCCGGGAACATAATACCGATATGACGGAAACTAGGGCGGCAAGAGTGGAACAAAATGAAGGAAATATGCCCTAGAGGCAATAATAAAGTTATTATTTATTTCCTTATATCATGATAAATGTTTATTATTCATGCTAGAATTGTATTAACCGGAAACATAATACATGTGTGAATACATAGACAAACATAGTGTCACTAGTATGCCTCTACTTGACTAGCTCGTGAATCAAAGATGGTTATGTTTCCTAGCCATAGACATGAGTTGTCATTTGATTAACGAGATCACATCATTAGGAGAATGATATGATTGACTTGACCCATTCCGTTAGCCTAGCACTTGATCGTTTAGTATATTGCTATTGCTTTCTTCATGACTTATACATGTTCCTGTAACTATGAGATTATGCAACTCCGTTTACGGAGGAACACTTTGGGTGCTACCAAACGTCACAACGAATCGGGTGATTATAAAGGAGTACTACAGGTGTCTCCAAAGGTACATGTTGGGTTGGCGTATTTCGAGATTAGGTTTTGTCACTCCGATTGTCGGAGAGGTATCTCTGGGCCCTCTCGGTAATGCACATCACTATAAGCCTTGCAAGCAATGTAGCTAAATGAGTTAGTTACGGAATGATGCATTACGTAACGAGTAAAGAGACTTGCCAGTAACGAGATTGAACTAGGTATTGGATACCGACGATCGAATCTCGGGTAAGTAACATACCGATGACAAAAGGAACAACGTATATCGTTATGCGGTTTGACCGATAAAGATCTTCGTAGAATATGTAGGAACCAATATGGGCATCCAGGTTCCGCTATTGGTTATTGACCGAGAATGGTTCTAGGTCATGGCTACATAGTTCTCGAACCCGTAGGGTCCGCACGCTTAACGTTTCGATGATAGTTCATTATGAGTTTATAAGTATTGATGTACCGAAGGTTGTTCGGAGTCCCGAATGTGATCACGGACATGACGAGGAGTCTCGAAATGGTCGAGACATAAAGATTGATATATTGGAAGCCTATGTTTGGACTTGGAAAGGTTCGGATGAAACAGAAGTTACTGGAACACCGGGGTTACGGAACCCCCGGAGGTCTATGGGCCTTGATGGGCCATAAGAGAGAAGAGGAAGGGCCGGCCAGGCAGGCGCGCCCCTCCCCTCTAGTCCGAATAGGACAAGCAGAGGGGGGCGGCGCCACCTTCCCTCTTCCCCCTCCTCCAATCCTAATCCAACTAGGAGAGGGGGGAGTCCTACTCCCGGTGGGAGTAGGACTCCTCCAGCGCCTCCCCTAGGGCTGGCCGCACCCCTTGGCTCCTTTATATACGGGGCGGGGGCACCCATGACACACAAGTTGATCTACGGATCGTTCCTTAGCGTGTGCGGTGCCCCCTCCACCATATTCCACTTGGTCATATCGTCGCGGAGCTTAGGCGAAGCCTCGCGCCGAAAAGTCATATCGTCATGAGCTTAGGCGAAGCCTGCGTCGGTGGAGCACCATCATCGTCACCACGCCGTCGTCTTGTGGAACTCATCCCGACACTTTGCTGGATCGGAGTCCGGGATCGTCATCGAGTGAACGTGTGCAGAACTCGGAGGTGCCGACGTTCGGTGCTTGGATCGGTCGGATCGTGAAGACGCACGACTACATCAACAGCGTTGTTATAACGCTTCGCTTTCGGTCTACGAGGGTACGTGGACAGATACTCTCCCCTCTCGTTGCTATGCCATCACCATGGTCTTGCGTGTGCATAGGAATTTTTTTTGAAATTACTACGTTCCCCAACACAAAACACCAGGCATAAGGCCGAGCCTTCCACCCTTTACCAAGTATATAGATGCATTAATTAAATAAGATATATTGTGATATCCCAACAAGTAAACATGTTCCAATAAGGAACAACAACTCCATGTTCCAACAAGGAACAAACTTCATCTTCACCTGCAACTAACAACGCTATAAGAGGGGCTGAGCAAAGCGGTAACATAGCCAAACAACGGTTTGCTGGGAAGGGTGACAACGAGTTAGAGGTTCATGGCAATTGGGGATGGCTTGATAAACAGGTAATAGGTAGCGCATCATAGCGAAAGAACGAAACAGCTAGCATAGCAATGATAGTAGTGAGATCCAGGGTAGCGGTCATCTTGCCTGAAATCCCGCAAGGAAGAAGAACGAGTCCATGAAGAAGATGAACGGATGAAGCCGAACCAAGTGTAGACGAACGAATCCTCACGATCGCAACGAAACAGGAACTAACAAGAAGAAGCACACAACATAGTAAACACACCACACATGAACAAGACATGATGCACAACAAAGCATGATGCATGAGAAATCTAGATGAGGCTACTCATGGCAAGAGATGATGCATACAAGACCAACACCTCAAAGCAAGTTTAAATGAGGCCGGGAACAACATATAACAATTCCGGTAAGTCCTCATATGCAAATTTCGAAATTGGTCCAGATCTGAATAAACCTTATGTTCAAGTTGTTAAACAGCAAGTTAAGATGCACCACGATGATCTACACGAAATTCTAGTCAAGTTACATATAAAGTTCATTAGATTCGGAGCTACGGCCTAGAAGATATGAGCAAAACAAGTAGAGCATGGCATTGATGCAAAATGCACACAAACATCAAGCAAACCACCTCAAAACATGGATGCAACATGATAATATGAAACTACATGCAAGATCAAGCAAGTTTCATATAGAACACACTCAAAACGGAGCAACGGTTCAACACATACACCCTATACAAGTTATAGCAACAATCTGTCCAAAACAGCAAGTTGGCATATTGCAAGCATCAAAACAACATGCTACAGGGCCTCAACAAGAAAACAAAAGGCATGGGCATGATGTACAGGTAAAGCATTACAAAACATGAGAACTGAGCTATCTCCAGAAATCACTAGAACATGCTCAAAATGACATGGCAAGATTGCAACTAATAACAGTTTCAGGCATTGGCAGAAATAACATCAGGTTGCAATGTTTAGAGCTATGAAACAACATGTTACAGGAACTTATCATGGCAAACAAAGGCATGCAATGAATCTACTCAAAGCATATAACAAAATTCCTTTAGTACATAAGCCAAAAAGGATCAGAAAATATAGTAACACCCATGTCAATATTGAAAGTTTCGTTAACAGATTCAGCAACAGGGCATGTCAAAAACTGATAACAAGTAGGCACGTTTACAAGCTCAATGCACTCACTACAGAGCCTCATATGAAAAACTAAGCATACATACATCAAGAAGACATGGCATAGAAGACATACATGGCAAGAACAATAACATAGCATACCTGGATCAACCACAACAACCTAGGCAAAATTGAATAACATGTAAACAATCTGCCAGGAAACATTTGATAGCAAAAGTAGAGCTCGATTGACTCAAGCTATGGCACTCCATAATTGCAAACAAGGGCATGGATGGATAGAGCAAGACACGCTTTACAAAACATCCTTACTGAAGTATCTCAAAATATGCATGAATCTCTCTGCAGCATCAAGTAAACATGGCATCAAAATATCAGCAAAACAGGGCTGAAAACAGCAACAACAAGACACCTAGTTTGCATGCTTGTGCTAGTCACCACATAGATCACAAAAATACATAGCAAGCACCACTGGAAAGAAGACATGGCATATTACAAAACACATGTAGGACTCAAATCCATAGGATGCACACATCAATCATGGCAAAATGACAAAGTGCAAGTTCGATAAAAATCAGAAACTAACATCACATAGCACTCTTCTAACAGCATTTCGGGCATCAAGATAGCTCAAATGAAAATGATGCAATGAGATGAAATGATCTACTCATAGAGACGAACATTTTGACATATTACACGCGCAAAACGGAGCTACGATGACAGAGATATACCACGTTGAAAATGCAACAAAAATCATTGAGGTGAAAAACTTAGAGAAAAGAAAGGAGGGGGAGAAGTCAACCCGGCGCGCGGATAACGATGCAAGCCGGAGATCGGCCGGAGGGGAAGGAGAGGAGGCGGTCGGCGGAGCTCCTCCGCGAAGCTCCGGCGACCGGAGGAGGCGGGACCGGCGAGGAGGCCGTCGGGCACGGCGCCGAGGCGCTGGCGAGGGCGCGGGCGCTGGGAGAAGCCTTGGCGGGGCGGCGCTCGGTCGGGCGGCGGTGGTCATGGCGCGACGGCGGGCAACTCCGGGCCGGGCAAGGCTGGCAGCAGGCTTGAGGGGCAGGGCAGGCGGCGCCAAGCGCCAGCGGCTGTGGCGCGGGAGGCGACAAGCGGCGGCGGGGCGGGCGGGCCAAGCAAGGGCGGCGAGGGAGGCCGTCGGGGCATGCCGGGCGAGTGGCGCGAGAAGCTTCGCCGAGGCGCGGGCGAGGCGCGGGCAAGCGGCGGCAAGACGGGCCGTCTTGAGCTCAGATGGAGCCCAATGGCCAGTGGCGTGGAGAGAGAGAGAGGGTGAGGTGGCGGCGAGTGGAGTGGAGGAGGCGGCGGGGTGGCGTGGCACGCCCTGATTGGGCAGGCGGCGTGGCGGCTGGACATGTCCGCGGGCTGGACATGTCCGTGTGAGGAAGCGAGTTGGGGTTAGGAGCGAAATCATCCGCGAATTTCGGGGGAGGGGACTGATTTATAGGTAGAGGGAGCTAGGAGAGTCCAAATGAGGTGCGGTTTTCGGCCACGCGATCGTGATCGAACGACCGAGAGCATGGAGGGGAGTTTGGTGGGTTTTGGGCAACTTAGAAAGGGTGTTGGGCTGCAAACAAAGAGGCCTTTGCGGTTACCGGTTAACCGTTGGAGTACCAAACGACCTCCAAATGATCCGAAACTTGACAAGCGGTCTACGGTGCTATACCAAGGCCGCTTGACAAACCTCGGTCCATTCGAGACCGTTTAACACCCGCACACGAAAAAGAGGTAAAAGGGGCGCCGGAGACATAGGAGTGCGGATTGGAAAAGCGGACAACGGGAAAATGCTCGGATGCATGAGACGAACACGTATGCAAAATGAAATGCACATGATGACATGATATGAAATGCATATGATGACATGGCAAATTGCAACACGCAAGCCCAAGACATGGCAACGACGGCGAATAACTGGCAGACACCTGGCGCATCGAAACCGGGGCGTTACAGCTATTTAGTTGATTCTTTTTGCAGATGATTACTAGACAAATTCCTCAGGTCCAACAATTTATTTTAGAATTTTTGGAGTTCCAGAAGTTTGCGTTAGTTACAGATTACTACAGACTGTTCTATTTTTGACAGATTCTGTTTTCATTGTGTTGTTTGCTTATTTTGATGACTCTATGGCTAGTAAAATAGTTTATAAACCACAGAGAAGTTGGAATACAGTAGGTTTAACACCAACATAAATAAATAATGAGTTCATTACAGTACCTTGAAGTGGTGTTTTGTTTTCTTTCGCTAACGGAGCTCACGAGTTTTCTGTTAAGTTTTGTGTTGTGAAGTTTTCAAGTTTTGGGTAAAGATTCGATGGACTATGTAATAAGGAGTGGAAAGAGCCTAATCTTGGGTATGCCCAAGGCACCCCAAGTTAATATTCAAGGATCACCAAGAGCTAAGCTTGGGGATGCCCCGGAAGGCATCCCCTCTTTCGTCTTCGTTCATCGGTAACTTTACTTGGAGCTATATTTTTATTCACCACATGATATGTGTTTTGCTTGGAGCGTCATGTCATTTTCTCTTGTTATTTTTTGCTTGCTGTTAATTATATTAATGTTTTGCATCTTTAGTTCCAATAAAAAGGTCAAGGATAGCCTTTGCCATGCATATTTTGCAAGTATGCATGTTGCTGTTTGAAAACAGAAAGTTTACCGCTGTTGCAAAAATTCCTCAGAAAATTCAGAGAGTGGTATAATGTTGAATCTTTTTGCATATTGAGATCTGATAAATTTATTACAATGGGAATTTTAGTTCATAATTTTTGGAGTTAGGTAAGTATGATGAATCTTGCATTCTTTACAGACTATACTGTTTTGGCAGATTGCTGTTATGTTTGCATTGTTTACATATGTTTGCTTGTTTAATGATTCTATTTGAGGATAGGAGTATTAAATATGCAGAGACATTTAGTATGCAATGTTGAATAATAATGTTAGTGATTTGTTACAGTAGAAAATGATAAGCTTTTGCATTGGTTTATACTAACCTATCTCACGAGTTCTTGTTGAGTTTGTTGTGAATGAAGCTTTTGATAAAAAGAGAAACCGTGATATGAGAGGAATTAAGGAGACACAAAAGCTCAAGCTTGGGGATGCCCAAGGCACCCCAAGATATTATTTCAAGAAGTCTCAAGCATCTAAGCTTGGGGATGCCCCCGTTGGCATCCCACCTTTCTTCTTCAACAACTATCGGTTAGTATCGGTTGAGCCTAAGTTTTTGCTTCTTCACATGAGTTGTGCTATCCTTGCAATGCTATTTTATTTTGTTTTGCTTGCTGTTTGGATACAATACCAAGATCTGAAATTATTAAATGGGATAGTCTTCATATAGTTGCATAATTATCCGACTACTCATTGATCTTCACTTATATCTTTTGGAGTAGTTTGTCATTTGCTCTAGTACTTCACTTATATATTTTAGAGCATGTGTGGTTTTATTTTGAAGAAATAGATGAACTCTCATGCTTCACTTATATTATTTTGAGAGTCTTAAATAGCATGGTAATTTGCTTAATGTTAATATACTTAGTGTTCAAGATATGTGAAACTTTCTTTTTGAGTGAATTGAATACTAAGATAAGTTTGATGCTTGATAATTGTTTCAAGATATGGAGGTGATAATATCAAAGTCGTGCTAGTTGATAATTGTGAATTTGAGAAATACTTGTGTTGAAGTTTGCAAGTCCCGTAGCATGCACGTATGGTTAAAGTTGTGTAACAAATTTGAAACATGAAGTGTACCTGGCTTGTGCATCCTTATGAGTGGCGGTCGGGGACGAGCGATGGTCTTTTCCTACCAATCTACCCCTAGGAGATGGCGTAGTACTTGATTTTGATGGCTTCTAAATTTTGCAATAAGTATATGATTTCTTTTGACTAATGTTGAGTCCATGGATTATACGCACTCTCACCTTTCCGCCTTTGCTAGCCTCTTCGGTACCGTGCATTGCCCTTTCTCACCTTGAGAGTTGGTGCAAACTTCGCAGGTGCATCCAAACCCCGTGATACGATACGCTCTATCACACATAAACCTCCTTATATCTTCCCTCAAAACAGCCACCATACCTACATATCATGTCATTTCCATAGCCATTCCGAGATATATTGCCATGCAACTTCCACCATCATCATCATGACATATATTACTTTTGTCATATTGCCATTGCATGATCATGTAGTTGACATCGTATTTTTGGCAAAGCCACCATGCATTATTTTCCATACGTGTCACTCTTGATTCATTGCACCATCCCGGTATACCGCCGGAGGCATTCATATAGAGTCATATCTTGTTCTAAGTTTCGAGTTGTTGAGTTGTAAGAAAAATAAAAGTGTGATGATCATCATTATTAGAGCATTGTCCCAAGTGGGGGAAAGGATGATGGAGACTATGATTCCCCCATAAGTCGGGATGAGACTCCGGACGAAAAAAAGGAGGCCAAAAAAAAGGAGAAAGGCCCAAACAAAAAAAAGGAGAGAAAAAGAGAGAAGGGACAATGCTACTATCCTTCACGGGAAGGAGAGGGAGAAGCGCGGGAGGGGCCCGCGGTAATGCTGGAGATGCTCTAGTGCGGTCTAGAGGGAAGGAGGAGGAGTGGTGGATGTGAATTTTGGCGGAGGCCGAAGGCAAGGCTCCGGCAATGGAATGGATGGTTGGTGGGCACGAGGAGGGAGTTGGCTTGGTCCAGGGGGTCGCTGGGAGGGAGAGAGGGCGAAGGGGATCCAGAGGGAGGCCTCGGGAGTCCTTAAATGGCAAGGCCATGGCTCATCGTGGACGTGGCCTACGTGCACCTGCGGAAATGGCCGCGGTGGCCACAGGAGGAGGCTCGGGGCTGTCTGCGACGCTCGTGGGCGTGGTCCAGGTCGAGGGAGAAGGAGAGAGAGAGAGAGCGGGGGAGTGGCAGAGAGCCGCGCGTGTGGGCTCGCCCATTGGGGCTCTCGGGCGGCCATGGCGCGTGTGCGAGGGGGCAGCAGGAGGGAGAAGGATGAGGGGGACCAGGTCGTGGCGTGTCGCGGACGCCGAGGCACCTCGTCGGGCGCGCTGGGGAGGCCCGAGGTGGTCGGGTAAAGAGCAGCTACAGTGCGTGGGAGCACTGTTGCGCGCTCTGGAGCACGCCTTTGGCATGCCATGACATAAAGAAAGGGGAAGTGGGTGTGGCTACTTGTGTCCAGTAGTGCTAGGGGGTAGTAAAGAAAGGGGAGAAGGCCTTGGATGCTCTGGAGAGGCTCTGGTGAGTGAAGAGAGATGAGAGAGAGAGAGAGAGGTGCCATGGCTGTCCAGAGAAGTAAATGGGGGTGTTTTACCCCTCAATCATTGAGCAATGGCCATGGGTGAGTTAATGGAGGTACAAGAGGACTAGGAGGGGTTGTGGTAAAAAATTGGGGTCAAAGAGAACTAGGTAAGTGGCCAAAACATCAACTTTTGGAATTGGCCAGAAGGTGTTTGATGCAAATTTGGGCAAGTAAATTAGTTCCACTTGAGATGAGAATTAACAGGGTCAAATAGCCCATGAAAATAAGGTTGATCACCAATTTTGAGTCCATTTTAAGAAAGTTGACAATGCAACTTTGGTAAATCCTATAAATCAACAGAAATGGATTTTCCAAGATTTAGTCATGCAAATCATTCCTCCTTGATGAACCACTTGGTGTAGTGTCATCATTTGGGGTTGTGAGCATGTCCACAAATTTTGAGGTCACAAGTAAAAAGTTGGCAATGTAGAGTTGCTCAAATTTGGTTCTGCACGGAGAGGGTTTTGAGGCACTTTGACCAAGGTATCTTCCTCTCCAACTTGTCCAATTTGATCTAGATGCATGATTACATCATTTGAGCATGTGCACCAAGTTTGAGAGCATTTGGACAAGTTTGACAATGTAAAGTTGGTCAAACTTCAAAATGGACAGAAATGGTTTTGAGGGGTTTTGATGAAGTTCCCTTGATCTTCAAGACATGAGACTTGGCAAGATCATCAAATATGTCATTTGTGACATGCTAGAATTTTCTTGGAATTAATTAGTAATATTTCTTTTGTAAATATTTCAAAAGCTTGATTGAATATGACCATGTGTTGAAACTCTTATATATGGACAATATATGTCCACTGAGATTCCCTAATTTTTCTCAAATATTTTTGAAACTTTAAAATAATTTTAACCTATTAAAGGCCATTTCTGGCCTTAAGAAAAAGCCTTTAAACAAAATAGAGAAATAACATTGAAAATAATATTTTTGTGGTTTTTGGAAGTCCTATATCTAATAGGAGTCAAATATAATTTTTGAAAGATTTTTCACACCCTTAATTAAGTACTTGTAGTTCAAGTCTCAATTCAAGGGGTATTGGAAAACCTAATTTAGAAAATACCTTTTGTCCAATTTTTTTTTGTTAGAAAATACTATTATGTCCTACACACATGTCATGATCTTTGGACAAGGTTTTGGATCAAGGGGAAGGAGTATAATAGTTGAAGGATTTATTTGATTTTTAGAGCACTTGCAACCAACACACAAAAATCAAACCAAGCAAAGACCAAAACACTCAAAAGTTTTTGTCAAACCATATTTTATCATGATTTATTAGCTTAAGTGTTGTGGCATAAAAATTAGGGTGTGGCAGTATTACACTTGTTGTTTGAGATAGTCTTTTATAATTATCTTTTGCCTTCTAGTACTTCTTCCGTTTCGGAATATAAGTCTTTGCCGAGATTCCACCATTGTGGTCCATAATGAAACCTCTGCAAAGACCTATATTCAGAAACGTTGGGAGTATAAAATTGTTGGGGAACGTAGTAATTTCAAAAATTTTCCTACGATCACGCAAGATCATGGTGATGCATAGCAACGAGATGAGAGTGTTGTCTACGTACCCTCGTGAGACCCGACAGCGGAAGCGTTGACGCAAGCGTAGAGGAAGTAGTCGTACTTCTTCCCGATCCAACCGATCAAGTACCGAACGTCGGCACCTCCGAGTTCTCGCACACGTTCAGCTCGATGGCGTCCCTCGAACTCCGATCCAGCCGAGTGTTGAGGGTGAGTTTAAATCAAGACGACGGCGTGGTGACGATGATGATGTTCCACGGGCAGAGGCTTCGCTGAGCTCGCAACGGTATATTCGAGGTGTAGTTTGGTGGAAGGGGCACCGCACACGGCTAAGGAACGATCTCAATGATCAACTTGTGTGTCATGGGGTGCCCCTGCCCTGTATATAAAGGAGGGAAGGGAGGGGCTGGCCGGCCAAGGAGAGGTGCGCCAGGTGTCCTACTCCTACTAGGAGTAGGATTCCCCCAAATCCTAGTCCAACTAGGTTTCCCCAAGTGGGAAGAGAGAGAGAGAGGCCCTTCTCCTAGTCCTAATAGGACTAGGGAAGGGGAAGGTGCTGACCAGCACTATGGCCCCCTTTCTCTTTCCCACTAAGGCCCATCAAGGCCCATTGACCCCGGGAGGTTCCAGTAACCCCGGTACTCGGTAAAATTCCCAATTTCACCCGGAGTGATTCCGAGTCAAACATAGGCTTCCAATATATCAATCTTTATGTCTCGACCATTTGAGACTCCTCGTCATGTCCGTGATCTCATCCGGGACTCGAACAACCTTGGTACATCAATATCATATAAACTCATAATAAGCTGCCATCGAAGCGTTAAGCGTGCGGACCCTACGGGTTCGAGAACTATGTAGACATGACCGAGACACCTCTCGGTCAATAACCAATAAGCGGGACCTGGATGCCCATATTGGCTCCTACATATTCTACGAAGATCTTTATCGGTCGACCGCATAACAACATCGTTGTTCCTTTGTCATCGGTATGTTACTTGCCCGAGATTCGATCGTCGGTATCCAATACCTAGTTCAATCTCGTTCTTGGCAAGTCTCTTTTCTCGTTCCGTAATACATCATCTCACAACTAACACATTTAGTTGCAATGCTTGCAAGGCTTATGTGATGTGCATTACCGAGAGGCCCAGAGATACCTCTCCGACAATCGGAGTGACAAATCCTAATCTCAAATATGCCAACCCAACATGTACCTTCGGAGACACCTGTAATGTACCTTTATAATCACCCGATTCACGTTGTGACGTTTGGTAGCACCAAAGTGTTCCTCGGCAAACGGGAGTTGCATAATCTCATAGTCATAGGAACATGTATAAGTCATGAAGAAAAGCACTAGCAACAAACTATACGATCAGGTGCTATGCTAATGGAATGGGTCATGTCAATCAGATCATTCAACCAATGATGTGATCCGTTAATCAAATAACAACTCCTTGTTCATGGTTAGGAAACATAACCATCTTTGATTAACGAGCTAGTCAAGTAGAGGCATACTAGTGACACTCTGTAGGTTTATGTATTCACACATGTATTATGTTTCCGGTTAATACAATTCTAGCATGAATAATAAACATTTATCATGATATAAGGAAATAAATAATAACATTATTATTGCCTCTAGGGCATATTTCCTTGATCTCCCACTTGCACTAGAGTCAATAATCTAGATTACACAGTAATGATTCTAACACCCATGGAGTCTTGGTGCTGATCATGTTTTGCTCGTGGAAGAGGCTTAGTCAGCGGGTCGCAACATTCAGATCCGTATGTATCTTGCATATCTCTATGTCTCCCACGGACCAAATCCGGATGGAGTTGAAGCGTCTTTTGATGTGCTTGGTTCTCTTGTGAAATCTGGATTCCTTTGCCAAGGCAATTGCACCGATATTGTCACAAAAGATTTTCATTGGACCCGATACACTAGGTACAACACCTAGATCGGTTATGAACTCCTTCATCCAGACTCCTTCATTAGCTGCTTCAAGCAGCTATGTACTCAACTTCACATGTAGATCCCATAGCGACGCTTTGTTTGGAACTGCACCAACCGACAGCTCCACCGTTTAATGTAAATACGTATCCGGTTTGCGATTTAGAATCGTCCGGATCAGTGTCAAAACTTGCGTCGGCGTAACCGTTCTGACGAGCTCTTTGTCACCGCCATAAATGAGAAACATATCCTTAGTCCTTCTCAAGTACTTAAGGATGTTCTTGACCGCTGTCCGATGATCCACTCTGGATTACTTTGGTACCTGCCGCTAAACTTACTGACAAGGCACACATCAGGTCTGGTACACAGCATTGCATACATGATAGAGCCTATGGCTGAAGCATAGGAACATCTTTCATTTTCTCTCTATCTTCTGCGGTGGTCGGGCATTGAGTCTTACTCAACTTCACACCTTGTAATACCGGCAAGAACCCTTTCTTTGCACGATCCATTTTGAACTTTTCAAAACTTTATCAAGGTATGTGCTTTGTGAAAGTCCTATTAAGCGTCTTGATCTATCTCTATAGATCTTAATGCCCAATATGTAAGCAGCTTCACCGAGGTCTTTCATCGAAAAACTCTTATTCAAGTATCCCTTTATGCTATCCAGAAATTCTATATCATTTCCGATCAATAATATGTCATCCACATATAATATCAGAAATGCTACAGAGCTCCCACTCACTTTCTTGTAAATACAGGCTTCTCCAAAAGTCATATAAAACCAAATGCTTTGATCACACTATCAAAACGTTTATTCCAACTCCGAGAGGCTTGCACCAGTCCATAAATGGATCGCTGGAGCTTGCACACTTTGTTAGCTCCTTTGGATCGACAAAACCTTCGGTTGCATCATATACAACTCTTCTTCCGTAAATCCATTCAGAATGCAGTTTTAACATCCATTTGCCAAATTTCATAATCATAAAATGCGGCAATTGCTAACATGATTCGGACGGACTTAAGCATCGCCATTGGTGAGAAGGTCTCATCGTAGTCAATCCCTTGAACTTGTCGAAAACCTTTTGCAACAAGTCGAGCTTTATAGACGATAACATTACCATCAGCGTCGGTCTTCTTCTTGAAGATCCATTTATTCTCAATTGCTTGCCGATCATCGGGCAAGTCAACCAAAGTCCACACTTTGTTCTCATACATGGATCCCATCTCAGATTTCATGGCCTCAAGCCATTTTGTGGAATCTGGGCTCACCATCGCTTCTTCATAGTTCGTAGGTTCATCATGTTCCAAATAACATGACTTCCAAAATAGGATTACCGTACCACTCAGTGCGGATCTTGCTCTGGTTGATCTCTGAAGTTCTGAGAAACTTGATCGAAGTTTCATGATCATCATCATTAGCTTCCTCCTATTTGGTGTAGGTGTCACGAAACTGTTTTACGTGATGTACTATTCTCAATAAGGGAGTAGATACAGATTATCTCATCAAGTTCTACTTTCCTCCCACTCACTTCTTTCGTGAGAAACTCTTTCTCCAAAAAGTTTCGAATTTAGCAACAAAAATCTTGCCTTCGGATCTGTGATAGAAGGTGTACCCAACTGTCTCCTTTGGGTATCCTATGAAGACACATTTCTCGATTTGGGTTCGAGCTTATCAGGTTGAAGCTTTTTCACATAAGCGTCGCAGCCCCAAACTTTCGAAAGCGACAACTTTGGTTTCTTGCCAAACCACAGTTCATAAGGCGTCGTCTCAGCGGATTTAGATGGTGCCCTATTTAAAGTGAATGTAGCCGTCTCTAAAGCATAACCCCAAAAGCGATAGCGGTAAATCAGTAAGAGACATCATAGATCGCACCATATCTAATAAAATACGATTCGACGTTCGGACACACCATTACGTTGTGGTGTTCGGTGGCGTAAGTTGCGAAACTATTCCGCATTGTTTCAAATGTAGGCCAAACTCGTAACTCAAATATTCTCCTCCACGATCAGATCGTAGAAACTTTATTTTCTTGTTACGATGATTTTCCACTTCACTCTGAAATTCTTTGAACTTTTCAAATGTTTGAGACTTGTGTTTCATTAAGTAGATATACCCATATCTGCTCAAATCATCTGTGAAGGTGAGAAAATAACGATATCCGCCACGAGCCTCAACATTCATTGGACCACATACATCGGTATGTATGATTTCCAATAAATCTGTTGCTCTCTCCATAGTTCCGGAGAAGCGGTGTTTTAGTCATCTTGCCCATAAGGCACGGTTACAAGTGCCAAGTGATTCATAATCAAGTGACTCCAAAAGTCCATCGGTATGGAGTTTCTTCATGCGCTTTACATCGATATGACCTAAGCGGCGGTGCCACAAATAAGTTGCACCATCATTATCAACTCTGCATCTTTTGGTTTCAACATTATGAATATGTGTATCACTACTATCAAGATTAAGTAAAACAAACCATTCTTCAATGGTGCATGACCATAAAAGATATTATTCATATAAATAGAACAACCATTATTCTCTCGATTTAAATGAATAACCGTCTCGCATCAAACAAGATCCAGATATAATGTTCATGCTCAACGCTGGTACTAAATAACAATTATTTAGGTCTAATACTAATCCGAAGGTAGATGTAGAGGTAGCGTGTCGATTGCGATCACATCGACTTTGGAACCATTTCCCACGCATTGTCACCTCGTCCTTAGCCAATCTTCGCAATCCAGTAGCCCTGTTTGAGTTGCAAATATTTAGCAGTAACCGGTATCAAATACCAGTGCTCTGCGAGTATTAGTAAGGTACACATCAATAACATGTATATCACATATACCTTTGTTAATCTTGCCATCCTTCTTATCCGCCAAATACTTGGGGCAGTTCCGCTTCGATGACCAGCCTGCTTGCAATAGAAGCACTCGGTTTCAGGTTTAGGACCAGACTTGGGTTTCTTCTCTTGATCAACAACTTGCTTGCCGCTCTTTTGAAGTTTCCTTTTCTTTCCTTTGCCCTTTTCTTGAAACTAGTGGTTTTGTTAACCATCAACACTTGATGCTCCTTTTGATTTCTACCTCCATGCTTTCAGCATCGCGAAGAGCTCGGGCATTGTTTTGGTCATCCCTTGCATATTATAGTTCATCACGAAGCTCTTGTAGCTTGGTGGCGTGATTGGAGAATTTCATCAATGGCGCAATCATCCAGGAAGATTAACTCCCGGTTGAATCAAGTGATTGTTATATCCGGACATTACGAGTATATGCTCACCGACGAACCGTTCTCCTCCATCTTACAGCTATAGAACTTATTGGAGACTTCATATCTCTCAATCCGGGCATTCGCTTGGAATATTAACTTCAACTCTGGAACATCTCATATGCTCCATGGTGTTCAAAACGACGTTGAAGTCCCGGTTCTAAGCCGTAAAGCATGGCACATTGAACTATAGAGTAGTCATCACTTTGCTTTGCCAGACGTTCACAACCTGGCGCAGCCCTTGCACCAGTCGGCACCTAACGGTGCTTCGGGACGTAATTCTTACGTGCAGCAATAAGGATAATCCTCAAATTACGGACCCAGTCCGTGTAATTGCTGCCATCATCTTTCAACTTTGCTTTCTCAAGGAACGCATTAAAATTCAACGGAACAACAAAGACGAGCCATCTATCTACACATCATAGACAAGCAAGATACTATCGGTACTAAGTTCATGATAAATTTAAGTTCAATTAATCATATTACTTAAGAACTCCCACTTAGAAAAATATCCCTTCAATTCTCTAAGTGATTGCGTGATCCATATCAACTACACCATGACCGATCATCACGTGTGATGGAGTAGTTTCAATGGTGAACATCAATATGTTGATCATATCTACTATATGATTCACGCTCGACCTTCGGTCTCCGTGTTCCGAGGTCATATCTTATATGCATAGCTCGTCAAGTATAACCTGAGTATTCTGCGTGTGCAACTGTTTTGCACCGTTGTATTTGAGCGTAGAGCCTATCACACCCGATCATCACGTGGTGTCTCAAAGACGAAGAACTTTATAGCGGTGCATACTCGGGAGAACACTTCTTGATAATTTAGTAAGGGATCATCTTATAATGCTACCGTCAATCAAAGCAAAATAAGATGCATAAAGGATTAACATCACATGCAATCAATATAAGTGATATGATATGGCCATCATCATCTTGTGCTTGTGATCTCCATCTCGAAGCACCGTCATGATCACCATCGTCACCGTAGCGACACCTTGATCTCCATCGTAGCATCGTTGTCGTCTCGCCAATCTTATGCTTCTCGACTATCGCTACCGCTTAGTGATAAAGTAAAGCATTACAGAGCGATTGCATTTCATACAATAAGCGACAACCATATGGCTCTCGCCATTGCCGATAACCGGTTACAAAACATGATCATCTCATACAATAAAATTCAGCATCATGTCTTGACCATATTACATCACAACATGCCCTGCAAAAACAAGTTAGGCGTCCTCTACTTTGTTGTTGCAAATTTTACGTGGCTGCTACGGGCTGAGCAAGAACCGTTCTTACCTACGCATCAAAACCACAGCGATACTTCGTCAAATAGACTCCGTTTAACCTTCTCAAGGACCGGCGTAGCCACACTCGATTCAACTAAAGTGAGAGAGCAGACACCCGCCGGTCACCTTTAAGCAACGAGTGCTCGGGCGGTGAAACCGATCTCGCGTAAGCGTCTGGCGTAATGTCGGTCCGGGCGCTTCATCTCACAATACCGCTGAACCAAAGTATGACATCTTTGGTAGGCAGTATGACTTGTAAATCCACAACTCACTTGTGTTCTACTCGTGCACATGACATCAACGCATAAAACCAGGCTCGATACCCTTTGTTGGGGAGCGTAGTAATTTCAAAATTTTTCCTACGATCACGCAAGATCATGGTGATGCATAGCAGCGAGATGAGAGTGTTGTCTCACGCCCTCGTGAGACCAACAGCGGAAGCGTTGACATAGCGTAGAGGAAGTAGTCGTACTTCTTCCCGATCCAACCGATCCAAGTACCGAAGCGACGGCACCTCCGAGTTCTCGCACACGTTCAGCTCGATGGCGTCCCTCGAACTCCGATCCAGCGAGTGTTGAGGTGAGTTTAAATCGACCGACGGCGTGGTGGCGATGATGATGTTCCCGCGCGAGGGCTTCACTGAGCTCCGCAGCGGTATATTCGAGGTGTAGTTTGGTGGAAGGGGCACGCGACACGGCTAAGGAGCGATCTCAATGATCAACTTGTGTGTCATGGGGTGCCCCCGCCTTTGTATATAAAGGAGGGAAGGGAGGGCTGGCCGGCCAAGGAGAGGTGCGCGCCAGGTGTCCTACTCCTACTAGAGTAGGATTCCCCCAAATCCTAGTCCAACTAGGTTTCCCAAGTGGGAGAGAGAGAGAGAGAGGCCCCTTCTCCTAGTCCTAATAGGACTAGGGAAGGGGGAAGGTGTGACCAGCACTATGGCCCCTTTCTCTTTCCCACTAAGGCCCATCAAGGCCCATTGACCCCGGGAGGTTCCAGTAACCCGGTACTCAGTAAAATTCCCAATTTCACCCGGAGTGATTAGGAGTCAAACATAGGCTTCAATATATCAATCTTTATGTCTCGACCATTTCGAGACTCCTCGTCATGTCCGTGATCTCATCCGGACTCGAACAACCTTCGGTACATCAATATCATATAAACTCATAATAAGCATCATCGAAGCGTTAAGCGTGCGGACCCTACGGGTTCGAGAACTATGTAGACATGACCGAGACACCTCTCGGTCAATAACCAATAGCGGGACCTGGATGCCCATATTGGCTCCTACATATTCTCGAAGATCTTTATCGGTCGGACCGCATAACAACATCGTTGTTCCTTTGTCATCGGTATGTTACTTGCCGAGATTCGATCGTCGGTATCAATACCTAGTTCAATCTCGTTCTTGGCAAGTCTCTTTTCTCGTTCCGTAATACATCATCTCACAACTAACACATTTAGTTGCAATGCTTGCAAGGCTTATGTGATGTGCATTACCGAGAGGGCCCAGAGATACCTCTCCGACAATCGGAGTGACAAATCCTAATCTCGAAATATGCCAACCCAACATGTACCTTGGAGACACCTGTAATGTACCTTTATAATCACCCGATTCGTTGTGACGTTTGGTAGCACCAAAGTGTTCCTCGGCAAACGGAGTTGCATAATCTCATAGTCATAGGAACATGTATAAGTCATGAAGAAAAGCACTAGCAACAAACTATACGATCAGGTGCTATGCTAATGGAATGGGTCATGTCAATCGATCATTCAACCAATGATGTGATCCCGTTAATCAAATAACAACTCCTTGTTCATGGTTAGGAAACATAACCATCTTTGATTAACGAGCTAGTCAAGTAGAGGCATACTAGTGACACTCTGTAGGTTTATGTATTCACACATGTATTATGTTTCCGGTTAATACAATTCTAGCATGAATAATAAACATTTATCATGATATAAGGAAATAAATAATAACATTATTATTGCCTCTAGGGCATATTTCCTTCAAAAATATGGTACTCCCTCCGTCTACATCCGTATTTATAGACAAATCAAAGACAAGAATTTTGGAACGGAGGGAGTACATCTTTGGCATATTCTTATAAAAGAAAACCTTTGCCATCATCAAACGTGAGAGGGACACCGATGTGTGATGTTGACGAGACTCTATGTGAGGTGGGTGTGTGATTATGAGTGTGCCGCTCAGCGGTTTATGACGGTTTTCGCCCGGTTTTCCGTTTATTAACCGGGCAACTCTCTTCTTCTTTATTAATGAGATGAGGCAAAGCTTTTGCCTCCGTTTCAAAAAAGAAAAACGTGAGAGGGAAGTGAGAGAGACAAGCAAGCAATAACCAACACGCGTTCACTCCCCATCCAGCTCGTCCAGGAAAGAAAGGAAAAAAATTGACGCACACTAGCATTGACAGAAGATACAGCGACGGGTCCGCTCGATCTCTCGTATTTTTTGTCGTATACAAATATTCCTTGATGCTGCCTACAGTACAATATTCCTTGATGCTCAATATCATGTACATACAGGATTGCAACGCCAATTCTTTGTGCAGAGCAGAGCCTACACACACCCTGCAAGCGAATGCGCAGAAGAATTAATCAATCACAGGGGCACGAACCGACGACTGCCTGCCTCTGGCCGGGAGTTTCCCGACCGATCGACGGCGGCCCGTCCCGTCGCACCGTGCCGTGCGTCCGTCGTCAGGCTTCAGGGTACACTTCGATGGAGCAGTAGGACAGCAATTGGTCGTGACTATACATAGCTCTGCCCGTGTGCGAGCGGCACGTTCTCCGCTCGGTTCCGCAGGCGGCCCTCCGTGGCGTTCCCCAACGCTGCGATTGCAAAACAGTAAACCTTTTTTGAGAACAGAGGAATTCATACCTCCAACAATAAATTCGAACAGCACGAAAGGGCACAGAAACTATTTTTTAGGACACAGTAACTGGGCCTCGTATGTGAGAACTGCTTGGATG
This sequence comes from Aegilops longissima, assembly GCA_021605205.1. Classification (NCBI taxonomy): domain Eukaryota; kingdom Viridiplantae; phylum Streptophyta; class Magnoliopsida; order Poales; family Poaceae; genus Aegilops; species Aegilops longissima. Next base: position 646,714,339 of record CM038678.1, on the reverse strand, counting down.
ATGATGAGCCAGCAGTAACCCAGGCCCATTAGCCCTCCTGTATGAGGCCCATACAGGAGGCTGGTTCGGGAGTACGCACCGTTCGCGCTCCGCAGCCACGAGGAGGTAGCAACTCGTTTCGTTTAGTCCCACCTCGCCTGGCGAGAGGGGACGGGAGGGCGCTGGGGATACAAATACAGGGGCAGGGCAGCTGCTGCAACTCATACCTTTCTCGGCCTTTTGGCTAAGATCAAGTGTAGTATCTGTTCTTATCAGTTTAATATCTGATATGTGGGCCATGTGCTCACAACGATATTAAATTTATTTTTTGTGGGGGAGGGTCCACCACAGTGGCTTGCCACTGGGGCCCTCACGTGTTCCCTGGACGTTGCACTATTGTCCAGGTGTGGCGCACCCCAACCAAAACAATTTAAAAAGTTTAAACTTTTTAGGCTGAGAAACTTTGTATCTGCGTTTTTAGTAATTAGGTGCAGTACTCCCAAGGAACAAGCGATTGTTGATACGTACCAGACTGTTTGTAGGATGGGAGGGTGACGTAGCGAGGGCAATGGCTTCTCCTACTCGACAACCACGCCTCGTCGTCCTCCGACCCGCAGTCACGGGGCTGCGACAGATAATTAATGTCTGAGCTTCGTTTTCTTCTTTGCAGAGAAGGGGTACGATGTGTGTGTTACGTACCTGGTAGTCCTTGTGGAAGCAGAGCCTGAGCTCCTGCACGGAGCCGTTCTTGCAGACGAGGTGCGGCAGCCGCCCGAAGGCGTGGTCGATGGCGTCCACGATGTGCGCCACCGCGTACTTGCGGCCGTTCCGCGGGTAGATGTGTGCTTTCCGCAGAGCTTTCTGCGCACAGATTAAAGACTCACAAGTGAGAAACAAGCTGTATGTGTTGTTGTCGTGCAGAATCATTGGAACCCACGGCAAAGCCAAACGATCTGTGCTCCTGCTAACTTGATGATTATTACCGTGACATTGTACTTGCTGTAGAGGTAGAGCGCCGTGGAGAAGTAGTCGTACTCGTCCTGTATCTCAGGGTAGCCGCACGTCCCATGAGTCGCTGCAGCGCACGAACAAAGGGTGAGCACGGCGTCAGATAGTCATACAGATTAGGATCAACACGATTGTATGTATTTCTTCTGCAGTAGATTCAGAGACCGGATACATACCCCACTGACGAAGAAGACGGTCCAGCGAAAGAAACATCAGCACATGCACAACGGGAACAAAACGAAGCCCTTGAGCAAGTGAGCGATAGTGACAAGTGCTGCCTCTTCCCCCTCAATCAATAATAGTAGAATGACAATTTCGCCGGTTAATTAATTGAACTAGCATAGCAGTACCTACCTCGTGGGCCCAGAAGGGGCCTCTTCCGCCGAAGCAGGTGGAGGTATCGCCGCAGTAGAGCGACGGCCAGTACTTCTCCAGTATCGGCTTCAGCATCGCGATCTGCACGCGCCAAACACATTAACCCAAGCACATTGACTTAATTTACTTGCATACCTGGAGAAATGAGCTTGGCATGTGCCGTTCTGATGAGACCTGTGACTGGATCGAGGGCTCCTCACGCGTACTGTACCTTGTTCATGTTGAATGTGGTGGTTGGTCTGCAGCACGACGGCCACCCACCGTAGCTGTACTGCGGCCACAGCCCATCTGTTATGTCCCCAAAAAAGAAAACGGAATGAGATGTTGTCTAAATTCTCGGTATCTGCAGACGGGCACCAATGCGCAATTTTTTTGATTTGATTCTGAATTACAAGACAGATCGGTCTACTTACGGATTGTGAACCAGTTGAGAGGGTTTGATCTGCAGAGCGCACGCAAAGGGAGAAAGCCAGATGAGAGGAAATTCGCAGCCGTATGCGAGAGAGAAAGGGAAGCGAATGGGGGCACCGTACCGGCAGCAGCCGTTGGAGCTGCAGCAGTGGTTGGTCTGGCGGCAGACGGTGCCGGGCCACTGCAGCGCCAGCACGTAGTGGTCGAACCCGGCCTGCCGCCGCTTCCTCCCGGCCGCCGGCGACGCCAGCAGCGCGCCGGGGAGCAGCACGGCCAGGCAGAGGAAGCAGAGCGACACGAGGAGCCGCCTCCCGCGCCTCGTCCCGTCCATTGCTGCTAGTCTTCTTGGCTCGTCGATTGGGTCCAATAATCTACGTGCTACCCACCACCATTAGCCGCCTGGTGTCCCCATGTGATCCGCTGCCTCTGCTGCAATTTATGGCGCCTTCTTTGGAGTGGCTTGGGGGACATGACAGGCATGTATGATTGGTCGACTTTGATTATTTAGCTTGACGTCGTTGAGAGTAACACGCTCCCCTCGTCTTTGGGTTTTCTTCTCTCTGCAGTGTACGCTTGCTTCCATGGAGATGGAGGGTACAAAGTTTCTACGACGGTCACAAACTTACATGCATTCTGTTGACAAGGTAGGTATACCATGCGAGCAGCAGCAAGTCACACGTCTTGATCTCCTTTTCCCTCTTTCAGTCCCAGGGTGCTCTAGAGCATCTCTGACCGATACCTAAAAACATCTAGAGGAGGTAAAGAGGCAGCTAACCGCACCTAACCAATCCCTCAAACGGTTAGAGGAAAATTTTTACTCCTCAACCGCCTAAATATACTCACACCGTGCCTCCCAGTACAAAAGTTTTGGCCCCCTCTATTCCCGTCTGTGTGGCCACCACTTCCCACAGTTGCCGCCCATTCTCGCCACAGCCACCACCGATGCGCTCAATTCCGGACGGGATGGAGAGCCAAGACCCTCAATGTGACACCATCGAAAACGACCCTTGCACTGCCGCCCGCATCAAGGAAGAAGTTGGCGATAAAAAACCTCCTCCGGGCAACCACACCGGCAACCACCGCCGGTGGCATGTCGTTGGCAAGGCCGCAGGGCCGGTCCTGAGATTTCGGGGGCCCGGGGCGAAGTTAAGACTCAGGGCCCTCTTAATATTGGCCACCATGTATAATTTGTTTATCAGTTGTCATGGCAAAATCGCATAGGGGATATGACATCGGTTTTTTTTTCACGAATACACAAAGGTTGCGTATCTTTTTATTGATAGAAAGAAGAGTTATACAACATAGATTACATACACTCGCTAAGCCATGTACACATGAAGGCATGGTAAAGAGTGCAGAGCAAACAGATGGGGTTGCTCATCCCCGAGACTAATGGAGCTAGTGGCGCCGGCTTTCACCCAAAGGCGCGCCTCGTCTTTGATGATGGAGGAGAGCCGAGTGACCAAAGGTTGATCACCGCCGAAGATGCAGCCGTTCCGATGCTTCCAGAGCCACCAAGCGGTGAGGGTGATGAGAGAGGCCAACCCCTTGCGAGCGGGCGCAGCTGCACGTTCACAGGTAGCATCCCACCAAGATTGGAAATCTATGTCGTCAACGGGTAGGTTGGCCGTGGAGCGAACCCATCCTAGGATCTCATGCCAAACTTGTCGCGAGAAAGAGCAGCCCACCAGCAAGTGTTGCAATGTTTCATCCTCTTGGTTGCATAAGGCGCACTTAGGCTCATGGGGGAGGCCATGGCGGGCTAAGCGATCGGCCGTCTAACATTGGTCTTGCATCGCTAGCCAAATGAAGAACTTGATCCGAAGCGGCGCCCCTGGCTTCCACGTAAGCTTCCAGTGCGGGTCCTCACAAGAACCAAGGAAGATGGCCTGGTAACAAGAGCTAGCGGAGTAGGCGCCTGAGGTAGTCCAATGCCAACGCAAGCCGTCGGCCGTGTCCGAGAACTGTGAGTGGCGGACGCTGATACGTCTCCATCGTATCTACTTTGCCAAACTCTTTTGCCCTTGTTTTGGACTCTAATTTGCATGACTTGAATGGAACTAACCCGGACTAATGCTATTTTCAGCAGATTTGCCTTGGTGTTATTTTTGTGCAGAAAGAAAAGTTCTCGAAATGACCTGAAAATTTAGGGAGAATATTTTTGGAATATATAAAAAATATTGGCGCAAGAATTGACCGAAGGGGGGCCACCCAGAGGCCACAAGCCCTGGGGGCGTGCCCTGCAGGCTTGTGGGCCCCCTGGAGCCCCTCCGACCTCAAGTCCAACTCCATATAATCCTATTTGGGGAGAAAAAAAAACAGAGGGAAGTATTCATCGCGTTTTACGATACGGAGCCGCCGTCGTCTCATGTTCTTCATCGGGAGGGTTCATCTGGTGTCCGTTCGGGGCTCCGTAGAGGGGGATTCGTCGCCATCATCATCACCAACCTTCCTCCATCACCAATTTCATGATGTTCACCGCCGTGCGTGAGTAATTCCATCGTAGGCTTGCTGGACGGTGATGGGTTGGATGAGATTTATCATGTAATCGAGTTAGTTTTGTTAGGTTTTGATCCCTAGTATCTACTATGTTCTGAGATTGATGTTGCTATGAATTTGCTATGCTTAATGCTTGTCACTAGGGCCCGTGTGCCATGATTCAAGATCTGAACCTATTTTGTTTTCATGAATATATTTGTGTTCTTTATCCTACTTGCAAGTTGTAGAGTCCTACTATGAGTTATGATCCCCCCAAGGTGTCAATAGTTGGGATTCTTTCCGGTGATTACCGTAGTTTGAGGAGTTCATGTATTCACTAAGTGCTAATGCTTTGGTCCGATTCTCTATCAAAAGGAGGCCTTAATATCCCTTAGTTTCCATTAGGACCTCGCTGCCACGGGAGGGTAGGACAAAAGATGTCATGCAAATTCTTTTCCATAAGCATGTATGACTATATTCGGAGTACATGCCTACATTATGTTGATGAATTGGAGCTAGTTCCGTGTCACCCTAGGTTATAACTGATGCATGAGGAATATCATCCAACACATTTATCATTGCCGATCCATTGCCTACGAGCTTTTCACACATTGATCTTTGCTAAGTTAGTTTGCTGTTGCTGCTGTTACAATCACTATAAAAATGCTACTGTTACTTTTTCCACTGTTACCGTTACTTCCATATTACTTTGCAACAATATTTTGCTGCAGATACTAAGTGTTTCAGGTGTGGTTAAATTGAAAACTCATCTGCTAATACTTGAGAATATTCTTTGGCTCCCCTTGCGGCGAATCAATAAATTTGGGTTGAATACTCTACCCTCGAAAACTGTTGTGATCCCCTATACTTGTGGGTTATCAAGACCTTTTTCTGGCGCCGTTGTCGGGGAGCATAGCTCTATTCTCTGAGTCACTTGGGATTTATATCTGTTGATCACTATGAGGAATTTGAAAGACGACAAAACCAAGATTTTTCCCTCTACTACGAGGGGAGGTAAGGAACTGCCATCTAGCTCTGCACTTGATTCACCTTCTGTTTTGAGTAACCTTCCGACACCTACACCTGTTATTGATTTTGATATGTTGCATGTTATTGATGATGCCACTTCTACTATAAATGATGCTTATGATGCTACTACTTTGCTTGATAAAACTGTGCCACTGGGTGAATTTCTTGATGAACAACTTTCTTGAGCTAGAACTATTGAATATGCTGAAGATGATGATATTTCTTAAACTGATGAAATTATTGAAACTAAACACTTTGAAACACCTGTTAGACCTAGCTCTCCTAGATATGAATTGCCTGTTATGTCTGAGGGTTATGTTATGGATGGAGGGGTAGCCAGGGACTTTCTTTCTTGTAAGCATAGAGATGATCTTAAGAAATTATTATGCAAGTAGAAAGAAAAATCTTTGAATGCTAGAATGGAATATGATCCTAAGGCCCCGTTCGGAAGCTCTCTGGCTTCCCGAAACCGCTGGCTCCTGCTCCGCATTCAGGCAGCTAGCTTCTCGAAGGAGTATGAAATGTTCGGCTGGCTGCTGCCGCTCCTTGTCGCACGCATGGGCTGGTGATATGGAAACCAGGCTAAGGCCTGTTCGGCCACTCCTTGGGCCAGGTTTTATTGGCCCAGTTCGGTCCTGGTTAGTGAGACGCTCGGTTGCTCGGGCAGGTTTCTTCTATTCGAAACGGTACGCAGCATCACTTCGCGGTGGCATTCTTGTTGTAATTTCCATGAACTCTCGCTTCTGGTTTTTGTGAAGCTGGTCTAGCGCTGCTCCTCATCTCCGAGAAATTTGTAATGCAGGATTTACGTCTCCACGAAGCTGGATTCTTGAAGCAGGAGCGTTCGGGCTAGCTTCACGCGGCAATTTAGGGAAGCTCGCTCGTGGACAGCTTCTAAACGGGCCCTAAGTTTGCCACTTCACCTATCTTTGTTACTGATAAGGATTATGAATTCTCTGTCGATCCTGAGTTAATTACTTTGGTTGAATCTGATCCTTTCCATGGTTATGAATCTGAAACTGTTGTGACACATCTTACTAAATTGAATGATATAGCCACCTTATTTACACATAAGGAAAAAATTCGCTATTGATGTATTCTTAAGTTGTCTCCTTTCTCATTAAAGGGTGATGCTAAGATATGGTTTAATCCTCTTGCTCTTGGTTGTGCGCGTAGTCACCAGGATATGATTTATTACTTCTCTGAAAAATATTTTCCTGCTCATAAGAAACAAGCTGCCTTACAGGAAATATTTAACTTTGTGCAAATTGAAGAAGTGCTCATGATGCTACTACTTTGCTTGATAAAACTGTGCCATTGGGTGAATTTCTTGATGAACAACTTGCTTCAGCTAGAACTATTGAATATGCTGAATATGATGATATTTTTGAAACTGAACACTTTGGAACACCTGTTAGACCTAGCTCTCTAGATATGAATTACCTGTTATGCCTAAGGGTTATGTTATGGATGGAGGGGTATCTAGGGACTTTCTTTCTTGTAAGGATAGAGATGATCTTAAGAAATTATTATGCAAGTAGAAAGAATAATCTTTGAATGCTAGAATGGAATATGATCCTAAGTTTGCTACTTCACCTATCTTTGTTACTGATAAGGGTTATGAATTCTCTGTCGATCCTGAGTTAATTACTTTGGTTGAATCTGATCCTTTCCATGGTTATGAATCTGAAACTGTTGTGACACATCTTACTAAATTGAATGATACAACCACCTTATTTACACATGAGGAAAAAATTCGCTATTGATGTATTCTTAAGTTGTCTCCTTTCTCATTAAAGGGTGATGCTAAGATATGGTTTAATCCTCTTGCTCCTAGTTGTGCGCGTAGTCCCGAGGATATGATTTATTACTTCTCTAAAAAATATTTTCCTGCTCATAATAAACAAGCTGCCTTACAGGAAATATTTAACTTTGTGCAAATTGAAGAAGAGAGTCTCCCGCAAGCTTGGTGGATGCTTCTCCAATTACTTAATGCTTTGCCTGATCATCCTCTCAAGAAAAATGAAATACTTGATGTATTTTATAATGGACTAACCGATGCTTCTAGGGACCACCTAGATAGTTGTGCTGGTTGTGTTTCTAGGGAACGAACCGTTGAGCAAGCTGAATTGCTATTGAATAATATATTGAGTAATGATAATGATTGGACTCTTCCTAAACCAACTCCTAAGCAAACTCTGAATAAAAGAGGTATTCTATTTCTCAATCCTGAAGATATGCAAGAGGCAAAGAAATCTATAAAGAAAAAGGTATTAAAGCTAAAGACGTTAGGAAATTACCACCTATTAAAGAAATACATGGTCTTGATAACCCAACATAGGTAGTAGAGGTAAATTCTCTCTATAGGTTTGATGAAGGTGATATTCCTCATAATAAGTCTTCTAGTCAATGCTTGGATGAGTTTGATAACTTTATTGTTAAACAAGAAAATCTCAATGCTTATGTTAGTACACAATTGAAACGTAATGCTTATATGCTTGACTGCTTGGGTGATTATATGAGTAGAACTGTTAATGATATTAAGATTATTAGTAAGCATGCTTCCATGGAGAAAACTCAAGTATAGCAAGTTCTCAAAGCTCAGAATGATTTATTAAATAAGTTGAATAGTAAGATCAATGATAATGCTGTTAGGGTTATGACTGGAGGTGGTAAAATGACTCAGGAACCTTTGTATCCTGAGGGCCATCCTAAGAGAATTGAGCAAGATTCTCAAAGAACTGATACTGATGCACCTAGTCCTTCAAGGAGGAAAAATAAAACTGATATGACTTTGCATGCTTCTAGTGAACCTGTTATAGACACACCTGAGAGTCCAAATGATATTTCTATTTCTGATGTCGAGACACAATCTGGTGATGAACATGAACCTAGTGCTAATGTTAATGATGATGTTCATGTTGATGCTCAACCTAGTAATGATAATGATGTGGAGGTTGAACCCGCTGTTGATCTTGATAACCCACAACCTAAGAATAAGCGTTATGATAAGAGAGACTTCATTGCTAATAAACATGGTAAAGAAAGAGAACCATGGTGAGGGAGTCATGGACTAAGGGCTCCTCGGGGCGACGACCCATTGTACATGGGCCGGACTGGTGGAGCCATATAGTGATAGGAGATCTATGAAGCCGTTGTGTGCCCTCCAAGTTAAGAAGGCGCGAAATCTATTTAAACCCTTATTGTAATCTATCTTCGGTAACCCTAACCCTACTGGTGTCTATATAAACTGAGGGTTATTAGTCTTTAGGGCTAGACTTACATTCATCACCTGATTGCCTTGGGGTTTATCTCATACGGATCTCGAGGTAGATCTACTCTGTAAACCATATTATACATCCAATACAATCAAGCAGGACGTAGGGTATTACCTCTTCGAGAGGGCCCGAAACTGGGTAAACACTGTGTTCGTCGTCACTTGCTCCCCATCGATCCTAGATCCATAGCTCGGGACCCCATACCCGGAGGTCTGCCGGTTTTGACACTGACATTGGTGCTTTCATTGAGAGTTCCGCTGTATGATCCCCCAAAGGATCGATGGCTCGCCTGATCATAGGAGAAGGCATAGGATCCGGGGACTTCTTCGCCCCTGGACAACTCTTTGCGTTTGGAAGCATCGTACTGCACACAGACCTGACTGGTCATTTGGGTCAGGTCGACGCCTTCACCCCCGGACACCGAATTCGATTCCGTGGTTTGGAATATGTTACGGACGCACGGGGCGATCTAGTTTTCACCGGATTCACTTCCCCCTCCCGCACCCTTGCCACGCCCACTCCGGAGTTCCTTTCCAATCCGATCGATAGATCGGCCTCGACACATCCGAGCCAGGAGAGCTCCGCTTCGAGCAGGAGCCAGACTCCGCCCCCGTCCGGACACGTCATGACTGCGAAAGACCTATCCTCGACCTTTGAGGTAGAATCAGGTGGCAGAGGCCAAGAGTCAATCTCGGCCGAACCGTCCTTTCACAACGATCGCCCGACCTTGAGCCCTTACTACTGAAGGAAATATGCCCTAGAGGCAATAATAAAGTTATTATTTATTTCCTTATTACATGATAAATGTTTATTATTCATGCTAGAATTGTATTAACCGGAAACATAATACATGTGTGAATATATAGACAAATAGAGTGTCACTAGTATGCCTCTACTTGACTAGCTTGTTGATCAAAGATGGTTATGTTTCCTAGCCATTGACATGAGTTGTCATTTGATTAACGGGGTCACGTCATTAGGAAAATTATGTGATTGACTTGACCCATTCCGTTAACTTAGCACATGATCGTTTAGTATTCTGCTATTGCTTTCTTCGTGACTTATACATGTTCCTATGATTATGAGATTATGCAACTCCCGTTTACCGGAGGAACACTTTGTGTGCTACCAAAGCGTCCTGGCAATAATGAGGTGATTATAAAGGTGCTCTCTGGTGTCTCCAAAGCGCACTTGGTGGGTTGGCGTATTTCGAGATTAGGATTTGTCACTCCGATTGTCGGAGAGGTATCTCTGGGCCCACTCGGTAATGCACATCACTATAAGCCTTGCAAGCATTGTAACTAACAGTTAGTTGCGCGATGATGTATTATGAAACAAGTAAAGAGATTTGCCGGTAACGAGATTGAACTAGGTATTGAGATACCGACGATCGAATCTCGGGAAAGTAACATACCGATGACAAAGGGAACAACGTATGTTGCTATGCGGTCTGACCGATAAAGATCTTCGTAGAATATGTAGGAGCCAATATGGGCATCCAGGTCCCACTATTGGTTATTGACAAGAGAGGTGTCTCGGTCATGTCTACATAGTTCTCGAACCCGTAGGGTCCGCACGCTTAACGTTCGTTGACGATATAGTACTATGAGTTATGTATGTTGGTGACTGTTGGGGATATGACTATTTGTGTAAGCCGCCCAGGAGGGGCCGGGTTACACAAAGAAGACTCATCAGAGGAAGCCCAAGTACAAGCATGAAGATGGCATCTCAACAAGGGGCCTAACGCCCACAGGTGACTTAAGGCCCGTTGTAGTAAACCGCCATAATGGCATGAATTGTATCATAAGGTAGACTTGACTAGTCACCGAGCCGGACACTGTTTATGAGCCGGCCGGGACTCTGTAAGCCGCAGGGCGTCAACCTGTGTATATAAGTGGACGACCCACCGGCGGCTTAGGGCAAGAAACAACCAATCGAGAACCGGGCATAGCGTATCTCGCTCCCTGGTCATCGAAACCTCAAGCAATACCAAACCAACTAGACGTAGGCCTTACCTTCATCGTAAGGGGTCGAACTAGTATAAACCTCTCGTGTCCTTTGTCCCGATTAACCCCTTTAAGCTTCCTAGTTGCGATGGCTCCACGATCAAGTCCTTGCAAGAGGACATTTGCCGTGAAAATTCCACGACAGTTGGCGCCCACCGTGGGGCCAGCGCATGGTGGATTTGAGTTCTTGAAGGGCAGCTTGAAGGGCTCAAGGGATCTGTGATGGGCGGATGACCAAGAGTCGTCGCGGCAAGATCTACATCGACAACGAAGGCTAGGGCCCCGAGGCCGACTCAATTGAGTACGGGTACCGGGTCCCCTTTGGCGGAATTCACGTCTTCATCGGCCGGATTGGTGAGCCGGGCCCAGAGCCGGACAGCTGTACTGACCTCATTGAGACGGCTCAGCGTGCGAGACCCGCTCAGATTCAACCTGTGATGAAGCGTGCCTTTGTGGGCTGTGTTCATGGAGAGGCACTTTCGGAAGGATCTAAAGATGGCGAAGAGACGGCCGTCCCATCAGATGATGATTCGTCCTCCGGCTCAACAGATTCTCTGTATCAGGTACAAGAAGGCATGCTAGGGGGCTGTTCTGACGACTCTAGCGTTCCAGATTGCTATGAGCCGCCAAGCTGGGCAGGAGTCTTCATGGCTGGTACCCAACCCGGCCAAAACTCGACGGCTGCGACAGCAATAACGTCCGGGTTAGGAGTGGCCGGGGCAGGAGGCCCCGCGCGCCCGCCGGCTCAGGTGCTGATAGATCTTATGGGCAAGTTGACGGCCTTGTTAACCTCCACGGTTATTCCTGCAAATCCGGATGAGCATAACGCGGAGGTGGCAAAGGTGCGTGAGGAGATAGCCCAGGCCAAGGAGGCCTTGGCGGCTGAGGACACCAGGCTAGCTGCGAGCGGGCGGCTTTAGATGCACAGGCGCAGCGACTCGATCGAGGCTTTTCACAACATGAGTCTGAATGCATCCAATGAGGTGATGAGAAGGAGACATCGAAAACCCAGTCCGTCGCCTCCGGTTTACGATCCTCGGAATCTTTTCATGACACGGGCGGATCCTAGCAATCCGCCGAAGCCAATCAATTTATGACACCGGAGCGGGAGGGCGGTTCAGCCTCGAGAGACGGCACCTCTTCACGGGAGCATGGCCCCGCCCCGATACATACCAACACCTCCGGGCCACTTTTCCAACCCCATGGAGAACCTGATAGCAGCATCGGCGCGTCTGGCGGCTCTTCCAGTGGATGGTGACGACCGAGCGGTGGTGGAAACCGGAGGGTTAGGGAGCTTCTTGAGACGGCCTTGGCACAAGAAGAGGCCTATTCTTCAAAGCAGGGACAGATTCATTCCAATCCTCACCTTGGTAGCACCTCCACCAAACCGAGTCCGAGTTACAGCAGACACATGGAGTCAGAGGCTTTATCAAGTAATGCCCAGCGTCGCAACCAACCCGGCGGCTATAACCCGGTGCAGGATCGATTGTGTCAGGAGGATGAACGTGCGGCTCAATTAGCGGCTCAGCAGACGGCGTATGATGGTTTCCCAGAGTATCCAATGACTTCTGTTGGAGCAGGGGTGGCCACTAGAACCGGTGGTGTCCCTTGTCTGGTACCGGCTCTGCGAGATGTGCGTCTGCCCAAGGATTTCAAGGGTCCTCGAAAGGTGCCGAATTACACGGCCGACTTACAGCCAGGGGCATGGATTGAAAGTTATGAGATGGCCATGGAATTATTGGAAGTCAGCGACGAGGCAATGGCCAAGTATTTCACCATGATGTTAGATGGAACGGCCCGAACTTGGTTGAAAAGCTTGCCTCCCAATTCCATCAGTTCATGGGCCGAGTTAAAGGCCCGGTTCATCCAGAACTTTAAGGATACTTGCAAGCAATCTATGTCCATTGTGGACTTGACCAATTGTAAGCAGGAGGAGGGTGAGTCCACAACTCATTGGGTGCGCCGGGTCAACGAAATAATACATTCATCTGATAAGATGGATGCCGGCTCTGCGGTGCTTATGCTCCATCAGAATTGTCGTTTTGTGCCACTGAAGCAAAAGCTGGGGCGCCTTAAGCGTGATTGCAATGACATGGGTACGCTGATGGCAGCTTTGGTTAAATATGCCGATTCTGATACTACTGATGATCCCGTGTCTGAGGAGGAAAAGACAGGGAAGGGAAAGAAGAACGGCAACGGAAAGGGTCAGCAGCAACAGCTGGTAAGTCAAGGAGGCAACAAGCGTAAGCCGGACGGTAACCCGACGTTTGTGGCCAATGCTAATGCCCAGGGTAATAACAAGAAGCGTAAGGGGAGAGGCCCTCCTCGATCTGGCGGCTCAGGTCCATCTCTTGAGCAGCTTCTGAATGAGCCTTGTCCAAGACACGATACTCGAGAAAATCCTGCCACTCACTTATGGAAGGACTGCGTGATCATGAAGGCTTTCAAGAATTCAAACATGTTTGATGGCAATCACGGATCAGGCGGCGGTTCAGGAGCAGGTGGTTTCCATGGCCCGGGTGGTGGCTCAAGTTCCGGTTTTCAAGGTGGTCAAGGTGGCTATAATCAGCAGCAGATCTGGTCAAGGAGGACAGCGGCGACAATAAATAAAGTTATCAAAGCCATCCAAAACAGTTAAGCAGTGAGCAATACCATGTGTTTACCACTAACGTATGGCGTGACCGAAAGGTTCATAAAGGGCGGTGAATTCGGTTGAACGGCGGTTCCCGTTATCTGAGGTGGTCGAGTAGCCTATCATTTGGAGTAGGAGGATCACCCTCTCCGGGTTGATAACCCGGGTCAGTTAGCCTTGGTGGTGGCCCCTCAGGTTGGTGGATATAAATTCACTAAGGTGCTCATGGATGGCGGAAGCAGCATCAATATTCTCTATTATGAGACCTTTCGCCGTATGGGTCTGACTGATAAGGACTTGAGGACGTCTAACACTATTTTCCATGGGGTGGTACCCGGTAAATCGGCGTATCCTGTTGGAAAGATTGAGCTGGAAGTGGCTTTTGGAGACGAATACGATTCCAGGATGAGAAGCTGACGTTTGAGGTAGTCAAAATCAGAAGCCCATATCATGCTCTGTTTGGACGGCCGGCTTATGCCAAGTTTATGGCACAGCCGTGTTATGTCTATCTGCAGCTCAAGATGCCGGGTTACAAGGGCACCATCACTGTGCATGGGAGTCGCAAGGTGGCCTTGGAGTGCGAGGAAGGCGATGCGGCTTATGCTGAATCCGTTTGTGCTGAGGAGGAGCTGAAGTTTTATCAAACTAATGTTGACCCGGCAGATATGACCTCTTTGAAGAAGCCAACCACAAAGCAAGACTCGGCTTTGAAATTTAAGTCGGCCGTCGAGACAAAACTGGTTGACTTCACTCCAGGTGACTCTTCCAAGCAGTTCAGCATCAGTACCAATTTGGATCCCAAATAGGAAAGCGCACTCATCGAGTTCATCCGTGAGAACCGGGACATCTTTGCATGGAAACCTTCTGACATGCCGGGTGTCCCGAGAGAAATCGCTGAGCACACTCTTAATATTGATCCAAAGTATAAGCCGGTCGGCAGTTTCTCCGGCGATTCAATGAGGAAAGGCGAAGGCTATAGGGAAGAGGTATTTCGGCTCTTAGCGGCCGGGTTCATTGTGGAAGTTTTTCACCCGGAATGGTTGGCTAACCCGGTGCTTGTGCTCAAGAAGAACGGCACCTGGCGGATGTGTGTGGATTACATGGACCTAAATAAAGCTTGTCCGGCTGATCCCTTTGCCCTGCCCCGCATTGATCAAATCATCGATGCCACTGCGGTTTGCGAGCGGTTGAGTTTTTTGGATGCTTACTCTGGTTATCATCATATCAAGATGGCAGTTAAGGACCAGGAGAAGACGGCTTTCATTACTCCATTTGGAGCCTTCTGCTATGTGTCTATGCCGTTTGGGCTCAAGAGTGCCCATGCGACTTATCAGCGGTGTGTGCAGAATTGTCTCCACAGTCAAATTGGGCGCAATGTTCATGCTTATGTGGATGACATTGTGGTGAAGTCCAGAGAGAAGGAAACCTTGATCTCCGATTTAAAGGAAACCTTTGATAATCTCCGGGTCTACAAGATGATGCTTAACCGGACAAGTGCGATTTGGCGTGCTCGCAGCAAACTTTTGGGATTCTGGTCTCAAACAGGGGCATTGAAGCTAACCGGAGAAGATCAAGGCGATTACCTCTCGGCTAAACCGGCGTGCATCAATGATGTTCAGCGGTGGCGGGTCGCGTTGCTGCTAAGCCGATTCATAAGCCGGTGGGGAGAAGGCTTTACCGCTGTATCGATGATGAAGAAAACATACACCTTTATGCGGTGAGGCTGCTGATGCTGCCTTTGAAGATTTAAAGAGACGATTGGCTGAGCCGCGGTTCTCGCAGCTCGATTGACAAAGAGCCATTGCTATTGTATGTTGCGGCTAACTCACGTCTTTGTTAGTGTGGCCATTGTGGTGGAGCGTAGGAGTCCGGCAAGGAGCATCCGGTTCAGTGGCGGTTTATTACATCGATGAGGTGCTCATAGAATCCAAGCAAAGGTATCCACATTGGCGAAACTGGTTTATGGGGTGTTCATGGCGAGCCGGAAGCTAAAGCAGTACTTCCTGGGTCATCCTATAACTGTGGTAAGTTCAGCCCCCTTGGGAGACATCATCTAGAACAGGGAAGCCACAGGACGAGTTGCCAAGTGTGCCATCGAGCTTGGGCCTCACGGTTTGAAGTATATGCCGCGCACAGCTATCAAGTCTCAAGCCCTAGTGGACTTTATTAATGATTGGACGGAGTTGCAGGCACCAGAGGAGAAGCCGGATAACACGTATTGGACTATTAACTTTGATGGGTCCAGACAGTTGGAAGGCTCGGGGGCTGGAGTTGTTTTAACTTCCCCTCGAGGTGACAAATTTTGTTATGTGCTCCGGCTTATGTTTCCCTGTACTAACAATGCAGCTGAATATGAGGCCTTACTCCATGGCCTCCGGATGGCCAAGGAGATGAATTTAAGCCGGGTAAGATGCTTGGGCGATTCAGACCTCGTTGCTCAACAGGTGTTAGGCACGTGGAATTCTAAGGATCCCCTTATGGCGGCTTATCGTCGTGAAGTTGATGCGGTGGCTGGACACTTCAAGGGTTATCAAGTAGAGCACATTGATCGAAGGAAGAACGAGGTGGCTGATGCTTTAAGCCGGCTGGGGTCTCAGCATAAGCCGGTGCCGCCTAATACTTTCCTTGATGTTTTGCATAACCCTTACATCGAGTGCCTACAGAGGAAGAGCTTGCGAAGCACTGCACCGGGCGCAGCTGGTGGCGGCTCTCCATGCCATCCCGGACTGGGCGGTTCCATACTTAGCCTATATGACCCGGGAGAGTTGCACGAGGGCGAGACCTTGGCAAGACAAATCATCAAAGCGGTCCAAATCCATGACGATTGTTCACGGCGAGTTGCATCACCATGGCGTCCTTTGGGCGTTTCAGCGTTGTGTATCACCTATGGAGGGCAGGAGATACTTCGTGAGATTCATGAAGGTGATTGCGGTCATCATGCGGTTCAAAGTCTCGGCAGCCAAGGCTTTTCGTCATGGTTTTTATTGGTCGACGGCTCATGCCGATGCGAGGATCTGGTCAACAAATCGACGGATGTCAAAAATTCTCAAGACGAGCTCATGTGCCGGCTCAAGAATTGAGGATGATTCCAATTACTTGGCCGTTTGCGATGCAGGGGCTTGATATGGTTGGACCTTTCAAAAGGTCTAAAGATAAGAAGACACACTGTTGGTGGCGGTGGATAAATTCACCAAGTGGGTTGAAGCGAGCGGTCAATAAGTGTGATGCAGCCACGGCGGTTCAGTTCATCAAAAGGTGATCTTTCGTTTTGGTTTTCCACAAGATATTATAAGCGATAATGGCACTAATCTCTCCAAGGGTGCCATGGAAGAGTTCTGTCAACAAGAGCACATCCGGCTTGATGTCTCGGCTGTTGCTCACCCCCACTCTAATGGTCAGGCAGAAAGAGCTAATCAAGAGATCTTGAAAGGTATCAAACCCCGGCTCTTAGTTCCTTTACAGCGAACTCCGGGTTGTTGGGTGGAGGAATTACCTTCTGTGCTATGGAGCATCAACACAACGCCTAACAGGTCTACTGGTTATACACCTTTCTTCATGGTGTACGGAGCAGAGGCGGTTCTGCCAAGTGACATCCGGCATGATTCACCCCGGGTGGCGGCTTACGTTGAGGCTGATAACGAAAAAGCTCGACAGGATGCACTTGACTTGTTGGATGAAGAGCGAGACTTGGCCATAGCCCGCTCGGCGATTTACCAGCAAGACCTGCGCCGTTATCACAGCCGCCGGGTTAGAAGCAGAACTTTCCAGGAAGGCAATTTAGTGCTCCGGCTCATCCAAGATCAAACTGATATGCACAAGCTGTCCCCTCCTTGGGAAGGACCTTTCGTTGTCAGCAAGAATCTCAACAACGGGTCATATTACCTCATCGATGTTCGAGAGCACAAAGACTCACGTAAGTCGGAGGAGGAGAACCGCCGGCCGTGGAACATAGCGCATCTCCGGCCCTACTATACTTAAGCCGTTGGCTTTCAGGGTATATTTATCTTTTCTTTTTTAGCAATGTATATATTATATAAAGCAATAAAGCAGGACCTCTTTCTTTTCCATCCTACAAGGTTTATGTGTCTTCTTTACCAGGTGATGGAAACGACTAACAGGGAGCGGATCATATGTGAATCCGGTTTTCCCTTTGGTCCGGCTTATGATCATATCTGAATCAAGCCATGGTCATTTGGGGGCTTCCTGTTCAAACATAGGTCGTATTCGAACCAAAGAGAACATAGCTATCGATACCCAATTGATTGGCACACTGCCGAACCCACTTGGGGGCTTCTTGATCATATTTGAATAATAGCTTAACCTCTTTGGGCCTAACGTGGATCGTATTCGAATCAGCGTCATTAAACAACTCTCATGGTCACTTGGGGGCTTCCTGTTCAAACATAGGTCGTATTCGAACCAAAGAGAACATAGCTATCGATACCCATTTGATCAGCATCGCCAAAGCCATTGGGGGCTATATGATCGTATCCGAATCTTAGCTTAACCCCTCTGGAACGGTTCTACTGATCGTATTCGAATCAGAGGCCTTTGAAAATCAGGTTTACTTTATTCTATAAGAGTAAATAATACTAAGGGCCAGGTAAACATTATATGTGCCAATTTTCAGAAGTTAAGTATAACTGTCTGCTTTTTTTGGGATCAAGTAAGCCGGTAAGGTACGCCTTAAACCGACTGATACTTATGATGTTTTGGTTCCTACTCCGGATTAACGTTATCTTACATGACCCCGGATGTGGTGAGATGCCAAAGGAAGTTTTTGTTTTATACACAGAGTAAAGCAGAAAGCTTTTGGATGATTCAAGCAAGGCGGTGCACATTGTTGGCAGCTTGAGACATTGTTAAGCACCGCAAAACATGCCGAAGGCATGACAGAGTTAAGTTTTTCTACCCTATTACAAGACTCCACGAGTATGAATAATGAAGTATTGTTTTCTTTAAAAGACTTAAGTGCCGGCGGATTACTCCTTTGGTGGACTTGGCGACTCGGGTTATCCTTCTCGGCTCTTCGTCTCATCGCTTTGTCTGGAAGGTTGACGAGGTCCGATCAATGCCGCTTAAGGCTTCAAATTCAGCTTCATCATCTATTAAACTGGCGGGTCAACTTCGGGAGCAAAGGTATGCTTACGAGTTAGAGGATCGGTGACATCATCATAATGCGGAGTTGGAATCCTCCGGTTCTCGTTGTCATAACCCGGTGGTACTTTGTAAGATCAATATCGTTGCCGATGATGGTGGCCACAGGACGCACGACTCTCACACAGGTGGTGAAGTCGATTGATGAATGCGAGCCGTCCTCCTTTAAGCTGGGGTATCCAAGAGCAACATCGCTAAGTCTAGCTCTGGAGCCAATGCTTTGGCCCGGCTTAAAGCGGCTATGGCCCCGGCTCTACCAGATGCTCGCCTTTACTCCTGAATCCGTTGAGGTAACACGGCAAGCCGCTTGAGTACATCTTGCAGGAGATAAGGAGTATCATTTGATAAAGCCACAACGGCCAAAGCATCGTTGTGACCGGTGTCTGTTGTTCCACTAGAGTGTACACCGCCTTAAGCTTGATCAGCATATTCTGCTTCAGGTTGGTACTCCTGGGACCTGCGTTTATACATATAAGGTGAGCCGGAGTTAACCATTAAAATAGACATCAAAGGAACCATTTTGATATTCAGAGTTATACATAGTAACTTACGGAAGATTGCTGAGACCATTTGAGATATCTGGCGCTTTAAGCCGGACAGCTCGGCGGTTGCCTCGGCAAGAGATGCCTCTGCTGTTTCAGCCCGAGTCACCAGTGAAGCCCTCTCCTCAACCCAAGTTTTCTTCTCCGATTCAAAATTTTTCTTCAATTTCTCTTGTTCGGAGACACTGAATTCAAACTTGGAGTTGGCTTTCTGAGCTTCAAGCTCTTGGGTTTTCAACTGACTCTTCAGATCAGCAATCTCCGCCTCAAATTGACTTATGGTGGCCTGCATCGACATCAGGTTATGGTAAGAATCACGGTAAGATTACATTCAAGTCCCAAACACTTTACAAGTAAAGATACTTGGCACTTGGGGGCTAATGTATGCTTAAAGAATTTCTTAACCTATTTTACGGGTCATGTATATTAAGTCTTAAGCACTTTACAAGTAAAGGCACTTGACACTTGGGGGCTAATGTGTAACCCAAATTCAAAGTTTCATGCTATCACCGAGTTAAATATATTCAATTTAAGCGGACAAAACTAACAATAAGTAGATTTCTAAGTCTGACATATTCATTCATAAGCAAGAGACTTGGGGGCTGATACAGTAAGTAAGGTTCAGGAAAAAGTTAAAGTTATACCTCATATTTATGTTGTATTTGCTTCACAATGTCAATTTCCAGGTCACGGCTATTGTGCACTTGGGTCGATAGCCGAGACTATATCACCAATGCTTAGGTGAGTATAATCGGTGATGTCTGTTTGGTTTTCCGACGTTGGGCAAACTCCTCCTTGGCGATGCATCGAGCAAGACGATGAGGGTCGCCCGATTCAACATATTGGCTTTTCAGAAATTCAACTTCTGGTTCAGTCGTCTTGACCGGGCTAGGAATTTCCGGCTTATTAGAATCGTGGACAACGTCTTCTGCAGGCGGGTCAGAGGTTGACACCTGAATATCAAAAGCTGGTTCAGGCGGTGGCTGATGCGTGGAGCTATCAGGAACGGATGAGTCAATTGCCGGTTCAGTGACCACCGGGTCTCGGGACAAATTATTCTTTTTGGCCCTCTTGCTAGGCTTCACTTGCAGGCTGTCAGTCAAAGTGGAAGGATGAGTACCAACGAATAAGTATGGAAAAACTTAAAGTAAGAAAGGTGGCATTACCAGGGAGCTGTTTTAAATGCGGCATGTTTGATTGCATCGACTTCATGGGAAGACGGAGAGGTATCGATAATTGGAGTCGATGAATTGAGGGTCGCGAATTAGACCCGCCAAAGGAAAAGCAGAATGTAAATTGGAGATAACCTCGGTCCGGCGCTTCCTGGTTATATCGGGTAAGCCGGAGGAGAGTTCTGCGTCTTGAGTGGCCCGAGTTTGCCTCCGGTTCTCAAGTTGTTGTTGCTTCAAAAGAAATTGAGGATCTTGGTAAGCTAGAGGTGTGAAAACCTTACTTTCGGGTCACTCTTGGATTTTTGTGTTGGCAAAGGCTCGAGTCGGAGGAAATTATAGTTACCTCTTCGCCAGCTGCTTGACTGTTTCCAGTATCCTCCTGAAAGGACCAAATGTCAGTAAAGTAATGGCAAAGGAGTTAAAGAAAATTGAAAAAGATTACCTCTTCCTCATCCGAAGAAGAGTCATCCAATTTAAACATGTCAGAGGCGCTGGGTTTCTTCTTCTTAGAGGTGCCCGTCCTGGCGGCTTTTCTTTCAGTTTTCTTGGCCGCCCTGGCCTGTTTAGCAGCCTCATGATCATACTTGACCTTCCAGAAATCATCACCGGCCTGTGGAAACAGATAAATAATCATAAGTATAAGAAGGTAACATATAAAAGAGTATTTGTGAAGACTAGTAGCTTACCGCAGGAGCCGGGTTCTTCTTACAGAAGGGAAGTAAGCCGAAGGCATTACTGGTTACACTGCCTTCCTTCAACAGAGATTGGACCGTAGCATCTACCGCATCATCGGATAAATCATCAGAGCTATGACGCATCGAGTCATCCTTTTCGCCTGTATAAGTACACATTAAGCCGGAGCGGCGGCTTAATGGTAGTATCCGCCAGGTGACCCAGACTCGAACCAGATCGATGCCATTTAAACAGTTCCCTAGAAGAGCTTTGATCTTCTTGATGGTGGGGTTGAGAGGCAGGCGTTCAACAGCGGATAACTTATCTGCTAGCGGATGATTGGATTCGAGACGCAGGGCGCGAAAGCCGGGCAGTGGCTTCTCATCAGCCGATGATGTATCTTGGCAGTAGAACCACGTCTGGTTCCAGTCTTTCGGGTGACTTGGCAGCTCAGCATAAGGGAAAAGACAATCTCTTCGACGCTGGATGGAGATGCCGCCAAGTTCAAGACTAGGCCCGTTGGCACGTTCGTTTTGCCAGTTCAAATAAAAAAGTTCTCTGAACAAAAGCAGATTTGGTTCTTCTCCTGTACACTTCGCAGAAAACTTGAAAATTGCGAGATTTGACATGAATTGGGCCCGATGTCTTGAGGTCTAAGGTCAAAGAAATTCAGAACTTCTCTGGAAAATTTTGAGCCGGAGGGCAAATCCAGTTCATGTGATCCGTGAAAACTATCACTTCCCGTCTTTTGGTTGAGGCTTTTCTTCGGATGGGTCAGGAACACGATAAGACATGACCTCCTTTTTTGGCAGATGGCCAGACTTCACAAATTGGGCCAGTTTACTCTTAGTGACTGTGGATGGGACCCAGTTGCAGGTTACAGGAGCTTTGGTCGACTTAGGCGCCATAACAACAGATTGGCCTATTGCAAAATAAGAAGTTCCGGCTTAAATTTTAACCCGGAAGAAAATATTCAAATTGCTGAATGGTAGCGGCTTAGAGGGGCCTAATGATATAAGGGTGATTGTGCAACAATATTTAAGCCGCTACAAACATCAAGAGCGATTCAAAATTTTTAAAGTCATGAGAAGACGGCAAGGATTACAACTCAGTATCACTTATTTAAACCGGACACCTGGACAGTTGTGTTTAAGGGCATTTACCAGAAGAAGCTTTCCGGGTGATAGAAACAAGTTTCACAGATGACAGCTATTATTTTGGATCAAATTATTGTTCTGAAAGAAATCTTTTCTAGACCTAAAACAGAGCAGAGAAGTTCACGCACTCGAAGAAAGTTCCCAAACAAGGGAGATGAGATCTGTTTTTATGCAAGATCAACACAAACAACTACCGCAACAGTTCTGCACAATTTTTACGATCTAAGCAGGCTGTGGAGGTGCAAGCTAGCAAGGGTTTGCGTCGGGTGGTGATGAACGCCGACGAACTCAGGAAAGTTCCGATGCAGATCTAAAGAAAGGAAAGGAGAGGAACTCACGGATGAACTCGAGCTGCGGAGGTTCGCCGTCGATTTCTGGTCCGAGTCAGGCTGATGCAGCGGCCTGAGTCGATGAAGACGAGGGGTTCGACGGCGGCGGCGGCAGAGCTTGAGTGACAGAGAAGAGACGAAGAAGATGACTGGAAGGAGAAGAATGAAAGACCTGAAGTCGCGCCTATTTATAGGGAGAAGATAACCGAGACGGCGCGGGAAACAAGGAGATAAGAATTACTATCCAGCGGCCCCGATGCCTCAATTTTCGGAACAATCAATAAAAGCAGAGATCCGTTGAAGGATACGATGGAATAGAAAATGAATTAAGGAAAGGATGACATCACGCCGGGTTAAGACGGATCCAGAAGATGACGTCATGGCGGGTTAATGAAAACCCTTTGGATAGTCAGTAGACTGAAGATTTATTCTTTAAATATATTTTTAGATTGACATGAACAGGTTCAGATCAATCTGGGGCCTAATGTTGGGGATATGACTATTTGTGTAAGCCGCCCAGGAGGGGCCGGGTTACACAAAGAAGACTCATCAGAGGAAGCCCAAATACAAGCATGAAGATGGCGTCTGAACAAGGGGCCTAAGGCCCACATGCGACTTAAGGCCCATTGTAGTAAACCGCCATAATGGCATGACTTGTATCATAAGGTAGTCTTGACTAGTCACCGAGCCGGACACTGTTTATGAGCCGGCCGGGACTCTATAAGCCGCAGGGCGTCAACCTGTGTATATAAGGGGACGACCCGCCGGCGGCTTAGGGCAAGAAACAACCAATCGAGAACCGGGCATAGCGTATCTCGCTCCCTGGTCATCGAAACCTCAAGCAATACCAAACCAACTAGACGTAGGCCTTACCTTCATCGTAAGGGGCCGAACTAGTATAAACCTCTCGTGTCCTTTTCCCCGATTAACCCCTTTAAGCTTCCTAGTTGCGATGGCTCCACGATCAAGTCCTTGCAAGAGGACATCTGCCGTGACAATTCCACGACAGTGACCGAATGTTGTTCGGAGTTTTGGATGAGATCACGGATATGACAAGGAACTCCAGAATGGTCCGGAAGTAAAGATTGATATGTGGATAGTAGTGTTTGATCTCCTGAAAGGTTCCGGAATCCATCAGAAGGGGTTCCGATGTTTCCCGAAATGTTTGGGCACGAGAACACTTTATCTGGGCCAAAGGGGAAAGGCCACGAGGTTTTTGGAAAGCGCAAAAGGAAGTTTTGCGGAGTCCAGGGGCCAGACGCCAGGGTCCCTGGCGTCTGGCCCTGGAGTCCGAGAAGGACTCTTGCCTTCCGGGTGAAACCGACTTTGTGGAGGCTTTTACTCCAAGTTTCGTCCCCAAGGCTCAACATATAAATAGAGGGGTAGGGCTAGCACCCAAGAGAGATCAAGAAACACCAAGCCGTGTGCCGGCAACCCCGTCTCCTCTAGTTTATCCTCCGTCATAGTTTTCGTAGTGCTTAGGCGAAGCCCTGCGAAGATTGTTCTTCACCAACACCGTCACCACGCCGTCGTGCTGCCGGAACTCATCTACTACTTCGCCCCTCTTGCTGGATCGAGAAGGCGAGGACGTTACCGAGCCGAACGTGTGCAGAACTCGGAGGAGCCGTGCTTTCGGTACTTGGATCGGTCGGATCGTGAAGACGTACGGCTACATCAACCGCGTTGATATAACGCTTCCGCTTACGGTCTACGAGGGTACGTAGACAACACTCTCCCCTCTCGTTGCTATGCATCACCATGATCTTGCATGTGCGTAGGAATTTTTTTGAAATTACTACGTTCCCCAACAGTGGCATTCGAGCCTGGTTTTATGCATAGATGTAATATGCACGAGTAGAACACAAGTAAGTTGTGGGCGATATAAGTCATACTGCTTACCAGCATGTCACACTTTGGTTCGGCGGGTCGTTGGATGAAGCGGCCTGGACCGACATTACATGTACGCTTATGCGAGACTGGTGTTACCGTCGTGCTATGCACACAGGTGACTTGCGGGTGTCAGTTTCTCCAACTTTAGTTGAACCGAGTGTGGCTACGCCCGGTCCTTGAGAAGGTTAAAACATCACTAACTTGACAAACTATCATTGTGGTTTTGCTGCGTAGGTAAGAATGGTTCTTGCTCAGCCCGTAGCAGCCACGTAAAACTTGCAACAACAAAGTAGAGGACGTCTAACTTGTTTTTGCAGGGCATGTTGTGATGTGATATGGTCAAGACGTGATGAGTTATAAGATTTTGTATAAGATGATCATGTTTTGTTGACGTTATCGGCAACTGGCAGAAGCCTTATGGTTGTCTCTTTATTGCATACGATGCAAGCGCCAAATAATTGCTTTACTTTATCGCTATGCGATAGCAATAGTTGCAAGAGCAATAATTGGCGAGATGACCATGTGACGACACATTGATATAGATCAAGATGATGGAGATCATGGTGTCATGCCGGTGACGATGGAAATCATGACGATGCTTTGGAGATGGAGATCAAAGGCACAAGATGATGATGGCAATATCATGTCACATATTTTGATTGCATGTGATGTTTATCTTTTATACATCTTATTTTGTTTAGTTTGACAGTAGCATTATAAGATGATCTTTCACTAAATTATCAAGGTAGAAG
Organism: Aegilops longissima; assembly: GCA_021605205.1. Taxonomy (NCBI): domain Eukaryota; kingdom Viridiplantae; phylum Streptophyta; class Magnoliopsida; order Poales; family Poaceae; genus Aegilops; species Aegilops longissima. Next base: position 646,689,472 of record CM038678.1, on the reverse strand, counting down.
TGTTCTCCATGAGTATGCACCGTTGCGAAAGTTCTTCGTGCTGAGACACCACGTGATGATCGGGTGTGATAGGCTCTACGTTCAAATACAACGGGTGCAAAACAGTTGCACACGCGGAATACTTAGGTTAAACTTGACGAGCCTAGCATATAACAGATATGGCCTCGGAACACTGAGACCAAAAGGTCAAGCGTGAATTATATAGTAGATATGATCAACATAGTGATGTTCACCGTTGAAACTACTCCATCTCACGTGATGATTGGACATGGTTTAGTTGATATGGATCACGTGATCACTTAGAAGATTAGAGGGATGTCTATCTAAGTGGGAGTTCTTAAGTAATATGATTAATTGAACTTAAATTTATCATGAACTTAGTCCTGGCAGTATTAGCATATCTATGTTGTAGATCAATAGCTGGCGTTTAGCTCCCCTGTTTTATTTTTGATATGTTCCTAGAGAAAACTAAGTTGGAAAATGTTAGTATCAATGATGCGGATTGGATCCATGATCTGAGGTTTATCCTCATTGCTGCACAGAAGAATTATGTCCTTGATGCACCGCTAGGTGACAAACCTATTGCAGGAGCAGATGCAGACGCTATGAACGTTTGGCTAGATCAATATGATGACCACTTGATAGTTTAGTGCACCATGCTTAACGGCTTAGAATCGGGACATAAAAAATGTTTTGAACGTCATGGACCATATGAGATGTTCCAGGAGTTGAAGTTAATATTTCAAGCAAATACCCGAGTTGAGAGATATGAAGTCCCCAACAAGTTCTATAGCTAAAGATGGAGGAGAATAGCTCAAGCAGTGAGCATGTGCTTAGATTGTCTGGGTACTACAATCGCTTGAATCAAGTGGGAGTTAATCTTCCAGATAAGATAGTGATTGACAAAATTCTCTAGTCACCATCACCAAGTTAGTAGAACTTCGTGATGAACTATAATATGCAAGGGATAACAGAAACAATTCCCAAGCTCTTCGTGATATTGAAATTGACAAAGGTAGAAATCAAGAAAAACATCAAGTGTTGATGGTTGACGAGACCACTAGTTTGAAGAAAAGGGCAAAGGGAAGAAGGGGAACTTCAAGAAAAACGGCAAGCAAGTTGCTGCTCAAGTGAAGAAGCCCAAGTCTGGTCCTAAGCCTGAGACTAAGTGCTTCTACTGTAAAGGGACTGGTCACTGGAAGCGGAACTGCCCCAAGTATTTGGCGGATCAGAAGTATGGCAAAGTGAACAAAGGTTTATTGGATATACATGTTATTGATGTGTACTTTACTAGTATTCATAGAAACCCCTCGGTATTTGATACTGGTTCAGTTGCTAAGAGTAGTAACTCGAAACGGGAGTTGCAGAATAAACATAAACTAGTAAAAGGCGAGGTGACGATGTGTGTTGGAAGTAGTTCCAAGATTGATATGATCATCATCGCACACTCCCTACACTTTCGGGATTAGTGTTGAACCCAAATAAGTGTTATTTGGTGTTTGCGTTGAGCATGAATATGATTTGATCATGTTTATTGCAATACGGTTATTCATTTAAGTTAGAGAATAAATGTTGTTCTATTTACATGAATAAAACCTTCTATGGTCATACACCCAATGAAAATGGTTTGTTGGATCTCGATCGTAGTGATACACATATTCATAATATTGAAGCCAAAAGATACAAAGTTAATAACTGTTCATGGATCACAAACATAGAACTTAGTTCCTGAGGGTGGTTTCAATGAGACAACCAACCATGTACTCCTACATGGCCTCTCACTGCTACCTTTACCAAATCGTGTTCACACACTTAGCTCTCAACAGTAGGACATGTTCACAACTTTCCAATTCACCCCCGATGAATCAGACCTGACACAACTCTAAGCAATAGCAGGCATGACAAACAAGCAAGAATGAGTAGGCACATCAGGGATCAAACAAATCCTACTCATGCTAGTGGGTTTCATCTATTTACTGTGGCAATGACAGGTCATGCAGAGGAAAGGGGTTCAACTACCGCAGCATGTAACAGTTGAATCGCTGTTGTCCTAATGCAGTAAAAGAGAGCAGGAGCGAAAGAGTGGGATTGTATCAGAATGAACAAGGGGGTTTTGCTTGCCTGGCACTTCTGAAGATACTAAAGCTCTTCATCGGTGTCATCAAACTCATCGTCGAAACATACGTCTACCAAGGGGGAACAACCACCGGCAAAGAGAGAAAGGACACAATCAATGCAATGCACAATATGATGCATGATCATGACATGGCAATATGCTGTGATTTGAGCTAATACAGCTAGCAACAGAAGGGTTTGAGTTGATTTGAACCAAAGGTTCAAATTCAAAATCAAATTATGAATTCATAATGTGCATTATCATGTTTTAATCTAAACAGCAAGGTTAAGTTGTTTAGTCAGCATGAAAGCAGTACAGATGGATAGATTGGATTTTTCTGATAATTTTTCATATATAATTTATTTCATTTGGAGTTATAGATTAATTTCTATGATTTTTAGAAGTTTTAAACATTTTTTGGATTTTTCTGGCTATTTAAAAATAAACTATTTCTCGAAAATGTATTACTGCGTCAACAAGGCGTCAGGCTGACGTCAGCTGGGTCAACAGGGTCAACCCTGATGGCTGGGACTCACATGTCATAGGCTCAGAGTTAACTGGAAGTTAATCCCATGTTGACTGGTATTTGATCCACCGCGGGGCCCGCTGTCAGCGTCTGTTAGGGGGTTAACTAGTGCTAATGGTGGGGTTAACCGGTGACTAATCGGCGGTACTAATCCGGTGCGGCGGCGATTGTCGGCCGGCCGTTTCTGGCCACGGCTGGATGTGCGGCTGGGCGCGTTGGAACGCCCGCAACGCGACCCGTCCAACGGTGGCGTCAGCACGTCCTGGGGTGGGCTGAAGCGGCGGTGGTAGCGAGCTATGGTGGCGGCGGTGCTCGGGCCAGCACGGGCGCGGGGCTGCGGCACGAATTCGAGGAGGGAGCAAGGGGTAAGTGGTCATGGGCTCACAGTGGAGACGATGGGATGGTTAGCATGCTCGGGGAAGGCCTGGAGGCGACGGGATGGCGGCGGCGATCTCGGCCGGTCGTGGCTTTTAGATGATGTTGAGGGCGTCGGTTCGAGATTCTCCTAGTCGCGTGACTCGGCAAGGAGGACGAAGAGGTTGCTGCGGAGTTCACGGTCACGTCGGCTGGGTGAGACGACTACGGTGGCCACGTCGAGCGGCGTCGGTGGCGACGGCTCCGTTCGGTGGTGAGAGAGAGAGAGAGAGGTCCAGGCGAGAGGATGAGGACGAGGGAGAGCGAGAGAGCGTCAAGGGGGTCGCGTGGCGTCCTGATACGTCTCCAACGTATCTATAATTTTTGATTGCTCCATGCTATATTATCTACTGTTTTGGGCAATATTGGGCTTTATTATTCACTTTTTTATTACTTTCGGGACTAACCTACTAACCGGAGGCCCAGCCCATATTGCTGTTTTATTGACTGTTTCAGTATTTCGAGGAAAAGGAATATCAAGCGGAGTCCAAACGGAATGAAACCTTGCATCGTGATTTTTTGGAAGAATATCATCACTCGAGACTTGGAGATCAAGTCAGAAGATACTCGAGAGCCCAGAGATAGGGGCGCCCCCCTGTGGTGCGGCCCCTGTCTCGTGGACCCCTCGAGCACCCCCCGACCGACTTCTTTCGCCTATATAAGCCTACGTACCCTAAAAACATCGGATATCAAGATAGATCAGGAGTTCCGCCGCCGCAAGCCTCTGTAGCCACCAAAAACCTCTCGGGAGCCTGTTAGGCACCCACGAGGGGGGAACCCATCACCGGTGGCCATCTTCATCATCCCGGCGCTCTCCATGACGAGGAGGGAGTAGTTCACCCTCGGGGCTGAGGGTATGTACCAGTAGCTATGTGTTTGATCTCTCTCTCATGTTCTCTCTCGTGTTCCCTCTATGGCACAATCTTGATGTATCCCAAGCTTTGCTATTGTAGTTGGATCTTATGATGTTTCTCCCCCTCTACTCTCTTGTGATGAATTGAGTTTCCCCTTTGAAGTTATCTTATCGGATTGAGTCTTTTATGAGAACACTTGATGTATGTTTTGGTGACGAACTTGCGGGTTCTGCCCATGAACCTATGCATAGGGGTTGGCACACGTTCTTGACTCTCCGGTAGAAACTTTGGGGCACTCTTTGAAGTACTTGTGTTGGTTGGATGAATCTGGGATTGTGTGATGCATATCGTATAATCATGCCCACGGATACTTGAGGTGACAATGGAGTATCTAGGTGACATTAGGGTTTTGATTGATTTGTGTCTTAAGGTGTTATTCTAGTACGAACTCTTTTATAGATCGATCCGAAAGAATAGCTTTGAGGTGGTTTCGTACCCTACCATAATCTCTACGTTTGTTCTCCGCTATTACTGGCTTTGGAGTGACTCTTTGTTGCATGTTGAGGGATTGTTATATGATCTATCTATGTTATTATTGTTGAGAGAACTTGCACTAGTGAAAGTATGAACCCTAGGCCTTGTTTCCTACCATTGCAATACCGTTTACGCTCACTTTTATCCTTAGTTACCTTGCTGTTTTTATTATTTCAGATTACAAATACTCTTATCTACCGTCCATATTGCACTTGTATCACCATCTCTTCGCCGAACTAGTGCACCTATATAATTTACCATTGTATTGGGTGTGTTGGGGACACAAGAGACTCTTTGTTATTTGGTTGCAGGGTTGTTTGAGAGAGACCATCTTCATCCTACGCCTCCTACGGATTGATAAACCTTAGGTCATCCACTTGAGGGAAATTTTCTACTGTCCTACAAACCTGTGCACTTGCAGGCCCAACAACGTCTACAAGAAGAATGTTGTGTAGTAGACATCAAGCTCTTTTCTGGTGCCGTTGCCGGGGAGGTGAGTGCTTGAAGGTATATCTTTAGATCTTGTAATCGAATCTTTTTTGTTTCTTGTTTTATCACTAGTTTAGTTTATAAAAGTAAACTACAAACAATGGAGTTAAGTTTGTCTCATATGCTTCGTCTTTTTAATATCTTTCGTGAGTATGATGGAAAGGAAAATTGTGCTCAAGTGCTAGAAGAAGAATGCATTAAAATGCTTGGTACTAAATCTTTGAATGATCAGCATGTTTGCAATGTTGTTAGTATGAACTCCTTGAATACCCATAGTACTAATGATGATTGCACTAGTTATGATGAAAATGTCTCCTATAAGCATGTTGATTTTTGTGGAGTAGATTGGATTTGCATGGACACACCAAATAGAGAAAATAGATATTGCAAGAGCTATAAGTATTTAAAAACTAAAGGTTTGCAGGAAAGACTTGATGAGTGTGCTAGAAGATTCAATATTTTCCGCGCTCCTTGTGAACTTTGCAATGAACGTGGTCATTTAAATCTCCAATGCAAATTGTTTTATGATCGAATCGTGTCAAAAAATTGCGATAGCTTGATTACCCTTGGGCATCATAAAGAGCTTAGTCTTCTTTTGGGGTATGAAGAAATGAAACGTATAACTGAGGGTATTCCAAAGTTTAATCTTGATAGATTTCTTGATTTTGATCTAGAGGATATTTATATGTTTTGTGTAGAGAATTGCATTGAAAATCCTTATATTGCCAATTACATAAAGAAAAGAAAGCAAATAGAAGATGAAGAAACTACTAATGAAAGGGAAGAGACTTCCCAATCTCCTCCTATTATTTCTTATGATGAATCAGGTAACTAGGAGGAGCTTTCTATTCAACCAATCTCATCAATAAGGAGCTCAAAGAGGAAGGTTGAACCCACACATAATGTGAAGAAGAAAAAGAAAAGAAGGAGCAACAAAGGTAGAAAGGTATCCCTCCCAAATGATGTTGCTCTTACTACTCATTGTGCTGATGATAATTGCTATACTATTGGTGCTGTCAATATTTTTAATGATGAGAGTGATTATGCTTATGATATGAAGGGGCCCAAGCTTGGGGAAGCTATGTTTGATGAGGATGAAATATTTGAGAATATATTTGCTGAAATTAATGTTTGTCCCAAGCTTGGGGATGCTATGTTTAATGAAGATGATATTTTTAGCATCCCAAGTTTTGATATGCAAAGTTGTTATGATGATAGCATGCCCCCTACGTATGATGATTATATTGATGAAAGTGGGTTTGGAAGAGTGTCAACTTTAGGAAGTAGGGATCCCACTATTTTGGAGGATGTTGAATCTTATTGTGATGAATATGAAAGTGGATTTGGAAGAGTGTTGTAGGACCTTGAAGTATGTCTAGAGGGGGGGGGGGTGATTAGACTACTTGACCAATAAAAACTTAACCTTTTCCCAATTTTAGAGATTGGAAGATTTTAGCTATTTTAGGACAAGTCAAGCAATCATCACACAATTCAAGCAAGCATGCAAAGAGTGTATAGGCAGCGGAAATTAAAGCATGCAACTTGCAATAAAGTGAGGGGAAGGGTTTGGAGGATTCAAACACAATTGGAGACACGGATGTTTTTGGCGTGGTTCCGATAGGTGGTGCTATCGTACGTCCACGTTGATGGAGACTTCAACCTACGAAGGGTAATGGCTGCGCGAGTCCACGGAGGGCTCCACCCACGAAGGGTCCACGAAGAAGCAACCTTGTCTATCCCACCATGGCTGTCGCCCACGAAGGACTTGCCTCACTAGCGGTAGATCTTAACGAAGTAGGCGACCTCCTTGCCCTTACAAACTCCTTGGTTCAACTCCACAATCTTGTCGGAGGCTCCCAAGTGACACCTAGCCAATCTAGGAGACACCACTCTCCAAGAAGTAACAAATGGTGTGTTGATGATGAACTCCTTGCTCTTGTGCTTCAAATGATAGTCTCCCCAACACTCAACTCTCTCTCATAGGATATGGATCTGGTGGAAAGAGGGTTTGAGTGGAAAGCAACTTGGGGAAGGCTAGATATCAAGATTCATATGGTAGGAATGGAATATCTTGGCCTCAACACATGAGTAGGTGGTTCTCTCTCAGAAATGGAAAGTTGGGCGTGTAGGTTCGTTCTGATGGCTCTCTCCACGAATGAAGAGGAGGTGGAGGGGTATATATAGCCTCCACACAAAATCTAACCGTTACACACAATTTACCAAACTCGGTGGGAGCGAATCGTTAAACTCGGTCGGACCGATTCAGTAAACCTAGTGACCGTTAGTGATTTTCGGTGGGACTGACATGCATCTCGGTGAGGCCGATTCGGTTAGGGTTAGGGCATAACGTAATCTCGGTGAGACCGATTTGGTAATAAGCTTTCCAGAGAGTTGGTCAGGTAAACTCGGTGGGACCGATTTGCTCTTTTCGGTGAGACCGAAATGTTACAAAAAGGAAACAGAGAGTTTACATTGCAATCTCGGTGGGACCGATCACTCACTTCGGTTAGACCGAAACGTTACGAAGGGAAACAGAGAGATTGCAACCCCATCTCGGTGAGACCGAGATCCCTATCGGTAAGACCGATTTGCTTAGGGTTTGTGGCAGTGGCTATGACTTTTGGAATCAGTGGCGCCGGATAGAAAGAATCGGTGTGACCGATTTTGGCTTTAGGTTTAGGTCATTTGTGGATGTGGGAAAGTAGTTGAGGGTTTTGGAGCATATCACTAAGCACATGAAGCAAGAGGCTCATTAAGCAACACCTCATCCCTTCTTGATAGTATTGGCTTTTCCTATAGACTCAATGTGATCTTGGATCACTAAAATGTAAAATGAAGAGTCTTGAGCTTTTGAGCTTGAGCCAATCCTTTGTCCTTAGTATTTTGAGGGATCCACTTTCATCATCCATGCCATGCCATTCATTGAGATTTCCTGAAATAATAGTCTTGGAATAGCATTAGCTCAATGAGCTATATGTTGTTATGAATTACCAAAACCACCTAGGGATAGTTGCACTTTCAATCTCCCCCTTTTTGGTAATTGATGACAACATATAGATCAAAGCTTCGACAAATGATAATAAAATTTAAATAACATCGTCGCTTTGAGAAGTATGTGATAAGCAAGAGCTCCCCCTAAATTTGTGCATAGTTTTATATTTGCTTTGGACTGCAAATGCACAATGAATTAGGCTCATGGGTTACTCTTCCATGTCACATACATCTTGGTGGAGCGCTCAAAATAATAAACAATGAATACATGCACTCATCACAAAGCATAGTGAGTGATCACATAAGATAGATAGGATAATATCAAGCATGCATAAGTGTAGCTTATGATCAATCACATGATCATCAATGTCTCACAAGCATAGTATCTCACCAAAAGCAAACAAAGATTGAAAAACCACCAAATAAAGCAAGAGAGAACAAAAGCAACACTCTCTCTCTCTCGAAGCCTATGATCTATACATTTTTCTCCCCCTTTGGCAACAAGTTACCAAAAAGTCCATAGAAAATGCATAGTGCTAGATCGACTCTCAGGCTTGATCTTCTGGTGGTGGAGTCCGGATAACGCCAAGGAAGAAAGCTTCAGTTGAAGTAGATGGAGCTGGAGCTGATGTAGATGCTGGAGCTGGTGGCACTGAGGCTGTAGCTGGTGCAGATGAAGTTGCTCTTGTGTCAGGAACTGGCACAGCAGATGACCTCTGGGCTCTAGGCACTCTGGCAAATGCATCAGTTGTTGTTTTTCCTTCCTCTCCTGCATGTCATCTTGTAGTTCCTCCACCGCAGATGAATCTCGATTACTTTCACATCTAAGTTATAGAACTTTTGTTCTATGATTCTCTCAAGCTCTCCTGATTTTGAGTGAGGGTGGCCAATCCCTTCTCAATCCTCAGGGTTGATGCTATTAAGTATCCGAGCTGCTCCTGCTTGTTCTTCAAGAAATACTCAGATGCCTCCTCTTGAGTTGGCATCTTGGCAGCCTTCTCCCTCTTTGCCTTCTCCTTCTTCTCCTGAGCTTGAACTGATTGTGGATCATCTTCATTCATGACAACCTCATTGTCCTCAAAGTCTGGATAAAGTGGAAAGTGTTCCTTATCCAACTGATATTTTCCTGTGCCCATCTTTGAGTTTATCAATTCTTGAATCTGAGGTGCATATCCACAGCTCCTCTTCTGATCTACTACAGTCCTCTTGATTGTTTTAATGATTAGGCTCATGACTTTGAACTTCTGTGGCACATCAAACACATGCAACATGTTGATGGCATGCCCTCTGATCATGTTATGGTCACCAGACTTGGGCAACAAAGTGTGCCTCAGAATCCAATTTATGGTTGGCAACCCTGACAGCAGAAAGTGAACTGATGCAAACTTGTGAGTCTCTAATGCCTTGTCTGGAATTTCCTTGTACATGTGAGCCATTGAATTGTGACCCATCTTCTTCTTTGCATAAATGTCTAGGTCATCCTCATTCTCCTTGGGGGCATTGATCAGACTTGCCCATTCTTCAATAGTGGACTGGTACCTTGTACCTTCAGACATCTAAACTATTCTTCCATCTGGGTAAAAGTGTGCTGTGGAGTAGAACTGCATGATAAGCTCATCATTCCAGTTGGTGAACTTCTGTCCAACAAAATCTGCAACTCCACAAGCAATAAAGCTATCTTGCACTCCATGATAGTGCTCTTCATTCTCCTTCATGTAGGTCCAGTCGACCCACCTCATATCACAAACTATGGGCTTCTTGTCCAGCAAAATGGTCTCATAAAAGTCCTACTGTTCCTTGGTGTGGAACCTGTAATCAACAGCAGTTCTTCTTCTTGAAGCATATAGATCTTCCATTCTCCACAGTCTCAGCCCTGAATCCTTCCTGATTCTCATGTCCTCAGCCACAGGATGGGCATCATTGTGGTCTGGTATCTTGGGCTTGAGCTTCCTCAGAACCTGTCCTTCTTCATCTTCCTCATCAGCATCCTCAGGCACTGGGGCCTTGTTCTTCTCAGTAGCTGGAATACTCATGGTATTCCTATTTGGTGCAGACTTGGCCTTGGGGGCAGCTTTGGGTGCTTCCTTGGGCTTGGATGTTGCAGCCCCTGATCTAATTGCATCTCCCATAAGCTTAGCTGCCTTTGGAGCTGGTGCAGCAATTTCATCTTCCTCTTCCATCATGGAAGGTTGACCAATAACTCTGGCCATGGTCTTCTTGACCCTTTCCTTTCTTTTCTTCCCTTCTGCAGCAGCTGGTTCTTTGGGTTGGGTTTCCAAAGAAGCTTGTGTAGACACTCTGGCTTTGGACATTGGTTGTCTTCCTGCAGGCCTTTTGGTCTTCATGCCTGGCTTTGCATTCTTTGCTGAGCCATATTCCTTCTTCAGCACCACTTTCTTGGAAGTTGCCTCATCTTCCTCAGCTTTGTAATCTTCATCCTCTGAATCTGAAGTTCTTTTCCTCCTTTGCCTAGTTGCAGCCTTAGGCAAATTGCTAGGAGTACTTCTGCTCCCTTCATCTGAAGTTGAGGGACTATGTAGCGACCCGACCTCAGACGGTCAAGCCTCTGTGTATCCGTGCCATCCCTGGATCAGTATGCTGGCACACACAGTACATCAATGTATATATCAAAGTGCAATCACATGTATAAATAACGTAAAACTGATATATACCTCATAAGTCTCGTGAAAACAAGTAATCGGTGTGGATTCCCATCAACGCCATCGGCGAGTTGAGTGTAGACCGTAACCCTGTATCGTAACTCTTACTGTCGAGGAAATATCTGCAACATGATACGTTGCAGCCGTGTAGGTCAATATATTGAATGTACCGCAAGATCACAACATGAGAAAACAGATGGTAAAACTATACTATATGCAATTTGGCTTTGTGGCTCGGGTCTGAGTTTTGTTTGCGTAAAAGCTGGTTTTATTTTCCCTACATCAAAGGAATAAATGAAGTCTGTACTATGGAGTTTTCTATCATGTCATGGTTCCGCCAACCGATGTCTCATAGCCCAAAATCATCATAAGTTGCCCACAATTAAGTTATCAATCCGGTGTTGAGAGTTTCGAGATAGATCCAAGTCCAGAGGCTCAAATTGTCCGTAATCGGGACACGGCTAATCGATTAGGTTTTAACCCTCTGCAGAGGTTTGTACACTTTACCCGCAAGATTCGATCCCTCTTTTACGTTCTCGCACTTCGTGGTGTTTGAGAACAAGACGATCAAACATGGTCTTCGAAGAGTTCCACGACCACCGTCCGGTGCTCATCCAATCCTACCGTAGTTCTACATCTCGCTAGCACCGCCCCAGCCAGATTCACCACTAAGGTCAACCAAGCGAGCCCATAGTGACTTGCGGTTGCAGGTAAGCTTCGGGCATGAAATATTCTTCCGTCCTTTGAGTCTGGGTGAAGCTTTCGCAAGATGTCATGGCGCTTCTCCATGCATCCCGACCAACCACTTTGGTTTCTCCAGGTGCCCGTCAACCAATCCTTCACCCAAAGAGTGTGTATTGAATTCTTGTCTCGAGTCTTGAAGTCTTGAGGCCTTGAAGATGCAGTCCTTGCAGATTCCATCATGGAGTTATCGTCATTGACGTAGATCCTCCATTCTCACACCACTCTCGTGCACTCATACCAAACCCGTCTACTATAGCGTAGCATTAAAATAAATAACGTCCGGGCTTGGTAACAGGTGATGGGTTCCTACCTCATGCATACTACTCAACTACAAGGATTCAATGTCACTCTTGGAGGGATTGTTGCGAAGATGACACTAGATGCAATAAAACACATAGGTATGAAAAACATGGTCAAAGTGAACTTGCCTGGTAATACTTGATGAAGATAACAACGCTGTCAGAAAATGACTTGGTAGAACTAATCGTCACTCCGTTGAAAATCTATATAGTCAAACATAGCATTCACATAGGCAAACATCATAGCAAACAATTCTAACGCTCATAACAATACTCAATCAAAATAAAAGCGACAAAGAAAACCAAGTCGAAAACCAAAGGATAAACTTCGAAAGAAAAATTCAAGGAAAAACTAGTGGTGACCAACTCACACAAATCTTAACATAACATCACTAAATTACTCTAATAATTTTTCTACAGCAAAGAAAATATAAATCTAATAAAATAACAAAAATAAATTACTAATTTAATAACTAACAAAAGAACTAATATAAAACTACTATAACCATCTAGTTAATACTAGAACAAATATAGCAACTAGCAAAACACTAAGACAACTATACATCAAATCATTTATTAAAACATTAATAAACTATACTAAATAAATATAACAACTAATGTGTTCACAAATAATAAAAACAATATAACTTGAAGTGGAAAAAGAATTACTTTTAAAACTAATAAAACTATTTTATCCACTATCACTATGAACTAAACAAGCAATTACAAAAACAGTAGCTAAACACTAATAAATAACTACAAAAATTTGTCTACTGTAGCTAAACATAAACATATAACAACAAGTGAAAATCTACAAAAGGAATGAACTAAAAATAATTAAAACAATAATTACATAACTAAAACAACTATATAAGCAAAACAGTACTGTTTTTACTAAAATATAATTTAAAATACTCCAAAATTACCAAACTAAATCCTACAGCTAAAAAATATCACAAGTGACCAGGAGCAAAAAGAATTAATTAAAAACCTATTTTTAAACTCAAGTTATGGCCAAAATACTAATCTGAACAAAATTTATCAAATTCAAATTTAAACTACTCAAATTTGACATCCAGAGACACTAACAGAAACTTCAGCAAATTTGTGACACATAGCAATTGGAATCACTCAAAAATACTAAAAACTCTAAAAGATATGAATTTTCTAAGATTGCTATTTTCTGAAAAAATGATTTACGGGATTTCGTGGATCTCACCGGAGTAGTCGTCAGAGTTGGGGAACAAGATCGGATCCGATGTTGCGGTTGATCCTAGAGGAAAGGAGATCACGGGACGGTGGAGAGGAGATCATATAAACCTCAGGAGAGGTCGAGGCGCGGCGGCACTTGGCGGCGGCGGTGGTCTTCTTGATCTTCTTCTTGCTGGAGAGGAGAGGAGAGGAGAGGTGTTGGTTTGATGTGTTGGAGGGGGGGTGCTTGGGTATTTATAGTGGGGAGGGGAGGGTTTTTGCATGGAGTAGGGGACAAGAATTAGAGTAGGATTAGGAATCCTAGGAATAAAAACGGAATAACGAAACGGGATCAAATCCTACTAGGATTTGTAAAAGAATAGGAAACCTTGGCTCCCTGGCTCCCTAGGTGCGTGCGTGCGATGGCCTTGGCCTTGGCCGGCCGGCTGGTTGGCGGCTTGGGCCTTTGGCCCAAGGCGCCTGTAATATTTTTTTAAACAAACAGAGAGGAAAACAAAATGATAAAACAAAATAAAATGAAAATATTATATAGGCATATAATATATCAAAATTTCAGAAAAAGATTTCCTACATGATGAACATTATTCTAGCATTAAATAAAATACACACAAATTTAAATAAAGCAAAGAGTGCTTCGGTCCAATAAAATCCAACAAAATCATTTTAAAATACCAAAATGACTTCAAATTAATTTCTCTCCAATTTTCGATGTAGGGAATCATGTTACCCTATTTTCCATATATTTTGTTTTTGGAGAAAAATATTTTGAATAAAACTCAAATAACTCCAAATTGGAAATAAATTCAAAGAACTTTGGATTTAATTCTTTTAAAACTCCCAACTCATATTTCATTTAATTTGATGAAGTCATTTTATCTTCTCTCGTGAAAATCATTGAGTTGCATAAAGTTTCAGAATTGAAATGTTTCCTAATGGAATTCAAATCTTTTCAAAACCCTTTTCATTTATTTAAATGGAAGAAGTCATATCATCTTATCTCTAGGGTTTTGTGTTTGAATTGAATTTGAATTCATGGAGATCATAAATGCAAGGTGAAAGTTTGGGAATGTCATTTCATTCCCTCTCAGTAAACTTTCAAAAAGTTTCAAATTTCACTCAATTTCACACAATCAGTTACACAACAATCAAACAAACAAGCATAATTATTTATTTAATATAACAATCCAAAATTTAAAATTTTGGGATGTTACAAATCTACCACACTTAAAATGAATCTCGTCCTCGAGATTCGAAGAGGCTAGCAAGAAAAGGGTTAGGGTTTGGGGGTCTTCTAGCAAATCCATTGATCTGTATGGTCTAGTGTGCTACCACACTTAGAAGCATGGTTATGGTTCCATCAAAACTTATATACTCCATCCTTACCGTTGACAGTGTCGGTCTTCTCAAATCGTAAGGATAATTCCTTCTCTGGGCTCTTCCGGTGGTGGCATAACCTTTTCCTCAATTCTTTTGTCCTTTTTCCTCTTGGTAAGGTTATTCCGAGACTGGGTCTTCATAGCTGATAGGTCTGTCGCCAACCCTAATCAACTATTCGTTATTTTCGTGGTGGTCAACAATTAATGGTTTCTCCTGCAGGAAATGGGCCTAGTTTAAATCTCACCGTATAACCTACGATTGGCAATGGTTGCCTGTAAAGGGTTCCATCGTCCTACCATTCTATGGTTTTATGGCTTGACGTGTCGACACTCTTCTAAGGTTTTCAAGGCTCTCTGATTTCCATCAACATATGATAGTTCATGATAGAAGTCTCCGATATGGGGGCCAATCCATCCCGTACTTGAACCATTACTAACTATGCAGACATTGAATCACGTATTCTAACACTTGGTCATACTCACAAGCATTGCAGAATTTTCTCCTGTATTGAACAGGGATCGGGTAAATCCTTTGGTTCTGCAAGCATCTATCGTTACTTCACCACTCTCAGGTTTTTGCGTAACCTCCTACGAAACGTATGCTGATTGAATTACCGATTCTTCCAAATTTCTTCCTTCATCAAGGTTACATCTGTTCCTTTTCAAAATCCTGGCCTGTGGGTTATGGCCCACTTCAACACTAGTGCAGCTTTAACTCATCCTTGGAGTAACTCTCTTGTTCCATATTACACCTCCTTTAAATCCAGTAGTACTCTGTTTCTTCATACCATCATATCAAAAGCAAAACTCCAGCTTTTTTTTTCCTTCGAACTACAGTCCGTGGAATATATATTTTCCTATCCATTAGTCTAGTCTTCTTCACAGGGTACTACCACCCTTAAAATGAAGTTCACAAATCCATCCATAGACCATATTTCTAATATCCTCGAAAATGGTCAAAATCTTTGTTCATAGAGTAACAACTCAAAAAAATCCATGTATGAAATCATGACACATTAACTTTATTGATTCATGCTTTCATTACAATCTCTCGAGCACCCATTACATAACTCAACTCATCGAACTCATGAAAATGAAATTGCTTTTTACTACTCTTGTTTCCAATATCAAAATTCCAACTACTCAACTCCAGCTTTCATCTTGTCGGGACATTTAGTAGCATAGTGTCCTGCTTCCTTGCAGCGAAAACAAATGACTTCGACATGTCTCGGGCTTCTTTGTGATTATGTAGGCTCCTTGGATTCTTGGCTTCTTTTCGGACATTTCCTAGCGTAATGACCTAAATCCTTGCACTGTAACAAGTGATATGACTTAGGTCCTTCTCTGCAAAAATTGTGTTGTTCTCGGGTTGCCTTCTTTTCTCTTCTGGATTTCTCTATAATGATCGAGCTTCTATTCCCGAGGGTCAAACTTCACTTCTGCTGTCGGAAATCTCGAGATATTCTTCTTTTCCTTGGTACAATACTGGGAAAAATGTCCTTCTTCTCCACATGAATAGCAAGCGTTGGAGTAGAATCTGATTAGGTCTTCTCCATCAGGGTCTTCAACACATTCCTTCATCACAGGTTCTTTCATAACTTCTCGGAGGGCTTCTTTCATTCCTTCTTCCTGCTCCTGAATAGTTTGTTGCACCATGGGGTAAATGTGACTTGAGTCGGGTAGTGGGTGGTTCCTTCACACAAGAAACAAGTCACCGACTAGTTGGGCATTCCTCGGTGGGTGTTTCTCCTCACAATGAGGGCATCCATCCTTGTGTTCCTCACAGGTGTGTCCTATTTCTCCGCAAATCTTGCAGGCACAAGGTTTCTTCTTGGGTTATCATAGTGCTTCCGGATGAGGCGTGATCTCAACATGGTCTTCTTGAATTCTTCCCAAGTCTTTGTTCCATTCCATCCTGTATAGCTTGATGCATCTGCCACCATGTTGCAGCACTTCCTTCAAAAATCAAGAGCGTAAGATACTTCATTCTTCCTTGAAACCAAATTGCTTCAAGTGATTCTCCATGTTCGAATCCATAGCTCGCCTCCGGCTGAGTCTTGATCCAGAGAATATCAGTCCAACTTCATTCATCATCTATGGGTCCAAAAGTTTTGGGATGATATATGAGAGAGGTGGGGAGGGATATACACACAATACAAACAATATTTTTTGAAGAAACAAGTTTTACTTTGTGGCCGTCGGAAAAACATCAAACAAATGACAGCTCACAAATCGCCGCATCTAACGTAAGTGTGTAACAGGGGTTTGGTCTTCTAAAGGTCAAATAATTCTTCAGATTCTTCAAATTCTTCTAGTCTTCGGAGTCTTCAATTGTTGCAGCTTCAACTCTTCTAATGCATGGTCAAATCCTCTTTACTCTGAAGAGGCCATCAGTTGTCCTTCTTGGAGCGGCTTCAGTTGATTCTTCATGTGATCAAAAGGGAGAAGGGGTATATTCTAACTATTTGAGGTGAGAGTGTCTATTTGATAAAATCAGAAGAGATGAGAAGTAAGAGTCTTTTTGAAAGTAAAGTTTTTGTGAGACATCCTGTCCTAGGGCTTTCCGATTTCTAGGGTCACGTCCTCACAGTCAACATGTGCTCGATACCATATCAGAGCGACCCGACCTCGACGGTCAAGCCTCGTGTATCCGTGCCATCCACGGATCAAGTATCTTTGGCGCTACAGTACATCAATGTATATATCAAAGTGCAATCACATGTATAAATAACGTAAAACTGATATATACCTCATAAGTCTCAGCGAAAACAAGTAATCGGGTGTGGATTCCCATCAACGCCATCGGCAGGTTGAGTGTAGACCGTAACCCTGTATCGTAACTCTTACTCGTCGAGGAAATATCTGCAACATGATACGTTGCAGCCGTGTAGGTCAGTATATTGAATGTACCGGCAAGATCACAACATGAGAAAACAGATGGTAAAACTATACTATATGCAATTTGGCTTTGTGGCTCTGGGTCTGAGTTTTGTTTGCGTAAAAGCTGGTTTTATTTTCCCTACATCAAAGGAATAAATGAAGTCTGTACTATGGAGTTTTCTATCATGTCATGGTTCCGCCAACCGATGTCTCATAGCCCAAAATCATCATAAGTTGCCCACAATTAAGTTATCAATCCGGTGTTGAGAGTTTCGAGATAGATCCAAGTCCAGAGGCTCAAATTGTCCGTAACCGGGGACACGGCTAATCGATTAGGTTTTAACCCTCTGCAGAGGTTTGTACACTTTACCTGCAAGATTCGATCCCTCTTTTTACGTTCTCGCACTTCAGGGTGTTTGAAAACAAGACAACCAAACATGGTCTTCGAAGAGTTCCACGACCACCGTCGGTGCTCATCCAATCCTACCGTAGTTCTACATCTGCTAGCACCGCCCCAGCCAGATTCACCACTAAGGTCAACCAAGCGAGCCCATAGTGACTTGCGGTTGCATGTAAGCTTCCGGGCATGAAGTATTCTTCCGTCCTTTGAGTCTGGGTGAAGCTTTCGCAAGATGTCATGGCGCTTCTCCATGCATCCCGCCAACCACTGGTTTCTCCAGGTGCCCGTCAACAATCCTTCACCCAGTAGTGTGTATTGAATTCTTGTCTCGAGTCTTGAAGTCTTGAGGCCTTGAAGATGCAGTCCTTGCAGATTCCATCATGGAGTTGTCGTCATTGACGTAGATCCTCCATTCTCACACCACTCTCGTGCACTCATACCAAACCCCGTCTACTATAGCGTAGCATTAAAATAAATAACGTCCCGGGCTTGGTAACAGGGTGATGGGTTCCTACCTCATGCATACTACTCAACTACAAGGATTCAATGTCACTACTGGAGGGATTGTTGCGAAGATGACACTAGATGCAATAAAACACATAGGTATGAAAAACATGGTCAAAGTGAACTTGCCTGGTAATACTTGATGAAGATAACAACGCTGTCAGAAAATGACTTGGTAGAACTAATCGTCACTCCGTTGAAAATCTATATAGTCAAACATAGCATTCACATAGGCAAACATCCTAGCAAACAATTCTAACGCTCATAACAATACTCAATCAAAATAAAAGCGACAAAGAAAACCAAGTCGAAAACCAAAGGATAAACTTCGAAAGAAAAATTCAAGGAAAAACTAGTGGTGACCAACTCACACAAATCTTAACATAACATCACTAAATTACTCTAATAATTTTTTCTACAGCAAAGAAAATATAAATCTAATAAAATAACAGAAAATAAATTACTAATTTAATAACTAACAAAAAGAACTAATATAAAACTACTATAACCATCTAGTTAATACTAGAACAAATATAGCAACTAGCAAAACACTAAGACAACTATACATCAAATCATTTATTAAAACATTAATAAACTATACTAAATAAATATAACAACTAATGTGTTCACAAATAATAAAAACACTATAACTTGAAGTGGAAAAGAATTACTTTTAAAACTAATAAAACTATTTTTATCCACTATCACTATGAACCAAACAAGCAATTACAAAAACAGTAGCTAAACACTAATAAATAACTACAAAAATTTGTCTACTGTAGCTAAACATAAACATATAACAACAAGTGAAAATCTACAAAAGGAATGAACTAAAAATAATTAAAACAATAATTACATAACTAAAACAACTATATAAGCAAAACAGTACTGTTTTTACTAAAATATAATTTAAAATACTCCAAAATTACCAAACTAAATCCTACAGCTAAAAAATATCACAAGTGACCAAGAGCAAAAAGAATTAATTAAAACCTATTTTTAAACTCAAGTTATGGCCAAAATACTAATCTGAACAAAATTTATCAAATTCAAATTTAAACTACTCAAATTTGAAATCCAGAGACACTAACAGAAACTTCAGCAAATTTGTGACACATAGCAATTGGAATCACTCAAAAATACTAAAAACTCTAAAAGATATGAATTTTCTAAGATTGCTATTTTCTGAAAAAATGAATTACGGGATTTCGTGGATCTCACGGAGTAGTCGTCGGAGTTGGGGAACAAGATCGGATCTGATGTTGCGGTTGATCCTAGAGGAAAGGAGATCACGGGACGGTGGAGAGGAGATCATATAAACCTCGGGAGAGGTCGAGGATGCGGCGGCGGCACTTGGCGGCGGTGGTCTTTGCACTTCTGCTGCTGGAGAGGAGAGGAGAGGAGAGGTGTTGGTTTGATGTGTTGGAGGGGGGGTGCTTGGGTATTTATAGTGGGGAGGGAGGGTTTTTGCTTGGAGTAGGGGACAAGAATTAGAGTAGGATTAGGAATCCTAGGAATAAAAACGGAATAACGAAACGGGATCAAATCCTACTAGGATTTGTAAAAGAATAGGAAACCTTGGCTCCCTGGCTCCCTAGGTGCGTGCGTGCGATGGCCTTGGCCTTGGCCGGCCGGCTGGTTGGCGGCTTGGGCCTTTGGCCTAAGGCGCTGCGAATATTTTTTTAAACAAACAGAGAGGAAAACAAATGATAAAACAAAATAAAATGAAAATATTATATAGGCATATAATATATCAAAATTTCAGAAAAAGATTTCCTACATGATGAACATTATTCTAGCATTAAATAAAATACACACAAATTTAAATAAAGCAAAGAGTGCTTCGGTCCAATAAAATCCAACAAAATCATTTTAAAATACCAAAATGACTTCAAATTAATTTCTCTCCAATTTTCGATGTAGGGAATCATGTTACCCTATTTTCCATATATTTTGTTTTTGGAGAAAATATTTTGAATAAAACTCAAATAACTCCAAATTGGAAATAAATTCAAAGAACTTTGGATTTAATTCTTTTAAAACTCCCAACTCATATTTCATTTAATTTGAAGAAGTCATTTTATCTTCTCTCGTGAAAATCATTGAGTTGCATAAAGTTTCAGAATTGAAATGTTTCCAAATGGAATTCAAATCTTTTCAAAACCCTTTTCATTTATTTAAATGGAAGAAGTCATATCATCTTCTCTCTAGGGTTTTGTGTTTGAATTGAATTTGAATTCATGGAGATCATAAATGCAAGGTGAAAGTTTGGGAATGTCATTTCATTCCCTCTCAAGAACTTTCAAAAGTTTCAAATTTCACTCAATTTCACACAATCAGTTACACAACAATCAAACAAACAAGCATAATTATTTATTTAATATAACATTCCAAAATTTAAAATTTTGGGATGTTACAGACTAGTGCCCTCACTCAAGTCCATCTGCTCTTCTGACCTGTTCTGGCTGTCACTTTGATCAGACGTACTGCAAAAGCTGACTGCTGACCCTGTGAAGAGTTATAGATGAGATAGAAAAGATGAGCATAACAAAATGCAGAGGTTTTTGCAAAAGAATGACTCAAAAGTTCAGTCAGTTTTCTACAGAAAGCATTTCGGATCCACCGATTTTCAAACTCGGTGATACCGAAGCAGTTTTGGAACCTAAACTGATGATCTCGGTTGGACCGAGTTTCAGTTCGGTGGTACCGAGACTGCTAGGGTTTCACAGAATCCTCAAATCGGTTGCACCGATTAGTAATTCTCGGTCAGACCGAGAGTCACTAGTGCAATGGCATAGGCCAAATTGGTGAGACCGAGTTTTTCAACTCGGTGGGTCCGAGATGGTTTCGGCGGAAACCTAACCCTAAAAATTTGAATCACATCTAATCTATGAACTACTTTGGCTGGATAGATGAGTTTCAATCGTGGCAAGAATCAATATGAAAACAATGTGCCAAGAATCAGACGTGGATAGCACAAAGATTAAGTCCATACCCTAACTTGGCGGTGGACTTGCTACGGCGGGGACGAAATCCGTTGACGACGGCGGAGACCAACGACAGGAGGCTGCTGGCGACGAGGAGACGATCCGGAGACCATGATGGCAGAGCGAGTTGTTGCGCGGGCGAAGGGTTTCGGAGAAATTTCCAAAATTTTGCCCGTGGCTATATATAGTTCGACCCTGTCGGTGTGACCGAGTGGAACAACTCGGTGGCACCGAGATGCATAACTGTGTTTAGTTACAGCAAATCGGTGAGACCGAAAAGTTCAAATCGGTTGCAGCGAGATTGAAAACTCAGATCAACTTGATGATCTCGGTAGGACCAAAATGGAAGGATCGGTCAGACTGAGAATCACTAAGAGGTTTTGGAAGTTAAGTCTATGACGAATCAGGGACTCCGAGTGCTCCTCACACAGAGTGGTTCGAATCTGACTTGATCAAATTTTGTGATGTAGCATGAATAGAGTTTGAGACGAGAAAAGCATAGATAGATAAAGAAGGTTCTTAGGCATTCTTGTCCATCCACTTGGCACAAAGAAAAGAATCCAAACAAACAAAACAACAAGTGGATGTCCTTGAATGAGTAAAATATGCACCAACATGCTCACACAATAAGATGGCAATTGAAATATGTGGCAAAGCATGCACAACCAATTTTAGCATCTATCAAGCAATTGACGATGACTAGGTCATCTATATATGAGTATATTGACTTAGGATTCAAATGAGAGCATTTGATCATAGGTCATACTCATCATTTAAGCTCAAGTGGGGTTACCACTTTTACATAATGCATTGATGTGTTCACACCATTAGAGTTGCTTTGACTCAATTCTTAGAGTTAAGCTCCCCCTAGATGTGAGATCCCCCCTTAGAGGGATGAACTAACCTTGGGTTTTGATGATGACTTCATGTAGGTGTTGAAGATGTAGATGCTCAATGTTGATGTAGATCATTTGGAGCAATCCTTTGGAGTGAGTTGCACTTTCAACTTGCCTACATGGGTTAGTCTCACAAGGAACAAACAAGAATATCCATAGACATAGAGTGATGCACACACAAGATGATGTCCATGAAAACATTAGGTTACCTTGTCCCTTGCCTTACCAACATGAGGGTTTGTGACTCCTTGAACTAGTGCAAGATGTGAAAGTTGATTGCACTTGTTCTTGCCAAAATGATATGAGTGAAGAATGTTGGCGGAGTCACCCTCAAGAACTCTCTAGTTCTTCTTCTTCGGGATCCACATCATCTTGATGGGAATCCTTGGAGTTGTAGTTGTACTTGATGAAGTATAACTTGACGTAGTCTTGGGGACCCACTTGAACGAGGCTTTAGGTGCTTCTTCAAATACATCAATCTCTTCTTGAAGCTTGTCCTTGCCTTTGTTCTTGTGGTCTTGTGGGGAAGATCATCTTGAGCTTGTGTCCCCTTGAAGGAAGTAGGATCATACTTCTTTGTTGAGGAACAAACTTTGTCTTGGGGTATTGATCTTCTTCCCACTTAACTCCATTGGCGTTGAACTTTCGTTCAAAACCAACACCTTGATTCTTCCGGTGCCTTCCTTGCTTGCGTACAATTTCCTCGAATTGCTTACTCCCGGCAAGGCTCTTGTAAACACCTTTCTCTATAATTCCCTTCAATAAACTATTTTCTTGCTCAAGTGTAACTTGGCTAAGAGAATCATTAGTGGAATCAAGAGAACTACTAGAAGCAACAACATTGGATTTGACATTATTATTGTTACTACTAGAGGAAGTATCTTTCTTGTACTTGTTACTAGACTTGACTTGAGGCATGTAAGTAGATAAGAGTAAACGCTTGGCAATGTAAGAAGAACTTTTCTTGCGGAGATCATCATTGATTGCCTTTAAGAACTCATGCTCTTGCTCAAGATTGAGCTTTTCAAAGCGTAACTTCTCATGAGCCCTTAAAAGTTCTCGATGATCTTCGAAGATAGTTTCATGAGCCAACTTAAGAGTGTTTAGTTCTTTAGTTAGAAGCTCAATTTTCTACTTATCATTGTCATTCATTTGATTAGCATGATTAATTGACGTTTCATCATAGTATTCATCACTAGAGTTGTCAACAAGTAAATCATCATCCACAAGCAAGTCATCTTCATCACTATTAAAATCAACATACTGGATGTGTTACCTTTGGACCTTTGGCCATGAAGCATCTTCCAACACCTTCATTTGGTGAGTCAAATATGTCGTAGGAGTTGGTTGACACAAGTGCTAGACCGGCAACACCTTCATCTTGAGTATATTCGGAGTCGGAGTGATAGCTTCTCTTGGAGTGATTGTCGGAGTCGGAGCCGGAAACCCATTCACCAACATGAGCTTGATGTCTTCATTTTGTGTAGCTCCTTGATGACTTTTCCTTTCTTTCCGAATCCTTACTTCTCTGTGAGGGTCTTCGTTCATAACGATCATCTCTACTCCTCCTCTCTCTTGGTGGCGATTCTTCTCTTTTGCTCCTTCTTCTTGGAGAATCTTCTCTTCTTTTGTAGGGTGCCGTACACTCATTGGAGTAGTGTCCGGGTCTCCCACAATTGTAGCAATTGCGCTCTCGACTAGAAGATCTCTTTTCATTGTAAGACCTTGACTTGGAGCTTATTTCTTTTGTTCTACTTTTGTAGAATTTGTTGAAGTTCTTCACCATTAAGCTCAATTCTTCATTGAAGGTTGGTTTCTCACTTGATGATGTGGGGGCTTCACTTGAGGCTTTATAAGCACCACTTGACTTGTTGTGAAGTTCCTCCTTATCCTTGAGTGACATCTCATGAGCAACAATCCTTCCAATGACTTCCGTTGGCTTGAGATCTTTGTAGTTTGGCATCATTTGGATCAATGTGCACACGTCATCATACTTTCCATCCAATGCTCTTAGGATTTTCTTGATGATGAATTTGTCGGTCATCTCTTCACTCCCTAAGCCGGCAATCTCATTTGTGATAAGAGCAAGCCTAGAGTACATTTCAGCGACACCTTCACCATCCTTCATTTTGAACTTGTCAAGCTAACTTTGGAGCACATCCAACTTGGATTCCTTGACGGACTCGGTACCTTCATGCATATCAATCAAAGTATCCCAAATTTCCTTTGCATTCTCAAGACGGCTGATTTTGTTGAATTCTTCGGGGCACAATCCGTTGAAGATGATATCACAAGCTTGAGCGTTGTATTGCAACATCTTCAATTCTTCCGCATTAGCTTCACGGTTCGGTTCTCTCCCATCGAAGAATTCACCTTGCAAGCCAATACAAATAATTGCCCAAACGGCGGGGTTATGTCCAAGAATATGCATTTTCATCTTATGCTTCCAACTAGCAAAATTAGTACCAACAAAGTAAGGACCTCTACGGTGATAATTTCCCTCGCTAGACGCCATACTCTCCTAGGTTGTGAAACCAAGGCTATGACCACCAAAAGCTATGAAATCAAATAAAATGGAGACCAAAGCTCTGATACCACTTGTAGGACCTTGAAGTATGTCTAGAGGGGGGTGATTAGACTACTTGACCAATAAAAACTTAACCATTTCCCAATTTTAGAGATTACCAGATTTTAGCTATTTTAGGACAAGTCAAGCAATCATCACACAATTCAAGCAAGCATGCAAAGAGTGTATAGGCAGCGGAAATTAAAGCATGCAACTTGCAAGAAAGTAAGGGGAAGGGTTTGGAGGATTCAAACGCAATTGGAGACACGGATGTTTTTGGCGTGGTTCCGATAGGTGGTGCTATCGTACATCCACGTTGATGGAGACTTCAACCTACGAAGGGTAACGGCTGTGCGAGTCCACGGAGGGCTCCACCCACGAAGGGTCCACGAAGAAGCAACCTTGTCTATCCCACCATGGCCATCGCCCACGAAGGACTTGCCTCGCTAGCGGTAGATCTTCACGAAGTAGGCGATCTCCTTGCCCTTACAAACTCCTTGGTTCAACTCCACAATCTTGTAGGAGGCTCCCAAGTGACACCTAGCCAATCTAGGAGACACCACTCTCCAAGAAGTAACAAATGGTGTGTTGATGATGAACTCCTTGCTCTTGTGCTTCAAATGATAGTCTCCCCAACACTCAACTCTCTCTCATAGGATATGGATCTGGTGGAAAGAGGGTTCGAGTGGAAAGCAACTTGGGGAAGGCTAGAGATCAAGATTCATATGGTAGGAATGGAATATCTTGGCCTCAACACATGAGTAGGTGGTTCTCTCTCAGAAATGTTAAGTTGGAAGTGTAGGTTCATTCTGATGGCTCTCTCCATGAATGAAGAGGAGGTGGAGGGGTATATATAGCCTCCACACAAAATCTAACCGTTACACACAATTTACCAAACTCGGTGGGACCGAATCGTTAAACTCGGTTGGACCGATTCACTAAACCTAGTGACCATTAGTGATTTTCGGTGGGACTGACATGCATCTCGGTGAGGCCGATTCGGTTAGGGTTAGGACATAACGTAATCTCGGTGAGACCGATTTGGTAATAAGCTTTCCAGAGAGTTGGTCAGGTAAACTCGGTGGGACCAATTTGCTCTTTTCGGTGAGACCGAAATGTTACCAAAAGGAAACAGAGAGTTTACATTGCAATCTCGGTGGGACCGATCGCTCACTTCGGTTAGACCGAAACGTTACGAAGGGAAACAGAGAGATTGCAACCCCATCTCGATGAGACCGAGATCCCTATCGGTAAGACCGATTTGCTTAGGGTTTGTGGCAGTGGCTATGACTTTTGGAATCGGTGGCGCCGGATATAAAGAATCGGTGTGACCGATTTTGGCTTTAGGTTTAGGTCATTTGTGGACGTGGGAAAGTAGTTGAGGGTTTTGGAGCATATCACTAAGCACATGAAGCAAGAGGCTCATTAAGCAACACCTCATCCCTTCTTGATAGTATTGGCTTTTCCTATAGACTCAATGTGATCTTGGATAACTAAAATGCAAAATGAAGAGTCTTGAGCTTTTGAGCTTGAGCCAATCCTTTGTCCTTAGTATTTTGAGGGATCCACTTTCATCATCCATGCCATGCCATTCATTGAGCTTTACTGAAATAATAGTCTTGGAATAGCATTAGCTCAATGAGCTATATGTTGTTATGAATTACCAAAACCACCTAGGGATAGTTGCACTTTCAAGTGTCAACTTTATTTAGTGATTCCACTATCTTGGGAGAGGTTTCAATCGATTATGATGAAAACGAAGTTGCTACTTATGATGATTATTGTGATGAAACTTATGCTATAAAAAGTATTGATGATTATATTTAAAAATCTTGTCATGATTATAATTACCCTTTTCTGAACATTAGTCTTTTAGTGTGGAAACAATTTTTAGTGTTCAAGTCTCTTATGATACTCCCACTATTCCGAATGAGAAGAATTTTGCTTATGTGGAGAGTAGTAAATTTTCCATGATTGTAGATCATGAAAAGAATGCTTTAGGTGCTGGTTATTTTGTTGAATTCATTCATGATGCTACTGAAAATTATTATGAGGGAGGAATATATGCTTTTAGGAATTGCAATAATATCCAGTTTCCTCCCTATGTGTTGAAAATCTTGAGGCTATGCTTGTTTTACCTTCCTATGCTTGTTGATTATTGTTCCCTTAAGTTGTTTGCTCACAAAATCCCTATGCATAGGTAGTGGGTTAGGCTTAAATGTGCTAGTCATATGCTTCATGATGCTCTCTTTATGTTTGAATTCCTATCTTTTATGTGAGCATCATTGAAATCATCATGCCTAGCTAGGGGCGTTAAACGATAGCGATTGTTGGAAGGCAACCCAATTTTATTTTAGTTTCTTACTTTTTGGATCTGTTTAGTAATAAATAATCCATCTAGCTTCTGTTTAGATGTGGTTTTATGTTTTAATTAGTGTTTGTGCCAAGTAGAACCTTTGGGAAGACTTGGGTGAAGTCTTTATGATCATGCTATAAAAACAAAAACTTTGGCGCTCACGAGATTAGCTAGAACTTTTTACTGGAGAGTGATATTTAGTTGATTCTTATTTCAGATGATTACTAGACAAATTCCTCAGGTCCACCAATTTATTTTATAATTTTTGAAGTTCCAGAAGTTTGCGTTAGTTACAGATTACTACAGACTGTTCTGTTTTTGACAGATTTTGTTTTTCGTGTGTTGTTTGCTTATTTTGATGAATCTATGGCTAGTAAAATATTTTATAAACCATAGAGAAGTTGGAATACAGTAGGTTTAACACCAATATAAATAAATAATGAGTTCATTACAGTACCTTGAAGTGGTGTTTTGTTTTCTTTCGCTAACGGAGCTTACGAGTTTTCTGTTTAGTTTTGTGTTGTGAAGTTTTCAAGTTTTGGGTAAAGATTCGATGGACTATGGAATAAGGAGTGGCAAGAGCCTAATATTGGGGATGCCCAAGGCACCCCAAGGTAATATTCAAGGAAAACCAAGAGCCTAAGCTTGGGGATGCCCGGATGGCATCCCTCTTTAAATCTTCGTTCATTGGTAACTTTACTTGGAGCTATATTTTTATTCACCACATGATATGTGTTTGCTTGGAGACTCATTTTATTTTGTTAGTTTTTGCTTTCTATTATTTAGAATAATGTTTTGCATCTTTATTTTCAATAAAAAAGTCAAGGATAGCCTTTGCCATGCTTATTTTGCTAGTATACATGTTGCTGTTTGAAAACAGAAAGTTTACCACTGTTGCAAAAATTCCCTAGAAAATTCAGAGAGTGGTGTAATGTTGAATCTTTATTCATATTGAGTGTCGGGGAAGCTGATCTGACCCACGAACACCTATGGGACCGGCGGACCGAGCCCCTTCGGTTCGTGGGGGCAGAGGTCGACGAAGAGCAGATCGAGGCGAAGCACACGAGCAGTTACCCAGCTTCGAGCTCTCCGAGAGATAACACCTCTCTGCTGCATGTATGAGTGTATTGTGTTCTTGCTAGGGAGCGCTGAGTGCTACAAGACACACCAGCTGCTAACGAGACCTAGCGTGGGTGCTTTCGTTCTGAACCTTTGAACCCCCCCACGTTGCGCATGGGCCTCCTTTTATATGCTCAAGGGTCTCGAGCAGGTGGCAACGAGACAAGGGCAAAAATGGAAAAGAGTGCGGTTGGTACAGCTACTTGTGCAAAGTGTATCATACCTAACCCCGACGGCAGGGGACAAAGGCATTAAATGCCCGTCTCGCCGCCCAAACAAGGCAAACAGGGACCGTCAGTGCGCCACCGCTGCCACGATGGCGATCTTGTCAGCGCCGCTTGCCACGCGCTCCGCTGCCGCCTGACAGCCTCTTGCCACGCAGCGTGCAGGAAAGGTCCTGTAGGCGACACGTTAGTGGGTGTCTGGAGCGCAGTACAGATTGGTAGTTTACATGGCAAGCGCCTTGCCGCGGTCGTTGTCTTGTCGCGTCCGGAAGCTTATCGCTCACCGGGCCTTCCCGGCAAGCTCCTCTTGCTGGGGCCTCGTCTCCTAGGTGCCTTGGGTGGCCTTCCCGGGAAGCTCCTCTTGCCGGGGCCTTGTCTCCTTGGCTTGAAAACTTTGTTCTTGAATGGCTCCAAAGGAACCACGAAGGACCTTGGCGGTCACCCGGCAAGCCTTGCCGCGGGGGGCTGCAACTGCCCGTGCACGAGTTCGGGATACTAGGGTACCCCTACTCTAGTACACCGATAGGAGCCCCTGGGCCTGGGCCACACACGGTGCCGAGCGCTGTTGGGCCAGGCCCATAACAGGGCACGGACACGCGCGGCCTGGGTTACGCCGTAACTCACTCCGGACCCACCACGCCCTCCACGAACGGCACGCGTCGAATGCGGCGTCGTGGGAGAGATCGTGGGTGGTTTATTTATTCGGAAAGGCGGAAGGTCCGCCCCCTCCCTCTTTATAAGCAGGGGAAACAGGGGCAGCTCTCCCACCTCGCCAGTTGCTGTCCAATCTCGAAAACCTCCGCCGCTCTCCCCCTTCTTCCGAAGGCTGAAAAGAGAGCAGCGCTCCGCCCCCCATCGCTACCAGCATCACCAACGCCGTCGGTCTCCCCCACCACCTCCGCCATGGCTCCGAAGGCCGACAAGGGGAAGGCCGTGAAGTCGGCCGAGGTGCAGCGGCTCGCGGCGCTGCGAAAGGAGCGGGCCATCTTCCCCCCTCAGCTCGCCGCGAAGGATCTGAGGGAGTACTACTACCTCTTCTGGTCGACGGAGACGCGAGCGCATCCGCGCACGAAGGTACTCCCAGCTGCCGCATCTGAACTGTCTCCGAGTGGATACCCTTTCTTCGCGCTGTTCTTCTACTGCGGGCTCTGCCCTCCCTTCTCTAAATTTTTCTGTGATATCATGAACACCTACGGGTTCCGCCTCCTTGACTTCACCCCCAATGCTGTCCTGACCATGGCAGTTTTCGTACATCTCTGCGAAAACTTTGTCGGAGTCCATCCCAATGTAGCTCTTTTCCGCCACTTCTTTATGCCCCGAGTTGAGAGAGGAGAGCCTCTTGCCGGCGGAATCGCCTGGATCTCGAGGATTGGCAAGAAGGAAGCTTATCTGGAGGGGGAGCTCCACAGCAAGTGGGAGGAATGGAGGGCAGACTGGTGCTGGATCGTCGAGGAGAACCCGCAGCCATTTACCGCCCAGCGCCAAACCCCAATAGTGCGCGGCAACGATTGGAGCAGTGTGGCCCCGGAAGATGCTAGGCTGAAGATAGCCGTCACCCGGATCCTACGCCTTAGACTTGCCGGGCTCACTGTAGGCGCTGTTGGCGCAGATTTCCTTCGCCGCCGCATCGCCCCCCTGCAGGAGAGGAGGAGACCCGCCTGGGAGTTCCAAAATGCGGCAGATATCATGAGGCTGCGCCCAGGCCTTAACTTCAACTTCACTGTCTTGGAACTGGACGCGATGCTCTTGGAACTGTTCAAGCCCGATCCTGACCATCCCGAAATGTTCAGGTTGCCGAGGGGCGTAGTTCCGCTGTGCAACAATTCCTCGCTCGACCGCATCCGTGCAATGATGCCGCTGTTCCAACCTGGCAAGAGCCTGCGGATGACATAGTGCGGGAGTTCTTTGACGGCCTGGTAGAAGTGCCGGTCCGCCTCGATGAAAAGAGGAGCCTCACCCGTGACACCACTGATGACGAGATGCAGCGCATCGCCACCAGGCTGGAAGAGGTGGCAGCAGCCGCTGCCGCGGGCGAGTTCGGATTCACCATGGAGGAGGCAGAGGCAGCAGAGGCGGCAAGCCTTGTCGAGCGAGGGGAGTTTGCCGGTGAGGAAGAGCTTGTCGGGCCCGAAGTTGAGTCAAGCGAGCCCGCCGAGGGCGCCTCCTCCCCACCTTCAGACAGCTTGCTGCGAGCGGAGCCCCCAGCTCCACCAAGAAGGCGTCTCCGCAAGGCCGGGGAAGTAGCGGGGCGGCAGACGGGCCAACAACCGTCGCGCCGCGCGACGCGCTCAACCGCGGCAAGCACTGTTGCCGCGGGAGCACCTCACGTTGCTGCGGCAACCGGAGCGGGGCCCTCCCAGACCACCACTTCTGCTCCCGCCAAGCGGCCAAGGGAACCCACTCCTCCGCCTCGTCGCACTGGAGGCGAGCCAGAATTTGATCTCTCCGCGCTCAGCTCCGACGAGGAAGAAGAAGAGTAAAATTCTTTGGTGTATTTGTAGTTCTTCAATTTGTTGCTTTGTCTTGTATCTGATTTGCTTCACTCTGAACCCATTCCTTGTTAGGACGCTGGCCCAGAGAGCGTCGAAGAGAGCCAAGGCCCCGGTGATTGTCATCGAGGACGAACCCACCGCGACAGCAGGAGGCGCGTCCGAGACCTCCTTGCCGGACCCGGCGACCCTTCTTCAAAGCAGCCCCCAGCGCAGCCCCCAACGTAAGTATATGGTTTACTTCCTGCTGTTAGGCGTGCATAGGTGCTCTTTCTTTGCTGATATCTGACTGTTGGTTTGTGTAGGACCAGAGCAGCCTCACCAGGAGTGCCCGGAAGCCGCTCCTGACATGCCATCTGCTTCGACTACACCGCCAAGGGAGGATCCCCCGGCAAGGGAGCGTTCTCCGGCAAGGGAGACTTCTCCGGCAAGGGACAGTTCTCCGGCAAAGGATGGCACCAGCGACCCTCCGGTGGTTGAGACCACGGCTGCAGATCCTAGCACAGGTAATCCTCTTGCTTGAAAACTCCCCTTGTGTTCTTCTTCTTCTGATTTTCTTTTTGAATATTTGCTTGACTTTTCTTTCTTTTCCGGTCGTCAGATCCTTCTACCACAGAGCCAATGGAGACCGAGGTCACCGGCGAGGAGGACGCGCGCGGCAATACTGACGACGCCGCCGCCATTGAAGAAGAGGCTGGCACTGACGAACCCGTCGGCGAAGAGGCCGCCAGAGCTGCCGCCGCAGAAGCTGGCGAGGGGTCCGGCGATCGCACTGACGGCCCTGAGGCCGCAGGAGCGTCAGGCGCTACACCGACCGCCGATCCCTCCGCCGCTGCTGCAGTGTCAGGCTCCGAAGAACCCCAGCCCGGCGCCTATCTGAAGGCCGGCGATGGCGTCTTCATCAAGCTCCCCTGGGCGTCGAGCTCCAGGGCGCCGGTCGAAGGAGAGACTTTTGATGAAGAGTTGCTCGCCTCCGCCGGGCTGACGCTGGTCGACGCGCTGAGCAGCAGCAGCGGCGAGCCTGAGGAGGAGCAGCTGCTGCGGAAGCTGTTGTCGCTCTACCGCGCCCGACAAGCAAAACTAGTGTCCCGAGAAGCGCTTGTCGCGAAGGCGGGAGCAGACATCGAGAAGCGCGCGGAGGAGCTCCGGGGCCTCAACTAGGAAGCTCTCTGGTCCTTGGCAGAGGAGCGTGAGCGACTCGCCGAGGAGCGCAAAGCCTTCATCCTTGAGAAGGCTGAAGTTGAAGAGCAACAGCGGCTCGCTGCCGAGAAGCTGTCTGCGCATGAAGGTGAGTTGGCGCAGCGGAAGATTAACCTTGACAACCACGAGGAGGAGCTTGCCGCGCGCGAGCAAACATTTGGCGGGGCTCTCATGGAAGCAAAGGATGCTACTGCAACTGCCGAGGCCGCCAAGAAGGAGCTGGAGACGAAGGTGACGCAGCTGGAGGCCAATCTCAAGGAGAGCGGCGAGGAGCTTGCTGCACTCAAGCGTGAGCGCGAGAAGGACGCCTACACTCTTGGCGAGCTGCAGGGCTATCTCGCCGAGAGGAGCAAGGAGCTCAGCGCCGCCAAGGATTCTAATGCAGATCTTGAGTTGAAGCTGACCACCTTGACTCAGACGCTGGACGGCGCCAGGGAGCAGGAGGTGGCCTTGAAGGAGAAGATCAAGGCCGACGAGGCGCTTGGCGAAAGTGCTGCCGCCGCCAGAACACCTTGAGGAGAATGTGGAGCACTGGACCGAGGGTCTCGTGGATGTTGCCGCAGCCATCGACAGGGAGCTGGCGGAGCTGGGGATGGTGGATCTCGGGTATTCCTCCGACGAGCACCTCCAACCCAGCGCCAAGCTCAGCTTGTTCTTCAAAGGCGTGGTGACGGCCCTCCAGCGACTCCGGGAAGAGATCCCAAAGCAGCTGGCCGACGAGTCGCGCCAGATCTGCGCGGGAGCTCTTCAAAAGGTGCTGATGAAGGTGGCCTTCCGCAACCCAGGCCTCATCCTCACCAACGTCCTCAAGTCCTTGCCACCGGATGCTGATATGGAGGCGCTCAAGACCCTTGTCGCACCCATTGTGGACAGGATGAGCGGGATCAAGAGGGTTGAGGGCGATCGCGTAGATTAGGCCGCCCGTTTTCTCTTTTCCTTGTCGCTGCTGGTCATGTTATGAGAACAATCTATTAGAGCTGCGACAAGCTATCTTGTAATATAACTCTATCTTGAGTAGTGATCGCTATGTTATTTCCTTTACTTGATTCCTTCCTTTGTATGTTTTTGCCCTACGCTTTTAGGAAACTTGTCGGTGTGAGGCACTGGCATGATGGCTGAGTCTTGGGACGTCAGCACCTCTTTGGCGGTGCCGCTACCGACAAAAACCTTGTCGCAACTAGTTGCAGCTCACTTAAGTTGTTGAGCGGACTCGAAACAAAGTAAGGCGCAACTAGCTACGAGTTGGTTCCTCGCGCACAGGTTTTCATACAAAAGCACGGTCGTTCGAGGAAGATAACTTAAAATTAAAACTGATTGCTCAAACTTTGGCAACTTAGCTTTTACGTCGTTTGCTTCCCAAGAAGGCTAAACTTCCCAAGAAGAAGATAATGGTGTGGACCAAGCGCCGCCGAGGAAGTCTCGCCTTATCGGGAAGCAAACGACAGTAAAAGCTAAGTTGCCAAAGTTTGAGCAATCAGTTTTAATTTTTAAGTTATCTTCCTCGAACGATCGCATTTTGTATGAAAACCTATGCGCGGAGGAACCAACTCAGTAGCTAGTTGCGCCTTACTTTGTTTTGAGTCCGCCAACAACTTAAGTGAGCTGCAACTAGTTGCATAAGGTTTTTGTCGGTAGCGGCACCGCCAGCAGTTGTCGACGCCCCAAGACTCAGCCGCATGCCCAGTGCTCACGACAAGTTCCTCAAAAGCGCACGCAAAAAACAAACAATGGTAGGAATCAAGTAAAGGAAATAACATAGCGATCACTTCCCTCAGATCCTTCGCGGCGAGCTGAGGGGGGAAGATGGCCCGCTCCTTTCGCAGCGCCGCGAGCCGCTGCGCCTCGGCCGACTTCACGGCCTTCCCCTTGTTGGCCTTCGGAGCCATGGCGGAGGTGGTGGGGGAGACCGACGGCGTTGGTGATGCTGGTGGCGATGGGGGGCGGAGCGCTGCTCTCTTTTCAGCCTTCGGAAGAAGGGGGAGAGCGGTGGAGGTTTTCGAGATTGGACAGCAACTGGCGAGGTGGGCGAGCTGCCCCTGTTTCCCCTGCTTATAAAGAGGGAGGGGGCGGACGTTCCGCCTTTCCGAATAAAGAAACCACCCACGATCTCTCCCACGACGCCGCATTTGACGCATGCCGTTCGTGGAGGCCGTGGTGGGTCTGGAGTGAGTTACAGCGTAACCCAGGTCGCGCGTGCCCGTGCCCTGTTTTGGGCATGGCCCAACAGCGCTCGGCACCGTGTGTGGCCCAGGCCCGGGGGCTCCTGTCGGTGTACTAGAGTAGGGGTACCCTAGTATCCCGAAATCGTGCACGGGCAGTTGCAGCACCCCGCGGCAAGGCTTGCCGGGTGACCGCCAAGGTCCTCCATGGTTCCTTTGGAGCCATTCAAGAACAAAGTTTTCAAGCCAAGGAGACAAGGCCCCGGCAAGAGGAGCTTGTCGGGAAGGCCACCCAAGGCACCTAGGAGACGAGGCCCCGGCAAGAGGAGCTTGCCGGGAAGGCCCGGTGAGCGACAAGCTTCCGGACGCGACAAGACAACGACCGCGGCAAGGCGCTTGCCGCGGTAAACTACCAATCTGTACCTGCGCTCTAGCACACCCACTAACGTGTCACCCTGGGACCTTTCCAGGCGCGCATGGCAAGAGGCTGTGCGGCCAGCGGAGCGCGGTGGCAAGCGGCGCTGACAAGATCGCCATCGTGGCAAGCGGTGGCGCCCCTGACGGTCCTGTTTGCACTGTTTGGGCGACGTGACGGGCATTTAATGCCTTTGTCCCCTGCTGTCCAGGTTAGGTATGATACATCGCACAAGTAGCTGTACCAACCGCACTCTTTTCCATTTTTTCCCTTGTCTACGTTGCCACCTGTCGGAGACCCCTTGAGCATATAAAAGGAGGCCCATGCACAACGTAGAGGGGGGTCGAAAGGTTCGTAACCAGAAAGCACCCACGCTAGGTCTCGTTAGCAGCTGGTGTGTACTGTAGCACTCAGCGCTCCCTAGCAAGAACACAATACACTCATACATGCAGCAGTAGGAGTGTTATCTCTCCGGAGAGCTCCGAAGCTGGGTAAACTGCTCGTGTGCTTCGCCTCGATCTGCTCTTCGTGCGACCTCCGCCCCCCGCGGAACCTAAAGGGGCTCGGTCCGCCGGTCCCATAGGTGTTCGTGGGTCGATCAGCTTCCCGACATCTTTGGCGCGCTGTAGGGCGTCGAGGCTGTGTGAACCTGATCCGGCGTTCACACGAGCTAGATCTTCATCGTCTTCATCGACATGCCACCGAAGAAGAAGGCTTCGGCGGCAGCTGATCCGTCCACATCTATCCCACCACCACCGGAGCAAACGAGTGGTGGGGTAGACGCCGGCGGAAGAACGGGCGTCGACGAGGGAGCCCACGGTGCTGCCAGGTCCAAGGACAAGGCGGCGCAGACCTCGTCGTCCGTACATGCACCGCGCCCATCTTAGGTGGCGCGGGACCGACAGCGTCATGGTATTCACAGTACCATACGTTCGTTGGACCAAGGTCGAGCTGGTGGATCTCGGGATGCTCAAGACCAGCATGCACGCCAACAAATTTGGCACGAAGCGAGGCACGATCGCTGGGCGGATCTGCTCCTTCTAACATAGTTAGAAGTCCGAGCATATCCGCTCCTCGCACTGCTCGCCACTACCACCCACCACTCCAGCAGAAGCTTTGGCGAGAGCTCAAGCGCTCTGGATTACCCTCCAACGATCGACAAGGTCGATGAATGGAGGGCCACCATTCAAGTCTCATCGGCTTTGCCAACGGCGACACTCATGCAGCCGAATACATCGTTACAGCGGCAGGACTGCTGCGCGAGCCGGTGGCGGCGAAACGGTGGGGTGCAACTACCATGCACTCTCCACCCGAAGGCCAAGATCGCCAACTCGCCGGATCCACCTCGGCAATGACTCCACCGCGTCGTCGGATCCATGAGCTCGTCGCGATCAGCGCCAAGTTCTTCACTTAACGACAAGAAGAAGACTCGAACTCGCATCGGCGCCAAGAGAAGCGGCGTCAATCCGACCAGCGCGCTGGGCCCTCTATCGACATGCATGCGCCAGGGGAACCAGGCGACTTGCCGTACGCGGTAGGTTGCCCCGCGTTCACTCGTGAGCTGCGGCAAGTCCAGTGGCCCAGCAAGAAGAATTTCAAGCCAGACGTACCAAAGAAGTACGACGGCAAGACGCATCCGTCGGAGTTCCTCAACATCTACACCATCACGGTGCAAGCTGCTGGAGGCGGGACGACAAGATCCTGGCCAACTACTTCCCGCTGGTACTCAAGCCCAATGTCAGATCCTGGCTCATGCACTTGCCGGACAACTCCATATCCTCTGGACAGATCTATGCCATCAGTTTGTCGGTGCGTTTTACAGCGACCACAAGCCTCATGGCCAAGAGAGTGACCTTCATCTGCCGCCGAGAAGGAAGGAGAGCCCTCGCAAGTACATTCGGAGATTCAGCCAGCGTCTGGCACAACATCCCAGATGTCCACCCTGCCATGGTAATCAGCGCGTTCCATCAGAACATGCGAAACCGCAGGATGCGAGAGGAGATGGCGATGTGCAAGATCAGAGACGTCAGTGAGCTATATGACCTGGCCGACAAGTGTGCACCTGCTGAGGAAGGGAGGAGACTCCCCAGAGAGAATACAGAAGCAGCAGGGTCTGATAGTGAGGAGGCTGCCCCGGCAAAGAAAAACCGGCGGCGGAACAACAGGAAGAAGAAAGGCAAAGATGTGCTAGTTGTTGAGCAGTCCGGCAACGGAGGTGGCGCCAAGAAAGCCAAAGCTGGTAGCTCCGGTAAGGAGATTGCCGCTGGCACCAATTGCCAGGCCGTGGCGGTCGTCGACAAGCAAGACGGAGCCAACAAGCAGTACTGCAAGATCCACCGCACCAAGGGCCATGACCTCCAGAGCTGCAAGAAGGTCGAGCAGCTTGTCGAGCAGCAAAAGGCTGAATACGAGCGACACGACTAGGAGAAGGCCCAGGAAGGTGCTGGAGGAGCCAAGAAGAAACGCCCGGCCGGGGAGGACGCCTTGGACAAGGCCAAGCAGCGGCAAGGAGACAGACCTCAGCGCCGCGACAAGGATGAAGATGACGACGATGATGAAGACATGGATGATGACGAGACCGATGAGCAGGAGTTCGAGAAAGCCACAAAGGTCTTGTGCG